>JARGCV010000024.1:31935000-32535000 GCA_034064705.1 Bothrops alternatus | reverse complement strand
TGACCTTGTTGATCTTGAAAAAGTCAAACAAAGTTGGGCTTGGTTAGTGTTTGAAAGAGTGTCCCACAGAAATCCTGACCCTAAACAAGTCTGGAATATAAACAAACAAACAAAAAAAGAAATCCCAGAAGAAGACAATAAGTCATTTTAGTACTGGCCAGGAATACAAACAAACCCATGGAACTTTTTATCTTTATAAAACTTATTAAGAATCAGGAATGATCATTCTATTTTGACTTATTGTTGTGAAGGGAATAAAAAGAAGGGAGACCTTAATGTGAATCAACTTGATCTATCAAAAAAGGGATAAGAAGGAGATGCAATAAATTAAATTACACATTAAGTTAATATAATTTATTATTCAAACCTATACACAGGAATCTAGTCAATGAATGGTCAGCACTAAACTGGTGTTAGATAAGAGTTAACGCAATTCAAGAGGGATTTGGACTTTTGGGAACGTAATAAGTCCAGGCTGATTCATCTCTTGACTCTGCCCCCCAGGCCCTGTCTGTCCTTCTACACTGCAACTCTTCACTGGTATAATCTTTTGGCAAGGACATCTAAAGCACCACTTCTGAAGCACAACGGACTTTGTTACCATTCCAAATATTTATATTATGGATCATAACAATAATATGCCAACCTGCCAGCCTCGAAAATGAAGTACTGGCCCACAAAAGATATTGCACCATGTGATACAACGTGTACTGTATTAGTCATTTAGTTTCTATTAGCATCAATAAATAAAGGATGAATCATCCTTTTTGGTCCAAGAGCTAAATGTATCTTCAAACACTTAAAAACTGATTGAAACTTCTCTTCATACACCCATGCTTTAAAACTCATAAATACATCCATTCTTGCACCTGTAGATGAGGAAGATGGAGAGAGACAGAGACATAGAGATAGAGAAGAGAGGAGAGAGAGAGATTCCTCTCTTTATTCCAATCAGACGTAGTCAATCAAAGGAGCAGTTGAGGGCGGAATGGGACAACTCGCCACAGCCAACTCGCCATGGGCAAATCGCTACTGAACAATTCAATTTAATTATTTATATCAGCTGCAAAAAAGGCAAACACGATCCTGGGGTGTATCAAGAGAAGCATAGAGTCCAGATCACGTGAAGTTATTATTCCCCTCTACTCTGCCTTGGTCCGACCTCACCTGGAGTACTGTGTCCAGTTCTGGTCACCCCAGTTCAAGGAAGACACTGACAAACTGGAGCAGGTTCAAAGGAGGGCTACCAAGATGGTGAACGGTCTACAAACCATGTCCTATGAGGAACGGTTAAAGGAATTGGGAATGTTTAGTCTACAGAAGGAGGGGGCTGCAGATTAGTGTGACATTCCAAGAAGATAAATAAGGACAGGACCAGATTGGATAAAGCCATGACCATAAAAAATGCAAATCAAATTAATATAATTACTCCTCTTGCAACATAATAAAAATCGGGTTTTTCAAGAACGCCTCAATCCATTTTCATCTGTGTTTGAAAAAGCATGCATCTGATTTCACTTGGTTGGAAAAGAGATCACTAAGCTGGGTTTTGGGGTTTTTTTTCTTTTATTCCCCCCCCCTTCCCTTCACATGGTTTAGTTAGCACTTTCTGGTTCATCCCTGAACTTCTGAGCTTCAATTCCATTAGGACTTATCATTTCTGCTTCACTAGCCCAGGAGAATATATATCCCAAATTCAGATCTGAGAGCAGCCTAACCACTGAGTTATTACGAACAATGGGCCTCCTCTAAAGGAAGACCTCATCAGGATTAGTGTTTTTTGATGAGGTAATCAAATATGCAATTTCAGCCCCAATGCTGCCATGCTTGGCAAAATGATCTTGGTGGGAGGTAGACTTTAACCTTTAGTACAGGAAATGGACAATGACAGATCACCCACATTGTACATTAGCACATATCTTTAATTGCTGCCAGAAAAAGAAGCCAAATTCTAACACAACAGATCCTTCCAATAGTATTTGTGTGAAGCATGGTTTGGGCAAGGATAAAGGAAAACAAATCCTGCTTTTCTTGGCCCGTTCCTAATTACGTAATTGTTTTGCTTTTAAAAAGTGTTTTGACAACAACTGTCCCTTTCACTTGTCATAAAATAATTTGAATACCCAGTCCCAATTCACATTCTCTCGTTCGGCTAATGAATACCTTTGTCATTTTACTGACTTTGTACAGCACCTACCCCAAACATGTTCCAAAATGCATTTAAAATGTTTAATACTTTAACATTACTGTTTAGATGATAACACACTAATTTTATTTGATTGTATAACTTGACTGGTATATGTTGTTAAGATGGACTATTGTAGCTCTCTAGAAATAAGAAAATAAATGGAGGGGGGAAATGTATTAAAATGTGAAGGCAACTGCAAATTCTGTTTTTAAAAGCAGGTGCGTAAAAATAGCTTTTAGAAAAGTAAACAAGGTTTTTTTTTAATGCACACAATAAAAAATGCTAACCTTAGATCCAGCCATAGAGAGCACCACTGACTTTTTATAATTGGATTATATAAGATTTGCATGTTGGAGACAGCAAATGGAACTGAATTGTTGCATATTTATTACTGATTTACTGTCAACTGGAATCCCCCCCCCACATACACATTACAATTAACCCCATTATTGCCAGCTGAGCCTTTAGCAGGAGCATTTCAGCTAAATAAAGCTAAACTTATAGATTTTCATATCATATGAACAATACATGTCCATAGACATTAATTGTACAGTAGAGCTATTTTGAAATTGTTACTGATCTCAATAAAAATCATTTAATTATATATATAATTAAAATATATATAGCTATCCCAGTTCCCCTTTAACTCTTTGTTAGCAATCCAAAAAAATTTAGCAACTGCTGCCTGTGGATAGCCTAGATTGGGCTGATACAGGCAAAAGATTTCTTCCTCCCATTTTTGGGCTGACAGGATGCATAAAAAAACAACACTCAAGACACACACACACACACACACACACACACACAAACACACATTATTCCCAAGATATCTTGACATGAATTTTAAAGACCAGTATTAGAATTTGTGTAAACCCTTAGTAACTGCATTAAGAAAAAATGAAGAGAGTCTTCTCTCAAAATTTAAATGGTACATTCTCTATGCATGTAGAAACTCAAGGTTTTTCTGATGTTTATTTTAATCTTATGAGCTTTTGTTCAACTTTTTAAAATCAAAAATAAATTGATTACAAAATAATGACAGAAACAAACAGAAAATTAATCAAGTGAAAAAGGTCTAGAAAAAAATTAGCCAACTCCTAAGAAGAAATGTAGAGTAGCCTCAAATAATAATAATAAAATACTTTTCATTCTTTTTTAAATATTTTGACATTTTATATTTTAACTTTCCTTTGAATAAACTAAAAAAATTTCAGGAAAAAAATAATAAAATTAAATCTATATTCAAATTCTCCATCTCTTGAGCATTTCTAAATCTTCATGCCCCTGGACCATGCTTTTTTTGTTGTTGTTGTTTCCCTGTGTTGAATAAGGAGGTGTGCATGTAATTCTATTCATATTTGAACACAAATAGATTTTTTTGTTCAGTTTGGACACTTGTTAAAATAGATTCTGATCACTCAGAAGCTTACATTTGTATTTGATTTGCAGTGCAAACAGAAACTTAATGAAATCATCCTCTTTTAGCCTAAGAGACACAGCAAGCAAGACTGTGTTGCAAATAAACAATCTCTAGATGTACTGAGCATTTTAGGAACTGTATTTCTAACACAAGTGACACAGTGTGAGAAAAACTGTGGTATTGTTAGCCCCACTAGTTGGACCAGACCAGGAAATCAACTCTACAGGATGGCTATAACTACTTTTATTGAGACTGGCTATCATACGAGAATCTTGCAAATCTGATTGTGCTGTAGCTCCTCTCCCTTATTATACTCAGTGTATTAGGGAGAGTCTGCCTAAGATATTTCTCAGTGTTAACTCATAGCTCTGGACTTAAATGTTTAAGTTCATTTTGCCTAGGTAACTGTCCTTGCATATTTCGATCAACGTTGTCTTCCTTACCTTCTACAAATACTGCATTCATTTAGGAAACCCCAAACACTGTATGATTTATATAGAGCAAAGACATTTCTGAATAAGCCTGATAGTGATCTGGTGCCTAAAATAACTGTACTGACATTCCATAAAGATGGCATTTCTTCCAAAATGTTCCTCCAAAAGAAAATGTAAGCTTAGCCTCTTTTTGCACAAGACCTGAAGCAATGGTTAAGAAGAACATGTGATGACTTACACAGTAAGTAGATCGAAAGAAATAAATGAAAAATTATCACCAGCCTAGATTCAAGATTCCGGTCTATTAACAGTGGGTTCTAGTGAGCTTACAACATGACATTTATTTTAGAGGTTGGGATCTGAGGTGTATTGGAGATACGTTTGAGATTAAATGAAGGGAACTTCAGATGAGCAGACAGATTCCACAGGAGATCAAGGTCAATTGCACGATTGAAGTCCTATACATGTAAGACATGGCTTTGATTGATTGACTGACTAATGACATTTATATAGCTGCCCATTTCACAATAAAGTGACTCTAAGTGCCTTACAATATCAAAAGGGTATAAATATCCAGATGTTAAAAAATACAATTAAAAGACATCAACAATATTATTTACATGAAGATAGTGAAGAGAATTGATGTTATAAACAATGCAGCCATGTCATCAAAAGGAGATTTCCTTGAAATTCCCAGTCCAACTGATAGAGCCATGTTGTAAAGGACTTCCAAGGATGGGGAAATCTCACCGGGGGAGAGAGCCGTTGTTCCACAGGGTGGATCCCATGGCAAAAAAGGCAGGTCTCCTGGGTCCCACCAGATGAAACTCTTTCACAAATGGGACCCACAGCATATCTTTTTTGCCGAACTAAATGGGATCAGGTAGAGGCAGTCCCTCAGAGAATCCAGCATCGTGCTATGAAGGGCTTTATAGATCAAAACCAGCAGCTTGAGTTGGACCTGGAACCATACTAGCAACCAATGCAGCTCACAGAGCAGAGGTATGACATGTGTTACTCTAGAGCAGAGGTAGGCAACCTTTTATGACTCGTGGACTTCAACTCCGAGAATTCCTGAGCCAATTTTGGCAGAAATTACCTACAGTAATTGCTTGTATTTTGTACCAACCTCTGGATAGTCTTCAGGGGTAGCTGTCAGCCGTCCCAGGTAGACCAGACAGGAAATATCACCAGATGAGCTAATTTTACATTATTGTAAAGCTACATTAATAGAATCTTGCAAGTCTGAAAGTACAAATCTTCCTCTGTCTCTTTTTACAGCCTGATAAATGATGGAGGATTCTTTCTGAAATTCTTTCTCTGCCCATTATGCAATTGCAGGCTCGCCCCTTATCTCATTGTTCCCTAAGCAGCATCTCTTCCCCCTCCCCCATCTACCAAGGTCATTCTCACATACCATTTTACAGCAGACATTTGAGAGCTGACCAGCATTAGTGATTGTGAGCATAGCCTCGCAAGCTAGGAATGATTGCAACTGGGAACAGGCTAGGATTATGCAATCATAGCTACATCTCAATTTTTTTTTTTGAGGAAGCCCCTGGATCAGGAACAAAACATTTCTGCATTCTCTGCAGAAATACACGTTATTTTTATGAGATGCTTCATAATAAAGTTTAGATTGTGAACCCAGAAGAGTTGCATAGGAAGAGACAGCCATAATCCTGAGAGCAATGTAACTTTAAAGGATCCTCTCTCTTTGATTAGAACGTTTAAAATGTGCTGCTCTTTAATAGTTTCATTCATTTATTGTTCAGGACAGTGCCTTGTCCTGAAAAAGAAAACTATAGACTTGACCACCAAATAGATCTCCAGCCTAGTGAGACAAGTGGACATCTTTCCAATTTTGAAAGAATGCCATGGACATTATCACACAATGGTTGTTGTGGAAGGGGAAATGCCAGCAAAACACAACAAATACATGAGGGGCCCTTGTTGCTCTCTGAGCTTGCTGATGTTTCATTACCAAACTATGTAATGTCATCAGTTCTAGGAGAAACCCCACTCTCTTCTAGCACTGATGATGTTACCCAGAATTCAAGAAATGTGCCAATATTTTAAAGAAGGCGAATTGGTGAAACTTAGAAAGACCCTCAGATGCACTACAGTCCCAGGCAGTTGCATCCTACTCAGAATTAAGACAGCATATCTAAACTAAAACAAGCAAGATTGCACAGAAACAACCATACAGAGAATCCAGATAACAGATGAGCAAACTAAGGCTCTTATTCCTCACAACTTCTACATGTCTTCTAGGACACTCAGTATGAATTTCATCTTGTTTCTCTCTTTTTTTCTACCACTATTAAGCAAGAAAGGGGGTATATATTTAGTATATGCTTAATGTTTATATTTATGATTATGTGTATTATATTTAATGTTAATTTTAATGTTCAATATTAATATTTTAATATTGTTGTTTTTACTTTGATGTAAGCCACCTAAAGCTACCTCTATGCAATCTGGGTGGCATATAAATTTAATAAATAAATAAGCCCAATTTTTCTATCACCAATCACATATATGTACAGCTCATTGATAGTAAAGCTTCATTAGCATAGCTGCAACATAGCAAGCCATTAGTTTTTTATTAGATGTGACTGGGTAGAGTTGTACAGGTGAGACAGTAGAATTGGTCAAACAATTTAACAACTAACTGTGTGTAATTACAATTATCTATGTTGGGTAGGATAGCTGCAATTAAAATGAATGTATTGCCGAAATTTTTATTTTTATTTCAAATGTTACCAATACTTAAAAAGGATGGGAACTTAGAGGAGTGGCAGAAAGGTATTAATAGATTCATTTGGAATGGCAAGAAACCAAGGGTCAAATTAAAAATTATTCAAGATACAAGGGAGAGAGGCGGCTTGAAAATGCCCAATTTTAAGTTATATTATTATGCTGCAGTTTTAGTAGCAATAAGTGATTGGATTAATTTAACCAACGAAAGAATATTGAACATAGAAGGGTACGGGTTATTGTATGGGTTGCATGCGTACTTAGTCTATGATAAAAAGTTGGACAGGAGCTTTAAAGAGCACTTATTGAGAAATGCTCTGTTGCGTGTCTGGAAAAAGTTTTATTATAAGTTAAATGGAAAAATTCCTCTATGGACAGTTCCCAGGCATGCAATAGAGAGTGTAAATAGGCAACAAATTCAAGATGTGGTGCCCTATGAGAAGCTCTTAACTAAAGAAGGGAATAGTTTAGTATTGAAATCATTAAATAGGTTAAGGGAAGAAGGAATAGCTCATAACTGGTATTCACATGTACAACTTCAGACTAGATGGCAAAAAGATGTTAAGATGGGTTTTTCCTTAAAGGATGATAAATTAATTAAACAAGTTAGAGATCAAAGAACTATGCGTATTAAAAGATTATATGATGCATTAATCGAAATTGACTCTGGAACTGAATTAGTTAAAGACTGCATGATTAAGTGGGAACATAATTTTGGACAACCAATTATGATGGAAACATGGAAAAGGATATGGGTGAAAAATGTAAAATTCACACAAGCACAGCACTTAAGAGAAAATTTTTATAAAATGTTTTATAGATGGCATTTAGACCCGAAAAAATTATCACTTATGTATTCAGATGTGCAACCCAAGTGTTGGAGATGTGAATCGATGGACGCTACTTATTTTCATATTTGGTGGACTTGCAAAAAAATCAAGGCTTTTTGGATAAAAATATGGTGGATTCTTCAGAATATATTGAAAAAGCGTATTGAATTTTCACCACAGTTGTTTTTGCTTGGCATCATAAAAGACTGTACCACCATAGAGACTAAGTTGATTTTGAACTTGATTACTGCAGCAAGACTATTGGTGGGACAATATTGGAAGACGTCTGAATTACCATCTATTGAAGAATGGACATTAAAAGTTATAAATATGGCAGAAATGGCTAAGATATCCGCATATTTGAAGAACCACTCAAATGAAAAATTTATGATGGACTGGAAAAAATGGATAGATTATATACAAAGGAAATATCAATTGAAGAAATTACATTTGGTATATAGTTAAATAGTTATATAATAAGTAGTTTAGTGGGGTTTCTTGCGTTCTTACCCTGTATTCACTCTGGGAAGTCGGGGGAGGGGAGGTGGGAGGGTGTTTATAATTTGTATACTATGTTTTCTCAACTGTAATCGGGGTTGATGTAAGAATATGTAACTATAGGTATTAAGGGGTTGCTCGGGTGGCCTCTGGGCACCACATCGGACGGAAAGAGGAAGGAGGAGTGAAGGTAGAGGTAAGTAGGAAGTTGGTAAGAGGGGGAAGAGTGGGGATAGAGGTGGGTGGAGTAAAGGAGAGAGGAAAGTAGGTAGATAGATGGTAAGAGGAGGGGGGAAGGTTAGGGTTAGGGGGATGTGGTGGGGGGGGTACCGAGCAGTTATATTGATTGTTTGGTAAATGTGCTATATGATTGTTTTCAGTTGAGTTATTATTTCTTTTTTCTTTGTAAAACTTTAAAAACCAATAAAAATTTTATTCAAAAAAACAACAACAAAAAAAACAACTAACTCTGTGTGTGTGTGTGTGTGTGTGTGTGTGTGTGTGTAGACATACATACCCACCCAAGCATGCACATGCTTGTTTAACTGTTGGCAATTTAATTTACCGGTAGTTAAAATTAAAATGTAACAATATTATTGAATAAAAATTAGTACACATTATAAGCAACCTAAACATTTTTACTTCTTCTTATGGTCTAATTCTACAGGGTTTTTTTCCCCCTTCATATATCTTCCATTTAAAAAAAAAGGATTAATTATTTTCATTTTTCAAATGTGACATTCAGAAAAGAGACCTAAATATAGTAAGTTTTGATTCTCTCTCTCTCTCTCTCATTTTTTTTTCTGTATGTATTTGGAGAGGAGGGAATATTCATTTAATTTTCTTCTCTTGTTTTGGCAGGAGGGACATTAACACAAAATAGAGAAATAATGATGATGGAAAAAAGATCTAAAATATCTAAAGAGGAAACTCTGTAGATCTTCTGTGGCAACCATCATCCCTTGTTCAACATGTAGCCTTTCTCAAAACATGGGGTTGAAAATTTGGGATGAGTCAGTTGCCTAATTCTATACCAGCGGTTCTCAACCTTTTCCGGGGCTCGACCCCGGCCTGCATCGCGCAAAAAAAATGGCAGGCCCGCATCGCACATGTGCGGCGCGACGGCCCGCATCGCGATAGCAAAAAAAAAATGGCCGACCCAAAAAAATGGTGGGCCCGCACCGCGCATGCACGGTGTGATGGCCCATATCGCCATAGCGAAAAAAATGGCCGACCCCAAAAAATGGCCGACCAAAAAAAAATGGCAGACTGCGGTGCTTGGCGACCCCCGTGAAATGGTCGTTCGACCCCAAATGGGGTCACGACCCACAGGTTGAGAACCGCTGTTCTATACAAAGAGACGAGCTGATCTTTCCACAGGCCAAACAAAAGTTCTCCTCTGGGCTCAGAAGCATTTCCTAATTCAGACAAAGATATTTCTCCCAAAATGTTCCAAAGCCAGACACCACGATACATGTATAGGTAGTCCTCAACTTACAACCATTTGATTAGTGATGTTCAACATTACAATGGCACTTGCAGCATCCACACAGTCCCGTGATCAAAATTTGGGAGCTTGGCAACCTGCAGTTATTTATAACAGTCACAGCATCCTGGGATCACATGATCACTATTTGGGACCTTCCCAGCCAGTTTCCAACAAGCAAAGTCAAAGGGGGAAACCAGATTTGCTTAATGATTCATGTAACAATTGCAGTGTTTCGCCTTAACAACTATGGCCAAAAAGGTTATAAAATTGGGTGCTATTCATTTAACAACCGCCTTGCTTAGCAACTGAAAATCTGGCCCGAGGTCTATACAGGTTGACGACTACAGGACGACGGCTGCATCCTTCCCATATGTCTTCCTGCTTATCGGGAATGGGGGAAAAATAAATAAATATACCAGTTGGATTTTCTATCTCAAAACAGCAGTCAGTGAACCAAACAGCAGGGGAGCATGGAGGTGGAGAAGGAAGACTGCAAAATGATGGCTGTTGTGTAGCTTTTCAGCTACACTTTGCCAAAGACACAAAGGTCAACATCTCCCTTGCACGCTGAATTCTGGGATTGGATAGGACGAAGAAAATTACCAGCATCTGCTATTTACGTTTGCCTTGACCAGCCTGGAAGTAGCCTGCAAAGAGTACAGAACCAAAACCCACAAGTTTACACCCCATGTCTGCAGCTGGAAGGAGGGATTCTCTTTCCATCCTAAAAATCTTTGGAGAGAAAGATATCTTTTTGCTAAACAAAGAGAGATGAAATACCTCTGGTGTACAGGATACAGCACTGATCACACAACGCAGGAAAAATTGGAGCTGCAATCAGATTTTCCCTCATTTTGCAGCCGATAAATATGTCTTAGAGGGAAGTGGGAGGCAATTTCTGAAACCAAAGCATATTAATTTTGCAAATGGGAGGGGGGCGGTATAGAAATTGCAAAAATAAATAAATAAATAAATAAATAAATAAATAAAAAACCCTTCTGAATTTTAGAAACGCTTGATCACTCATTATGGCTTGCATTTTTTCCAGAAGTTCCTGCTAGTCCAGTGACACAACTATGCTAGTTTTCTTTTTTTAATGAAGCCTCAAATGAATTTTTTAAAAAATGTTCTGTTTTAACTTGTCCCCCCCCCATGGATCTTAATTTCATACTTTAGGGGAGATTTTTCGCATAATGTTATAAATCTACTTTAAGTCTCTGGAATCATAGGAGACGAGACAAAAATTCACCCTATCCACTTCTACTTTTCTGGATTCTGAAATGGAACTTTAGATCCTGAGACATTTAAAAAAAACAACAGGCTACTTTTGTATTCAGAGAAATCATTTACTCACGTATCAAGAATTCAAGTCTTCCTTTTTTGCCAAGATTCCTATCTGCTAAACTTGCAAACATATTTAAAACTTCTTCAACCCTCCAAAATCATTCTACTATGTAACATAAGATATTTATAAAAGACACAGAGAAAAGCCCTGTCTAATATCAAGATAATAAACATAGACAAGCCTATTTTTTTAAATGTATATTTGTGATTGATCTAATGCTGTTCGAAATAAATGATAAGTAATGTAGACTTTTAAAATTCAGTATTGTAATAATTTCGAATAAATGTTTTTCATGACTTTATGAGCTTTTAATTTTCAAACTGGGCACATCAAAGGTAAGTGCTTTAAAATCCGTCTCAGCTCTGGTCCAGATTCAGATAACACATTAATCCTAATTCTGAAATGGTTTACATGATATGTAAACTTAGATCTTTGTTAAAGTTTTACAATCTTTAAAGCAAACTTCTAACAGGTAATGTGGTACCACATTAAATTAAAATTTCATATCTTGATAGCTTGAGGCAAAAGACTTATAATTTAAAAACCAAACATTCTCTCTCTCTCTCTCTCTCTCTCTCTCTCTCTCTCTCTCTCTCTCTCTCTCTCTTTTTCTCTGGATACACACACACACACACACACATATATACAAACACACACACACACACACACACACACACATATAGGGAGAGAGAGAGATGCACAAACACAGATATACACAGACCTAAATACACACTATAGTTCTTTATATCTATGATAAAGCATTATTTTCTTTAATTCACAGTTTTTCTGGGAACAATTCAGTTAGTCTTCTTTAATTTGATAATTATGCAAATACAGAATCTTATTCTGAAGGAGAAAATGTTAACATACATTGAAATACCAAATGTTTAGAACTATAATCTGTGTGATAAAATGCATTACTTTGTTTAAAAGGATTGTTTTACAGAAGTAATTAACAATCAGCAATCATATAGTTCAGACCGGTGTTTTGATGCCATCTGTTGGAATAAGTCTTCTTACTCCCTAGAATGAAGCTATAATTTTCAGTTTATGATTTCATTATATACTGTAGAACAGCTACTAAAAAAAGAAGAAATAACATCTCACTATACATTTCCTTAAAGAAAGAAAAAGAAAAAAATCCTCACTGAATCAGTTACTGTTTATTTTTAGGTTTAAAGGGCCCGCACAAGAAGATTTGAAAAACAGATTGTAACATCTATGATTATGATGGCTGTTTCCATGCAATTTCAATTTTAGACTAGGAACCGGAGAAAATTACTTTTATGTTAAACATAAAGCACAAGGCTTGTTTGGTGAAATAGCTTCTGAAGCATCTGAATGAACAATCCAGTAAAATGAGGGCCCAACGATGAAAATACAGTCAGCCACAGTTGACCTTGAAGAAAACGGCTTCCACACGGAAGCAGCCCTGTTTCAACAGGCCACATTGGGCAGGTTTGAACATTTTCTTATCCCCATGGTAACCCTCTTCAACCCCACATAATGCCTCACCCAGCTTTTGTGCGAAGCCTCCTATTCACTTGGACAGTACCCTTCAAGAGCTGGGTGTTTCTGGCAGTGGCCATTACAACGTGAAAGCACTTTGCACAATCCAGAGTTTTGGCACAGCCAGTTAAAGATGGAAAATGCAGATCACCCAAACACACACGCCTACACAAACAAAAACACACAGACAGATAGAGACACACAGAAGCAACGCATGACTTTCTACTAAGTGAGCTTTCTCTAATCTAGCACGCTTATGCTGAGACTTCAACTCCCAGAGCCCCATCAGACTCCAAATCTTATTTTAATAATGAACTCGGTCATTAATATTAATTAAAGTTGTTAAGCCATTAAAATCTCACCTCCCCCAGCGCACCCTGCTCCCTCCTTCCCCATCTTTTAATTGTAATTTGTATTTTTATTGTTATCAGAAATATGTATTGCTTTTAATGTTGTAACCTGCCCAGAGTTGCCTCATGGCAAGATGGGCGGAAAACAAATTTAATAAATAAATAAAATTTGCACAGCATTGACTCCACAGAGAAAAGGTTGTGTGGTTTTCTCACCCTCATAACGGCAAAGGTTTTGGCTTCATTTGTCAGAGAGTTAAGCAATCTAATGGAAGTCATGACAATTAGAAAGGCACAACTTGTTAGTGATGTCACGTCATGCTTATTTCATTATTTATTTAAATTAAATGTTATTTTTCTGTTCACACAGAACACAAGTAACCCTACATTTCCAAAACAACAACAACAATAATTAAGCAACGATATTTGCCTATCCCAGGTCCTTGGGAAGGATTCAAGAGGTAGACAAAAATGCCAAATCCATTCAAAACATCAATCATAACAATACAAGTTAAAAAAAATCATTCAGCTTTAAAGATTGGACAAGCAGAATATGCTATATCACTATATTAATTATTAGAAGACAAGAGAGATTAATCACTTCGGGGTAGAAAATTGTATAAAAACTCTCAGGACAGTTATATGAATCATGATATCGGAAGCTTTGTGTTCAATAGTCAATATGGTTCATTTTGAATATAAGATACCAGAGGCCACAAATCAATAAATTGGCGGGCTGGTATTTAAAATGTGGACTTGTTGGGTCATAAGCCTACATTTCTTCTGAGACATTTCTTAACAATTGCTGAATTAACCCTAGTTAATTCAGATAATATTACAGTTTGATTCAAAGCATTTATTTGCTTCAAGGATACACAGATACATCTCAAATAAAAATTCCTCCCGTTTTCAATCACTACGTTTTTATAACCACGTCAACCTAATTTCTGCTATTTTTTAAGACAATGCCATTTTTGCGACACTGTCCAAGCCAGCATGGGTTCTGTTTTATAAACAGATTAACTGCTAGATTAACCTTTTTGTTTTAATACACTAGAGGGAGCTAGATCCTTATATTGCACATGTACGACTAATTGGAAAAATCTGCTCACTTAGGCAGGACCTATACTAAAATTGGGGGGAAAAAATGTTTCGCACAGCAGATACCTTGACCTAAACAAAGAATATGTTTGTGGAAACTGATTTCATAGTTATCACTATGACACTTTTGTAGTTAATAAATTACCACTCTACATTCTGGAAGAAAGACATTTTGTTACAGTACTGAACAGATTAATTTTGGATTGCTCCAATATAAAATAAAACAATAATTCAATGGACTTTTAACTTATGCCTTGTAATTATTTATCCAGCACCAACATATACAACTATGGATAAATCTTCTTTTCTAAAGGGAAAGATGTAATCTTCAAAGTTTAGCCCTGGTGACCTCATGAACAGAATAAAAGAGTTGGAAGGGACCTTGGACATCTTCCAGCTCAACCCCAGCTCATGCTATACTATTCCAGACAGGTGTCTGGAATGGTAGACAAGAAGGGAAGTTAAGTCTCTTCTTCTTTTTTTTTTAATGAAAAAAATCTTTTATTAAAACAATCAGCATTGAACATAAAATCATAGTATGCATCAATCATCATAGCACCTGATATACATCACTAAGTATTAATCTTTATAATCGTCTGGTTTGGTAGTCATTTTTCACTCCGCACATCAAGCCTCAACTAAACGCCCGTTACATTTTATTTGCTCGGTGTTTCTCTTTTCTATAGTCTATCCACAGTTCCTAGTCTATCATATATTATTCATCTCAGTATTAGTACAATCTTTTATGACCCCTAACCAATAATCCTGAGGTAGAAATTCAGTATCTTGAGGTAGAAATTCAGTACGCTTTCCCAATATTAAAGCAATCAACCTTAAATCTGGGTTCATATTAATAAGCTGTCCTCATAAGACCCAAAGATACATCTCTTGTATATGGTCTATCTACATTCATACAATCAGCATTGAACATAAAATCATAGTATGCATCAATCATCATAACACCTGATACACATCACTAAGTATTAATCTTTATAAACGTCTGGTTTGGTAAACATTTTTCGCTCCTCACATCAAGCCTCAACTAGACGCCTGTTACAATTTATTTGATTGGTGTTTTTCTTTTCTATAGTCTATCCACAGTTTCTAGTCTATCACATATTATTCATCTCAGTATTAGTACAATCTTTTATGGTCCCTAACCAAAAATCCTGAAGTAAAAGTTTAATAACCTGAGGTAAATCTTGTATATGGTTTATCTACTATATCTAGTCTATCACATATTGTTCATTCATGCTTCTGAATTAACTTCGTCTCAGTAATAGTGCAATTTTTTATAGTCCCTAACCAAAGATCCTGAGGTAGAAGTTTCATAACCTGAGATAGAAATTCATTCCGCTTTATCAATATTAAAGCAAACAACATTAAGCATAAGATCATATTAAGATGCTTTCGTCATCTAACATAGGCATTCAACATTAGGTGTTAGTCTTTGTAAACATTTGATTTGGTAAACATTCTTCCCTCTTTACGTCGAGTCTCAACTAAACGCCAGGTGCATTTTGTTTGATTGGTGTTTCTCTTGTATATAGTCTATCCACTGTTTCCAGTCTGCCAAATATTGTTCATTTGAGCGATCTTTCAGGTATGCCGATATTTTCGCCATCTCCGCCAGATTTGTTACTTTCACAGTCCATTCTTCTATAGGCGGTATTTCTGCATTCTTCCAGTATTGTCCCACCAACAATCTGGCTGCTGTGATCAAGTTCAGAAATAAGCTCGTCTCTGAGGTAGTGTAGTCCTTTGTTATCCCTAACAAAAAAGTTAAGTCTCTTCTTAAAAGCCTCCAGTGAAGGAGCACCCACAACTTCTGAAGGCAAGCATGTTTCACAATTTTCTCTGCAAGCATTCAAAAATTTCCATCCCTGGTTCTTTTGATCTTTAGTGTAGCCCACTGATCTAATATTCCCTAGTCCCCCACCCAAATACTAACCTCATCTAACTTTGTTTAGCTTCGAATCTCAGAAATAGTTAGTCAAGAGTTGATCCCTGAAGTTAATCTGTGTTTGAATTTGAGGGGGAAACAAACCCACTTTTCTCAATTCTAAAAATTGAGGGGAGAGAGAGAGAGAGAGAGAGAGAGGGAGAGAGAGGGAGAGAGAGGGAGAGAGAGGGAGAGAGAGGGAGAGAGAGAGGGAGAGATGGAGAAGGGAAGCAGAAGTGCCTCTCTCTGTCTCTGTCTCTCTCTCTGCAAATGGTGGATAAGGCTGGGAGTCGCAGGAGAAGGCTCAAAGAGCCACATGCGGCTCTGGAGCCGTGGGCTGCCGACCTGTGCTCTAAGGCTATCTGACACCTCCTCAGACATCCATCCCCAAATTCACACATTTTAACATAGAAACGTCTATAGAAATTACTTACGTCACCTGACCTGAAGAAGAAGAAGAAGAAGAAGAAGAAGAAGAAGAAGAAGAAGAAGAAGAAGAAGAAGAAGAAGAAGAAGAAGAAGAAGAAGAAGAAGAAGAAGAAGAAGAGAGAAGAAAGAGAAGAGAGAGAGGAGAGGCAGAAGAGAGAGAGAGGAGAAAGAGAAGACAGAGGAGAAAGAGAGGGGAGAGAGAGAGAGAGAGAGAGAGAGAGAGAGAGAGAGAGAGAGAGAGAGAGAGAGAGAGCAGTGGTTCTCAACCTTTCTAATGCCGCGACCCCTTAATACAGTTCCTCATGTTGTGGTGACCCCCAACCATAAAATTATTTTTGTTGCTACTTCATAACCGTAATCTTGCTACTGTTTTGAATCGTAATGTAAATATCTGATATGCAGAGTGTATTTTCATTGTTAAAAATTGAACATAATTAAAGCATAGTGATTAATTACAAAAACAATATAGCAATGCTCACTGGAGAAGCTTACTCTTCCTTGCTCAAAAATGTTGGGAGGGAGGGAAGGAAGGAAGGAAGATTGAAGGGGAAAGGAAGGAGATGGAGAAGAAAGGAGATTGAAGGGGGAAGGAAGGAAGGAGAAAGAGATTGAAGGGGAAAGGATGGAGATGAAGATGGAAGGAAGGAAGGAAGGAAGATTGAAGGGGAAAGGAAGAAAATGGAGAAGGAAGGAGATTGAAGGAGGAAGGAAGGAAGGAAGATTGAAGGGGAAAGGAAGGAGATGGAGAAAGAAGGAGATTGAAGGAGGAAAGAAAGAAGGAAGGAAGGAGAGGGAGATTGAAGGTGAAGGGATGGAGTTGGAGATGGAAGGAAGGAAGATTGAAGGGGAAAGGAAGGAGATGGAGAAGGAAGGAGATTGAAGGAGCAAGGGAAGAAGGAAGGAAGGAAGGAAAGAGAGATTGAAGGTGAAGGGATGGAGTTGGAGATGGAAGGAAGGAAGGAAGGAAGATTGAAGGGGAAAGGAAGGAGATGGAGAAGGAAGGAGACTGAAGGGGAAAGGAAGGAAGGAAGGAGAGATTGAAGGGGAAGGGAAAGAGATGGATGGAAGGAAGAAAGGAAGGAAGGAAGGAAAGAAGGAAGAGAGGATTTATTTTTGGAGAGTCATGTTTTCCGAAACTACAACTCCCAGCATTCCCCCACTCTTCCACAATGCTTTTTAGGGATGCTGGGAATGGTAGTCTGGAGCCCCCCATCCTCATCATGGCACCTCTTGCTCTCTCCCAGCCGCCCCCCTGGGACCTGCCCGCCCCTCCAACCTCCTGAGCGCCATCGCAGCGGCGCGATCGTGGGAGCCCCTTTCCACGCTGCACAGCCCTTCACCGCCAAAGCCTTTCCCGATTCGTCAGATGTGAGAGGGGTGCAGCCGGAGTGCCAGCTCCTGCTCGGAAGGCGCCGCTTCTCCCCTCCCGGCCCGTCCGGCTGGCCTCCGACGCACATGTGGGCATCACCCTCTTCCCCGCTGCCTGGCCGCTTCCGAAGCCCGGAGCCCGACAAGCCAGGAAGGAGCCGCTCCTGCCCACCAGCCCCAGGGCCGCGCCGGGTGCCAGAGGGTCAAGGCGGCCTCCGACGGTAAGGGAGGTGGGCCGGGCAGTGCAGGGGGAAGCTCCGGCGTGGCATGGAGGCAGCGGCCCAGACCTGGCTCAGCTCGGGGTGGTGTCGGGGGCACATTTCAAGCCCCTGGGCTTGCCATGAGCTGGGAGATGGGGAGGACGCAGCCAGCAGCCGGCCGACGTCTGCATGGCCCCCAGGAGCACAGCCCGACTCCCGACAGTCAGCTGGGAGTTGGGTCGGAGTCCAGACATCGGTGGGGAACTGGCGGGGCTGCTACACACCGCCCGGCTCCCGACAGCCAGCTGAGAGTCGGCTCCACGTGCGCCAGCTGCCCTCCCAGCACCCGCCACTGCCCTGCTAGCTTTACCTTGGCCACCGCCCATTTGGTGCTGGCCCAGGTGCTCCTGGGCGGCCATGGCAAGCAGCAGCGACGGTGCAGGGCGACCACTGGCTGGGCCACCAGCTGGCCCAGCCCAAGGGAGGTAAGCCACTTGCTGGGCCCCACATGTGCCAGCTACTCTCCCAGTGCCCTCCACTGCCCCGCTAGCCTTACCTTAGCCACCGCCCGTTCGGGGCGGCAGCAGGCAGGCCTAGGCGCTCCTGGGTGGCCCTCCCACCCCTGGCCCTCTTTTACTTACATTTAGTAGTTGCTCAGCAGGGAGGGGTGGCAACTTCAAGAAAGCTCGCCTTCGCTGCAGACAACTTGCAGCAACGTTTGGCGACTGGGACTTTTGGTGGGCTCAGCAGGGCAGAGACAGCCTGGAACAATTCCTATTGGCTTTTGAAAGCCAATAGAATTAGACTCTATTCAAGAGAGTCTATTCTATTGGCTTTCAAAAGCCAATAGAATAAGAGGGAGTAGCACAGCTAAGGAAAAGGGGAAAAAATGGCGGACTGTGTTGTTTGGCGATCCCCGTGAAATGGTCGTTCGACCCCAAATGGGGTCGCGATCCACAGGTTGAGATTTGCTGCTATAGAGTCTCATTCAGGCAGTCCTCGATTTATAATCGTAATTGAGCCTGGAATTAGTCTTAAATTGTGACCGTTATTAACCAGATCACTTGTGACCATTTTTTGCAGAAGCCATTAAGCCAATCATCAAACCTGTTTGTTCAACAAACCCATGGTCATTAAGTGAATGCCACGGTCACTAAGCAAACCTATTGTTTGCAATGGGCATTTTTTGTCAGAAACCGAAAGTAAACATCCGTTTCTAGCAAAAAAAAGTTATAAATTGCAGTCATATAACTGCGGGACACTACAAACTGCCATAAATGCAATGCAGTTGCCAAGCACGCAAAATATGATCATCTGACCACAGGGGGTGGAACTTCAAATTATGGTCATAAATTTTGAGAAGAGCTTGTCATAACTTTGAACAATCACTAAGCAGCCAATCATAAATTGGGGATTACCTGTATAGCAGAATGGTTAGGCTATCCTCTAAACCAGGGTTGGGCAACCTTGGCTCTTTTATGACTCGTGAACTTCAACCCCCAAAATTCCTGAGCCAGCCTTGATGAGGGGAAAGGGAGAGGTTTCCAAGCTGAGCCATGCTGGCTCAGGAATTCTGGGAGTTGAAGTCCACGAGTCATAAAAGAGCCAAGGTTGCCTACCCCTGCACTAAACAATTTTCTGCTTATGGCTCCTTCTCTTATCTCACATACTCCGCACTCTGGGGAAAAGGGTACCCCATTAACTGATGACCAATAACCATAACTATTTAATTTTTACTTTTTGATATTGGTGAGTATCCAAAACCCCATTCATTTCCTTTCCCTAAAGCATCCTAAAATAAGAAGCTGGGTTTAAAGTCTGTGGAGATTCTCAGTCATCCAGATCATAGTTGTCTCAAGAGTGCTTTTTCAAAAGACAACTGGGCTGGGTTTTTTTTTTTCTTGAGGAAGAAGAAGAAAATATTTCATGTCTCCTCTAAGAAACTTCATCAGTTTTCGCTTCTGAGCCTTGTATGTAGTAATGTTGTCCTTCAGGAAAGTGTCCATCTTGGCACTGTAGCCATTTGTTTTCAGGAAAACCATGCATCTTCTTTTATCAGCTGGCGAGAGGGTGATGTTTGGGTCTCTTCCTAGTGATGTCCCTGCTCTTCTGCCTTGGATTGTGAGGTTCGAGGGAAGTGTTTTGGCATTGGCAAAGGCTGCAGATACCTTAAAACCAGGAGTAGGCAACCTTGGCTCTTTTATGACTCGTGGACTTCAACTCCCAGAATTCCTGAGACAGCATAGCTCATAAAAGAGCCAAGGTTGCCTACCCCTGCCTTAAACCTCAATTGTTTTGCCTTTGATTCTGCCAGTTTATTGTTCCTGCTGGTTGACTCTGTGGCTGTAATGAGATCTATAGTTGGTATCTGTTCTGGTGTTACTGCAAAATTCAAAAGCTGGGCTGGTGCAGCATGGGAAAAGAGGAACTTCCCTTATCTGTTTTCCTGTACATCATTCATCCATAAAATAACATCAGAAAGCCTGTCAGAACATCCTCGGAAATGACACATTCTTTTAAAATAAATGGTTTCGAAAAGGATCTTTTTTTCAGACCTGTGTGCTCTCCCGATGTAATTTTCTGCTAAAGCACAGACAGAAAAATACTCTTCGAACACTTTATTTCATACCACTGTCATTCACGGACAAATAAAACAATGGAAGGCACTACTATTTTCTCCGGCATTCACAAAATATATCTGCCTTTTTTTTCAGAAGTGTCCTTGAAAAATTTCTTCAACACACACACACACACACACACAAAGACAGACAAAATTGGACAAAATATGTCCAGATTTTGCATCACTGGCAAACTTGAATACCATTGCATATTAACCACAACATTCTTCGATATATCAAATTGATATCAAAATTGGCATGTCTGTCAAACAGTAAATCAAGTATTGAAACAGAATATAGATAGTCCTCAATTTATGACCAGGCCCCCCAAAAGCTACTTAAAACTTGGTTTTGAAGTTCAATGGCAAGGCTCCCCTCAACTGCCCCCGCCAGTGACATGACATTTTGGGCGCTTAGCAACTGACTCACATTTACTGACGCATAGTGCACAATGGGTTCACTTTACCACTGTGGCATTCACTTAATGACCACTGCAAAAATAGGCCATAAAATCAGATCAGTTATATGATGTCTCTCTTCATGACCATCACAGCTTATGACTATACAGGTAGTCCTCAACTTACAATCATTCAATAAGTGACCGTTCAAAGTTACGTCACTGAAAAAAGTGACTTTTGACTATTTTTCACCCATATGACCGTTGCAGCATCCCCATGTTTACATGATCAAAATTGAGATGGTTCATATTTATGACGGCTGCAGTGTCCCGGGGTCATGTGATCACTTTTTGCAGCCATCTAACAAGCAAAGTCAACGGGGAGGCCAGATTCACGTAACAGCCGTGTTCCTAGCTTAACCACTGCAATGATTCACTTAACAACTGTGGCAAGAAAAGTCATAAAAAGGGGCAAAGCTCACTTAACAACTGTCTCATTTAGCCAGGAAAATTTTAGACTCAATTATGGTTGTAAGTCAAGGACAATCTGTAATTGCCAGGCTCAGTAACAGTCATAAGTCAAGGACTATTGGTATCAAACTTTTCTATATCAAACAACTAGTCAACAGCTTCTGTGAATGTCATGCAGAATAAGTGTCCCAATTTGGCTTGCAGCAAAATAACTTACTATTGAAGATAAAATCTAGGTTTTCCGTTCCCAGAAGGGTACGTCTGAGTAACTCTTAGAAATTCCCTCAACATCCACAGCAATTGATTCTTAATATCCTACTGGATTTATAGATGTTGGATTTTGATTATTTTAAAATATTTTACAAGCCAATCTCAAATAGTTTAAAGTCACTTAAGTAATGCTCATAGATATTTCAGAGAAATGGGAAGTAAAAAATAGTTGCATCTTAACACAAACGTGTTATCTCCATAAATGAAAGTAACCTGCTTTCCACAGAAGTGCAAACACCCGCCAGGTTTTTTTTAAAGATCACAGCCTAAGAAGAATAGTGAATTTCCACCTCTGTACATGTTGGAATCCTACTTTTTACTTATTTATTTTTGCATTTCTGAACAATCCATCATCCTCAAAGACAGACTCTGGGGTGGCATACAATAAAATAGAAAAACAGTTTATAAAAATTAAAATGTTAGAATTAAAATTTCAAAATGATTTTTTTTAAGAGGAAGACAGGAATAATTTTTTTTATTAATAATTTTTTATTTTTCCAAACTCTCCCCCATACATATATCGTGATATTTATCAGATGTTAACATACATTCTTTTTACATTCATATATAAGATACTTTTAATAAAATAAAATTAAATACATACACATGACTTTTGGTGTTGCTCACCCACTTCCCCTTTCACTGCATCTACACTCCTTCTTCTCTACCTTCTTTCTCCCTTTCTTCTCTTCCCTACTTCCCTCTTCTTCCTCTCCTCTTCTCTTTCCTTCACCACTCTCCTCCCCTTTCTCCCCACTTCTCCTCTTCTCCTCCAACCTTCCTACTTCCATCTCCCCTAGGAAGGCAGGAATAATTAAGGCCTGCTAAAAATCAAAAGGTGAAGGGAGGGCTCTCAGGCCACTAAGTGACCCCACAGCTGCATGTTCCATTGGGTTCCTCAGATGAGGCCGCAGAGCTGCGTTTTAGCTCCTTTTCAGAAGGAGAGAAAAAGAAAGAAAGAAAGAAAGAAAGAAAGAAAGAAAGAAAGAAAGAAAGAAAGAAAGAAAGAAAGAAAGAAAGAAAGGATTTCAAAAGAAAGGAGTTAGGAAGGAAGGAAGGAAGGAAGGAAAGAAAGAAAGAAAGAAAGAAGGAAAGAAAGAAAGAAAGAGGATTTAGAAAGAAAGGAGTTAGGAAGGAAGGAAGGAAAGGAAGGAAGGAAGGAAGGAAGGAAGGAAGGAAGGAAGGAAGGAAGGAAGGAAGGAAGGAAGGAAGGAAGGAAGGAAGGAAGAACCCCGGCCATGGCTGCCACCTGGTTTTTGAGAAGGAACTATGAGTCCCTTAGCTCAAGAGTCCCCAACCCTCAGTCCGGGGTCTGGTATCGGACTGCGGCATGCCAGCAACCGAACCACACAAACAAGCAAAGCCCCATCCATGGGATGCAGGCAGCACACAAAACCACGCCCCCTCCGGCCCGTGGAAAAACCTCTGTCCACGTAACCGGTCCCCGGTGCCCAAAAGGTTGGACACCTTGGCTTATGCATGAGGTCTGTCTGGGGGCAGTGCCACCCCTTCCAGGAGCAAAGATGATAAGCTCATAAATTCAGAAGGGCCCACCCACAGCCCCCAATAATTATCAAATAATTATCAAATTGCAAATACTGAAGTTATTTGCAATTCAAAAAAGGAGCCCTACATATTAAATGAACTGTGATTTGTAGTTTTACTCTCTAACAGTAAAGTAGATGTGCTTAACAGTTAAACTTGCATCCAGAAATGGGAACATGTTATGTGGTTAAAAATTGGTATTAACATATTAAAATGTAACAGTGACATATTCAGACACATAAGGGTCTTAATTTCCTTTCAGAAACCATAGAAAAAGCACTGATTGCTTTTTTACATGGTATCAACTCACTGAAATCTCTAAATAAATTCCTATTTTTGTTGTCTTTATGTGTACATAGCAGGGTGGCTATTTCTACAAATGTCAGATATTTAGAAATAATCTCAAATATTCTTCAGAAATATTAATAGGATTGGGTATCCTTTTCATCATACAAAAAACTAATCAAGATGCATTTTCTGTGAAGTTCTTCAGATGGGTTTCTCCCAGGAGCAATCAGCACTAAAACTGAACCAATTTGGACTAGTGGCAAAGCTGCCTGAAGCTTTTCTGAGGGACATCATGAAAATCTAATGTTCATGATGCATGTGCTTGAATTTGGATAGATGAGTATATGAATTTAAGTACAGTCAGTCCTAGAGGAGATCAACCCTGACTGCTCTTTAGAAGGCCAGATCCTGAAGCTGAAACTCAAGTACTTTGGCCACCTAATGAGAAGGAAGGACTCACTGGAGAAGGGCCTGATGCTGGGAAAGATGGAGAGCAATAGAAGAAGGGAGGAGGACAGAGAATGAGGTGGCTGGATGGAGTCACTGAAGCAGCAGGCTTGAGCTTAAATGGACTCCAGAAGATGGTAGAGGACAGGAAGGCCTGGAGGAACGTTGTCCATGGGGTCGCGATGCGTCGGACATGACTTCACAACTAACAACAACAGTCCTTGACTAACAACCAATTTGTTTAGCGACTGTTCAGAGTTATGAAAAAAGGAATTTATGACCGGTCCTTGCACTTCTGACTGTTGTTACCATTCCATTGTCATATGCCCAAAATTTGGGAGCTTGCCAACTGGAGTGTATTCATAATGTTTGCAGCATCCTGGAGTCACGAGGTCACCATTTGCAACCTTCACAGCTAGACTCTGACTAGCAAAGTCAACAGGGGAGCCAGATTCATTTAATGATCACGTGATTCACTTAACAACCGTGAGAAATTGCCTTAATGCTCCTGCCTCCTGTTTTTTTTCTAACAACAATCCTGTGAGGTGGGTTGAACTGAGAGAGAAAGTCTCAAAGTGACCCAGCTGGCTTTCATGCCTAAGAGACTGGAACTCACAGCTTCCTGGTTTCTAGGCGACTATTGTTGTTGTTAATTGCGAAGTCATGTCCGACCCATCGTGACCCCATGGATAACGTTCCTCCAGGCCTTCCTGTCCTCTACCATCTTCTGGAGTCCATTTAAGCTCACGCCTACTGCTTCAGTGACTCCATCCAGCCACCTCATTCTCTGTTGTCCCCTTCTTCTATTGTCCTCCATCTTTCCCAGCATCAGGCTCTTCTCCAGTGAGTCCTTCCTTCTCATTAGGTGGCCAAAGGACTTGAGTTTCAACTTCAGGATCTGGCCTTCTAAAGAGCAGTCACGGTTGATCTCCTCTAGGACTGACCGGTTTGATCGCCTTGCAGTCCAGGGGACTCGCAGGGGTCTTCTCCAGCACCGTAGTTCAAAGGCCTGAATTTTTGGGCACTCGGCCTTTCTTATGGTGCGACTATACCGAATTATAACTAGTCCTTGACCTACAACCACGATTTGGACAGGAATTTCTGTTGCTAAGAAAGGCAGTTATTGAGACCGGCCTGATTTTCTGATCTTTTTTGCCATGGTTGTTTAAGCAAATCTCTGGAGTTGTTAAGTGAATCACGCAGTCATTAAGTGAATTCAGCTTCCCCCATTGACTTTGCTTGTCAGAAGCTGGCTGGGAGGTTTACAAATTGTGATCACACGACCCTGGGACACGGCAACTATCATAAATACGTGTAGCCAAGTGTCTGAATTTGGACCATGTGACCATGGGGACGCCACCATTGTCGTAAGTGTGAAAAACGGTCATAAATCACTTTTATCGGTGCCATTGTAACTTCAAACGGTCACTAAACAAATGGTTATAAGTTGAGGACTACCTGCGTAGCTGCCATGCTAACTTATGATGAAGGGATAAAGAAGGTCACCAAGATGGGTTGATCAAAACATTGCAACACCACAATATAATTTGCTCTGTGTCTTTTCTTTTGTCTTGCCTTTGTAAGGCCAGAGGTTTTTAAGCGGCAATGCAGGTTTTTCAAAGTGATTCGGTTTTGTAAGGCGAGCCACAACATCATGCATATTATACCTGTATTAAAGCAATACCTCAATTTAATCTAGCCATGGGCCAGGTTAAGGGTTTTATTCTTAGACCCCAAAGAATTTTGGATCAGAATCTTCAGTAGACTGTCTTTCCTGTTAATAGCCAGCTTGATTGCTAAAATATCTGGAAAAGGCTAAACCCCTTTCAGATTCCCTTGAATTTATTCTCCAAGTATATTATTCCATCAGCAGTTTGTATGATGACCTCTGATTAATATTGTCAAAAGGCTGAGAAATCTAACATGTTTATATTTATGGTTGTTCAGTCACTAAGTCATGTCCAACTCTTTGCAACCCCATGGACCACAGCATGCCAGACCCCCCCCCCCGTCCTCAACAGGTCTATGACAATTCACCACAACCAATTTGCCATCATCAACTTGTCGTGGCCAACTCACTGTGGGACAAGAGTTACACTAATATCGAAGAAAGAGTGGAATAGAATCATTAAAGAAAGGATGCCAAAGGAGGGACAGAATGAAATGTGAAAGGCAAAAATTAAAACAATTTTTTATTTATTTAAAATAATTAAATAGAATTGTTAAATTGTCCTGAAGCAAGTTGCCCCATGGTGAGTTGGCCGTGGCGAGTTGTCTTGCAACGAATTGGCCACCCCGAGTTGACTGGGGCAAGTTGTCCCATTCCGGTTCTCCACGGGTCTCCCGGAATTTGTCCAAATTCATGTTCATTGTGTTGATGACACTGTCTAACCATCTCATCCTCTGCCATAACTTTCTCCTTTTTTTTTAACCTTCCATTTTTCCCACCATCAGGGCCTTTCCCAAGGAGTTCTCTCTTCTCATTAGGTGGCCAAAGTATTTGAGCTTCACTCTCGTGTCTAACATGCTTATAACTGGACTATAGATATAAGTACAGTCCATTTAGGAAGTGCTTATAGGACGTCCTCGATTAACAACCACTTGAACAATAACCATTCAAAATGATGACTGGTACTTGTTGTATCTGGCCCTTCTCAGCTTAGTAAAGTCCACAGGAATATTTCTTTAAGAGTTTTATTTAACACAGTTCAAGAGATTCACTTCAAAGCAAGATGCTGGCAGTTCGTTTGCGGAACGGCCGAGTCTGACTTATTTACATTCAGCTTAAACATGCTCTCCCCCCTTCCAATAACTCACTCTTTATCTCTCAGGTTGTCCAAGACCTCATTAATCTTCCGTAGATTCCAAAAACACCAGAAAACTGAGTTCAAACTAACTCCTCGAGGTATCAGGCTACTACTTGATATTAACGTTGCTCGTGACAAAGAATTAGTCCCTCCTTCACCTTCTAATATAGTTTTCGATACGTCACTTCCCCCATGGCTTCCTTTTTCCACGTAACTGAAACCTCCGCCTATCAAACCTTCGGAATCTCGGATCAAGCCATATATTTTCCTGTTCCAAGTCTGACTCCCCGCTTTGAGATTCTGACCCAGACTGCATGCAAATCTCCTCACTGTCTGTCTCGGCTGCTGGGAGGGGAAAACACCCAGAGGGGCCTGGCTGCTCCTCCTCATCCTCTGACATTTCCCAAACTGGTCTAGAGACACCCACAACACTATCCCCCCCCGCAGGCCCCGTCCCTCGGGTCCGTCGCAGGGGATGTGGTTTGTAGGGAAACACAGCATGAAAATCCCAAATTAACCCAGGAGCCTCAATAGCATGAGCATCTACCCAACAGCAAGCGTCTGGCCCACCCCCGGTCCAATCAACCAAATATTGGAAGTGGTCGTTAAGCCATCGGGAATCTCGGATGCCGGACACCTGCAACCGGGAAACAGGAACTTGAGCACGGCGAGCTGTCGGGCCCGGATCAGGAGGTCGAAGCGGAGAATCAGGGTAGACAGGAACAAGCAAGGAGCGATGAAACACGGGATGTACACGAAGAGACCTAGGCAAAGTCAAACGATAGGTCACCGGATTGATGACCGTCTCCACAGGAAAAGGACCCAGGAAACGTTGGTCAAGCTTGCGGTGAATTCGCCCTGGAAACAAGTACTTGGTGGAGAGCCAAACCCGATCTCCAACAGCTAACGGCGGCGTGTCGCGACGAGAGCGGTCTGCAACCCTCTTGTAGTCTTCCTTGGCCTTAGTCAAGTGCTGCTTAACCATCTCTTGGACTGACTGGAGCTCGGATAAATAGTCCTTTGCAACTGGAACTGGAGAATCAAGAAGCGTGAGCGGGAAAAATCTGGGATGATAGCCGTAGTTGGCAAAAAACGGAGTGGTCTGAGTGGAAGTGTGCTGAGAGTTGTTGAAAGCGAATTCGGCCACGGAGAGATATTTGGACCAATCGTTCTGTTGGTCGTTGATGAAACAACGCAAATACTGCTCCAGGATGCCAATCACTTTCTCTGTACCCCCATCAGTCTCTGGGTGATGCGTGGAGGCTAGATTAACTTGGACTTGAAGCGCAGACATGAGTTCTCTCCAGAACGCTGAGGTGAACTGGGTCCCTCGGTCGGACACTATTTTGTCAGGTAAACCGTGTAGCCGAAAGATATGTTGAATGAACAGCTGAGCAGTGACCTTGGCTGTCGGCATTCTTCGGCAAGGAATGAAATGTGCCATCTTGGTCAGCATGTCCACCACTACAAAGACAACGGTGTAGCCGGCAGAAACAGGTAGACAAGTCAAGAAGTCCATGGAAATAGCCCCCCAGGGTCTCTCCGGCGTGGGCAACGGCTGTAACAATCCCGGAGGGGCTCCTGTGGCATGTTTTGCCTGACGGCACCGTACACAGGACTTCACATAAGAATGAACATCATGGCGAAGTCTGGGCCACCAAAAAGTCCGAGACACTAAGTGGAGAGTCTTAAAGAGACCAAAATGACCCGCCGCAGGGTTATCATGGCATTTTGTCTACGAAGGGGGTCAGCAAATTCTCTTTCCATCAGCTGGCAGAATCCTGCATAATTGCGCAGGACAGGATCTTGTCTGTCTATCAGAGGAGATGACCAATCAGCAGCTGGACCAGAGAGCAAACTTAAAATAAAAGCCACTTTAGTCTCATCAAGCTGGAAATCTGCTGGAGTTGAAGCAATGAATGTTCTGCATTGGTTTAAAAAAGCTGGAAATTTACTACGCTCTCCAGTAAACTTATCAGGCAATGCTAAATAACACCTGCTTCTTCTGGGAGGGGGGCTGGAGTTGGGGCTGGGGCTACTGCAGCTTGCTGAATCTGCTGCTGCAAATCGCCAATTTGCAGCTGGAGACCTTGAACTAGTTGATACAGAGCAGGATTATCAGCTAGAAGCTGCTCCATGACGTCACTGGACTTGCGCAGTACTGAAAGCTCGGACTATGGTTTTGTTTTTTGTTTCGTTTGTCACGAGCAATCTGTTGTATCTGGCCCTTCTCAGCTTAGTAAAGTCCACAGGAATATTTCTTTAAGAGTTTTATTTAACACAGTTCAAGAGATTCACTTCAAAGCAAGATGCTGGCAGTTCGTTTGCGGAACGGCCGAGTCTGACTTATTTACATTCAGCTTAAACATGCTCTCCCCCCTTCCAATAACTCACTCTTTATCTCTCAGGTTGTCCAAGACCTCATTAATCTTCCGTAGATTCCAAAAACACCAGAAAACTGAGTTCAAACTAACTCCTCGAGGTATCAGGCTACTACTTGATATTAACGTTGCTCGTGACAAAGAATTAGTCCCTCCTTCACCTTCTAATATAGTTTTCGATACGTCACTTCCCCCATGGCTTCCTTTTTCCACGTAACTGAAACCTCCGCCTATCAAACCTTCGGAATCTCGGATCAAGCCATATATTTTCCTGTTCCAAGTCTGACTCCCCGCTTTGAGAGTCTGACCCAGACTGCATGCAAATCTCCTCACTGTCTGTCTCGGCTGCCGGGAGGAGAAAACACCCAGAGGGGCCTGGCTGCTCCTCCTCATCCTCTGACATTTCCCAAGCTGGTCTAGAGACACCCACAACAGTACTGAACAAATGTTACTTACGACCAATCGTCAAAATTCCAGCACCTCCTTGATCAATCAATCAGAACCAAGCTGGAAGGGACCTTGGAGGTCTTCTAGCCCAACTCCCTGCTCAAGCAGGAGATCCTCTACCATTTCAGATGACCAAGATCCAGGGCTTGGCAGCTGACTTGCATTTACAACCATTGCAGCATCCTGTGGTCATGTCATTGCCATGTGCAGCCTTCCTTGTGGGCTTCCCACAGGCACAGTCAATGAGGAAGCCATCAGGGAAGGTTGCAAAACACTCTCATAAGTCATTCCCACTCCCACAGTTGTTGTTGTTGTTGTTGTTGTTGTTGTTGTTATTATTATTATTATTATTTTGACTTATATGCCGCCCTTCTCCTCAGACTCAGGGCGGCTCACAGCAAATAATACAAGTACAAAATATAAAGCAGTTAAAATAATAGTATACAATATATAAAAAACTATAAAACTATACCCACTCATACAACATACAGTCCCAATCAAAGGCCCAGGGGCAGAGCGCAGCTCACACGCCCCAAGCCTGTCTGCATAGATGTGTTTTTAAGAGTTTTCGGAAAGCTAGGAGGGAGGGAGCAGTACGAACCTCTGAGGGAAGTTGGTTCCAGAGGGCTGGGGCAGCAACAGAGAAGGCCCTAGCCCTAGGTCCCGCCAAACCTCCACTCACTGCAGGAATTCAAGGGAAAGCCTTCCTGACAGGGGTATCTCAGAGCAACTGGTAAACCTATTCAGGGATAGAGAGATCTCCTATTTTCTCTTGGCTGTCCCACTGTCCCATGGCTGTTACACATGAGAAGATTGAATATTCAATCTGAATCTCACTCCTGCAACTTAAATGGGTTCTTCCATGTCTGCATCCTGGAAGGAGAGAAAGCAGTTCTTGGCCATCTTCTGAGTCCGGGATCCTCAACCTTGGCAACTTTAAGACTTGTGGACTTCAACTCTCAGAATTCCTCAGCCAAGGTTGAGGACCCCGTGTTCTAAGTGACCCTTTTTTTTGGTATTGAAAGTGGTCTTTGCCCCCTCCACCGCAGTCCTTTGTCAAACAAAACATTCACATCTCCTTCAAGGTCTCAATTTCAGGTGTCTTAGTTTTTCCCCTAAGGAGCCTGGTTATGGAATACTAGTTGCTGGGGTTGGAAGACAGCAGACAAGGCCAGCCGGCAGCAGGCAGCAGGCAGGGGGAAAACAAATGAAATAAATATTTGTCAAACATATAAGCACCCCACTGGTCTTTAAGAAAGGATGGAAAACCAGGTCACTAGGGGCAATAGAAGAAGGGCAATAGAAGAAGGGAGGACGACAGAGAATGAGGTGGCTGGATGGAGTCACTGAAGCAGTAGGCGTGAGCTTAAATGGACTCCAGAAGATGGTAGAGAACAGGAAGGCCTGGAGGAACGTTGTCCATGGGGTCGCGATGGGTCGGACACGACTTTGCAACTAACAACAACAGGTGAGCTGGTCCTGGGAGGTGAAAGACACATTCAAATATACATTCAATTTCACAGCTGCTAAGACTGCTGGCTATGCAGGTACAAAGATAGCCAGGGAAATGACTGAAGCTTGAAAAACAATCAACAACCAGTCAACAGGAGTGCTGATTTACCACCAGCTTATCAACTACTTAAGAGCCGAGGACTTGGCAGCACAAGGAAACAACAGCCGATGGCTAGCCACTAATATACCATTCGACCAGTAGGAAGGCATCACATAAATACAACGCATAGAATACCCCAAAGTACATATTCCAGTAGAGACAAGTTCCCTGAGGATGGACTCCAGCATGAGTCTGAAAGCTCAGAAGATTAAACCTCTGGTCCCGGTGACCAACCCAAATTGGATTTTGAAATATATATTGTTATGTCCTGATTGGGTGGTTTGTTCTTGCCACTGATGGAGAGGTGTGATCATTTGTTTATGGTTGTGCACCACCTAGAGTTTCATTCTGTAAGGTAGGTGGACATTTAAATTGGGTGTCAATTACTCAGGGTTAAATGAATAAATGACATGTGACTAGGATTGAAGTTACTCAATCTGGTCTGCAAAATCCCATACAACCTGTAGATGGCACCAAAGAGAGTTTTCTGATTTTCTTGCAGCCTAAACCTTTTGGGCACCAGGGACCAGTTTCGTGGAGAGAGGTTTTCCTGCGGCCCGGAGGGTGCATGGTTTTGTGTGCTGCCTGCATCTCGCAAATGGGGCTTTGATTGATTCCAGTATCTCAGGGGCTGCCCCAAAGAAGAGGGAGTCAAGCTATTCTCCAAAGCGTCTGAAGGCAGGACAAGGAGCAATGGATGGAAACTGATCAAGGAGAGAAGCAACCAAGAACTAAGGAGAAACTTCCTGACAGAACAATTAACCAGTGGAACAACCTGCCTCCAGAAGTGGTGAATGCTCCAACACTGGGAGTTTTTAAGAAGAGACTGGACCGCCATTTGTCCGAAATGGTATAGGGCTTCCTGCCTGAGCAGGGGGTTGGACTAGATGACCTCCAAGGTCCCTTCCAACTTTATCATTATTATTATTGTTGTTGTTGTTTGTGCAGCACAGTTGCTGGCATGCCACGGCCTGGCACTGGTCCATGGACTGGGGGTCGGGGACCCCTGGCCTAGACCATAGAGACCAGGAATGTCCAATCTTGGCAACATTAAGACTTGTGGACTTCAACTCCCAGAATTCCCCAGTCAACTCCCAGAATTCTGGGAGTTGAAGTCCACAAGCCCTTAACATTGCCAAGGTTGAGCACCCCTGTTATAGCCCTTCTTTGACGCATACCCTGAATAAATAGAGACACAGAAAAATCCCTTACAATTGCCAAGTAGGTAGGTGTCTTTGACTCATGCAATCCCCGGGGCAACTGCTGTCTACCCAGCTCTCCAACATCAGCGATCAGAACAAGAGAAACCTTCCTCTAAATTGAGATGTTTGTTTTTTGAAGCGTGAACCTTAGCAAAATAATTCAAAGCCCTTGACTTGGCTTGGCTTTTGATTTATAAATTGCTTGGGGCGGGGGTGGGGGGGTGGACGACTCCCAGAAATCTTCCCTCAGTCTTAAAAGAAAAAAAAAAGTTAGCTGGTATCTGCTTTTTCACAAACTAGTAAAAGAACATCCACCCCACCATCTTTTTTTTCTTTTTTCTTTTAAATGAATTTATTGTTCTACCATTCACCATTTCTGCAGGAGAGAAGGTTCTAAATGAGTGAATGCTTTTTCCTTCTCTATCCTCCCGAGCACACCCGTGCCATGTTGCAGAGACTGTGACTAATCCCGTATATCAACATTTTATTCACTCCTTACATGAATATTTAAACAGGAGACATTTTTCCCCCTTCTTCTTCACGCTGAAGACTAAATTGAAAGGCTCTTATCTCTGGTAGTAAAAGCTGCTATTTTCTCTCCTCCCCTCGCCCATGAGAGGTTTTAAGAGACTGCACAGAGAGAGTTGCACACACACACACACACACACCCCGAAACACTCAGAGGGGAAAGCACAATATATACATATAATTGGTTGCTTTTTCTTCGCCTCTGCAGTCTGTAAGAGATGAAAATGGGGCTTGTTTCAGACTGCCTATTAAAAAGCAGCGGCTGCCCCATACTGTGCGTGGGGTGACGGGAGTTGGCTAGAGACAGAGAAATGTGAAAATAGCCAGAACTGACTTGATATCTGATAAACAGTAACAGGAGTCAGTTTATTGCACCAATCGTTGAATAATGGAGTTGATTATAAGGTTGCTAATGACAGATGCTGTAATTGTCTGTCATACATCGTGGTCACTTGTGACAGCGGTACAATGAAAGGCAGCACCTCTTGGGGGGCAAATGACTTTTGATAAATATCAGCTCAGCTAAAATGTACTTGGAAGTGTCTCAATATTTTGGAGAGCCATTCAGGGTGCTCCATAAATGTGAAGTTATTATTGGTTTGTATTGATTTCGACACCCATTTTTTATCTATCTCTCTCTCTCTCTCTTTCCCCAGCTTTCTTTAAAGAGACAGAGACAGAAGGAGAGGCCACGATTTTGTACATCTCAAGGCTGGCGTGAATAGAATATGCGCTCTTCAACTAACCTGCTTGTTCCTCTTCAGTGCAGCTTTGGGGAAAGAAAATAATAACAATAATTGTACTAGTTTCTTACAAATGTCTCCCAAAAATTCAATATGCTGTTTTTACAGTGAAGCAATTTGGGCTGCAAAACATGCAGATGGCCAGTAGGAGGCAGCAAAAAAGATAAAGAAAATGGGGACACCTAATGCAGTGGTCCCCAACCTTTGCGGCTTGGCTGCCCAGCGGGGGAGGGAGAGGGGAACTGAGTCATGTTGACTTGCCTGCTGCTTGCACAAGTCTAGCTGTGTACACACATGCAAGCGCTATCTATCTATCTATCTATCTATCTATCTATCTATCTATCTATCTATCTATCTATCTATCCATCAATATCTCTCTCTCTCTCTCTCTCTCTCTCTCTCTCTCTCTCTCTCTCTCTCTCTCTCTCTCTCTCATTGCAAGTGTTGTATTGCCTCTGTACAAATCGATGGTGAGACCACACTTGGAGTACTGTGTACAGTTCTGGTCACCGCACCTCAAGAAGGATATAATGGAACCGGAAAAGGTGCAAAAAAGGGCAACAAGAATGATCAAGGAAATGGAGCACCTCCCTTATGAAACCAGATTGCAACGCCTTGGTCTCTTCAGCCTTGAAAGACGGTGTTTAAGGGGTGACTTGATCGAAGTGTATAAAATCATGCATGGGATAGAAAAGGTGGATAGAGAAAAATTCTTTTCTCTGTCACACAATACCAGGACAAGGGGGCACTCCCTAAAGCTCATAGCTAAGAAAGTGAGGACAAATAAAGGGAAATATTTCTTCACCCAGAGGGTCGTTGATTTATGGAATTCACTTCCAGAAGGGGTCGTGACAGCTGTCAGCCTTGACAGCTTCAAGGCAGGGTTAGATAGATTCATGGATGTATCGGTGGTTATTAAAACGGATGTCCATGTGCCGCCTCTATGTTGGTTGAGGCAGGCAGGATTCCCTTGAGTACCATTTGTTGGGGGTCAAGGGAAAGGGAGGGTTTTGCCTTCTCTTTCTGCTCAAGGAGTGATGGCCGATGGGTATTAGGAGGTCTGCCTTCTCTAGAGAAGGAGGTCTCCAAATTTGGCAACTTTAAGCTTGTGAACGTCAACTAGACGTGGTCTAGAGCAGGGGTGTCAAATTCGTAATGTCATGTGACGTGTCATGACGTATCGTGACTTTTTTTGCCATTGCCGGCAATGGAGTGGGCGTGGTTTCGCTATGATGCATCCGGCCGGCAGTCCAGCAGTTTGACACCCCTGCTCTAGACCATTCTCCACGTAGAGTTGAGGATAATCTCAACCCTGTTAGACCTTTCTAAGTCCTTGAAGACCTGACTTTGTGCCGGGGCCTGGGACCCCAATGGTATGAAGGCCCTTTTCTGACTATATTTGATATCCATGATCTTTTTTTTTCTTGGCTGCCATCTATATTTAATTTGTATTATGTTTTTCATTGTTTTATGATTGTTCACTAACCAGTCACTTGTTTGAAATGGGTAGCTATAGAATGAATGAATGAAGGAAGGAAGGAAGGAAGGAAGGAAGGAAGGAAGGAAAGAAGGAAGGAAGGAAAGAAGGAAGGAAGGAAGGAAGGAAGGAATATTATTGTAGAAACATGGAATGAATCAGAGAATTGGGTTACTTGGGTTAACAAATCCAACCAACTATTCAGAGTAAGAATCAGATTGAAGAGTTTCTAACAGTTGGTTCTTCAGCCTCTGTTTAAATGAGGTTGGGGATAGCCATGGATTTTTCAGTAGGTTTTTCCTGCAAGTTTCAAAGAATTGGCTATGAACCATTCCAAATCTACACTTCTCTGTGATTATGTGATGCTATGGATATTTTGCAAAAGGCAAATCAACAATTCCCCTATTAATGAATTCTACTATCAAACTGCTTTTAATCTTCGGGAAAAAAGCATTCTTTACATTAAACTAGAAAATACCTTAAAGGAATTAAGATAGTTGGATAAAAGCACTGAGGGTGCAATCATAGTCACGCACTGTAGACCTCAAGAAGGTAAGAAGGATTGGTTGGTGAGTGGATTTAAGTAATCCCAAAAAGATCAGACAGGCAAGTTAAAAAAAATATCCCGGAAAAAGGTAAAGCAAGCTACTTGAACCCAATAATTTTGACAACTACAACCTGTCTCCAAATTTTCCATTTTGTTGTTGACAAGGTGTCTGTCTGCAGTTGATGAGAACCCCGGAGGCAACAATTTATCTACATATCTGAGTTTTTTTATGGCCCACAGGCCACATCTGGCCTACAGGCAGACTCAGCTTGTACACAATGGTGGCAGGGGATGGGGTAGCATTGGTGGGGGACAGGATACTAGCAGTGGTGGGAGTGGGGTGGCAGCAGGAGCTGGGATGGTGACTGCAGTCCTCCACAACAATTCCAATTTCTCAGAAAAATTAATTGTCCACCTCTGATCTAGACCATCGGCTGATCTAGGCTGCATGGACTTCAATTCCCAGAATTCCCCAGCCAGCGTAGAAATCTTAAAATTGCAATGGTCATGTAATTGCATTTTGAGAGCTTGGGGACCAGCTCATATTTATGGTTCTTTGCAGCATTCTGTGGTCATTTGACCATGGTTTTTGGCATTTTTTTTTTGCCAGGTCTAGCTTCCATTTTCTGGCAGAAAACCACCATTGGGTAAAACTGACTTATTTAATGATTGCAGCATTCACTTAACAATCGTGGTATTTGCTAAACCACCACCTCAAATTCATAACGCTGGGAGCAGTCACATAGTGAGCACTTAATGACCACCATGACTTACAACAGTGGTTCTCAACCTTTTCCGGGGCTCGACCCCAGCCCGCATCGCGCATGTGCGGTGCAACGGGGCGCATCGTGCATGCGTGGTGCGATGGGGCGCATCGCGCATGTGCGGCGTGACGGGGCACATCGCGCGTGCGTGGCACGATGGGGCACATCGTGCATGCATGGTGCGACGGGGCGCATTGCGCATGCGTGGCGCAATGGGGCACATTGCGCATGTGTGGCGCGATGGGGCGCATCGCGCATGCGTGGTGCGGCGGGGTGCATCGCAAAGGGGAAAAAATGGCCGACCCCCCCAAAAAATGGCCGACCAAAATAAAAAAAATGGCGGGCCCGCATTGCGCATGCATGGCGCGACGGCCCGCATCACAAAGGGGAAAAAAATGGCCGACCAAAAAAAATGGCTGACCAAAAAAAAAAATGGCCGACCAAAAAAAAAATGGCGGGCCTGCATTGCGCATGCGCGGTGCGACGGCCCGCATCGCAAAGGGGAAAAAATGGCTGACCAAAAAAAATGGCCGACCCAAAAAAAATGGCGGACTGAGGTGTTTGGCGACCCCCGTGAAATGGTCGTTCGACCCCAAATGGGGTCGCGACCCACAGGTTGAGAACCGCTGACTTACAAAGACTTGTTCCTCATCTGTCATTTTTTTACATGACATTTTTTGGACTCAGTCTGTCCACAGAAGCAAACACTGCTGGTGCTAATTCTGAACTTTATTTTTCTTCTAATATTATAAGCTAAATAACCATGTGTGCCTTGTACATTTGACACGCATTCCTTTCACCTCTTCATCAAAGTCCATAAAAATATGAAGAGTACAATGCCTAAAGATTAAACATTTAGGGCACTCCATACAATATCTCACTATAATTTGAAAGGGGTATTATTAAGCACTCATTTTCAAATTTTCCTTAATTGCCATCCACCTAGCACAAGCTTAACTGGTGTGCTAATCAGAGAGTTATGAAATTCTATTTGTAGCATTCCCCTATTCTCGCCTATTCAAGTTACTTAATCAAACATTGTGATAAGTTTCACTTGGCAAGATTGGTTCTTGATAAAGTCATACATACTTTTGGCAATTATCTCATAGTTTTTGAGGCACTGTCACATTAACAATGTTATGACAGTCACTTGTCTAAGATGGTAGGTTCTCCTGCTTGAGCAGGGGACTGGACTAGAAGACCTCTAAGTTCCCAGCTCTATTGTACTCTATGATTTGCTGTAGAATATTCTCACATATTAATATAATTATTGACTGGCACATAATTCCTCGGGTCATTTATTTTTCCTCCATTCATACTCCAGGACTTTTCAAAGCTAAATCACTAAGATTTGGTTAAACCAGGAGGAAGTTCCTTCAGTAACCTAATGTTAGAGATGACAGGCTGAGCTGGAAGGTGAGGTTAAACATGTCATCAATTTGGAGTCATCGTGGAAGAAGAAGGAGCAGATAAGGAGGGAGACCCAGGTTGTATAAATATTTATAGAAGTATATACTGAGAAGGTTAGATAAATAGAAGTATTAATGTAAGAGAAAATTAATCTTATTGTATATAATACAGATAGGGAAATTTGGAGAGAGGAGTTGCTCGGACATTACCCCTGAATTGTATCTGAAGAGGGATGAGAGGGAAGAAAGGAGAGGAGAGAGAAAAGAATAAAGGAGGGGAAAAGAAAGTAGGAAGGTTGGAGGAGAAGAGAAGTAAGAAGAAAGAGGAGGAGAGTGGTGAAGGAAAGAGAAGAGGAGAAGAGGGAAGTAGGGAAGAGAAGAAAGGGAGAAAGAAGGTAGAGAAGAAGGAGTGTGGATACGATGAAAGGGAAAATGGGCGAGCAACTCCAAAAGTCATGTGTATGTATTTATTTCATTTTATTAAAAGTATCTTATATATGAATGTAAAAAGAATGTATGTTAACATCTCATAAATATCACGGTATATGTATCAGAGAGAGTTTGGAAAAATAAAAAATTAAAAAAAAAAGAATTGGAGTCATCGTGCAGACGCAAAAGACCCAGTCCCCTGTGAATTGACCCTTATCTAAGGCCAATTTAGTTTTCACTATTAGTTGGCCAGATTCTTGTGTATGGCGGAAGTAATAAACTCTTCTGTGCTGAAGCGAGAGAAAAATTTGCTTTCCTAGGATCGCAGATTGCTTAACATTGGTGAATGCAGCCCAGAAATAAAATGTTGGATTGCATTCAGTCACACAGCAATGATGAATGTAAGCTGAATATGGAAAAACAAGGACATCAGCCTGGCAACCAAATGTAGGTTAGTTTGCTCTATCATGGTCTCTGTACATACCTATAATTGTGAAAGTTGGACCTTAAAACAGCAAAACAGGAAGAAAATTGACTCGTTTGAACTATTATGCTGGAGAAGGCACCTGTGTATTCCTTGGACCGCAAAGGTGACCAACAAGTAAGTACTGGAGTGCATAACACCAGACGTGTCACTAGAAGGCAAAACCATGAAAATCATGTGTCTTCCTTATTTTGGCCATGTCGTGCAGGGGAATTCACTGGAGAAAGAAATTATGCTTTGAAGAGTTGACAGTAAATGGAAAGAACCGGCAAAGAACACGATGGCCGGACACCACCAAAGCTGAGACCAGCCAGAGCACAGAACAACTCAAAGAAGTAGCGCAAGATTGGAAGATGGGGAGAAACCTGGTCCACAGAACCTCCAAGAGTCAGACACGGCTGAATGGACAACATCATCATCATCGTGTTTCTTTGACCTGGCTCTTGAATAACCCCGATTTCTTCCTGCTTGCAGCAACCCTGCACACACACAAGGAAACTGCAGGTGTGCCATCATGTTGTCTTGCGCAGATCTTATTCCATCGCAGGGGCTTCCACCTCCTTGATGGTAGGCAGCCCACAAGGGGGGGGGTCGCGCAGAAGGGGTTAAAGCCATTGCAGCTCACATTAAGCATACATTTCAAGCCAGCAGGGTGTCAAGCTAAGATGCCCTCAAAGCCTAATTTGATAGATATTATGCCATATGCTGCAGCAAGCCATTAGTAATGAAGAAAGTAAAAATTTTATGGATGAGCAAAATAGGAGCTCTTATGGATGGAGTGTTTTTAAATCAGGTTTATAATTTACCCAGCATCAGACCACATGTAGAGTGCATTACTCAATTGAACTTGCAAGCAGATAAGAAAGCAGTTTTTTTCCTAATAAGCACTTCAACTTATTGGCTGTACAATTACTTGAACCAAATTACCAGCAGCTGCTGCTTATTTGAAGGATTTATCTTCAAGGAGGAGATACATTAGTTTCTAATCAACAAACCATTAAAAAGGCTTCTATTTTTTTTCTTACTTTTAATTTCCACATATTTATTTCGAATTAATATTTAAAACTGTATGTTTGCTTAGTTTTACTAAAATTCTTTTCTGTTCTAAAATCATGGGACACATATTGACTTGGGATTGAAATAAACACCAAGATAGATATTTGGAATTTAATGCTGAGGCCAGGAATATGTCACATTAAGCCATGGTTTATTTTTATGATTTACCAAGAGGCAATTGGCTGGTTTCACACCTAATGTGAAAGCACAGATCATGAGTTAAAATGGTTTGCACAATATAGTAAGTCAAAAATCAAACACACCACAGGGATACGATTCGTATCTGTGAAATGAGCAGGCTTTAAATTCTCAGGCAATGACTACATTTCCTTATCTTGTATTTGGGATTAATTAATTTGTGAGACTCACAATTTTTCTTCCAGTTTACATTAATTATCTTTTTCTGATAGGAATCTTATTTATTTATTTAGTAAAGATGTAATTTTAATGGGAAAAAGGTAGAAAATCATTAAATACATGACTGTAGATAAATGCTATAAAGATTATTTAATGTTAATTACACAAAAATAAAATCCTTTTTTTCTCCCTTTTTCAAGGGAGAAAATTGGACACCTCTGGTTTAGCATGTTGCATAAACCAACAATTTGTGAACCATAATTTATTATTGTGCATGATGTATGATTCCAACCAATCATGATTTATTCAATGAATCACTGTTTAAAACCATGATTTAGTGTGAAGTGTAAATCCAACCAAAGTCATTGTAGATCAGCACAAATTTCTTCTGTAGAGCTTTGGAAGGCTAAAGAATGCTATGGTCAGTCTGGTGGAAAGATCTGTTGCATTTGTGGGAAGATTAATAATTTATTTTTTTAAATTCATTCAATTTAGGTGCCACTCATTTCTGATCAATCCTGGGCAGCTCGTAGTATATAAAAAAAAATTCCAGAAAGTCCAGACAACAGACCTCACAAATGGCTCCATCCTGTTTCCTTCACAACAGTCAGATCTTCAAAGCCCTCTAGGGTGCTATCAATTTAATATACGACAAACATGGTTGCAAATAGTTAGCAGTATAGAAAAGGAAGGAAGGAAGGAAGGAAGGAAGGAAGGAAGGAAGGAAGGAAGGAAGGAAGGAAGGAAGGAAGGAAGGAAGGAAGGAAGGAAGGAAGGATTCAGTGTGGATAATTATAAATCCATACCTTGTATTCTGAAATGCAACTGTTGTTTAAGCTGTTGTTTATATCCACATACTTGTGTGGATTATCAGCATAGCATTTCTGCATTTTAATGGAGACAATCAATTATTAGAACTTCATTGAAAGCATAAGAAAGATGTTCCTAGAACACATTGAGAAGACAGTTCAGAATATCCCTCTGTCTCGCCATACATCTTTTTTCAGCAAATAAGGAAATTTCTCCTCTGCAATTCCATGCCACAGTTATCAACCTCAAACTGTCAAAGTTCAAAAACTAACCCACTCATATTCATTCAGCTGAACCTGCTAATTTACTAATTATCCTTTCCTCTTTCAAAATGATCTCTTTCACAGCTGGGAGAAATCTAACCCTCTCAGGACCCAATCAGATACTCACATCAATTTGTCTAATTGATGCCAGGCTTAATATACATCTTAATTATGACTGCAAACACTTTGTTAAGTTAAATGAAACCTAATGCCTAACAAAATTTCTTCCCTAATCGTTTTTAAAACAGTGTATTAGTTTATCATTTATGTAGCACTTCTAATGTACTTCATCACCTTCAGCGCCAGCCGTCTTGCAGCCATCTTGTTAGATAAGTTGCTTAAACTTCCTTGGTCTCTTCAGCCTTGAAAGACGGCGTTTAAGGGGTGACTTGATCGAAGTGTATAAAATCATGCATGGGATAGAAAAGGTGGATAGAGAAAAATTATTTTCTCTATCACACAATACCAGGACAAGGGGGCACTCCCTAAAGCTCATAGCTAAGAAAGTGAGGACAAATAAAGGGAAATATTTCTTCACCCAGAGGGTCATTGATTTATGGAATTCACTTCCAGAAGGGGTCGTGACAGCTGTCAGCCTTGACAGCTTCAAGGCAGGGCTAGATAGATTCATGGATGCCAAGTGTATCGGTGGTTATTAAAACGGATGTCCATGTGCCGCCTCTATGTTGGTTGAGGCAGGCAGGATTCCCTTGAGTACCATTTGTTGGGGGTCAAGGGAAAGGGAGGGTTTTGCCTTCTCTTTCTGCTCAAGATCCCCATGTACAATTGGTGGGCCACTGTGTGACACAGAATGCTGGACTCGATGGGCTTTGGCCTGATTCAGCATGGCTCTTCTTATGTTCTAAAGTAAATACTCTATAATAAGTTCCAATATTTGAGGGACTCCGACAAAGATGAGGAGGTCAAACTATTCTCCAAAGTGTCTGAAGCAGGAGAAGAAGGAATGGATGGAAACTAACCAAGGAGAGAAGCAACCTAGAACTAAGGTGAAATTTCCTTATGGTGAGAGCAGCCAACCAATGAAATAGCTTGCCTTCAGAAGTTGTGTGGGTGCTCCATCACTGAAGGCTTTCAAAAAGAGACCGGACAACGTTATGTTTGAAATGGTATAGGGTTTTCTGCTTAAGCAGGGGGTTGGACTAGAAGACCTCCAAGGTCCCTTCCGACTATGTTATTTTATTATTCTATAAACTGTGTTTCTGCAACTTAAGGTTTCTGTGCCCTGCACTCTCACATAATATAGATATTCTCTTCTGTGACAGTATCAAGAGCCTACCATCACAGTAAAGGGACAAAAGCTGCAAGTAGTGGACCAATTTACGTATCTTGATAGTACCCTCTCCCGTGCAGTGACAATTGACAACGAGGTCAACTGTAGAATTGCTAAGGCAAGCTCTGCATTTGGCGGATTGCGGACTAAAGTGTGGGACCACCATGGAATAAGCCTTGCTACTAAGTTTAACATTACAAGGCAGCAGTGTTAACTACCCTGATGTATGCTAGTGAGACCTGGACAGTGTACAAGGGGCCCGTGAGGCAACTGAATTATTTCCACATGACTTGCCTTCGTAGAATTCTGAGGATCCGATGGCAAGATAAGATACCAGACACTGATGTCTTCTCCAGAGCAGGCCTATGATCAGTTTACACTCTGTTGATGAAAGCCCAGATGCGTTGGGCAGGCCATGTTGTAAGGATGCCAGATCATCGCATCCCTAAACAGCTCTTTTATGGTGAACTATCTCAAGGAAAACAATCACACGGGGGACAAAAGAAGCGATATAAAGACATGCTGAAAGTCTCTCTCAAGTCCCTGGATATTAATACCACCTCCTGGGAACCTCTGGCACATGATCAATCGGCATGGCATACTCTGGTGTACCAGGGTTGCCAGACATATGAACACAGAAGGACAATCTTGGCACAAGAGAAGTGTGCACTCCGCAAAGCCAGAGCTGTAAATGTCTATATTTCTTTGTTCAGTATGTGGCAGAACATTCTGTGCTAACATCGGTCTTATCAGCCACCTACGGACACAAGATGTCAAGGTCGTCATCGAACTCGATGGACGAACATCTGAAACTGTGTTTCTGCAACTTAAGGTTTCTGTGCCCTGTACTCTCACATAATATAGATATTCTCTTCTGTGACATTATTTCAAGCACTTTATCAGATGCAGATGAAATAATAAGATGAAAAATATTTTTATTACAAGAAAGTACCACTGAGTGCTGTTTATAGCCACTTGACATACCTAACTGTGGAGTCCTTGGTGCTTTCTGAGCTTGGTTGCTTTCTTGCAGTTCTTCTACAGCAGGGATCTTCAAATTTGGCCCTTTTATGACTTGTGGACTTCAACTCCCAGAATTCCTCAGCCAGACACGCTGGCTGAGGAATTCTAGGAGTTGAAGTCCACAAGTCATAAAAGGGACAACTTTGAAGACCCCGGTTCTACAGACTGAAGTTGTTACCTAGTTTGGTAATGTGGTACCTGCTAGAAGGCCACCAAGCTCAGAGAGCATCAAGGATTCCATAGTTCAATCCTGAGCTACAGATATTTTTTCTATTGGTACATAGACAAAAGCAGATCAGGAACTATGATTTTTGCTAAATTTTTCTTTCTACTTGGTGTCCTCTACACATGTTGGGAATGTAACATCCAGAATTGTCAGCCAACAACCACAAAATTTCTCAAGGGAGCCGAGTTTTGGAGAAAGCTGAACATTGTCCATCCCCCTGGAGATCTGGAAGGCCCCCACCCAATTAATCTTTCCCTGTTTCCTCATGTTTTTGATCAGATAGGTACAGGACCTCTATTGATATTGCTATTTTTTTTCTTGTAAGGGGGTTATTGTTTATTCTTGGTCACTAGAGGGTATATGCAGTGGGTTTTTCTGTAGTTTAATCCTTCAAGCTACTCAGCCTCACTTGTTGAGATGGTCAGCTATGTAACTCAACTAAATAAATACCTGTGTAATTCACTTTTGATTACTGTACTATGCTTGGTGTTGGTCTACAACAATTATTAACCAAGTTTATAGGTGTCTGTGTGAACAGAAAGTAATGAAGCATAACATCATGACACTGTGATCCAAAATCTACAAATTAAACACTGGCACAAATATAAGGTAACCAACTTTTTTACAATGAGAAGGAGGACACAAATAAATTGAAGGAAAAAAAGTGAGTCTAATGCATGCGTGTGTGCTGTGTCATGTTTCGGTAAGAAGTAAACAAAGCCACTTGCGTGCGGCACACTCTCTCAAAACAATTCTCCTGTGCGGAGCACATGCGTCTCATAATCGCGTCTCGCCACACTGTACCAAGCCTTGATGAATCGTCATGTCAAATACAAATATGTCACATCACACGCAATGGATCGGCTCGCCATCGATCGAATACAGAGATTTACAGATTAGTCTTCAAATATCAAAAAGGAGGACATGTAGGAGGACATCTTTCGAGAGAGGACAGAACTTACAAAAGGAGGACTGTCCTCCCTAAAGGAGGACGGTTGGTCACCTTAAAATAGATAATAGCAGAATTTGAGGCATGACATTGCTATGCATGTACCATAACTTTTGTGCAATCTTAGTTTGTTACTGATGCCTATAACCAAGGTTAAAATGAATTAGCTTAGCATGTTGTGTGAATACAACTACCAAGTCTTTAACCTATTTGGCTAAGTAAGTCATGCAAACATAACCACACAGTGCCAAATTTTACAAACAAATACAGAACAGAGTTCCCAATTCTTGGAGTTTAGTTAGTACAATAAATCTGAACAAACTGACATTATATTATTCCTATTATGTTAGTAATATAACTTTTTGTGCAATTGCTTTTTAAATGATTGTGTTTGATTGTGGCATATTTGCTGCCTGATCAATAATATATAGGAGGGGAAAAACACTTAAGATAACTCCACATACTACCTTGAGAAATAAAGTATAGATTATAATATCTAGGACTATTCAACAAGAAAACAGTCTGATCATAATGTGGCAAGCTCAAGCTAATTAAGGGATCGTTGTTGATCAATAGAAGGCAGCGTACTCAGAATTGCTCCAAGAAAAAGCTCAGAAGAATAAAGTCGCCTGTTCAAAAATGCAGATATAAAAATACAAATGCAGCTGAGGGAAGGGGCAAGCAGAGACAAAGATTATTTAAAACAATAAAAATAGTACAATATTAAAAACAAAATCATGAAATTTCCAACTTTGGAACTTATTTCAAATCACCTTATGGTCAATTAGGATCTAGATTGGATCCAGTTCTAGGCATGAATCAGACCCATGATTTTCTGCTCTCTCCGTCCTTAGCAAATTCTATGAAAAATCCTTCTAGTGCAGGGGGGTCAAACTGCCGGCCCATGGGCCGAATGTGTCATGGCAAAACCGCGCCCACCCCATTGCCGGCAATGGAAAAAAAGTCACAATACGTCACAATACGTCACGTGACATTGCAAGTTTGACACCCCTGTTCTAGTGGGTAAGATGAGGAAATAAAATCAGGGTCAAAAAGGGAATACCAGCAACCTGAAAGTACCCCTTGGCCTAAAATGCCAAAAAATGTGATTTTTTAAAAAAAAGGAAAGCGCAAAAGACACTAACATTTATTTACTTAATACATTTTTCAATGTCTCACCAAGAGCCCATTTTTTTAAAAAGAAAAATGTATTGGTGACCCAGCTATTGCTTGTTACTAGAGATAGTTCTTGACTTACAACCATTTGTTTAGTGACTGTTCAAAGTTACAACGCCACTGAAAAAAGTGACTTATGATAAAATTCAGATGCTTGGCAACTGACCTATATTTATGACGGTTGCCGTGTCCCGGTTTCATGTGATTACCTTCTGCAACCTTCTGACAAGCAAAGTCAATGGGGAATCCAGATTCACTTTACAACCGTGTTACTAACTTAACAGCTGCATGAACAACTGTGGCAAGAAAGGTTGTAAAATAGGGCAAAAACTCGCTTAACAACTGTCTCACTTAGCAACATAAATTTGGGCTCAATTGTAGTCGCAAGTTGAGGACTACCAATAGGGCATATTATATTTCTTTCTGAATCCTTCCTTTTCTCATTGGAAACTCAAGACAATTCTGTCCTGTATTGAAATAACTGCATATGTATAAGAAATTCCTCTCTTAAAAGTTCTCAGAAATCTTAATTATTTTTATCCCAGCGGGATACAATAGCATTTTTAAAAAACAAACAAAATATTGTTCCTATGAAGATTTTTGTTTATTTCTCGTCACTGATGTTTGAAAATATACTCATTAAATTTCAGATATCTATCAATGATTCATGAATTAAGATACTCAGATTTAAGAACATATTCGCCACAGTTTTTTCACTGTATATATAAAAATGATTTTATCTTTTCCAAAATAATACCAGCGAGCAATTAAGGTTATTAATTTAAGCCATAAATGTTCTACAGGTAGTTGTCATTTATATGTTTAGGCAGTTTCATGGGAAATGCTTATTACTCATGTGAGTTAATAACCTATATTTGAAATTATATCAGAAATGATAAGCAACATTGCTAAGATTATATCATTATAGTTTTTAAATCAAGTATTATAGCACGGCAGAAAATGGCTTTCCTGCAGCTACTCAAAAGTCCTAAATGGGAAATAATTTATATCTAAAAGTTAGTAGGATGAAGTTCCATTATTTTAATAGATTTTATGTATGTAGCGTCTAGTTCTTTTCAGTGAGGGTAAAATATAAAATTTGGGATGAAAGTGATGCTTTCTTTAAAGATGCCACGTCTTCAGAATTATTCATTTCTTCTTAAAAAATTGACCTGATGGTTCTGCCTTGCCTCCAATGAATCAGCCAACAGCCCTTTTAAATAAACTTTGACGTATCTTCATCCTTGCCCGATATAGCAGTAACTATTATAGGCGTGCTTATAAGCTCCTCTCAGAGTGATTTCACTTTTCAAAATTAGGAGCTTGCTTCTTCTTTTTTTTTTTTAATAATGAAGGAATTTGAAAAAAAAATGGAATTAATGTGCACTGCATATAATGTGTTGTAAAACAGGCAGTACATCATTATCATCTGTGACTCAGAGCCATTTTACCCATAATCTCAGTATTTGGAAAGCTCAGCTAATTAACAACCCGGTGTTACTGCAGAGATGAGATTGTCATGTTATTTGAAGTGCTTTTCAACGTCCTCTATGCATGTTAGCTCCTAAATTCGTTAATGGTAGCCAGTATTTGAAGAAGAGCAAATTATATAATTTTTATGAGTCCAGAAAATAAAAAGAATGATCTGATTTGATTAAAAAATAAAATTTACATTTTAATAAAGTTTCTGGTTTTTAAAGTACCTCTTTGCAACTACTGTGCTCCTTAATTAATCCAGGAATGGCAAGGTTTTGTTTTAAGATTAAAATGGTTAATTGCATTAATAGCAAGAACACAGTTTGAAAGGACTTGGCTACTGTTCCAAAACTTGTACTGAAAAAAAAATTCTCAGAGTAGAGGGCATCTCTGCCTTGTTTTCACACTTCTCATAATCCCTTACACTTTGGTCATTTCCTAGGGAGACTACTGCAATGTGTTCTACATGGGGCTGCCCTTGAAGACCACTCAGAAAAACTATTGCCAGAGTGCAGGTAAACTAGTAACTGGTATCTCCAGCATCTACCTGCTTTGTGGTCTGCACTAGTTGCTATCCTAAAGGTGCTTTTTCAAATAATAATAATAACAACAACAATAATAATAAAGTTGGAAGGTACCTTGGAGGTCATCTAGTCGAACAGCCTGCTCAGGCAGGAAACCCTATACCATTTCAGACAAATGGCTGTCCAGTCTCTTCTTTAAAACTTCCAGTGTTGGAGAATTCACAAATTCTGGAGGCAAGCCATTCCACTGGTTAATTGTTCTGTCAGAAATTTCTCCTTAGTTCCAGGTTGTTTCTCTCTTTGATTAGTTTCTATCCATTGCTTCTTGTCCTGCCTTCAGGTGCTTTAGAGAATAACTTTGTTTATTTACTTTGTTTTTCCTTGAAGACGTTTTCACTTCTCATTCCAAGAAGTTTGGATACACACACATACATACAATATTCAGTACTGGAATCTGTTTTTTTCCCTAGGTACTTTTTTTAAAAAAAAATTGGAGTGTTTATTTTCTCTTCTGTTTCTTGATTCTGATTAGTTTATTGTTCTTAGAGTTATATGATTATTTTCATTCTTTTTTATTTTTTGTAATCTTGTTATACAAAACAATAAAATTGTGCTGGATGGCCTTATAAATTGAAATTATTGGCTGGACGGATGATGGACAGATAGATGGAGCAAGCAGATATGCTACTACCACTGCTATACATTTTGTGACAACTCTGGGGATTGTAAATAGCAGAAAAACAAAGGTCACAAACTTGAAGTAACTGGTTCAAGAAAGTGAAGTGGAGGAATTTCCAGTGCTGATACATCCAACAATTTGAAAATAAACAGTTCTGAGATTTGTTGCCAAGTTTGAAGACCCCGATGTAGACATTATGGAAGAAACGTCTGGACCATAATGTATATCAAGGTAATGGTACAAGATTAACTTTTGCATTCTATCCAACGTACCTTCCCCAATGAAAGGAAGATCGTATCACTGCAGTTTGGGCTAGGCTGATCAAAGATCCAATTTCATGAACTTGCAGCGTGATTGTCTATGTTATTCTGTTGATTGACAGCCAACAAACTTTAGAGAAATATGACATTAACTAAATCCTTCTTGTCCTTAAAAAGAATCTTGCTTATTCTTGAAGAAAATGCTAGTTGCCAGCCCAAGAGTACTTGATGGTTGTTAGCAATTTGAAAAAAAGGGTATTAGTAGATATAGCTACCCATCACATTGAATTTGTGATCCTTTGTATTAGGTCAGTATTATGACAGGAATAGCCAACACCCCAGAAGACAAATTCAAGATCCAAAAAGATCTTGTTAGACTTGAACAATGGACCCTATCTAACAAAATGCAATTCAGTGGAGAGAAAAGTATGACTTTACACTTAGGCAAGAAAAATCAAATGTACAGGTATAGAATAGGTGAAGCCTGGCTCAACAGCAGTAACTGTGAAAGGGATCTTGGAGTCTTAGTGGACAGTCATTTAAATATGAGCAAGTAGCCAGCAAAAAAGCCAATGAAATCCTGGGCTGCATTAACAGAGAGCTACAATCAAGATCACGTGAAATATTAGTGCCACTTTATAATGCCTTGGTAAGACCACACTTACTACATCCAGTTTTGATCACCACAATATAAAAAAGATGTTGAAACTCTGGAAAGCGTGCAGAGAAGAGCAACACAGATGATTAGGGGTCTGGAGGCTAAAACATATGAAGAACGGTTGCAGAAATTGGGTGTGTCTTCAGGAGGCAGTTGGTTCCAGAGGGCGGGCGCCACAACAGAGGAAGCCCTCCTCCTAGGGCCCGCCAGACGACATTGTTTCGCTGATGGGACCCGGAGGAGGCCGACCCTGTGCGCTCTCACCGGTCGTAGAGAAGTATGTGGCAGAAGGCGGTCCCGTAAGTATCCTGGTCCCATGCCATGAAGGGCTTTATAGGTAATAACCAACACCTTGAATTGGGCTCGGAGACCAATAGGCAACCAATGCAGCATGCGGAGAGTTGGTGAAATGTGGGCACATTGCGGAAGGCCCACAACTGCTCGCGCAGCTGCATTTTGCACTAATTGTAGTCTCCGAACACTCTTGTGAAAAGAAGGACCAGGCGTGACATGATAGCAGTGTTCCAATATTTGAGGGACTGACACAAAAAAGAGAGTGTCAATCTATTTTCCAAAGCACCAGAAGGCAAGACAAGAAGCAATGGATGGAAACTAATTAAGGAGAGAAGTAAACTAGCACTAAGGAGAAAATTTCTGACAATGAAAACGATTAACCAGTTAACCAGCTTACCTTCAGAAGTTGTGAGTGCTCCGTCACTGAAGGTTTTTAAGGAGAGATTGTACAACCATTTGTCTGAAATGGTAAAGGGTCTCCTGCTTGATACAAGATGTAGCTGCTGACAGCCTGGGTAAGATCAGGTATGGATCCAATTTAAGATAGCAATATATGGTCTGAGGATGGTAATCACTTCAGAGATCCATACAGATGCCACAAGTAGCAACTGAGTTACAGCCAAACACACAAAAACTACCTAGTGCTATTGATAAAGGAGACAATGCCTACATTTCTGATTCCATATGAATAATTGGATTTATAAATCAATGACGCCAGTTTGGTGAATGGATGGTAGGAATGGGAAGCTACCACCATCCATTGGATCCTGCACCCTGAATTCTATTATAAACATCAGTAGAGTAGTAATAATGGACTTGGCACTTCGGTGTCTGAGAAGGTTCCAAAGAGCAAAACAGGGGTTCTTAGAAAGAAAGCCAGAGATTCTTCATATTTATTCCAGAAAAGAGTATATCAATAAACGGATCGGTATCAACATGTCTGGAATACCACATTCCCTCAACAAACAAGTTCTGGAATAGTGACGTCCTATGAATGACCCCCATCTTTTAATTAACACCTGGAATGAGGTTGCTTAGACCAACTAGCTTTTCCTGTTTACTCTGGTTAGCTGCAAGATAAATCCCAGCTCTAACTCCAATTAGATAATTCTTCCCCTCTTTTGTTCTAGCAGGTGCTCAGAGCCTGCTAGATACTTAGTCCTCGTTGCTATGTAATTCCTGCCTTGCTGATGCCTAAACTAAGCAACTGGGAAGGAGGTGCAAGGGTATAAAACTGGTCCAGTGAAAGCAGCCCCTTTGTGGAGATCATTCCTGCCACTTGGGTTCTCTCTGGCAATTATAGAAGAATCCCTTGTGCTGTAAGTAATTAACAGGGACAATTTAAATCAGGGGTTCTCAACCTTGGCAACTTTAAGACTTGTGGACTTCAACTCCCAGAATTCCTCAGCCAGCTTTGCTGGCTGAGGAATTCTGGGAATTGAAGTCTACAAGTCTTAAAGTTGCCAAGGTTGAGAACCCCTGATTTAAATAAATATGATGCTACTGGTAGTCCTCGATTTACAAGGTAGATGGCGCATCTGGCAACAAGTATTTTAAAGAAGAAGAAGAAGAAGAAGAAGAAGAAGAAGAAGAAGAAAATGGAAGGGACCTTGGAGGTCATCTAGTCCAACCCCCTGCTCTTAGGCAGGAAACCTTATACCATTTCGGACAAATGGCTGTCCAGTCTCTTCTTAAAAACCTCCAGTGTTGGCGCATTCACCGCTTCTGGAGGCAGGTTGTTCCACTGGTTAATTGTTCTAACTGCCAGGAAGTTTTTCCTTAGTTCTAGGTTGCTTCTCTCCTTGATTAGTTTCCAACCGTTGCTTCTGGGTTACTTAAAGTAACTTGATGTAAAGATAAAATGAGTAAAAATTGCAATTGTAAGAAGTTTTCCTAGCTAAGCAAAATGCAGGTAGTCCTTGGCTTATGACCACAACTGAACCTGGAAAAATCTCAAGAGACCTTTTTTATCCAATTTCACCCTACGGGGTGGAGTCTTTCCATCAAGTGGCATTTTTGCCATCCAACAAGCTGGGTGAAAAAGCCCTTCCTGAAATCCAAGCAGTATTTCCTGCTTAGATTTCATAGCGGACCTTTTTTAGCCAGTTCCTAGGAAACAGAGGGAGTCAATGGTGGCTGGGCAGGTGATAGTGACTTGCGACCTTCCCTGTTGGCTTCCCCAATAACTTTCTGGGGAAGCCAGAAGGAGAGACTACACATGGTGATCACATAGGAACAAGAGGGAGTCAATAGTGGCTGGGCAGGTGATAGTGGCTTGCGACCTTCCCTGTTGGCTTCCCCAATAACTTTCAGAGGAAACCAGAAGGAGAATCTACACATGGTGATCATATGATTGCAAAGCAGTTGCAACCCGCCATAAGTGTGAACAGGCTGCCAAGCTCTCACATCACAACCACATGACCATGGGGGCTCTGCAATGAATGTAAGTTTGAGCCCGGTTGTAAGCCACTTTTTTCAGCATTGTCATAATTTTGAACAGTCATTAAATGAGTGGTCATGAGGACGACATGTAACCAACTCAATATGGCATCTAGGCTAAAAAGTAGGCTTTGAATTATATTCAGACTTGGTCTTGATTTTATATTCTGAAAGACAAAGAGGCAGAAGTGAAGGACTCATCTATATTTTTCAAAAGGCATCAGACCTGCAGTATTTTAATGTAGCTTTTATCCTTGCATCATTCTTTAGACTATATTCCTTATAATCTTGATTATAATTGCTACTGCACATTGCTTACTAATTTTTGCCTGTATCTATTTCCATGTATTAATTCAACATATATTTAGGGAGTGAAGTTTGCTATATAAATTAATCCTTTTAGCTGGAAGATTTATGCTGTTTTTGTGTGTCTCTGGTTCCTCCGGAAAGTTACTCAAATGTAACATAATTGTTACCTATATGTTTTCTAGGGAGGTAATTGAACCTTGAAAGCTTAGCTCACTGCCTGAGAACTGGAAAACAGGTTATTTCATCAAAGCAAACTAGAAAATGAAAGAATTGCACTCTTCGACATAATCGGTATGTTTCAGGATGAGCCTCCGGACTGATTCTCCTGGAAAAAAACCTATCTTTTAGAAATCTCTGTTCTATACTTTAAGGCAGGGCTCTCCAAACTTGGCAACTTTAAGTCTTGTGGATTTCAAGTATCTGGCTGGGAAATTCTGGGAGTTGAAGTCCGTAAGTCTTGGAAAGTTCTAATAAAATGTATATATTTTATGTGACCACAATTTCTGACTTCCTGGCAGCTTCCCCGTTAACTTAGCTTCTGGGAAGTGGACAGGGAAGGTTCCAAATGGCGATTACATGAATGGAGACACCAAGATAATTAGAAATCTGAGCCAAGTTGTGTACATGTGATTTCAGGGATGCTGCAACAGCCACAACTTGGGGGATCCATCGTAAGTACCACTGAATTCAGCATTGTCATAACTTTGAACAGTCACTGAACAAGTTGCTGTTAACCTATTTTGCATTTATGAGATATTAAGGCCTACATACTGGAGATGGTCTATTGGAGCCTGTAAATGGCCTCTGTGACTCTCCATACAGTTAACTGAGGAGCTGATCCTGAAAAACATTGGAACAGATTGAGAGAAAGAACAATTTATATTGGCACAATTTGGGTAGAGCAGAATTAGAGATATTGCACTAATTGATCCCAAACCCTGGATTATAATTAAACTAGCTGACAAGAGGAGAGCAATAGCAATCATGAATAGGGAGGATTATGAAAAAGAAGTATTCAGTCAGTTATCAGACCAAGTTTCAAATTGTGCAGTGATCCCCCATAAGAACTGCAAAAGGAAATGAACATCCTACTGGAAGAAGAATTAACAATGGGATAGATAACACAAAGCATTTATCATTCTCTACAGAATGATAATCCACATGTTCCAGGCTTCCACATACATATCCTAAAGACTTGATACCGCTTCCTAGGAGATCTATAGCTTCATGAGGTAATTTTTTAATTGGAACCCATTTTTTAATATGCAAGTTCCTCTTTAAAAACTTGTGCTCCAGGTTTTAGAATAAAATAATTCTAAAACCTTTGTTCTAGTTTTTAGATTCTACTGAGCTAATTAATAAAACAGAGTCCTTACAATACGTTAAATATTTATTTAGCATATGGCATATCATACATGGACTGGAAATACATAGTAACATCTCAACTAGATTAATAAACACAATAAATATAAATGTTAAAAAGATCTATGTTCAAAAATGAGTGTCTAGGCCAGGGGTCCCCAACCCCCAGGCTAAACCCAATTACCGGGCCGTGGCCTGTTTGGAACTGGGCTGCATGAGGGGCTGGCTGGCACGCGCGCACGCGCGCACACACCTCGATTTGTGCAAGCAGCGGGCTGGCATGTGTGCTGGTTCCCCTCTTCCCCCCACCGCCAAGCCGTAAAAATTGGTAACTCCTAATCTAGGTCATTTAACCATTGAAGTGCAACATCGTTTATATTTTTTTAAAAACCAAATACTGGACCCGTATATGCCCTCAGTTTATAGCCGATGACGATGTGTTCTACAGCTTGACATGGGACCCTGCAGTCACACGGAGGGGAGGATACTATGCCGCACTTATACAGGGAGTCCTGGCAGACACCTTATGACAGCGGTTCTCAACCTGTGGGTCGCGACACCATTTGGGGTCGAACGACCATTTCACGGGGGTCGCCAAGCACCACAGTCCGCCATTTTTTGGGGGGTTGGCCATTTTTTTTGGTCGGCCATTTTTTTTCCTATCACGATGCAGGCCGTCGTGCCGCGCATGCGCGATGCGGGCCGGGGTCGAGCCCCAGAAAAGGTTGAGAACCGCTGCCTTATGAGGTATGAATCCTATTCAGGATTGTTCATTGCTAACATAGTCTTCAAAGGCTGGCACTGTTTTTTGTGGGGTCATATGTTTTCCTATGTCTGGGTGTTCATTTGGCTTTCCAATGGGAATCGATGTTAAAGTTGTGGGGCACATGTTGTGCAAGTGCCAGTGGGGGCTTACTGGATTTGAGTCTTCCAGTTGATAAATGAGGAAGGTTGACACACACCGGTAGGAGGGAGTTGTTCATAATTTTTCTATATTCTCTCACTAGTGCATTTTGCCTTGGTAAACCTGATGGTGCTATATGGCTCAGAACAGGAAGCCAGTAAGTCAGAGTGGTTTTAATACATCTGCTTATTATTCTCCTGGTGTTTTTGAGTTTAACTTACTTGTATGGCAGCTATTAAGACATACAGGGGCACAGTATTCTGCTGCGGAGTAGATCAATCTTAGCGCTGATGATCTGAGGGTGGCAGCATTAAATAAAGAATGTGGGACCCCTTAGATGAATATTCAGTATATGAATATACTGAATATTCAGTACAGGATTTGGATAAACTGGGGTAGTTCAGAGAAGAGCAGTGAGGATGGCCTTGAGTGACGGTAGAAGGAGATGTAGCAAGCTTTATCTATTTCCTTACATTAAGGTTTTTCATCTCCCATTCTTAGAACTATAGGAGGTTTTCTCAATAAACTACATAGGTATGCACACGAAGTATCAAGAACAAAGCTCTTTACTCAAGGAGTAAAGTTGATCAACGAAAAAGATTTCATCTACCTGACTGATTTAAAGACTAAATTTTTTACAGAAAGGGTATAATATTTTTTGTTGTTGGAGAAGACTCCCTTGGATTGCAAGGAAATTGAATCACTTTAGCTGAGCCTCTGTTCCAAAGCAGTATATTTTTTTCTGAAGAATATTTACTTTTTTGTTTCATTTCATTGTACCCCTTATTTTGTGTTTTGAATACCGTAACTAAGCTATTAGAACTCATTGTGTCTTTATCTCTCCCCCCCATTATTCCCCAAATGAATCAGTTGACTATAATGTGTATGTTTCATCTACGATGGTCAACGGAAAAAAGACTAATTTAATTGGAAGAGAATGATGTATAGACAATAAATGAATTTAATGGAAGGAAATCAACTTCGCACATTGTTTAAAGCTCCATTAGGGGTAAAGAAATAATCCCCTAAGTCAGTGGTTCTTAACCTGTGGTCAGTGGACCCCAGGGAGGGCATGATATTGTCACAGGGGGTCCATGAAGGCTTGAAGAAATGTTATGATTTAAATCTTGAGTTAAGTCTTGGGGGTCATGGTTTGTGGCCACAAAAGGGATTTAAAGGGGGTCCATGGTGAAGAAAAGCTTGAGAATCACTGCTCTAAGTATTGGTCAACTTCATGAAGATATATGTCAATCACGAAACTGTGCGAGTCTGTTGCTGGCCCATCTTATGAAGTACAACCTATCCTTGATCTGGATGTCAATCATGAAACTGTCTCAGGCTATTACTGGCCCATCTTATGAAGTACAACCTATCCTTGATCTGGATGTCAATCATGAAACTGTCTCAGGCTATTACTGGCCCATCTTATGAAGTACAACCTATCCTTGATCTGGGTGTTAAAAGGATGGTCATAAATCACAATGAGGAAATAGTTTTAACCATCTGGACTGACCGAACTTGCTTATTTTCAGCAATAAGGAATCTATTAAGATGCTAAGATACTTATGGAGACTTTTGGACAATTTTCCATGTCATATAGTTCATCTAAAACAGAGGTCCCCAATAAATCCATTTATTGTCTATACATCATTCTCTTTCAATTAAATTAGCAACATGCCAGCAACCAGGCCACACAAACAAGCAATGCCCCATTTGCAGGATGCAGGCAGCACACAAAACCAACCCCTCCCCCGCAGTCTGCAGAAAAACCTCTCTCCACATAACGGGTCTCTGGTGCCCAAAAGGTTCGGGACCTCTGATCTAAAATTTAAAGAATTTCAGCAGCTTCTGTTTCAAATGCTTGGGACTAGCATATTGGTTACAATATTTGCTAACATACATACCTACTTTACTGTTGTTTTTTTTTAATAAGTCTATTGGTGTATTGTTTCTTTGTTTTGTTTTGATAAATTGAAATAGAACGGTTCCAGCACAGCTCAATGAGCTGGAGATGGGCAGAAGATGACAATGTCTGTTCTTTTTTTTTTTGTAAATATTTTATTAGTTTTATAATTATAAACAAAAAATCAAATTAAATACAACTCAACTTATTACAATCTTTTTCAACTTTCTCCCGCACAAAACAAAACATATATTCTTATAAAAACTTACGTAAAATAGAATAACTATGGGTGTTGCTCGGCAGCACCCCCTCCACCACATCCCCCTCTTCCTTCCTCCCTATCTCGTACTTCCCTCCCCCTCCCCTCTCTCCCTCCCTCACTCTCCACCCTCCTCTCCTACAACCTTCCTACTTCCCTCCACTCCTTCACTCCTCACTCTCACAATCTGAATCCAATGGCCACACACTAATGTCTGTTCTTATCCTCCAGAAATAGTTGGTGACCCATACTCACAATAAGGTGAGCTGGCAAGGCAGATACTGGTACACCCTAAGTCACAAAGCCTACCAAGATTAAAACTAATCAAACTTGTTTGGTTGTTGTGGAAGGTAGGAATTGAATCTTTAGGCGACTTGGCAGACACTGACAACCCAACCACTGAGTTTATAACAAATTCCTTTTAGGTTTCAAAGCTTAAAATAAGAAAAATTGATACATTCAAGAAACCTCTTCACCATTAAACTCTCCTATTCAATCCAGTGAAGAAGGATTTGGTGAAGCCATCCCCAGCACTGAAGATGTCCAATCCAGGAAAAAATACTAAATATATTGGATTCAATTATGATTACCAAACTGACTATGGAGATTCTCAGTCATCTGGGTCCTAATAGCCCCCAAAGATGCTTTTCCAAAGTCCAAAACTGGACTTTCTAGATTTTTTCCCTGAAGAACTGATGAAGCTTCTTGGATGAGAAGTGAAACTTTTTCAAGGAAAAAAACCAAGTAAGTCCAGTTGCCTTTTGGAAAAGCACCTTTGGGATCACCAAACTGAGTTTGTTATATCAGGATAATCAAGTCCATATGTACATAACTGTCGAATACACACAGACACAAGAGATTTCTAGAAAAAGCCATGCCTTCATAAATATACTAGTCCCACCACCTGATTGCCTATATAGGTTATGAAGTGATATGTGGGAGGAGCAAAAACTTTGGTAGTAAACTACCAGATGATAGATATGGGATTTATTTTGTCTGTAACTTTCCACCCACCTTTTAAATTCGGTGTTTCTATCCTAAAATAAGTTGTTGACTAGAAAATATATTCAGTAATAATCGAACCCAAAACTGTTCAATATTTGGGGGGCTGAGGGCCATATTCCAAATATTAATTGTTTGGACTAGGACAAAGATCAAATTTGCACTCATTTCACTTAAAATAGAGATAAGTATCTTCAGTTATGTATTTAATGATTTTCATCTTCTGTCACATTAAAAAAAGAATGTCAAAAAACTGACAACTGATCATTAAGAACTTCTAGTGATCTCTGTGGCCATTGGATTCAGATTGTGCATTTGTAATGCAACCATTATTAGTATTAATAAAAGCTCTAAAAATATTTTAAAAAATAATGTATTGAAGCTTTTCCTTCACATATATAAAGTCGGGTTTAGGCTTTTAAATGATGGAATACAAATTTCAGGGTTTATTTTTTTGGAGTGCTAGATGCTTTTCAAATGACTGGAAATAATGAATCCTGAGGCTATTAGCTTTGTTAAAGTTGACCTGTTTTAAATTGAAATACGTCCTCAAGCCTTGTAGGCTGATCCTCATTTTACCATTATTTTGTCTATAAGTGTGTGTATGTGCAGCTGGAGGGAGGGAGGGAGGGAGACAGAGAGAGCGTGCAAAACAAGGAGTTAGGCAGGCATCGTTCAAAATTCTCAATGTCCAGCAAAATTAAGAAAAAAAATTCAAACATGGATAAATTGGACACAGTTTTCAACGTAAGGCTCTAAGGGTGCCAAACTGCAGTTTCTAGGAACAAAGCATTTCAAATAATAGAACTGTGAATAATAAGTATTCTATTATATTTATTTCTACAAAGTGTCTCTCTTGCTGACAGTGGCATAGTAGAGAATCAGAGAGGGAATCGCCAACATTGTTATTGCCTGCATTTTATGTCTGGTTACTAGCCAGTGGTAACCTCTCCAGTAGGCACAAAACCCAATTTTAAATAATTTTAGAAGATCTGTGTTTATTTTCATTCCTTGATTTGAACTTTGAGGAATAAAGACTTTGAATATGCTACGACAATCAGCATATTTTTCCTCAGGGCTTCCTTTTCTGTGAAACACTTTTCGTTTCTAAAATCATCTCAGTGGTAAAGAATTTGTGAATTGGTGTCTGATTAGTATTCTGTGTTTGAGAGGTTTATAAAGATAATGGGATTCCACATCCACTGTTCAAAGAAGGTAGAAGGAAAACCAACCTCTATTTCTTTAGATAGTGTGTAATAAGTGCAGTTCAATGCTGGTTGTAAGCACTGACCTACAAAACTCAGAGTATTAGATATTAAATTGACACTACAACAGCTCAATCACATTTTGTCAAAGGTGTTGTGATAAAAGAAGGGATAGAATAAAACATTTTCCTTTGTCAGGTAATTTGATCAAAAGGAAAGTTAAATCAGGACCTCTTCATCTCTTGATGACAATGAAATTCAAGGACACTTTTCCGCAGTGTCTTACCAGGACAGGGACAGTCCGCTCCCAGATGTAGGCAGTGGAGGTCTGACAGGCACGATATATTAAACTTCAGTTAAGGTGATTTATTGCTCATGCCTAAACACAAGAATCTACTCAACTAATGGTCAGCACTAAACTAGTGCTACATAAGAGTTAATAGAGTTTGAGAGGGATTAGACTTGGACTGCTTGTGGGAACATAATTCCAGACTGATTCCTCTCTTGACTCCACCCCCAGGTTATGCCACCCCTACTCCTACAGCTTCTGAGGATCACAAAGAGATGTATAGTGAGCTGCTTCACTGCTGCAAGCATGCCAGTCACCTACCTGGTGGTTGGCAGTGTAAAACAGTAGTACAGGAAAAAAACTGTGCCTCCCAGTCAATTTGGACTTCTGGTGTGTCCCCTGCTGTTTTCTTGGCAGCACTTTTCAAAAGTGGTTTGCCATTTTATGGGAGTCCTTGGTGCTCTCTGAGCTCCGTTGTTTTCTTGCAGACATTTCATTACTCAAATAAGTAACCTCTAAGATTGGTTATGAAAGGTCTGCAAAAAAACCCACCAAGCTCAAAGAACACCAAGGACCCCATAGTTCAACCCTGATCTATGAATGTTCTCTTCTATGGGTACCGTATACCCAATCTTTGGAATTTGACTGTTTATTTGGAATTATGATTGTACTGAGCGGGGGGGGTAGGGTGGCAAAAATTATTATATTAGGAAATTGGAAAAGTGATATCATTCCAGATATCAAGGAATGGTTGCAGAAATATGTAATTTACCAGTTTTGGAAAAGGCAATTTTTCTACCAATCAAAGGATGCTTCAATGTGTTGATATGGCAGAGATGATGTGATATTGATGGGATCCAAGAAAGAACCAAGAACAGTTTTATCAAGGTTAATTATTGCTCATCATTCAGGTTGGAGTTTCTTCTCATCTTCTGTTTTCACATTTCCTAAGGAGCTCAGAAATGGAAATCCAGAATAAAAGGTGAGTAGCTCCTAATAGCTCCTGTTGTGTATTCGTGGTTAAAAGTGAACATAAAATCCATTTTTGCTTAAGGGGGAGAGAGAGAGAGAGAGAGAGAGAGAGAGAGAGAGAGAGAGAGAGAGAGAGAGAGAGAGAGAGAGAGAGAGAGAGAGAGAGAGAGAGAGAGAGAGAGAGGGAGGGAGAGGGAGGGAGAGGGAGAGAAAGGGAGAGATGGAGAAGGGAAGCAGAAGTGCCTCTCTCTGTCTCTGTCTCTCTCTCTGCAAATGGTGGATAAGGCTGGGAGTCGCAGGAGAAGGCTCAAAGAGCCACATGCGGCTCTGGAGCCGTGGGTTGCCGACCTGTGCTCTAAGGCTATCTGACACCTCCTCAGACATCCATCCCCAAATAATAATAATAACAACAACAACAACAACAACAACAACAACAACAAAATACAAAGACCTACAAATGGAAATAGAAAGACTGTGGCAAAGGCAAGCAAGGGTAGTACCAATAGTAATAGGCACCTTAGATGCAACCCCAAAACAACTGGAGCATCACTTGAACACCATTGGCATTGACAAATTCACCATTAGTCAATTGCAAAAGGCGGCCTTACTAGGAACTGCTTCCATCCTGCAACGAGATCTGTAATACCATCAAACATCCACATCTGCCTATCCCAGGTCCTTGATAAGGACTCGATAGGTAGACAAAAATGTCAAATCCAGTCTGAACATCTGGCTGACTGTGTGATGATTAATAACAACAACAACAACAACAACAATAATAATAATAATAATAATACAGTTGGAAGGGACTTTTAAGGTCTTCTAATTCAACCCCTGCTCAGGTGCAGAAAACCCTATACCATTTCAGACAAATGGTTGTTCAATCTCTTCCTAAAAACTTCCAGTGTTGGAGCACCCACAACTTCTGGAGGCAAGCCGTTCCACTGTTTAAATATTCTAACTGTCAGGAATTTTTTTCTTAGTTCTAGGCTGCGCCAGCTTTTCCCCATGGATCACATGACCAGATGGCAGGTTCTTTTACTCTGCAACCTTTGATTTTGCTGGTCACATGTTTTCAACTTTCAGAGATTTGTCCGGCAGAAGATGAAAACAAATTCCTGTTATATAATTTCTCTTGCACAAGGAAGGATAAACAGATAAACAATAAGAGGCCAGACTACTTTGATTTCAATTAAAAAAGACAAAAAAATAATCTTAATCTTTAAACAAGTCATTTCCTTCATGGGCAAAGATAGGCACAGCTGAAAAAATAACAATATTCGTTCCTAAATTCATAACACTATATTAATTCATTCCAAAATTTGTTATTCCACTGAAATAAACACAAACCTAATGCTGCTTTTGTAAGTGGCAAGGATGAACATCTACCCAGATTAAGTAATATAGTAATAAAGTAATGAACATGGCTTAATGTAATGGGCAAACCAAGTTTCTAGAACACGTGAATGCTGAAGAAAGCTCTTGTGATGGCAGCAATACTCCTTTTAAATTATGGATTATAGCACAGGAAAAAATAGGGGTTTTTTTGTGTGTATGACAGAAATTTCTGCATGACAGAAACTGATTTGAACTGATCTTTGACCTAAAATGAAGTGATTTTTCTATTCGGAAGTAATGCACTGAGTATAGCTGAATTCTTCCAAAGGAAAGTATGTATATACTTGGAGCTGAAGCATTATTGAATCCAGCCCTTCATGGGGAACAAGCCTCTCCTCCATACATTTTATTCTATTCAGACAGATTTATTTTCATGCAAAACTGAATTCCAAGGTGCAATCTTGTATCTACATAGAGAAGTGCAAAAATATGGTAAGACTTGCTTATCTTGAAGGAAAGGTTCTCAATTTTACTTATTCTGAACCATGTGCACCTTCTTTTTTAAGCTACTTGAGACATATCTTCGTTCTCTGTGCACAGTACTCCAAGCACAAGAAAGGAGGGTTTTTATTGCATAGCCTTTGAATTGATATAACTTGTGCATTCTCATGGAAAGGACTGGTATGACAGCCTTCAAAAGTGTGCCAGGCACAGAATAGAATATTGATGCTTAGTTTAAAGGAGTGTTTTCCAAATGTGGCAACTTTAAGATGAGTCATCTTAAACTTCCAGAATTCCCCTGCCGGCATACTGAACTTTTGATGCCTTAAAAAAAATTATCCCACTGATTTAAAGAAATATATCCTATATTAAAGAATTATTTATTATTAAAGGTAAATGTATCACCGTTTGTTACTGGTCTGAAAAGGGGAAAACAGCATAAGATGGTGCAAAGAATAACATTGCAATTTAATAAACAAAATGAAAAGTAGCAAACATGATATATAAAGCAACAAGAAAGCACCAGGGAGGGAGGCCTGAAACAACTGATTTTTATCATGTCTTCGTTCTAATATTAATTAATCCTGCTTTACTGAATATTAACTGAGTAAATTCATTATTCAACCCCAATTCAAATAAGTGATGCTTTGGCATTTAGATTTGCCAATAGTGACACCTACTGGAAAACTCCAGAATTATGTTTTTACCATATGTTTAAGATAATACAATTGTTGACTTGATTTGTTTGGTATCCAAATTTTGTCATGAAGTCTTGTTGGGATCCACTTAGCTCTCATGAAGGATCTTTTCACCAGCATCTGTGACCCAATCTTATTTGATGACTGATCTTAAAACATTAAGACTTTATCAGCTAACATCTAGCCCAGGGGGTGTTCAACCTTGGCAACTTAAAGACCTACAGATTTCAACTCCCAAGGTTCCCCAGCCAGCTATGCTCAGGTTGATGTTCCCAGAACTCAAATTCTGGAAACTGGAGAAAATCACTACCCATATATTTATTTTATTGGTTAAATTTCTAAAATGCCCATCACATCATACAGACTGTAGGTGAGTGGCTCACCTACAGTTCCCAACAATAAATATGTAACAATGAGGAAGATTAAACTCAGAGGGACTGACTAAGACAGAGGTCTTGAGTTCTAGGTGGACATCGCAGGGACCTCAATGAATTTGTTGATCCAATACATACCACTGTGAAAAAGCCAATTTCTGTTTCTGTGTGTCTATTATAAAAGATTATCTTCTCACCTAATCCTTTACTATTTTTTACATCCTTAATCTTACACATTAAAAAATTGACATGGTTTATATCTCGTTACCAAAAACCCAGATTAGAAAAAGAGAAAAGCCCACTCCAATCCAACAAAACTGGCCTTTTTTTTAAAAAAAAAATGTTCCCTCCCTCCCCAAAATGTTGCTACTCAGCAATGGTACAGGCAATATTAATAATAAATAATTTGTACATACTTGTTTTTCTTTTTAAAAAGAGAATAGCTTTCTTACCTAATATTGATTCCTTGAATGGTTAGCTATTAATTTACCCATAAGAAAAAGAATTTCTGATAATATTTCTAACTGAGCTTATAGTCAGTTAGAAATGACTCAGTTAGGGACGGGGTGGCACAGCGGCTTAATGAGGCTGGAACTGCCAGCCAGAAATGATCTGCACTCCAGCGGTTCGAGCCCAGCTCTGTGAGATGGGATGAGCTCCTGCTGTTTGCTCCCTGGCTCCCCCACCACACATTCAGGACACAATATTGCAAGTAGATAAATGGGTACCAATTTGGTGGGAAACAGCTACGTCTGTGTGCGTGGAGAACAAAAGCTGGCACTGGACCTGGCTGGATGCAAGGCAACGCAATAGAAGGCGAGGTGAAGCAAAATGGTGGAGGAAGAGCCAGAAACCGAAACGCCGCTAGTCAGCTGGTGTAAACCATTTCAGCTCCTGTGGGGCCCCAAAGATAGGCACACAAGTGCCGAACAGAATAAACTAACAATTTAGGCTGCCGGGACTGCATTGTGTCTAGCGTTTGTAGATTTCCCTGACATTGTATGCAATACACTAAATAAATATATAAGAAATGCCTCTCATCTACCTCCCTACTGCACATTGCCCAGGTGTGCTTCCTCCAATCCCTTCAACTCCTTGAGTTGAGATCTCCCTCACTCAATAGACTTCAATACTTGGTCTGTCTGAAGATGGAGAGGAGATGATATGAATATACAGATGATCACCCTGGGAAGCACCTTTAAGCAAATTGTTAGGTCATAAGAATAGCCCAACTTGATGGTTCAAAGGCCCAACTCAAGTCTAGCAGTTTGTTTCTTACAGTGGCCAACTAGATGCCTCTGAGAGGCTTACAAGTAGGAGTCAGAGATATCCTATGTCCACTCGATCCATTCTGCCCACATGTCACATTTTCAGGCATCCTATAGCTATCATCTATGTCAGTTGTTTGATTTTGTCCCTCCCATCCTGAAGCCTCAACTTTTGGCAAGAACTCAGGCACTACAAAGATTTCAGACAGGTTAGATGAAACTTGATAAGGTTTCTTGTAAATGTACAGTTATCATAATAAAAAAACAACAGCAACTAGAGAAGATTCATGAAATAATCAAGAAAAGTATAAAATCCAGAAGGGGAGAAGAAAACAAACTGGATATCCACAGAATCTTATCAGAAAGTGCCTGACCAATGAACCCACTGTAGCACAACTAAAACATGCTATGAAAAGGATAATGTTGCCATACAAAGGAAAAACATCTCAGAACCAACCAACAGACTATTGCAACCACATGGCATGACCATAGGATACCAACCAACTCCAAAATATCTTAAGCAAACCAAAAGACCCAGTAGCCCAAGAAGAAGAAGAAAACAGGAGATACCTACAACATACAGTATAAAGACTATAATAGCCGTTATGCAGGACAGTCAGGCAAAATACAAGCAGAGTGCATCCAGGTACACCGGTTACAGTCAGAAGAATGATGAAAACTCCTTAATTACACAACATATAGATTTAACTATGCTTTCAACTGGGAAACTGTGAGCATCCTAAACCAAGCTAAGTCCAAAAAATGCTAGGGAATTCCTGGAAGCCTGACGCTCAGACAAATCAGCCATCAATAGGCACATAGAGATAAACCACAATTACACACCATTCAAATAGACAACAAAGAAGCTAAAAAGATAACAAAAAGACCAACCCACCTTACCAGCAATCAACATCCAGATAAGAGGGATTTATACCAGGGCTTTTCAACCTTTTCACCCATTGTACCACTTTTAGGATATGGCAACATCCGAGTACCACCAGTCGCCTAGCAAGGTGTCAAAAACCTGATGACCAAAAAAAAAAAAAGGAAAAAAGTGATAAAGTACAGGTAGTCCTCGACTTACAACAGTTCGCTTAGTGACTGTTCGAAGTTACAATGGCACTGAAAAAAGTGCCCCCCAAGGCACAGCTGAGCAAGACACCTGCCTGCCCACCCAGTGGCGCTCTTCCTCCCATCTGAGATTTTCATTGTTGTGAGCATTTCTGTTGAGGATTGGCAGCAGGGGTGGGGTGGGGGGGTGTTTGGTTTTTATTCCCCCCGTCTGCTGGGTGGTTGCAGCAGATTTTGGTCACTTCACATGACCCTGGGACACTGTGACCATTCAGTTGCCAAGCATCTGAATATAAATCACAAGACCCTGGAGATGCTGCAACATTCCAGCTGATTGGTGCTTCTTCAGGGCTCAGCAGAAGCACCAGGATCAACGCCGAGCTCCAATTGGAGCCTGGCGCTGATCCTGGCGCTTCTACTGAGCTCTGACAGCCCTGCAGTTCCAGCCATCTCTCGCTCAGGCTTGTGCGGTGCTGTCACCTGTTCAGCTCATTCCCCTCCCCGCTACCACGTTTCTAGGATGGTCGCGTACCACCTGCCAGGTGCCAATGTACCACAGGTGGTACCCCTACCACTAGTTGAAAAGCCTTGATTTATACCACATGAGCAGTAATACCCTAATTGAGGAACCACTAACTCAGACAAGTAAGGGGAAAAGAAAGGGAAGCAGCAGCAGCAGCTTTCATTTCTTCTACCTCTTCACCAGATGGGGGTCATACTGAGATGAGACAATATAGTAAACAGGATCCTAGCTTTATGTGGGAATTTATTAGAGTTTCTAATAAAACAGCAACTAGATAAGTAGATAAGTAGGACCATCTCTTTTACAAAATAGGTTTTCATCTGCTTCCTATTTTATGTTACCTGTTATCAATTATTTCAGATCAATCAACTCAGAACTGATTTTCTTCATTGCTCACCCACCATCAACGCAGCAGAGGAAGTTCTCAAGTGGTCCAACTTTCTGATCAATAATACAAAATAGTTTAGAACCTAACTGTGTCCAAGAGTAATATAGTCACTCATGCCCTTGTCACCTCGAGATTCGACTACTGTAATGCTCTCTACATGGGGCAACCTTTGAAGAATGTCCGGAGACTGCAGGTAGTCCAGAATGCAGCCATGCGAGCGGTCTTGGGTCTCCCAAGACATGCCCATATCACTCCAGCTCTCCGTGAGCTGCACTGGCTACCAATTGATCTCTGAACACAATTCAAAGTGTTGGTTATGACCTATAAAGCCCTTTATGGCAATGGACCAAGTTACTTGCGGGATCATCTTCTGCCTCATGAATCCCAGCGACCGGTTAGGGCACATAGGGTTGGCCTCCTACGAGTCCTGTCTACTAGGCAGTGTCATCTGGTGGGACCTAGGGCAAGGGCCTTCTCCGTTGCTGCCCCAGCCCTCTGGAACCAGCTTCCCTCAGAGGTTCGCACTGCTTCCTCCCTCCTAGTTTTCTGGAAATTACTGAAGACTCATTTATGCTGACAGGTTTGGGGCGTATGAGCTGTACTCTGCCCCTGGGCCTAGGAATGTTTCCCCATCACTGATTGTATCTTGATTCTGATTGTATGTTGTATGAATGTGTTTTAGATTAAATGAAATGTGTTTTAGATTAAATGGTTAATTGTTATTGTTAAATTTCTTATCTGTTATTGCATTATTGCTGTAAGCCGCCCTGGGTCCCAGGAGAAGGGCGGCATAGAAATTTAATAAATAAATAAATAAAAAAAATAAGTTGGACTGCACCTGGTCAGTACTAGGTGCCCCCAAATCTTCTATGATGTCCACTTTATTCTACATTGAGACCAATAGCATTGAACAAATTGACATCGCTTTTTAGCATCCTTCCAGTGTGAAATAGACCAAACCAAAAACGTGTCATTATAGACAGTCAAGGCACTGGAAGATGCTCTCTCTCCTGACAGAGAAAAACTGAAAGCAAGCAAAAAGCTGAAGGAATAACTTTTTCCTTCCAAGAGAGGCCAAAACCAGGAGTGTTAGATTTCAGTGACTGAGAAATCACCCATTAAATCAGGGGGATTATAGCAACCAGATTATTCCAGTCACGTTGTCATAGAAGTAGAGCAGGAGTTTTCAAGCTTGGTGATACTATAACTCCTTAAAAAGATAAAATGAATTTCTGTGATCCATCCCCCATGAATAGAATTATGGTTGGGCAAGATATATACACATACACACTCCATTTTTGAAAATAATTATTAATTTTAATTTATACATTCCATACAACAATGATGGAGTCATATGGCTTTATCTAAATGATCTCCTGGAAAATAACAAATGCAGCCTTTTTAATGGGAAGGGTGAACTTGCTAACTTTTGCATAATTCCAAAAATATTTTCATTTTGAAGGCAGCTACATTCCTTTAGCAAAATTTGGGCAGGGCAAAGTCTTTCTTTCTTTCTTTCTTTCTTTCTTTCTTTCTTTCTTTCTTTCTTTCTTTCTTTCTTTCTTTCTTTCTTTCTTTCTTTCTCTCTCTCTCTCTCTCTCTCTCCCTCTCTCTCTCTCTCTCTCTCTCTCTCTCTCTCTCTCTCTCTCTCTCTCTCTCTCTCTCTTTCTTTCTTTTTGCCTCAATCAGCTTCTTAAACTGCTCTTAAATGCCAAGGTTGGCAAAACATCTGCAGTGGCACTAGCAATAGCACTTAGACTTATATATCGCTCCATAATGTTTTACAGCACTCTCTGTGGTTTACAAATGCCAACATATGGCCCCCAACAATCTGGGTCTTCATTTTACTGACCTCAGAAGGATGGAAGGCTGAATGAACCTTGAGCCTGTTGGGATCAAACTTCTGGCAGTGGGCAGAGTTTGCCTGCAATGCTGCCTTCTAACAACTACACCACCAGGGCTCCTGGTAACAATGTCCAGTGTAGCAAAACATTGGCAAATTGCAAAATTGCACAGTCAGACTGAGATAACAATTGCAAACCATTACTTCCACCCCTACTCTCCTCCCTAAACTTTTTTCTCCTTGCTGCAATCTCTTCCCACTCCACCCTCCACCTCCATTATCATGTCGTCTGCAGAAGGAGTGTCAGGGTCACCTTCATCTTTGAAGGTGTTAAAAAAGGTAAAAGAAAGCTTAGATCTCATAAACAGCTCTACAACTATTGCATTGCTTTATGTTCACCATATTTCTGCATCAAGTGAATGAGTTTGTTCAGAAAGGGCATTGATGAGGAGGACCCTCTCTTGGTGGTCCTCCATACAATGTCTTCATAACTCTTTGGGATGTCACAATCCACCTTTGAAAGAATATGAAGTAGAGGGATCATGGGAATTTAGAAGTCCTTGTTATTGTTGTTAGCATCTCTTCCATAAGCTGTGCCTCAATAGCATTAGTCTTTTGTGAATGTATTTTTTGAGTAACGTATCATTTTGCACACTATGATGTTCATCAGATTTTGAACAATCATCGAGGGAGGGAGGGAGGGAGGGAGGGAGAGAGAGAGAGAGAGAGAGAGAGAGAGAGAGAGAGAGAGAGAGAGAGAGAGAGAGAGAGAATGGCAATCATTCACAAAATTATTACAACAAAGAAGAGTGTGATTGCTTAGGAGTTTACTCACACTAGATTTCAAGTATATTCCCTCAGACCACAAAAATTCCTCTGTAACTGAGTGAAGGTACTATATATCAAGCAGAAACATAAATGCATCATTTTACACTTGAGTTCACTGCACCTGAGTTTCAGTGCATTCCAGCTGTTCTTATTTTATAGTGTTTACCCCTTGTGAGCTCCTTTCTGCTTACAAAGAGGACCCAGCACTGGCTATATGCAAATGCCTTCATCCAGCGGTTTTTTTTTTTGCATGCTGGAACCACAAAGACCTCATTTGAATTGATAACAGGGAAGCTGAAAAGGAGAGTCAGGGGAAGGTCAAGCCTCTCACAATGCTTGGAAATTATTCAAAACTTTAAGAATAAGTGCGCCCAGTTTGAATATATATCTCAGACCAGGAAAGGTGTTATGAGATCATGATTTATTCAGAAGAACCAAGGGAAAGAAAGGGAACAAGACATGAGGTTATAAGCCTAATTGACAAATTAAAAATAAATAAACCCCAGGGTTTGAATGATATCCATCCCAAGGTTCTTAAAGAACTAAAATAGCCAGTCAATTGTGAGAAACACCATATTCTACAGAAGATTGGATCCGTTCCCCATATATCGGAAAATAAGTAATATAAAAGTATTTTTAAAAAAATAATAATAATATGGGGACAGAGAAAATTGTAGGCCAATTACCTTAATATCAGAACGACAGACATAATTATCAAAGAGAAAGCATGTAGAATAACACGAAAAAAACCTGTAGTATCATGGTTTCTATAAGATAAGCCTTGTTCTACTAACTTACTCAACTTTTTCTGCGGGCATCAATAAACATGAAGACAAAATAATCTCATTGATTTGCATGTTTAGTGTATTTTAGTTTACAAAGAATACAAATTTGGCGACATTTCTCACTATAGCAGCGGTTCTCAAACTGTGGGTCGCGACCCCATTTGGGGTTGAACGACCATTTCACGGAGGTCGCCAAACAACGCAGTCCACCATTTTTTCCCCTTTTCCTTAGCTGTGCTACTCCCTCTTATTCTATTGGCTTTTGAAAGCCAATATAATAGACTCTCTTGAATTCTATTGGCTTTCAAAAGCCAATAGGAATTGTCCAGGCTGTCTCTGCCCTGCTGAGCCCGCCAAAAGTCCCAGTCGCCAAACGTTGCTGCAAGTTGTCTGCAGCAAAGGCGGGCTTTTTTGAAGTTGCCACCTCTCCCTGCTGAGCAACTACTAAATGTAAGTAAAAGAGGGCCAGGGGTGGGAGGGCCACCCAGGAGCGCCTGGGCCTGCCTGCCACCGCCCCGAATGGGCGGTGGCCAAGGTAAGGCTAGCAGGGCAGCGGAGGGCACTGGGAGGGTAGCTGGCATGCGTGGGGCCCGGCGGCTGGCTTACCTCCCTTGGGCTGGGCCAGCTGGTGGCCCAGCCAGTGGTCAGCCTGCACCGTCATTGCTGCTTGCCATGGCCGCCCAGGAGCACCTGGGCCTGCCTGCCACAGCACCGAATGGGCGGTGGCCAAGGTAAGGCTAGCAGGGCAGTGGCGGGTGCTGGGAGGGCAGCTGGCGCACGTGGAGCTGACTCTCAGCTGGCTGTCGGGAGCCGGGTGGTGTGTAGCAGCCCCGCCAGTTCCCCACCGATGTCTGGACTCCGACCCAACTCCCAGCTGACTGTCGGGAGTTGGGCTGTGCTCCTGGGGGCCATGCGGACGTCGGCCGGCTGCTGGCTGCGTCCTCCCCATCTCCCAGCTCATGGCAAGCCCAGGGGCTTGAAATGCGTCCCCGACACCGTCCCGAGCGAAGCCAGGTCTGGGCCGCTGCCTCCACGCCGCACCGGAGCTTCCCCCTTCACTGCCCGGCCCACCTCCCTTACCGTCAGAGGCCGCCTTGACCCTCTGGCGCCCGGCGCGGCCCTGGGGCTGGTGGGCAGGAGCGGCTCCTTCCTGGCTTGTTGGGCTCCGGGCCTCGGAAGCGGCCAGGCGGCGGGGAAGAGGGTGATGCCCACATGTGCGTCGGAGGCCAGCCGGACGGGCCAGGAGGGGAGAAGTGGCGCCTTCCGAGCAGGAGCTGGCGTTCCAGCTGCACCCCTCTCGCATCTGACAAATCGGGAAAGGCTTTGGCGGTGAAGGGCTACGCAGCGTGGAAAGGGGCTCCCACGATCGCGCCGCTGCGATGGTGCTCAGGAGGTTGGAGGGGCGGGCAGGCCCCGGGGGGGCGGCTGGGAGAAGGCAAGAGGTGCCGTGATGAGGATGGGGGGCTCCAGACTACCATCCCCAGCAGCCCTAAAAAGCATTGTGGAAGAGTGGGGAATGCTGGGAGTTTATTTATTTATTTATTTATTTATTTATTTATTTATTCGATTTCTATGCCGCCCTATTCCGGAGAACTCAGGGCGGCTCACAACACAGTAGAAATCAACATAAAAATACATATAAATATAAAACCTCTTAATTTTTTTTTTTTTAAAAAAACCCAATCATTCAGCATACACACAGACATACACTGGCTTGGGGCAAGATGTTAACTACCCCAGGCCTGCCGGCAGAGGTGTGTTTTGAGTAATTTACGAAAGGCGGAGAGGGTGGGGGCAACACGGATCTCCGTGGGAAGTTGGTTCCAGAGGGCTGGGGCCGCAACAGAGAAGGCTCTTCCCCTAGGCCCTGCCAGGCGACACTGTCTGGCTGATGGGACCTGGAGAAGGCCGACTCTGTGGGCCCTAACTGGCCGCTGGGATTCATGGGGCAGCAGACGGTCCCGTAAGTAACCTGGTCCGATGCCATGTAGGGCTTTATAGGTGATAACCAACACTTTGAATTGGGTTCGGAGACCAATTGGCAGCCAATGCAGCTCGCGGAGTGATGCCGAAATGTGGGCATTTCTGGGCAAGCCCAACACTGCTCGCGCGGCTGCATTCTGCATTACCTGAAGTCTCCGAACATTTTTCAAAGGTAGCCCCATGTAGAGAGCATTGCAGTAGTCGAGCCTCGAGGTGATAAGGGCATGAGTGACTGTGAGAAGAGACTCCCGGTCCAAATAGGGCCGCAACTGGTGCACCAGGCGAACCTGGGCAAATGTCCTCCTCGCCACAGCCGAAAAATGATGTTCCAAATTTAGCTGTGGATCGAGGAGGACGCCCAAGTTGCGGACCTTCTCCGAGGGGGTCAAAAGCTCCCCCCCCAGGCTGATGGACGGATAGATTGAATTATCCTTGGGAGGCAGAACCCATAGCCACTCCGTCTTGTCGGGGTTGAGCTTGAGCCTGTTGGCACCCATCCAAACCCTAACAGCCTCCAGACATCGGCACATCACTTCCGCTGCTTCACTGAAATGACATGGGGTGGAGATGTAAAGCTGGGTATCATCAGCATACTGATGATATCTCACCCCGTGTTGTCGGATGATCTCACCCAGCGGTTTCATGTAGATATTAAACAGCAGAGGGGAGAGGACCGATCCCTGAGGGACCCCACAAGGGAGGAACCTAGGGGTCGACCTCTGACCCCCCGCCAACACCGACTGCGACCGACCAGTGAGGTAGGAGGTGAACCACTGCAAAACAGTTCCTCCAACCCCCAACCCCTCCAGTCGATGCAGAAGGATACCATGGTCAATGGTATCGAAAGCCGCTGAGAGGTCAAGTAGCACCAGGATAGTGGAAAATCCCTTATCCCGGGCCCGCCAGAGATCATCCGTCAGCGCGACCAAAGCAGTTTCCGTGGAGTAGCCGAGCCTGAATCCTGACTGTTGAGGGCCCAGATAATCAGCCTCATCCAAGGACCGTTGGAGCTGGAGTGACACCACCTTCTCAACAACCTTCCCTATAAAGGGAAGATTGGAGACAGGACGGTAGTTGTTTAATACAGCTGGGTCCAGGGAAGGCTTCTTGAGGAGGGGGCGCACAATTGCCTCCTTGCAGGGAGCCGGAAAGGACCCCTCCCTCAAAGAAGCGTTGACAATCTCCTGAACCCAGCCCCGCGTCACCTCCCTGCTGGCTGAAACCAGCCAGGAGGGGCACGGGTCCAATAAACAGGTGGCGGAACTCACAGCTCCAATGGCCTTGTCCACTTCATCGGGTGCCACAGGGTCAAAGTCCTCCCACACAACAGGATCAAGACGAGTCCCTGTCATCTCAACTGAATCATTATCAGCCGACACTGCATTCCAATTGGAGTCAAGGTCCATCCGAATCTGGGCGATTTTATCCGCGAAAAACTTATTAAAGTCCTCAGCACTACCCTGTGAGGGTGCATCAACCCCCCCCTGATTAAGGAGGGAGCGAGTTACCCTAAACAGGGCGGCTGGGCGGGATTCCGCAGATGCAATCAAGGCGGAATGATACGCGCATCTTGCCGCCTTGAGCGCCACCTGATAAGTCTTGATATAAGATCTTAAAAGTGTTCGGTCAGATATGGATTTACTTTTCCTCCATCGCTTCTCTAGACGTCTCTTCTGGCGCTTCATCCCCCTGAGTTCCTCAGTGAACCAAGGAGATCTCCTGGGTCTGCTACCACAGAGAGGTCGCAGCGGCGCGATCCGGTCAAGAGCCCCCTTCGCAGCCATATTCCAGGCCGTAACCAGGGACTCTGCCGAACCGAGAATGAGAGAATCCGGTATTTCCCCAAGCGTCCTCTGAAAGCTCTCTGGGTCCATCAGACGTCTGGGGCGGAACCACCTAATCGGTTCCGCCTCCCTGCGGGGGAGGATTGGAGCCTTGAAAACAAGCCGCAACAGAAAATGGTCTGACCATGACATAGGCAAAATATCTAAGCCCCTTAAATTCAGATCATTGCTCAACTGTTCTGAGAGGAATACCATGTCGGGAGTGTGTCCCCTCTCGTGAGTCGGACCCTGAACTACCTGAGTCAGGTTCATGGTTGCCATGGTGGCCATGAACTCCTGCGCCAACCCAGAGGATTCGCCGAGCGATGGAAGATTTAAGTCCCCCAAGACAATAAGCCTGGGGAACTCAACCGCCAGCCCAGCAACCCCCTCAAGTAGCGCAGGCAGGGCTGTTGACACGCAGCTGGGAGGCAGGTACGCGAGCAACAAGCCCACCTGAACCCCTAGGTCCAACTTCACAAGGAGCAACTCACAACCCGCAATCTCAGAAACAGCGAGCCTGCGTAGGCTAAAAGTCTTCTTGGCTATAATAGCCACTCCTCCCCCCCTTCCCTGGGGTCGTGGCTGGTGCCATACCTGAAACCCGGCTGGACACATCTCAGAGAGAGGAACTCCTCCCTCCGGGCCCAGCCAGGTCTCGGTCACACATGCGAGGTCGGCCTCCTCATCCAGGAGAAGATCATGGATGAGGGGAGCTTTATTTACAACCGACCTGGCATTGAGCAGCAGCAGCCTGAGCCCAGGGTCCGGATTTCGCCCATTACCAGTACTTCGGGTTGAACTCACAGGGTCGGAGCAAGGGATCGCTTTTAGACAGTGAGCTCTTGTTCCCCGAGAATGGCCTACCCTATGGCTCCCACCATATCTGCCTCTCCCCAGCAAGACCGGTATACTTTGGCCCTCTATCACCCCAGAGCCAGCGTCTCCCCTCCCCTCCGCCTCTGCCATGCCAGGCAGGCTAGCCAGTTCATCACATTCATTCCACTCAACCACAACTCCATCCATATCGTTAATTTATCTCTCCCACTCTTTAAACTAAACACATTAAAAACAATAAACTAACCATCCATTCAACCCAATTCTTTCCACTAACATCAGTCCCCCCATCATTCATAGCATCTAACAATCAATTAAAATGGTATTAAACAAATTTAAATATTTAAAATTTAGACAAACAATAGCTAACAAACAATTGCTCTGGATGGATACCCAGTCCAGATCAGGAGCTTTCTAAAACCATTATACTAACCAAAATAATTATACTAACAATAACAATAATTGTGGAGTTGCAGTTCATCATCATTTCGGAAAACATGACTCTCCAAAAATCAATCCTCTCTTCCTTCCTTCCTTCCTTCCTTCCTTCCTTCCTTCCTTCCTTCCTTCCTTCCTTCCATCTCCTTCCTTTCCCCTTCAATCTCTCCTTCTTTCCTTCCTTTCCTTCCTCCTTCAATCTCCTTCCTTCTCCATCTTCTTCCTTTCCCCTTCAATCTTCCTTCCTTCCATCTCCATCTCCATCCTTTCCCCTTCAATCTCTTTCTCCTTCCTTCCTTCCTTCCTTTCCCCTTCAATCTCCTTCCTTCTCCATCTCCTTCCTTTCCCCTTCAATCTTCCTTCCTTCCTTCCTTCCCTCCCTCCCAACATTTTTGAGCAAGGAAGAGTAAGCTTCTCCAGTGAGCACTGCTATATTGTTTTTGTAATGAATCACTATGCTTTAATTATGTTCAATTTGTAACAATGAAAGTACACTCTGCATATCAGATATTTACATTACGATTCAAAACAGTAGCAAAATTATGGTTATGAAGTAGCAACGAAAATAATTTTATGGTTGGGGGTCACCACAACATGAGGAACTGTATTAAGGGGTCGCGGCATTAGAAAGGTTGAGAACCACTGCACTATAGCTTCTTGAGTAAGCAACTTCAGCAGTCTTAGGATATGAGAAGAAAGGCTACCACAACTGTGTAGTTGGAGGGGGGAGGGAAACTGATGTTTTAAAATTGGAGAAATGTTCAAAGTGAAGGTTCTCCCAAAGATCAATTTTAAGGCTAGTGGATTACTACTTTTTGTTTGTCACAGAAAAATTTTTTTTCAGCAGAGGCAGTGGGTGAATCATCAATAACTAGATTAAACATGCTTAGGATAAACACATCTCCGTCACCCAACAAAAAATTAAAATAAAATAAAAATAAATGAAATGTAAAAGTAATAATTAAAAAAATAGTAAACGCATACATTAAAAAGAAAACAAAAAAGAAATAAACTCTATGGGCAGACTTTTGAACCACTAAGTTTTTTTTAAGAAGAGACTGGGAAAACCATTTGTCTGAAATGGTATAGGTTCTCCTGCTTGAGCAGGGGGGTGGACTAGAACAGAGGTCTCCAACCTTTTGGGCATCAGGGACCAAGTTCTGTGGAGAGAGGTTTTTCCGTGGACCGGAGGGTGCGTGGTTTTGTGTGCTGCCTGCATCCCACGGATGGAGCTTTGCTTGTTTATGCAGACTGGTTGCAGGTAGGCTGCGGCCCGGTACTGGTCCATGGACTGGGGGTTGGGGACCCCTGGACTAGAAGACCTCCAAGGTCCCTTCCAGCTCTATTCTATTCTATTCTATTCTATTCTATTCTATTCTATTCTATTCTATTCTATTCTATTCTATTCTATTCTATTCTATATTCTATTCTATTCTATTCTATTCTATTCCATTCCATTCCATTCCATTCCATTCCATTCCATTCCATTCCATTCCATTCCATTCCATTCCATTCTATTCTATTCTATTCTATTCTATTCCATTCCATTCCATTCCATTCCATTCCATTCCATTCCAGGCTAGGCTATTTCTATTCTATTCATCTTTTTTTGCTCTCAGTTTTCTATGTCCGAAAGGTATTTTTTCAAATGGCAACTGGATACAAGCTACAACTGACTGAATAGGTGATTAGTCGATGGAGTCATTTCTCAGCCCACAGCTCACTCCCAGCCAGAAAAGAGGAGAGGTAGTTGGGGAGAACCAGGAAGGTGAATGAAGATGACCAGGCTGAGCCCAAGGGCAGGGTCAAATGCACCATCAGTTTGGAGTCTCTACACGCCCGTAAGAGACCTAAGTCCACCTCCCTCTTAAAGTCCATTGACTCTTATCTGGCGCCAATTCGCCTTAACTGTTAGTAGCTTAGATTCTTGTGTATAGGTAGCATGAAGTAAATCTGTAGTACTTTTGAATGCTATCCTGGTCCCTGACTTCTTGCACCTGGTGTTAAAAAAGAGTAGAGCGGTTTTGTAAAGAAGGAGCATATTGACTGTTCAACTCCTAAGAGAAGGGTGTGCTTTTGCATTCATGCATGAAGAATCAGTTGTATGGCTTTTTGTCTGTTAAACATAAGAGTTTCTACTCAGTGCAATGAGCTCCAGGTTCTTTGAGAGAAAGACCACTGTGTTAATTTTGAGACAACTGAACTGCTTACAAAGTCAGAGATGCTTGTAGATAAGACCTTCTGGGATGGAATAGCTTCATCCTACTCTCTATCAGGCACCAAGAATCAGGACTACACATTAAGTTCCAGTTAAGAAGATTTATGCTCAAGCCCATATGCAAAATCTACTCAATTAACTGTCAGCACTAAATTGGCATTAGGGGAGAGTCAACAGAATTCAAATGGAATTGAACTTGGAGCATTTGTGGACATGTAATGATTCTAGGCTGAGTCCTCTCTTGACTCTGTCCCCAGGCACTGTCTCTTCTTCTCTTTCACTCCCAGGATGACAGGTCCCTTGCTCTAATGGACTTCAGACCCTTGATCAAGCCCCTAACAGCAACACATGACCCAGGATGCAAGATTCACATGGAATTTAATAACAGGAAGAAGGGGTTAAACTATAGAAATTTGGAAATAAAATACGAGAATTGCTATCTTTGCTTTTGAGTATATTACAACAGAGTCTCTGTAAGCTATTTTGTTTTTGGCATATTCCATAATTAATGGACTGAGATGAGGCTGAAAATGTCCATCTGTTCCTCATTGCTTTCAACCATTTCTTTCTTTCCCAGGTTTTGAGAATACCCTGTAACATCTGGGCAGCCCCACACACCCACTGTTTCAACAGGCAGCTAGCAAAAGGATCAAGGAATCCATGCCCTTATGGATTTAGAGATAAAGGGGCTGCTAAATTAAACATCTAAATCAGGGGTGTCAAACTGCTGGCCCGTGGATTGGACGCGTCATCCAGAAGCCGCGCCCATCCCATTGCCGGCAATGGCAAAACCATCCCGATACATTGACATGTCTGATCTAGATAAAGTAGCCCTCCTTTTCCTTTTCAATAAAGTTAATAAGATATTGGGAGAACCTAGTTTCTTGGATGTGAGGGGCTGATAGGAACTTGACGCTTGCTATCTAGAAGAACATGGGACTTAGGAAAGGAAGACATCATTTCAAGGATTAAGGGAGAGTTCCTATAGAAGACACTTACTCTTCAAATCATATTCCCTTGAAATAAGATAGAGGATTTGAGTTGTAGGTTGAGTTAATCATTAGAAACAAAGATGGATTTGTGACAAGTATGTACACATATGGTGACTTTCCTGTCTGGTTCAAAGGTTGTGAATATCACGTGTCAGAGACTAGTGGTGGTGTTTGACTTTGGGGATGTAGTCAACAAGATCTGGAAGCCAAATATAGGCTCTTGGCTACAGACAGAAGTCCAAGATTACCAAGGTAGAATTCCTAGAAATGCAGCCTTAGCTAGACAGACACAGATCTCAAGGCATAGATTAGATGGTGATCTCAAACAGGGGGAAAATGTTTTGGAACAAGTCAAGCAAGAGAATCTGAATGAGAAACGGGCTATTTGTGCATAATATCAAAAAAGATGGTAGGCACTAACCATTTCTCATCCTCAGCAAATTTAAAGTCTGTGGACTTCAATTCCTACTTAGAATTCCCCAGCCCTGAGCATAAGGCACAATTTAGACCAGGGGTATCAAACTGCCGGCCCACAGGCCAGATGCGTCATGGCGAAACCATGCCCACCGCATTGCTGGCAATGGAAAAAAGTCACGATATGTTGCGACACGTCACGTGACGTTGCAACTTTGACACCCCTGATTTAGACCAACAGGAAGACAATTGCCCATTTGATTCTGGACAACAAACTGTAAAGAACTTCCTCTCCTACCAACTTTCTATCTTATAAACATTGTTAGGAACATCATTTTCTTTAGGACTTACTTAATTTATTAACAAATTTCACTTATAACATAGCCTAGTTTCTTCGTATAGTCGCTACACTCACCTTGATGTTTAGTCTCTGCCCTGTTCCTATCCATTAAACTTGTTTACTCTGATGATAAGTTTGTAATTGCCTCCTCTGTTGGCTAGGAGTTGAAATCCACAAGTCTTAAAGTTGCCAATGTTGGATACCCCTGAACTATTCACTTTATCTGTAATTCCCTCCTTCTTAGATCACGTAATCTGTAAGCAAGCCACATATACATACCCATATAGAGCCTCGGTCAATTAGCCAATCAACTCTCCTTAAATGCAGCTGATTAGCAGCTGCACAAAATTCTTTCATGGGACTCTACTTGGAAAATGTGAACTGCAATCCATGCTATAATAAATGTGTTAATCTTGAAGCAGACATGAGATTTTTTTTCTCCTCCACCATCTCTACCTGTACACCTGTATATCACTTAAACATCTCAGTCTGTTCTGTTGGGCATCTTTAGCTCCTGCCTTGAGGCCTCCTTCTGCTCTTTTTCTCAATACAATACTTTAAAAGGCGAACCCTTCCTGGGTGTTCTGTAACATTCTATGTCACAAATCTGGAGAGATAAGTTACACAATTATTTGGGAATTGTGTGTGATCATCACTTCTGATTAGATACCACATGATTGTGCTTAAGTTTCTATACTTTGGGGTAGCCCATGGGTTTCACATTTGAATGACAATAGTTATAAATTATAAATTCACTAGCTCAAGTGTAAAGCGTTTCTGATTTTGACTAATTCCAGCAAAGCATAATAATGCAGTTTTTGATTTCAACTTAAAGACTGATCGCAGCTGCTTTAAGACAGGAAGTGGATTATTTCAATCTTCCTGCAGACTCCGGAAGAAGGGGCAACATAAATCCAAGGTTCACCTAGACTGATTGAATATCTCTAAATTACATATTGTGTTGTCTTCCTTCCTTCTATATTTACCGTGTTTCCCTGAAAGTAAGACCTAGCTTGATTATTGGGGGTGGGCCTAATATATCCCCTACCCCCCAAAATAAGCCCTAGTTTTGGGGTGAGGCGCATACCTAAAAATCAAGCTCTCGAGTTACGAGAGTCACTCTCACAAGTTTTTGAGTTACGAATGGAATGTGCAGGCTCCATTGCACTCATAACTTGAGGACTACCTGTATGTAAAAAGATATAAGGCTAGGCAAATGCTAGCTTACCACATTTATTACTCTTTTTTTCCTTTGTTATCCATTGCAAATTAATAGATAGTCCTTGAATTACAACTTTCATTTAATGACTGTTCAAAATTATACTTCCCACCATATCCCTTGCTGTTCTCTTGGGAGAACCAACCTCCCATCCAGGTACTTGAAAGGAGAATTTGGAAGAAAGAACTACAGTAGTTCCCGACTTATAAAAGTTCATTCAGTGACTATTCGAACTTACAAAAGCACGGAAAAAAGTGAATTATGACCATTTTTCATGCTTTAGAACCATTGCAGCATCCCCATGGCCATATGATCAAAATTTAGATGCTTGGCAACTGATTGATATTTATGATGGTTGCAGTGTCCTGGCATCATGTGGTCACTCCTTGTGACTTTCTAACAAGCAAAGTCAATGGGGGAAAGCTAGATTCACTTAACAACTGCGTTACTAACTTAACTACAATGATTCACTTAACAACTATAGCAAGAAAGGTCATAAAATGGGGACAAAACTCACTTACCAAACAACATAAATTTTGTGCTCAATTGTGGTTGTAAATCAAGAACTACCTCTATAAGTTATCAGTCGTCCAAAAACATTTCCATATAGAATCCGCAGGTTATAGCCAAATGATTTAGCCTCTCTAGGTTTTCTTTCCTTCCTGTCTTTCCTTCCATGTTCACACAAATACCTTACCTGCTAAGTAACAGGATGGCTGACAGTAATCAGAATCCCAGAAAATTATAAAACCATCACACTCCCACCAAGGCACCATAATAATCCCATACCAACAACATCCATGCTGGATTCAACTCCCATCCTGATGTAGCATTTGTGAGAAGAGCCAGAACTTCACAGATATCAAAAAAGTTAAGATAGGGGTTATCTGTTTCTGTAGGGCAAGTACAGGGAGGGGACATAGAATACAGAATAACAGAGTTGAACGGACCTTGGGGGTCTTCTAGTGCAACACTCTGCTCAAGCAGGAGACCGTATACCATTCCGGACAAATGGCTGTCCAGTCTCTTCTTAAAAGGTTACTTACGGGACCGTCTGCTGCCCCATGAATCCCAGCGGCCAGTTAGGGCCCACAGAGTCGGCCTTCTCCAGGTCCCGTCAGCCAGACAGTGTCGCCTGGCAGGGCCTAGGGAAAGAGCCTTCTCTGTTGCGGCCCCAGCCCTCTGGAACCAACTTCCCACGGAGATCCGTGTCGCCCCCACCCTCTCCGCCTTTCGTAAATTACTCAAAACACACCTCTGCCGGCAGGCCTGGGGTAGTTAACATCTTGCCCCAAGCCAGTGTATGTCTGTGTGTATGCTGAATGATTGGGTTTTTTTAAAAAAAAATTAAGCGGTTTTATATTTATATGTATTTTTATGTTGATTTCTACTGTGCTGTGAGCCGCCCTGAGTTCTCCGGAATAGGGCGGCATAGAAATCGAATAAATAAATAAATAAATAAAACCTCTAGTGATGAAGCACCCACAACCTCTAGAGCACGGGTGTCAAACTCGTGATGTCACATGACGTGTCACGAGGTATTGCGGCTTTTTCCCCATTGCCAGCAATGGGGTGGGCGTGGTTTTGGCATGATGTATTCGGCCCATGAGCCGGCAGCTGAGCCAGCAAATCCGCAAGTTCGGCCGACCGAAGATCTTGCCCCATCCCCCCTCCCATTAGTGGCAAGCCCACAGGGCTTGACACCTGCACCAGGCAGCATGGCAACCGACATAGGCATGCCCTGGGCTGCGGAGGTTACCATTATTTTTCCGTGTATAAGATGCACCTGATTTTTGAAGAGGGTGTTTGCAGGAAAAAATAGCGTCTTATACACGGAAAAATACGGTAGGTGACCCCCCCCTTCTTTGTAGCAGTCCCTTAGATATTGGAATACTATCATGTCACGCCTAGTGTGTCTCTTCATTAGACTGCTGTTTTATCCATTCAGTCATGTGCAACTCTTGGTGACTTTATCAGCAACTATTCTGCATGCTACTCTGTCAAGCACAATTTCTTTCAGTTGTTGGATGTTCACTTTGTATCAGATTTGATGTTATCAAGCTAGTGTGTTCTTTGCTTGCCCTTCTTCTTGTTCCACTAACCATTCCTAGCATCATTGACTTCTTCAATGAATTTGCACACGTGACATGACCAAAGCAATTCAAACGTAGTCTTGTAATTTTCTTCATTAGACTAGACATACCCAGTTCCTGCAACTGTTCTTCATTCTTTCATTTTGCCTTCATTCTCTCTCACATTTATTAATCAGTAACCATTTTTCATTCCAACTTTGTTCCTCATACCATTCTAGAAACCACTCAATCATCGTGATTTCAAAACTCTCTAATTGGATCCTTGTTATCTTTTGCCCTCCATTTTATTTTCCTTTCCTTTTTTTTATTTAGCAAGTTACACACTTGTTAGAAAGTCATATAAATCATGTTTGCTTCTGTGTTTAGTTACTGTTTTTACAAGCACTTTCTGAGCTCCAAATTGTATTTTCAAGCTTGCTTTAGGCAAACAAAAGCTGGTTTTCTTTCAAATACTTCAAATAATCTGTTTGATTGTTGTAATTTCCATTAAATAATGAAGGCTGTACATTTGTCCAATTTCTTTATTCCTTTAACAGCAATCTCTCTAACTTCAAGAGTGCTTGCTATTCACAGTTCAAGTTCCCCCATTGGTTTAAATGTAATTTATGAATATCTACATGGAAATGAGTACAATGTATATTGCAATAGCCAGCATAGGAGCAATAAAAGTTATCCAAAATCCAAAAGACCAATTTAATCAAAAATCAATTAATCCTTTGGAAAAGAAAAAAAAATTTTTTTACAGCATACCATTAGGAAGCTTAGGAGACTACAAATATGGAAAAGTAAAATAGAACAGGGTTCCAAATCTCCACTGAAAATCAGAATAACAAAATAACAGAATTGGAAGGGACCTTGGAGGTCATCTAGTCCAACCTTCCACTCAAGCAGGAGACCCAAATACTATTTCTGACAGTCTCTTTTTAAAAGCCTCCAGTGTGGAGCACCCACAACGTCTGAAGCAAGACATTCCACTGATGAATTGTTCTCACTATCGGAAAATTTTTCCTTATTTCTAGGTTTGTTCTCTCCTTGCTTAGTTCCATCCATTGTTTCTTGTTTTGCCTTCTGGTGCTTTGGAAAATAGCTTGATCCCCCTCTTCCTCACGGCAGTTTCTCAAATATTAGAAGACTGCAATCATGTCACCCCTTTGTCCTTCTTTTCACTAGATTAGACATACCCAATTCCTGCAACTGTTCTTCAAATGTTTTACCCTCCAGGCTCTTCATCATCTTTGCTGCTCTTCTCTGCACTCTTTCCAAAGTCTCAACATCTTTTTTATAATGTGGTTACCAAAACTGGATGCAGTATTCCAAGTGTGGTCTTTATAAAGCGGTACGAAAACAATACTAAAACAATACTAAAATCTATCAGGCCTGTCCAACTAATAAGAGATTCTTAAAGTTTACATTCCTAGATAAATCATCCATAAGACTCAATCCAGCAACTCCAACTGATGTACTGTACATAATCAGTTCTCACTACTCAGAAAAAATGAATCAGAAAAGGACTTAGAGATAGGACAAACCAGGAATAAACTTCTTTGAAGAGAATTAGAAGAGGTTGAACAGAGATTACAGGTAGTCCTTTATTTACAACTAGTCACTTAGCAACCAATGAAACTTATAACGGACCTCCCCAGAGCTACTTACCGACCCAGTTTTGAAGTTCCAACAGCTACTTCCTCTCCCCCCCACCCCGCAGTGACCTGATCTTGGGGTTTTGGTGGACAGCTCGATGAAGATGTCAACCCAATGCGCAGCAGCAGTAAAAAAAAGCAAATTCCATGCTTGGCATGATTAGGAAGGGAATCGAAAATAAGTCAGCAAGTGTTGTATTGCCTCTGTACAAATTGATGGTGAGACCACACTTGGAGTACTGTGTACAGTTCTGGTCACCGCACCTCAAGAAGGATATAATGGAACTGGAAAAGGTGCAAAAAAGGGCAACAAGAATGATCAAGGAAATGGAGCGCCTCCCTTATGAAACCAGATTGCAACGCCTTGGTCTCTTCAGCCTTGAAAGACGGCGTTTAAGGGGTGACTTGATCGAAGTGTATAAAATCATGCATGGGATAGAAAAGGTGGATAGAGAAAAATTCTTTTCTCTATCACACAATACCAGGACAAGGGGGCACTCCCTAAAGCTCATAGCTAAGAAAGTGAGGACAAATAAAGGGAAATATTTCTTCACCCAGAGGGTCGTTGATTTATGGAATTCACTTCCAGAAGGGGTCGTGACAGCTGTCAGCCTTGACAGCTTCAAGGCAGGGCTAGATAGATTCATGGATGCCAAGTGTATCGGTGGTTATTAAAACGGATGTCCATGTGCCGCCTCTATGTTGGTTGAGGCAGGCAGGATTCCCTTGAGTACCATTTGTTGGGGGTCAAGAAAAAGGGAGGGTTTTGCCTTCTCTTTCTGCTCAAGATCCCCATGTACAATTGGTGGGCCACTGTGTGACACAGAATGCTGGACTCGATGGGCTTTGGCCTGATTCAGCATGGCTCTTCTTATGTTCTTATGTTCTTATGGGTGTTGGCAACCAGCCCACATCTACAACCATTTGTAGCATCTTCCAGTTACATGACTGCAATTTATATTTTTTGCAGGAAATATGTCTTTACTTCCAGTTTCTGGCAAAAAACCACCACCATTGGGTACAATGGGTTCACTTAACAATTGTAGCATTTGTTTAACAACAGTGGCATTCACTTAATGACCGTCGCAAAAAAGATCACAAAATCTGATGCTGTCACATGGTGACCCACTTAAAGACTGCCACAACTTTTGACCGTAATTCCGGGGTCAGTTACGGTGATAAATCAAGGATTACCTGTCCTGTAAACTTAGCAAAGACAGTGTTCCAGGGCCCACTTCCATTTCACCATTGCTCAATTATATACTGACAACATCAATTTCCTATGTGACTCTCCTGCCATCATCTGTATATCATCCCCAGCCCAGTGAGTGAGGAAGCAACCTTGACTTGTACTCATTTAAAACAGTATATTCTCCTGCATTCATTAAATTTGGTTAAAGACACTGAAGGGCTGACAGCCTTGGTTCGAGATTCGAGCTCCGCGCAACAGGGTGAGCTCCCATTACTTGCCCCAGATCCTGCCCACCTAGCAGTTTGAAAGCATGCAAATGCAAGTGTCATGGTTCCGACAGATAAAAGTCTTCAAAAGAACTTCAAGACATGTTTACCCTAAAGAATCTTTATTTTGAGTAGCATAACATAGGCACTGCATAATCGAAGTCAAAAACTGAATTCCCCTCCCAAGCACACAGTATCAAAGCACAATTCCCTCCTCCAATTAACAGTCATAAATCACATTCCCCAATTAGCTTGAAGCACAGGCTTCCTCTCCAGTTCTCCAGCCACCAATCCCTTATCAGCTCTGGTTACAATAACCTTGTTTTTCACGTTAGGTCTAAAGTTGTTGTGCCTAGCTGGATTCTCATTCACATCCCCCCTCCCAGCATCATCTAACTCTAAAAGCAAAAGGTAAAAGATGGCTACATTTCCATCTGTTGTCAATGAGTTTGTTGGAGAACAGCTTGAAACCAGTTTGCCAGGTGAGCAGAAGATCAGAGAGAGGGGGGGCAGAGAGAGAGAGAGAGGGAGAGAAAGAGAGAGGGAGAGGAAAGACAGAGAGAGAGATCCTTTTGACATCTAACATGAAGATAATACTGCATATATCCTTTTTTACCTTTATAATATATATATATATTTATCTTTATTATATGTGTTTTGTTTTTGGTGGGAAACGAGCCCAAGTGGCTCTTTGAGTGTTTTGGGTTGCCTACCCCTGTCCTAGAGTCAAAAACAATTGACAGGGAAACCTTTACCTTTACCTAAAATAGTGTGCTCTCCAGCCTTCGTACATTGTCTAAAAACACCCTCCAAGTTCTGTTCTACAAAATCTCAAATTTTGCAGAACAAATTTTTTTACGAGCTCAGATCTCAAATCCACCCATCATCAAGAGGTAAATTCAAGTATAGTAGTGTTTAGAGAGTGCTAGAAATGGCAGGATTTCTTCTTCAGCCATCCGAAGGATCTTTCTTTATCTAAGGGAACTGAGTGGGTCCAAAGCTGCCAACACACAGTTATTAGATCTTGAGACCATTTCATAGAACACTTTCAAATTGTTCAGGGAAGACTGGTGTTCTATGGAAGATATATATTTTATGAACCACTAGAAAAACCGCAGAATATTGGAGTCAGCTGTAACATTTCTAGGATATGGATAGAGGGATCATAGAATCAAAGAATTGGAAGGAGCTATTTGGGTCATCACATTCAACTCCCCAGGAATCCAAATTAAAGCATTTTTGCAAGATGGTTGTCTTGAACACCACTGATGAAAAGAAATCCATCACCCCTCTAGTTGAATTGTTGTTACAGTTGGGGTGTCTTTTCTACAATTTAACTGGAATCCATATTGCTGTAATTTAAGTCCATTATTTTGTATCCTGCACTCTGGAATAATAGGGAACAGACCTCAATCTCCTTTCTTTTGTCATCTTTCCAGGTACTGAAACTCATCTCTTTCCTCCATCTACTGAGATATACTATATTACCATATTATTTTTTCAATCTCTCTTGATAAGACTTACATTTTTTTGTCCCTGTTCTTATTTATTATCCTTCTCCAAACCCATCTCAGTTCATCTTAAACCTTTGAGGTGGGATCTGACCAGTGTAGATCTGTGCAGGAACACACACACACACACACACACACACACACACACACAAACACACACAAGGTCTGGAATTATACTTCATTAATTCAGCATAAATTATGTTTGCCTCAGTAAAATTACATCAGGTTGGGCTGAGAATGTAGCTGCTGGTTTCCTCTCCATTATGTCCCCATCACAAAGAATAGATGACCTCAAGATGATCCAAATTTATCTCCCATATGTAGAATGTTTTAATTTTCAAAAAGGAAACACACTTCCAAAAAAGAGATTAAGTCTATAGAGTTTGAGGGTTCCTTGAAATGCTCCAGTTCCAAAATGCTCCTGCAAGAAGTTAAGATTAGGTTGAATGGTTTATCTACAGGTTGTATATTTATGTGTTTACTAACAGTAACATCTACACTATGACATTCTCACAAAAGTAAATCCTCCTTTTTCAACCAACTCTTCATTGTTGTAGATCAGAAAAAGAGAGCAGAACTAAGAGGTATTTAGCTGTGCTGATCTCATTCGTCCTACGTATTAGTTAAAATAAACAGAAAAAGACTGGCTGTGCATTGTTTGCAATTTTGGATTAGGAAAAGGTTGCTAGATTTAATTCCAAACATTATTTAATTTCATAAATCACACTTATTTTCTATATTTGCATCCTATTTCTTGGCTTTTCATACTTCTTCCATCCACCTTATTTCAGACCCTTGATCCTACGTATCCCACCTCTGTCATGGAGAAGCAGATAGCCCCAGTGCCTCTATCTGCTGTCTCTATTTTAGTACTGTATGTTAGAGTCACAGTTCCATTTTGCCCTTGTCTTCAACCAAATATCCAGATGCATCAAGATTCCTACATTTTTAGTAATTGTATATAGTAGAAATTTAAAGATGCAATTTTTTTCTTCTTCGCACCAGAAATGGCACTTTTTGATGATTAAAAATAAAACAGCTAGTCCGTGTTAGTATCTCATTAACCCTAACTCTAAGTTTTCATTTGCTTACCTGTAGAAAAATACAGCACCGTGCACACTATGCATTATTTCAACACAAAACACGCCTTGCTTTAATTGCAACTGATTGCAAGGTGTATTTAACAGTCGAAATCCCACCTGATATACTTTCTTTCCAGCCACCAATGGGATTTTTCAAAGCAAAGGATAGGTCTGATTGGAAACAGACAGACATAAAATTGGCATGCATTTGAAAAAGGAGACCTTTGTCACATTTGCTATTGATAAGTCGGACATTAGGAGGCAGCAAACAGCCCACTCTGTTGTGAAGAATGAAACTGCCATTTCCTGTCTGTCTGACTGGAATGGAAATGAAAAATGCAACTCCGTTAAGAAAATCTTGGTTAATTCTGAAGAATGAGACTTTTTATACTAGTCCACACAGAATTCAGATGACATGTTTTTAGATCGAAGAATTCCGTGGCTGGCTTTTGTGTATTTACAGAAATGCTGATACCAACACTTGGTTTAAATGTTGCACATACATCAGTTTAAGATTAATTACCATATTGGATGTGATACCGTTATAATCCTATGCACACATTCTTTCTAAAGAAATGCAAGAACACTGCTAACAAATCACTGAAAGAGCTATTTCAAATCTATTCACACTGTAATATATAAATAGCAACCAAAAAGAAGAGGTTTTTTTTTAAACTAGCTAGAATGTTTCATTCGTTGACTATGGAAAATGATAAAGCAAGGCTGAATAAACTAATCTGTAAACTTTACAATATACAATACCTGCAACATATTTTACAAGAACTGCTGCACAATACTGATAATACAATATTCATTACAAAGGAACAGCTTTTTTACCAGATTTAAGCAACTGTCAGGACTACTACTAATCAAAGCATGAAAAACATCTACATGCTATTCTGAACTTTATTATTTTCAGCAAATTATTTTGCACTAACAACCACGTTTTCATGTTTATTCATCAGGACTATTACAACATTTCACAGTGTGTAATTAAAACCTCAAATCTCTGCATAACATAAACACAGTTTCCCAAATCCGGCAAATACAGCTGAAAGCTTCACAGATCCAGTTACTCAATAGGACTCAACTTAGACATGAAAACAATGCATAAACTTACTGTTGTGTTGTCTAGATGGTCCAATTGCCACACCAAAAAAAAGTGTTTCATAAAAACTACGAATTGTTAGCAAATGGGAAACAATATGTCCAGCTTTTAGTCAAGTATTATTATTTTTTCTTCGACCCAAATCATGAGTGTGATAAGTAAATATATATAGATGATTCGGGAAGCCGTTCCATTGGAATATTGAAGAGATGAACCAGGAGTTGTCCTCTTTAAAGACCAAAATATTAAGCCTTGGAAGTCCAACTGATGAGGTCGGTCAATCTTGCTTGTTAAATATGATGTGCAAAAAGGAGACAACTGAAATCCAAAATAATTTTAAGGCTTTATCCAAATTCAAATTCTGCTTTCTTTCTCTTCCTCTCTTCTTTTATGGGGGTTTTTTTTTCCATTCCCCATTCTTATTTTCTTCCCACAAAATGCGTATCTGTTTGTTCTTCCCGTGTCCTGGATAAGGCCTGGTTTTGAAATGCATTACAGGCTCTCCACACAGGCAGCTTTCACTGCATGTAGAGTCCCACTAAGGCCCAGCTTTAAAAGCTACTGGTTCTTTTTTTTTTCCCCCTTTATTTCTTTAGCCTACCTCACAAAAGAAGGGTGTTTTGTAAATTACCAGCTCGTTCAGATCAACAAAAGGTACTTTCATAGAAAGCCCCATTTGATTTTGCTCAAATTTGATTACAAGGATGGAGGAAAAAGGAGAGGAAGTCAAAAAGAAAAACCCCAGATGGCTTTTTTCATTCATCTCACTGAATGAGCTTTATCTGTGCCTTTTGAAACTGTAGCAGTGGAAAAGCATTTCTGTTGGCTTAAAAAACTTGACAAAAATTATTGGTTTGCCATTTCTCATGTAACTGCCATTGGGAACTAGATGAAAAGGCTCTTTTTTTTTCTGCGGGATCGCCTGCTTGCATCAAAATAATGGAGATTAGGTATTTCATTATAAATTACAGTGGGAGATAGAGAGAGGCTGTCATATTAATAGCAACCTGCTCGTGGTCTTCAGTGGTAGCTATTCTCCTAAACAAAGGACCAAGAGGGCTGTCTATTGAACTTGTGCTTTAAGGCCCGATCAATTTTCTATCATCAAGGTGAAAGGTGAGATCTGGAACAAAAGACTTCACACATGAGTGACCTCATGAGCTGAGAGATAAAACAGCTTAAAGAAACAAAACACATCCTGAAATTATGGGTGATAAACTGTAAAAAAAAAATAGGGGAGGAGGAGGAGGAGGGAAAGAAAGACGGGGAGTGGGAAGGGAACAAGGGTTGATCTATAATTCTTCCTTTTCTAGGCACATGGACACATTAAAAGCTACTTGTTTTCAAGCACGGCATAATTGCAGCATTTGTTTCCCAAGGCTCTGCCTTGAATCTTGTTGTGTACTCCTCAACAGGGTTCCAGTAATTTCATTCATGAGTAAGCATGCTATTGTGTATAATTCAGGGTGCCTGAGAACCATACCTATAAATATCCCCGTGCCAAGGGTTACCGTTGGTGACAGCTTCAGTTGTGGTTACTGAGAGAGAAGTCGTGTAGGATAGCTTTGGCATGGGACAACACCCTGCATCACACAAATGGACAAACTAAGGGCCACTTCCAGTCCAACCAATCGATGTCTGTATTCCTAGGATCCTGTCTATCAATCCTGTAGCTCGGTGGATTCCCTATATGAGGAAGTGTAGATCATTTCTAATTAAAACCTCTAATGGCTAAAACAAATGTGTGTTAGATCAGTATTTTCAACCTTAACCATATTAAGATGGTGCAGACTTCAACTCCCAGAACCCTCCCCCCCAGCCTGAATGCTAGCTGGGGCATTCTGGGAGTTGAAATTGTACATCTTAAAATGGCCAGGGTTGAGAAATATTGCCTTAGGGGTTCTCAACCTTGGCAACTTTAAGACTTGTGGCTGAGGAATTCTGGCTGAGGAATTCTGGGAGTTGAAGTCCACAAGTCTTAAAGTTGCCAAGGTTGAGAACTCCTGCCTTAGATCTTGATAAAAGGCTGCCAGTTTGGGCTGCAAGCACTAAACTAATGAATTACTAGGGACCCACAGTTTACTAGGATCATTGGCACTGACCTATGACCGTTTTTCACACGACCATTGCACCATCTCTGTGGTCACATGATCAAAATTCAGATGCTTGGTAACTAGTTCATACTTACGACAGTTGCAGTGTCCTGGGATCAAGTTAATCCCCTTTGGCAACCTTCTGACAAACCAAGTCAATGGGGAAGCCAGATTCACTTAACAACCATATGACTAACTTAACCACTGCAGTGATTCACTTAACAACTGTGGCAAGAAAGGTCGTAAAATGGGGCAAAACTCACTTAACTGTCTCGCTGAGCAACAGAAATGCGGGGCTTAGTTGTGGCTATAAGTCAAGGACTATCTGTACGACCGTAACGTAGCCTGCCCATTATGATTGTACGTCATGACGGTTGTCAATCAGGTCAATCATGTGACTGGCCCAATTTTACAACTTTTATTTGCAGCAGTCATTAAGCAAATCCATTGCTCGCCATGGAGTGGTTTTGCCCAAGACCTGAAGAAAAAGCAAAACCATCATAAATGTCAAACAAGGATTGAGCATAGTGCTCATTGCATCTTGCTGTTGGAGAGGTTAATCAGTTGCACAGATTCCCAGTCCATTTCTGGAATCAAGTCAAAGTCCTGGGACTCAGGGACTTAAAGAAGCCTCTATCTGTCTATATTCAGAAGTGAGTCTTCTTTGCATAATGTCATCACTGAGATGTTGAAGCTGACAGTTGCAAAAAGCACACTCTCAGTAAGGCGGTCCTAGCTCTAATAAATATTTATGGAGATACTCAATCATCCAGGTCATGGCCATTCCAAAAGTGCTTTTTTTCAAAAAGGCAACTGGAATTTCTTGGATTTTGGGGGGGGGGAGAAATGTTTCACTTCTCATCCAAGAAACTTTTTTAGTTTTTTACGGGGGGGGGACCAAGAAAGTCCACTTTCCCGTTGGAAAAAGCACCCAACTCTAAATAACTTTGACAGGTTCACCCTTCCCATCTTATCTTGGAGACATCTTTGGCTTCAGTTATTTTTTTACCAGTAATTTTCTATTGTTAATGTAGTCTTTGCTGTATTCAGATGGTTGATATTATGATGAAATGTTCCTATACTATATGATATTCTGAGAGTTACTTTGGTAACCTGGTTAAAAATACTGGGTTAGAAACTGTAAGAGATGGGTAATAATAATTCTCTCTCCTCCCCTACGGTGAAGGCGGCAATGACTTCTGAGAATCCTGCCAGAAGAACTGCAGGATTCATGCAAGCACTTGCCAGGAGTCAAGATTGACTGGAAGGTCACAAACCAAGTCTAATTGCTATTATGAATCACCCTTGGAAATGAACAGAACAATGTAATTATAAAAAATTAAAATGTGTTGGCATCATCAATGCCCTCTACTGAAGCTAAACAAATTCTCAAAATAAATGTCATTATTTTTAAAAAAAAAATACAGAAAAGAATTTATTTATTTTATTTATTATTCAAATTTATATGCCGCCCTTCTCCTAGGACCCAGGGCGGCTTACAACAAATACAATAAAAAATTTAAAAATTAATTGCATTCATACAACATACAAACACAATCAGCTCACAGCCGCTGATGGAGGGACCTTCCTAGGGCCCAGGGGCAGAGCACAGTTCATACGCCCCAAGCCTGTCGGCATAGATGCGTCTTCAGCAATTTACGGAAAGCTAGGAGGGAAGGAGCAGTACGAACCTCTGAGGGAAGCTGGTTCCAGAGGGCTGGGGCAGCAACGGAGAAGGCCCTTGCCCTAGGCCCCGCCAGATGACATTACCTAACAGACGGGACTCAAAGGAGGCCAACCGTATGCGCCCTAACCGGTCGCTGGGATTCATGAGGTAGAAGACGGTCCCACAAGTATCCTGGTCCATTGCCATAAAGGGCTTTATAGGTCATAACCAACACTTTGAATTGTGTTCGGAGACCAATAGGTAGCCAGTGCAGCTCACGGAGGGCTGGAGTGATATGAGCATGTCTTGGGAGACCCAAGACAGCTCGCGCGGCCGCATTCTGAACCACCTGCAGTCTCCGGACATTCTTCAAAGGTTGCCCCATGTAGAGAGCATTACAGTAATCTTTGAAGAAAATCACTGACTAAATAATAAAGTTGATGGAGAACTGAAGTGCCAGTTTGAGACACATCTCCAGCAGCTCATTTCCAGGTTATTGTTGGGTTGGTGACTGATACATTTGGATAGACTGATCCTAGTTATGGTGAGATAAGAGATATAAGGCAGAGGCATAAATATGAAAAGAGAAAAGAGAAGCTGCAAATTTCAGGAAAAGAGAGATTGTCAATTCCCATTTCCAGCCTGGCTACCCCAATACAGAGTCCTGATGTCTGAACCATTGGTGATCTTAGCCTTAACCATCAAGGTAGTCCTCAACTTATGACCACCACTGAGCCCAGAATTTCCATTGCTGAACAAGACAGTTATTAAGTGAGTTATGCTTTTTATGCCACAACTGTTAAGTGACTCACTGCAGTTGTTAAGTGAATCACGCGATTTTTAAGCAAATCTGGCTTCCCCCATTGACTTTGCTTGTTAGAAGCCAGCTGGGAAGGTTACAAATATGTGATCACATGACTCTGGGACAATGAACCAATTGCCAAGCGCCCAAATTTTGATCACGTGACCCTACATGGCATCGGACCAGGTTACTTACGGGACCGTCTGCTACCCCATGAATCCCAGCGGCCAGTTAGGGCCCACAAAGTCGGCCTTCTCCAGGTCCCGTCAGCCAGACAGTGTCGCCTGGCGGGGCCTAGGGGAAGGGCCTTCTCTGTTGTGGCCCCAGCCCTCTGGAACCAACTTCCCCCGGAGATCCGTGTCGCCCCCACCCTCTCCGCCTTTCGTAAACTGCTTAAAACACACCTCTGCCGGCAGGCCTGGGGCAGTTAACATCTTGCCCCTAGCCAGTGTATGTTTGTGTGTATGTTTGTTGAATGATTGGTTTTCTCTTAACTTAGGGGTTTTTATATATGTATTTTAACTTGTGATTTCTATTTATGTTGTGAGCCGCCCTGAGTTCTCCGGAATAGGGCGGCATAGAAGTCAAATCAAATAAAATAAATAAGTGTGAAAAATGGTTATGTCACTTTTTTTCAGTAATAATGTTGAATGGTCATTAAACAAAAGATTGTAAGTTAAGGATCACCTGTAATTACTTGGTGGTGATGGATGGTCTGGAATTGGGTGATGTCCTGAGCCTGGCCCATGACAATGACTGCTGAACTTACTGAGGAATTTGGGAACTTTAGCCAAAAGAGGTGCGTAGAACAGGCATGTCAACCTCGTGACGGATGTCGCGCGACGTATCGTGGCTTTCCCCCCATTGCCAGCAATGTGGTGGGCACAGTTTTGTTGTGACGCATCTGGCCCGTGGGCCACCAGTTTGACATGCCTGGCCTAGAACGCCAATGGAGGAAAACAAAAAGTCAACCCTACTGAGTTTTAGGTACAACTCCAAATTTGGATATATACCATCCCAGCAGTAGAAGCAGAATGCTGGGGGTTGTTGGCCAGCGACTTTGTTAGGGTGGCCATCTCCTTTATGGGGAGGATGGATAGCCTTTGGCCCCAGTGACAGTTCTGCACATCATTTTGTGACCCATATATTCAGATTCCCCAAAGTGTTGATTCTTCACTGGTGTAAATCAGGAATTCTGGGAGTTGAAGTCCACAAATCTTACAGTTGCCCAATTTGAAGACCCCTGATGTAAATCAATGTGGTGATGACTTTTGATGTTAGTTAGTGTATAAAATCATGCATGGGATAGAAAAGGTGGATAGAGAAAAATTCTTTTCTCTATCACACAATACCAGGACAAGGGGGCACTCCCTAAAGCTCATAGCTAAGAAAGTGAGGACAAATAAAGGGAAATATTTCTTCACCCAGAGGGTTGTTGATTTATGGAATTCACTTCCAGAAGGGGTCGTGACAGCTGTCAGCCTTGACAGCTTCAAGGCAGGGTCAGACAGATTCATGGATGCCAAGTGTATCGGTGGTTATTAAAACGGATATCCATGTGCCGCCTCTATGTTGGTTGAGGCAGGCAGGATTCCCTTGAGTACCATTTGTTGGGGGTCAAGGGAAAGGGAGGGTTTTGCCTTCTCTTTCTGCTCAAGATCCCCATGTACAATTGGTGGGCCACTGTGTGACACAGAATGCTGGACTCGATGGGCTTTGGCCTGATTCAGCATGGCTCTTCTTATGTTCTTATGTCTGGTTCCCTGTTGGCCTAAAGACTCTGGATATGTTGCATTCCAACATGATGCCTAGACCTATAGGCTAAATGCAAAGCCCCTTGGAGTCATGTGCTATCTCTCACTACCACTGTCTCAGTTATTTTCCCCTGAATTATCTTCCCCTAGGCCGGGGTGTCTCCAAACGTAGCAACTTATGGACTTCAACTGCCAGAATTCCTCAGCCAGCAATGCTATGATTCTGGCAATACTTGACAAATATTGTCCGCTCTCCAATGTCTCGCTTTTGGGTAACATTGTTGAGAGGATGGTGGTGAGTACGTAGCAGATTAGAAGAAGCAGATCATGCAGGGTCTTTTCATTTCAGGGAATCCTTGGTGCTCTCTGAGCTTGGCTGTTTTCTTGCAGATGTTTTATTACTCAAACTAGGTAATATCATCAGTGATGCTACCACTGATGATGTTACCTAGTTGGGTAATGAAACGTCTGCAAGAAAACAACCAAGCTCAGAGAGCACCAAGGACCCCTCTTTCAATCCTGAGCTACAAATATCTTCTTGTCTTCGCTTTTCATTTCAGGGCTTGGCATAAGATGTGGTAGTCCTCAACGTAAAGTCATTGGTTTAGTAACTGTTTCAAATTACAACAGCACTGAAAAAGTGACTTATGATCGTTTTTTCACACTTACGACCATTGCAGCACCCCATGGATACATGATAAAAATTTGAATGCTTGGCATTCCTACTTGTGACAGTTACAGTTGACTTTGCTTGTCAGAAGGTGATGAAAGGTGATAGTAATAATAATAATAATGATAATAATAATATCAACACCTGGGCAATTCCAGTCATTAGATACACAGCTGGAATAGTGGACTGGACTCAAGCAGAACTAAAAGCAATGGGTAGGAAGACCAGAAAAATAATGACAATGAATCATGCCCTTCATCCACGCAGTGACATTGACAGACTTTATCTACCAAGGCAAATAGGTGGGCGTGGAATACTGCAAGTACATCAGATGGTTGAAGAAGCAAAAATGGCTTTGGAAGAATATCTGAAGGACAATGATGAAGATGCACTGAAATTAGCATATCAGGAAGCCTTACTGACTACTGGAGAGACCAAACTGGCCTACAAGAAAGACCAAGTGAAGAACAGAATAGAGGCATGGGAAGACAAAGCACTACATGGCCAGTACATTAAAAAAATAGCTGGGAAAGCAGATAATAACAAGACCTGGTAATGGCTAAGAGCAGGAAAATTGAAGAAAGAGACCGAGGGACTAATTCTGACTGCACAAGACCAAGCCTTAAGGACAAATGCATATAAAGTCAAAATTGAGAAGACAGCAACAGACAGTAAGTGCCGCCTATGCAAAGAAGCTGAAGAAACAGTGGACCACCTGGTAAGCTGCTGCAAGAAGATTGCACAGACTTACTACAAGCAGCGGCATGACAAAGCAGCAACAATGGTGCATTGGAAGATCTGCAAGAAATATCATTTGCCTGTAAGCAAAAACTGGTGGGATCATAAAATAGAGAAAGTCATAGAAAATAATAAACTTAAACTGCTCTGGGACTTCAGAATTCAAACAGACAAGCACCTGCAACATAACACCCCGGACTTAACAATTGTCAATAAGAAAGACAAAAAAGTCTGGACAGTGGACGTGGCAGTGCCTGGAGACAGCAGAATAGACGAGAAAGAACTGGAGAAGATAACAAAATACAAAGACCTACAAATAGAAATAGAAAGACTGTGGCAAAAGCAAGCAAGGGCAGTACCAATAGTTATAGGCGCCTTGGGTGCAATCCCAAAACAACTATAGCACCACTTGAACACCATCGGCATTGACAAATTCGCCATTAGTCAATTGCAAAAGGCGGCCTTACTAGGAACTGCTTCCATCCTGCGACGATATCTGTAATATCATCAAACATCCACGTCTGCTTATCCCAGGTCCTTGGTAAGGACTCGATAGGTAGGCAAAATGCCAAATCCAATCTGAACATCTGGCTGACTGTTTGATGATCAATAATAATAATAATAATAATAATAATAATAATAATAATAATAATAATAATAATAATAATAATAATAATAATAATAAAGTTGGAAGGGACCTTAGAGGTCATCTAGTCCAACCCCCTGCTCAGGCAAGAAACCCTATACCATTTCGGACAAATGGCTGTCCAGTCTCTTCTTAAAAACTTCCAGTGTTGGAGCATTCACTGCTTCTGGAGGCAGGTTGTTCCACTGGTTAATTGTTCTAACTGTCAGGAAGTTTCTCCTTAGTTCTAGCTTGCTTCTCTCCTTGGTTAGTTTCCATCCGTTGCTTCTCATGACCCTTGGACAGTTACAGTGTCTCAGGGTCACGAGATCACCTTCTGACAAGCTAAGTCAATGGGGGAGCCAGTTTCACTTTACAATCATGTTATTAACAAATTCACTGATTCACTTAACAACTGTGGCCAGAAAGATCGTTAAATTTTTATCACGTGACCATGGGGCACTGCGAAGATCATAAAATGGAGCAGAGCTCACTTAACTACTGTCTCACTTAGCAACAGAAATTGTGGTCGGAAACCAAGGGCTATCTTTAGATGAAGAATTGCACCCCTCTGCGTGCTATTATTCTTCTCAACAGCTTTTGATACCATTGAGCACCTGGGACTGAGGAAACTGTATCTCCCAAATATGGGTGGGGGGAGGGGGGAGGCGGTAATAGGCATTTTTTTTCTTCAGCTGACTTAATACACTAATTCAAGCATGTGCAAAATGTGATACATGGAGCTGGAATACTCTTTAACATTTGAATTATCCCCATATTATCCTAATCCTAGAAATGGATGATGAACTCTTTGCGAATATTGGTACTTAATTTCTAATAGAAGAAGGAAGTGCCATTGTCACTGGATAAAGATAGACATGATCTCACAATTAGAATTGTTTACAGAAGCTGCATAACATCCGACAATTAAAAGATCACCCCAATATAATACAGTGAAGTACAGTCAACCGTTTGCTTGAGCTGTACCCCAAGACTGCGTCTCATCGGACCAGGTTACTTACGGGACCGTCTGCTGCCCCATGAAACCCAGCGACCGGTTAGGGCCCACAGAGTCGGCCTTCTCCAGGTCCCGTCAGACAGACAATGTCGCCTGGCGGGGCCTAGGGGAAGAGCCTTCTCTGTTGTGGCCCCGGCCCTCTGGAATCAACTCCCCCCGGAGATCCGTATTGCCCCCACCCTCTCCGCCTTTCGTAAACTGCTCAAAACACATCTTTGCCGACAGGCCTGGGACAGTTAACATCTTGCCCCTAGCCAGTGTATGTTTGTGTGCATGTTTGTTGGATGATTGTTTTTTTTTAACTCAGGGGTTCTTTTTATATATGTATTTTATGTTAGATTTCTATTTATGCTGTGAGCCGCCCTGAGTTCCTGGAATAGGGCGGCATAGAAATAAAAGTAATAATAGTAATAGTAATAATAATAATAATAATAATAATAATAATAATAATTTGCTTGTTTAGTTGGGCGAATTGTAAAAAAAAAGAACTAGTGAGTAATAATTACACACACACACAAAGAGAGAGACACATGTCAACAGCACGTCACTAATAGCATCCACTTATATACATTTTTCATGTTTGCCAAAAATTCTATTACAGGTAGTCCTTGACCTATGATCACAATTGAGCACAACAGTTGTGTTCTTAAGTGAGACATTTGTTAAGTGAGCTTTGCCCCATTTTATGACTTTTCTTGCCACAGCTGTTAATAAGTTAGTAACAGGGTTGTTAAGCGAATCTGGCTCCTCCATTGATTTTGCTTGTTGAAAGGTTGCCAAAGGGGATCACATGACCTTGGGACACAGCAATGATCATAAGTATGAGCCATTTGCCAAGCATCTGAATTTTGATCACAAGATCATGGGGTTGCTACCAAGGTCGTAAGTGTGAAAAACGATCCTAAGTCATTTTTTTCAGTGCTGTTGTAACTTTGAACAGTCACTAAATGAATTGTTGTTACCTTGAGCAATATGTCATGGTTCCGACAGATGAAACCCTTCAAAGAACTTCGAGGCATTGTTTACCTTAAAGCAGCGGTTCTCAACCTTTTCCGGGGCTCGACCCCGGCCCGCGCCATGCAAAAAAAAAAAATATTGGCGGGCCCGCACCGTGCATGCATGGCGCGACAGGGCGCATCGCGCATGCGCGGCACGACGGCCCGCATCGCAATAGGGAAAAAAATGGCCCACCAAAAAAAATGGCGGGCCTGCACCGTGCATGTGCGGCGCGACGGCCCGCATCGTGATAGGAAAAAAATGGCCGACCAAAAAAAAATGGCGGACTGCAGTGCTTGGCGACCCCCGTGAAATGGTCGTTCGACCCCAAATGAGGTCGCGACCCACAGGTTGAGAACCGCTGCCTTAAAGAATCTTTATTCGAGAAGCATAGCATCAGCACTTACATAGCCAAAGCCAAAATCTGAATTCCCCTCCCCTGAGCACATAGTATCAAAGCACAATTCCCTCCTCTAATTTACAGTCATAAATCGCATTCTCCAATTAGTTTGAAATACAGGCTCTCCCTCCAGTTCTCCAGCCCACCAATTCTTATCATCTCTTATTTCAAAAACCTTGATTCTCACACTAGTTACAGTATTGTTATGTCTAACTAAACTCCCATGCACATTCCTCCTCCTCCCCCCCCCCCCAGTATCATCTAATTCTATGTGCTCAGGGGAGGGGAATTCAGATTTCATCTAATTCTAAGAGTAAAACATAAGAAGGAAAATGGTTGCATTTCCATATGCTGTCAAAGCAAAAACATCCGATGTTAGCAGCATTGACAAAATACTTGTATTCTGTTATATTCTACAGAAGTATGGAGAGATGAGAATATTTGTAATTCAGAGTTGAACTGTGGAGTCCTTGGTGCTCTCTGAGCTTGGGAGTTTGCTTGCAGACATTTCTTTACCAAACTAGATAATATCATCAGTGCTAGTAAGAGAGTTTGGTTTGTTGTATGAAGTACAACCAGTGCACTTTAGATGTGTATTGGGATTCCGAGCTAACTAGAAATCCTGGGAATTGTTGATCTATCAAATCTACAAGATTAGTAGTGGGACTACCTTCTTGATAAAAATGGATGACGTGCTAGCTGCATAAAAGAAGGAAGCAAAGGCCAAGTAGGAGCTGCATGCACACATACACTCCTCCACTGGTATCATCAGGGTTGAATCCTGATGAAATCTTGCCTTCCCCCAAATATTTATTTAATGTTTTGCTTTGTGTGAGAAGCCTAGATGGAAAGCAATAAAGGCTTTTTTTCATAACAGACATGGAATTTTGGGGAAAGGAAGGAGGCAATTGAGAGTAATGGATTATATAGTGACAACGAAGTTCTCCTGCTTTCTGTTTCTGTAAACAGTAAAGTGAAGAGCTTTAAAAGAGGACATCCTATAAGAAAAGACAAGAAGCTAAATCCAAAGTTGGTCCTTCTGCCCATCAACTATTTCAAAGTAAAAGAATAAGAGAGATGGCTTTGGAGGTCTTCTAGTCAAACCCCTGCTCAAGTAGGAGACATTATATCATTTCAGACAAGTGGGCTGCCCAGTCTCTTCTTCAAAGCCTCCAGTGATGGAGCATCCACAACTTCTGGAGGCAAGCTGTTCCACTGATTAATTGTTCTCACTATCAGGAAATTTCTCCTTAGTTCTAGGTTGGTTCTCTTCTTGATTAGTTTCCATCCCTTACTTCTTGTTCGGCCTTTGGAGACTAGATTAACCCCCTCTTCCTTCTGTCAGAGTGAAGGATAGCATAACAAAAAAACAAAAATAACTAACCCTGCCATCTTACTTCCTATCCAACATAGGAAGAACTGGCATTTCATCACCATTTTAGTCCAATCTGCTAATCTTCTAAATGGTATGCTTCCATATTCTTATTTAATCTAGAGAAGGAAGAATAAGAATTCTCAGGATGAAATTCGTGAAGTTATTATCAGTATAATGCAGATAAGCCCTAAATACGTTTACAGTGCATTTACATTACAAAGTACACTGGCAAATGTCAATTTACACACATTATTTAATCCCAATATCCTCATGTTGTAAGGTCGGTACATGCATTTTACTTTTTTTTTTTTAAGTATTTTAGAATATTATTGAAAGAAACAGGTCAACAGAACTTTCCTGTCCAATGATAGATCATTAACTATTCTAATGACATCCATATTTCTGAGATTCATGTCAAGGATGTTAATCTGATCTAGAAAGGCACTTAAGTTGTTAAGCACGAAGGCATAAATTATGTATTAATTCTTAAGAGATTTTGAATATGTATCATTGCTTTGTTAAATTAAAATACATTAGTTCTGGTCCTCAGAAAGGATCGTTGCTATTTCATTAAAAACATCTATTTTTTTAAAAAAAAGGGACAGCAAAGAGTCTATACGTCTGTAAGTAATTTCCAGCATATTATGGATTGTTATGCATAAACACGAGTATGAGCATCTTTAAAGCAAATTTCTGGCTGACATTTCACCAATTCTAAGAGTATTTATTTCCAGAAGCAAATTAAGTCCTAACCTATTCTTGTAACCTGTTCCCCCTCATTCAAAAGTCGACCGAACATTAAGTTTGCTTACTTATAAAAAAACCCCGAATAAAGCTTCTCCCAAAAGTGCTTTTTCAAAAGGCAACTGTCTTTGTTTTGCTTGAAGACTTTTTGTTTCTAATCTAAGAAGCTTCTTCAGTTCTTGGATGAGAAGCAAAATGTCTTCAAACAAAACAAAAAAAGTCCGGTTGCCTTTTGACTGAGAACCTCCATAGAATAAAGCTTCTGTGTATTAAATGAACACTACATAAATAGTATACAGTTATGAAATAATCATATTTATGTTGCAGGATAAGGTGGCAGCCATGGCTGTAACTCCACAAACTTTGGTAACATCCTCTTAATCTTTGAAAACTTCGTTCTCCATATCCTGGTCAAGGAAGAGCTATTTATCCATTTTTCAAAGAATGGAAGAATTTCAAACTTTTGCAATATTTTTCAAACTGTCCCTCTCTTCCTGGGGACTAAGAAGACCATAATATTATTAGACATTCTGGTGGATGACAATGCGGACCTGGAAAGAGTGTATTCCTCTAGTCCTCCTGAACCTCTTAGATACTATTAATCTTGTAAACCTCTGAAACCTCTACAAAGTTTAGAACTTGAAGGCATCATTTTGCTCTTACCAAAGTCCAGTTGACAATCATGGAGAAGTATCATGGGCTACAGGCTTTGGAAAAGGGCATTCAGATCATCTAATCCAGGGATAGGCAACCTTGGCTCTTTTATGACTCGTGGACTTCAACTCCCAGAATTCCTGAGCCAGCATGGCTCAGCTTGGAAACCTTTCTCTTTCCCCTCAGCATGGCTGGCTCAGGAATTCTGGGAGTTGAAGTCCACAAGTCATAAAAGAGCCAAGGTTGTCTACCCCTGGTCTAATCCAATCCCTTGCCCAGTTCTACTACAGGTAGTCTTCGACTTATGACCACAAGTGAGCCCAAATTTACTGTTGTTAGGTGAGACAGTTGCTAAGTGAATTTTGCCCCACTTTACGACCTTCCTTGCCACAGTTGTTAAGTGAATCATTGCAGTTGTTAAGTCACAGAATTGTTAAGTGAAGCTGCCTTCCCCATTGGCTTTGCTTGTCAGAAGGTCACAAAAGGTGATCACATGACCCCAGGACACTGCAACCGTCACAAATATGAGTCAGCTGCCAAGTGTCTGAATTCTGACCACAGGGAGGCTACAATAGTTATAAGTATGAAAAATGGTCATAAGTCACTTTTTCAGTGCTGTGGTAACTTCAAATGGTCACTAAATGAACTGCTGTAAGTTTAGGACTACCTGTACTATAGCATTCCTAACAGATTCCATATGACATCTCCTTCTTCTAGGGCAGCGGTTCTCAACCTATGGGTCGCGACCCCATTTGGGGCCGAACGACCGTTTCGCGGGGGTCGCCGGACACTGCGGTCCGCCATTTTTTTTGCCCGTTGCGCGCGCGCCGTGCATGCGCAGTTCGGGCTGTCGCGCGCTGTGCATGCGTGGATCAGCCCGTCGCGCGCGCACCGTGCATGCGCGGATCGGCCCGCCACGCATGCGCGGTTCGGGCCGTCTCGCGTGCGCCACGCATGCGCGGATTGGCCCGTCGCACCATGCATGCACGGTTCGGGCCGCCGCGCGCCCTGCATGCGTGGATCGGGCCATCGCGCGCGCATGCACAGATCGGCCCGTCACGTGCGCGGCGTGGGGTCGCGCCGCGCATGGGCGGCGCAAGTGGGGTCTCAACCTGAAAAAGGTTGAGAACCACTGTTCTAGGGTGCTACATAGTTGGTTCACCACCGTTTCAGATAGTTTCCTCTAAAAGAGAAGGCTGGCCAATAGTTATGTAATATCAGGTGGAAGAAGTCAGGAACCAGGATAGAGTTCCAAGTACTACAAGTTTAATTCATGCTAACTATACAGAAGAACCTGAACTACTAATGGTCAAGGAAAATTTGGCTCCAGATAAGAAGAGACAAGGGCATAGAGACTACAAACTGATGATGCATTTGATCCCGCCCTTGGGCTGGTCATCTCCAATATCTAGGGCTGCAGGATCCATAGGATTCAAAAAGTGGCTCACCAAGGCTTTCTTCAGGACAGCTGGGAGATCCAAAGGAATCCCTGTTAATATGGCAAGACAGTGGCCTTGTCACCACCAAATGCTCTGCCCATCAAGAATTAGTATGTTGGCAAATCAGAGCAACTTTTTTTGCAAAATGTTACGCAAATTGATTATAGTGGCAGCTTACTGCCCACTGCTTACTTCTCTCCATGTGGATGTAGTACCATTGAGCACTACTCGCTGAGTAGGTCCTCCTTCTACAGGGAAGTCACGGGTGGCTCTCATTTGCAACAAGACAGTCAGCACAAGATCTGGCAAATTGCTAAATGTAATTCCCTCCAGATTCAGGTTATTACGCAACTGCTTGAAGGAAAAACGAAGTCCAAAATATGATTCCCTATATGTGTGGGGCTAGTAATTTCTTGGGACAAGCTGATGGTCATCAGCCCATTGCCAAACCCTGATTGGCCGTTCACAACAAAGAAAGCTTGATCTTGACAGAGAAGCAGGCTGAGCTATTTTAAATCTACCTAGCAGAGGGTGATTTATTGACGCAAATTTTTAGTTAATAATCACATTCCAAAATAGCTGCATTTGCTGCCTCTTAAAGGCTGTGTAGGACACTTTACTATAAAAGAATAAGTCAAGGATTGATGGGTCAATAATGGTAATTGAGAAAGGGGAGATTGAGAGGCCTTACCTCATAATTATTTTTAAGGTAAAAATAGCATTATTTTGTTCATCAATTAAGGGTGAGAGGGAATACAACAGAAGGAACCACATGTGTACTAAGTCGCAGGTCTCATCAAATGTCATCTCAGCCAAGTACAGAAAAGTAAGATTCGTGGGGGAAATGTATAGAAAATAAAAATATTGGCAGTTTTGGTCATGGCCACAACAAAAGAGATTCAGGGAAAAGCAATTCAATCTAGCTGGTAGAAGGCAAAACGAGCATTGCTTATGGGTAAAACTAGACCCTACTTCTGTTTACCCCAAAGTCACCACATTCTCTCAGCTTCCTCCAGGAAAACTCAACTGTGTACTATCTTCTTGGAAGCCCAAAGGTGCTTTTTCAAAAGGCAACTGGACTTTGTTTTTCCCTGAAGACGTGTCACTTCTCATTCAAGAAGCTTCTTCAGTTCTGACTGCATCTCGTGGTCATCAACATTTGTGACTTTCGCAGCCGGCTTCCAACCAGCAAAGTGAGGAGAAGCAGTCAGAAAGTAGCAGCTCTCATCTGATTTGCTTAATGGCTACAGCTGGAACTAATATAGTAAGTTAGGCAGAATCACATGATTTTTTTCACCTCGTGACCATTATCTATTCTTCGCTTAACAGTGAAGCTGCTGGTTCCAAGTATGGTTTTTAACCGAGAACTACCTGTAAAGGGTAATAAAAGCATTCAAAATCCACGACAAAATAACTACTAATCTTTTCTGAGATTGCTAAACTATACAATGCCCCCCCTGCTTTTTACACAGATCCTTCATTCTCCATAAAGTTGGATTCCACTTTATGGCAATGGGCCAGGATACTTGCGGGACCGTCTTCTGCCTTATGAATCCCAGCAACCGGTTAGGGCACATAGGGTTGGCCTCCTACGGGTCCCGTCTGTTAGACAGTGCCATCTGGCGGGGCCTAGGACAAGGGTCTTCTCTGTTGCTGCCCCAGCCCTCTGGAACCAACTTCCCTCAGAGGTTCGTACTGCTCCCTCCCTCCTAGCTTTCCGAAAACTTTTAAAAACTCATTTATGCAGACAGGTTTGGGGCGTGTGAGCTGTGCTCTGCCCCTGGGCCTCTGACTGGATTGTATGTTGTATGAGTGGTTATATAGGTTTTTTTATATTGTATATTTGTATTTTAATTAATTTATATTATCTTTGTACTTGTATTTTACTGTAAGCCGCCCTGAGTCTGGGGAGAAGGGCGGCATATAAGTCAAATAAATGAAATGAAATGAAAACACGATTTTGCACTAGAGTTGCCAGTTTGGAAGACCTTCAGTTAATTCCTACAGGTTGCTAATTGTAATAGGGAACAATTTTAAGTAACCTGCTTGCCCACACCTATTACAGCAGGTGTCCCCAACCTCCGGTCTGTGGACCGCCACCAGGCCGCAGCATGCCAGCAACCAGTCCGCGCAAAAAAGCAAAGCCCCATCCGCGGGATACAGGCAGTACATGAAACCATGCCTTTCTCCATGGAACCGGTCCCTGGTGCCCCGAAAGTTGGGGACCTCTGTATTACAGCATTTCCATTTTGAACAGAAAAAAAATATATATCTGCCCCAGAAGAATTTCCTGAGCCTCAACCGGAGCATGTTTAGGGATGCTGCCTCCATTCTGTACTGCATGTGCAAACGTTTGCCTAAAATATATACCCTTCCGACTCAAAATCTGCTTCCTTCTTAGTGTACATTATAAAAACTCCCTGGTCACTTTTACGGTGGATTTAAACAGAAGCTCAATGTGCAGCACATAATCTTTCCTGAACTCCCTGCCTAACAAGCAACCAAAATAGACCCTGAGTTGTTTTTTTTAAGCGTTGAAAATAAACAAGGATCAGCCATCTTTTTTTTTTAAATGTCTTTATCCCGAGCCTGAGATTTGCTTTAGCAGAATATAAATGGCCGATTGAGATTAATTGGCTACAGCTGGAGATAATTGTGATGGAAGAGGGTTTACTGAATGGGTATTTTATGGGCCTATTGTTTTCTTCCTTATTCAGCTGCTGTTGGCCAGGTTAAAGGAATAATGCTGTGGGCAGGTCCATAACTAAGGAAGGCTAGAGGGGCACCAAAGAGGTAGGAAAGGAGGCGGCTTTCAGCTATTTCCTTCCCTTTCAAATGCTTCCTATAAAACATCATCTCAGGCCAGAAACTTAAAAAAAAATGTTGTTTGCTTACAAAAACCTAAAAATAAGCTAATTAAATTACAGTATAGAACAGACATGGAAACCAGGTTTCCACTGGGGAATTTGCAAGGTGCAAAGAATGTCTCTTTGTTGGTTAATGCAGAATATGGATTTTTTTCCACCTGCACTGATCTATTACAAGGAAAGTAGCATTTTCTATCCGTCCATAAAACGTATTCTCTTTAGTTAAAGAGGTGGGAAGGGGAAGAAGGGGAAATTGAGTGATCCACTACATTTAATGGGCTAATGAGGCTTATTTGCACTAAGGATCCTCTGAACTGCATTATTTCCTTTGGAAAACAACTGACCCTTTACTCCACTTCATTAATTCAGTTCCCCGGTCAATCCCCATTTTCAAGTGTTTCTTCCGTAAATATTCATCTGTGTATAAGCCTAGAGGGGAAAGGGTTTACAAGCACTTCATAAATTGATACTTTGGAGCAAGGACAGACTCCCCATGCAATGACTCTTATTCTCCAGAACCTGCCTTATCCTGTTTGAATAGCAAAGGAGAGAAATGAACAAATGTGTTTTGAAATTGGTGTAGAATTATGGAAGAAAAGATAAAAAAATACATATCCCAAAAGTGTTTTGCAAAAGGCAACTGGACTTTCTTGGTTGTTGTTGTTGTTGTTTGCATGAAAATGTTTCGCTTCTCATCCAAGAAGCTTCTTTAATCCTTGGATGAGAAGCAAAACCTTTTCAAAGGAGAAAAAAAACAACAAGAAAGTCCATCTGTTTTTTGAAAAGCACCTTTGGGACAACCATGAAGAAGAGGGAGTCAAGCTGTTCTCCAAAGCCCCTGAAGGCAGGACAAGAAGCAACGGATGGAAACTAACCAAGGAGAGAAGCAAGCTAGAACTAAGGAGAAACTTCCTGACAGTTAGAACAATTAACCAGTGGAACAACCTGCCTCCAGAAGCGGTGAATGCTCCAACACTGGAAGTTTTTAAGAAGAGACTGGACAGCCATTTGTCCGAAATGGTATAGGGTTTCCTGCCTGAGCAGGTGGTTGGACTAGATGACCTCCAAGGCCCCTTCCAACTTTTTTATTTTATTATTATTATTATTATGGATCATCGCACAGTCAGCCAGATGTTGAGACTGGATTTGGAATTTTGTCTACCTATCGAGTTCTTACCAAGGACCTGGGATAGGCAGATGTGGATGTTTGATGGTATTACAGATATCGTCACAAGATGGAAACAGTTCCTAGTAAGGCCGCCTTTTGCAATTGACTAATGGCAAATTTGTTAATGCCAATGGTGTTCAAGTGGTACTCCAGTTGTTTTGGGATTGGACCCAAGGCGCCTATTACTATTGGTACTACCCTTGCTTGCTTTTGCCACAGTCTTTCTATTTCTATTTGTAGGTTTTTGTATTTTGTTATCTTCTCCAGTTCTTTCTTGTCTATTCTACTGTCTCCAGGCACTGCCACGTCCACTGTCCAGACTTTTTTGTCTTTCTTACCGACAATTGTTAAGTCCAGGGTGTCATGTTGCAGGTGCTTGTTTATTTGAATTCTGAAGTCCCAGAGCAGTTTAATTTTATCATTTTCTATGACTTTCTCTATTTTATGATGCTTACAGGCAAATGATATTTCTTGCAGATCTTCCAATGCACCATTGTTGCTACTTTGTCATGCCGCTGCTTGTAGTCAGTCTGTGCGATCTTCTTGCAGCAGCTTACTATTATTACCTGGATGATTGAGAATCTATCCAAATTCCTATAATGCAGTTCAGAGGATCCTTATTGCAAATAAACCTCATTACCCCATTAGATATAGTGGGTCATCTGAAAGCCAACTCCACTGTCCTCCTTCTTTGGTGTCCCTCTACCCTTGCTCAGTTATGGACTTGCCCAATGCATTATGTCCACAGACATAAAAACACATGGGCTTGATTAGAACATGTTTCTACACTACTCCTTATTCAGTGTCACTCGGATAATCCGTAAACAGTGGAAACTCTGGGCAGGAATCTTTATCCACAGATGGAAACGGGAAACACAGAAGAGATGCTTCATTTTTTGAGACCAGGAGGAGGACCTGGGATCGTAGGTGCCTGTTCTTAACCAGGATGATGCCAAAATGATAGAACCTGGATCATGATTTTATACAGGTAATCCTCAACTTACAACTGTTCATTTAGTGACCGCTTGAAGTTTCAATAGCACTTCGACTTATGACCATTTTTCACACTTTTGACTACTACAGCATCCCTTAGTCCAGGGGGTAGGCAACCTTGGCTCTTTCATGACTCGTGGACTTCAACTCCCAGAATTCCTGAGCCAGCATGGCTAAGCGTGAAAACCTCTCCCTTTCCCCTCAGCATGGCTGGCTCAGGAATTCTGGGAGTTGAAGTCCACGAGTCATAAAAGAGCCAAGGTTGCCTACCTCTGCCTTAGTCACATGAACAAAACTCAGATGCCTGGCAACTGGCATTTGTTTACGACGGCCGCAGTCTCTCAGGATCACGTGATCACCGTTTGTGACTTTCTGACAAGCAAAGTCAATGGGGAAGCCAGATTCACCTAACAACCGGGTTACTAACTTAATAACTTAAGCAGTGACTCACTTACTGTTCTCACTTAGCAACAGAAATTTTGGGCTCAATTATAGTCATACGTTGAAGACTAAGTACCTGTAATGGGCTGGATCTGGCCACGAGCTGCAGGCTATCTGACGTCAATTGAGTGGGAATCTCATATATGGTGACATGAAAAGCCACACTTTTTAGGGAAAAAACATAAATCAATCTCCAAGGAAATTGTATTACTTTACTCTTAAAGGTTAAAAGTATACATTTAATTACAGATTCTGTGTCCATTAGGATTAGAATATCTATCAGCATTATATGACCTATATGCTGTCTCTATACTCTGTTAGATGTCCTTAATATCATCTAGATCAGGAGTAGGCAACCTTGGCTTGGAATTCTGGGAGTTGAAGTCCACGAGTCATAAAAGAGCCAAGGTTGCCTACCCCTGTCCTAGACTTTCTTTTCACAACCTTTCCCAATTGTTAATCTGGCTTGTATTCTTCAGAAGTGTGTAACCTTCTTATCCTCTGAAAAATAAAATAAAGCTTTTTAAAAAAGGAAGCAGAATACCAGAAGAAGAATTGGTATACAGGTAGTCCTTGACTTACAATAGTTCATTTAGTGACAGCTCAAAGTTACAACAGCACTAAAAAAAAAGTGACATGACCATTTTTCACACTTGACCATTTCAGCATCCCCAAGGTCATGTGATCAAAATTCAGACACTTGGCTACTGACTTATACGTATGATGGCTGCAATGCCCGGGGTCATGTGATCACCTTTTGCAACCTTGTGACAAGCAAAGTCAATGGGGAAGCCAATTTCACTTAACAACTGTGTTACTAACTTAACAACTGCAGTGATTCGTTTAAGAACGATGGCAAGAAAGCTCATAAAATGGGGCAAAAATTCACTTAACAAATATCTCACTTAGCAACAGAAATTTTGGGCTCAACTGTGGTCGAACGTTGACAATTACCTGTACCTCTGAAAACAAAAGCAGAACAAAATATGAGATATTCCAATATCTCAGGGGCTGCCCCAAAGAAGAGGGAGCCAAGCTATTCTCCAAAGCGCCTGAAGGCAGGACAAGAAGCAATGGGTGGAAACTAATCAAGGAGAGAAGCAACCTAGAACTAAGGAGAAACTTCCTGACAGTGAGAACAATTAACCAGTGGAACAACCTGCCTCCAGAAGCGGTGAATGCTCCAACGCTGGAAGTTTTTAAGAAGAGACCGGACAGCCATTTGTCTGAAATGGTATAGGGTTTCCTGCTTGAGAAGGGGGTTGGACTAGATGACCTCCAAGGTCCCTTCCAACTTTATTATTATTATAATTATAAAAAAAAGTCATCTCTCAGATAGGCCTTCAAAGTGGGAGACTAAACCCAAGGAGATTGACTGATATAAATCTCGGGTTTTTACAACATGAAAGTGTCTAAAGCCCGGAAAGATACAGGTCTTTTCCATCTGATGACAGAAGCAAAGACTACAACAAAACTCTCCAACCTGTAGATAGTAAGTCTATACTTACTATGGAAGTGGCAGGCAGAGAAATAATAATCTGCGCAGAAAGAAGGTAGGGTAAGGAATCTATTTCAGTGAAAGAAAGCAAGGATTTCTCAGAGGTAGGAAAACCATCCCACTGCATTTGCTGACAGTCTAAGAAGGGTGGTGTGGTTGCAATCAAGAGAAAAGGTGTGTGGCAGCAGCAGATATGTGTCACTTCCGAAGAAGCACTTAAGAGATGGCATTCGAAAAGCAGCAGGTCGGAGCGTGGATGTGTCATTACACATAATGGCACACTTACAGGCAAAATAATTCCAGTCGCCACAGCAGAGAAGTGGTTTAAAGAACATAGATGATAGAAAAAGATTATTCCCAACGCTCCACTTATAGCACCAACATGGCCATTTTGGAAAAATACTGGCCTTTACAATAAGTCTTGTAATAAAATATATCTTTGGATCTTCAAAGGAAGAGATTTAACATCAATGGCTTAGCTGCGCACTCAGCTCTCCAATGCAACATTTAACCAATGTGACTTCACCATTGGCATCTGCACTCTGATAAGAGCAAAGAAATGTATAGTGCCGCAAATCCAAACAATTGTGCTTCAATTCAAAATTCATTACTAATTTTTTTTTAAAAAAACCAGCTTTGTGAAGTTTAGGACGTTTTAGAAAAGATAGTTTGTTTTTACACGTTCAAGCAATTGTTATAAATAGCACTGGTAGCCATTTTTTTCTGAATGGTCTTAACAGGTTTCTCTTATGTAAGATAATTGTTTTGACCTACAATCCAGTGTTTATTTCTTAATAATGATTTTACCTACAGAAACGACATTTACCAGTGGAACAACCTGCCTCCAGAAGCGGTAAATGCTCCAATACTGGAAGTTTTTAAGAAGAGAATGGACAGCCATTTGTCCAAAATGGTATAGGGTTTCCTGCCTGAGCAGGGGGTTGGACTAGAAGACCTCCAAAGTCCCTTCCAACTTCATTATTATTATTATTATTATTATTATTATTATTATTATTATTATTATTACTACCCATTGCTTTATGATAGAGCAGTGGTGGCGAGCCTATGGTACGGGTGCCAGAGACGGCACTCAGAGCCCTCTCTGTGGACACGTGTGCCATCGCCCCAGTCCTAGGCCTTCAGCTCGGTTTTATAAAACCTTTTCGCTTTAGGCCTCTGCCGCCGTGTGCAAAAAAAAAAGGTTCAGTCAATCAGTCAATTTCAACTTCTCGCGGGGGAAAAAAAGATCTTGCAAAGTTGGAATTGATTGATTGCACTTTTTAGTCCCACCCAGTCTGCCATTACCACCGCAGCCACGCCCACCCAATGGGCCACACCCACCCAATTGGTCACATCCAGCCAATGGGCCATACCCACCCAGCACCCAACGATGCATAAGTGGGTTTTGGGTTGCAGTTTGGGCACTCGGTCTCTAAAAGGTTCGCCATCACTGTGATAGAGGAATAAAGACTCTGATGAAAGATACAATACTTATCATGTAAACTTCTTTGCTGCTGTTATTCTGAAATCTTTGGTGTGAAAATGAAGGCAGAAAATCAGGAATATTATGGGATTTCAAAGAATAAGATCAACCTCCCCATGTGGCATCTTATGAATGGCTTGGTCCAATAATACAAACATAGATGTGATCCAAGAGTGCCACCAGCACTGATAGCCCTAAAAGCAAAGAGAACATACAAACTTTCCACAACTGTATTTTGATTTATTTATTTATCTATCAAATTTATGAGAGCCAGTTTGCATTAGTGGTGAAGGCATCAGGCTAGAAATCAGGAAAATGAGTTTTAGTCTGACCTTAAGCATGAAAGCCAGCTATTGTAAGTGACTTTGGGCCAATCACTAGGACACTGTGAGTTCTAGTTCCACATTAGGAATGAAAGCTGGCTACCTTTGGGTCAATTACTCTCTTTTAGGCCACAACATCACACTCAAGCAATGAGCTGATCAACTGGCTTCTGTCATTAACAGCAGATCAAAATTTGGTTGATCCAGAAAAAAAAACCCACTGGGAAGGAAAAAAATGTCAAATTTACATGGCAAAAATATATTTGACAAATACATATTCCACTTCAACTGCTGTAATTCCAAGCCATCTGAAAGTAACCAAACTGAAGAAGAGAGTTTGGAAAAAATTCAGAGAAGAGCAACTAAGATGGTCAGGGGCCTGGAGACTAAAATATACGAAGAACGGCTGCGGGATTTGGGTTTGGCTAGTCTAAAGAAAAGAAGAAATAGGGGAGACATGATAGCAGTGTTCCAGTATTTGAGGGGCTGCCACAAGGCAGAGGGGGCCAGGTTGTTCACCAAAGCACCAGAGGGAAGGACAAGAAACAATGGTTGGAAACTGATCAAAGAGAGAAGCAACCTGGAATTATGCACTACTGAGGCCACACTTGTACAATTCTGGTCACCACAATACAAAAAAGATGCCTAGACCAGGGGTCTGCAACCTTGACAACTTTAAGACTTGTCGACTTCAGCTCCCAGAATTCTGGGAGTTGAAGTCCATAAGTCTTAAAGTTGACTAAGGTTGAAGACCCCTGATCTAGATCTATCTTAGTTCAGCTTTCAGCAGGGATATAAAATTCAGGCTGACCAGGTAGTCATTGTGTATAACCTATCCCAGCATGGATTGACTCATGGGCATACAGAGATTCATCCAAAGTGACTGTGCAACTACATTCCAGACCAGCTGCAAATTCTGAGTGGTCTTTAAGGGTAGCTCCACGTAGGACGCATTGCAATAATCTATGCAGAAGGTGACCAAGGCATGAGTGATCATGAGCAATGCCTCCCAATCCATGAAAAGATGCAACAGGTGCCCCAGATGAATCTGTGCAGGCTTAACTCTTTCTGCACAGACAACACACACACCATAGCTTATTTGTCCAAATATGTAGGCTGGGGTGAAATTCAGCTTCAGACATGATCAGTTTCTAGTCCAATCTTCATCCAGATAATTCAACACAGCATACAAACAAAGTTCCAGGCAGACCAATGATTACGACAAAGAGCCCGTGAAGCTATTCCCTTTTTTATATATTGCCGTAACTATCAGCTTGATACTATCATTTTCTAAGTCTTGCAAATAAAATAAATGGCTTCTCCCTGCATAATCTGTGACAGGTTGGTGGATTTGTTGAAACCTTACTTAACTCAGGATTTGGGTCAAATGCCTTAGCCTATATGGCAGGGGTGTCAAACTCGCCATGTCACGTGACGTGTCGCGACATATCACGACATTTTCCCCATTGCCGGAGCTGGGGTAGGCGCGGTTTCGGCATGACGCATCCAGCCGGCCGGCAGTTTGACATCCCTGCTATATGGGTAGTCCTTGACTAACGACCGGTCATTTACCAACTGTTCAAATTCACAATAGACCTCTCCAGAGGCACATACAACCCAATTCCAAAGTTCTGACGGCTGCCCCCCCCCCACAATCATGTGACTCCATGTCGGGTGTTTGGCAACTGACCCACATTTACAGCCATTTGCAGCGTCCCACAGTCACAGGATTGTGTTTTACCTCAGTTTTGTCCAAAATGGCATGTACTTCCAGTTTTCAGCAAAACAAGCCTATAATGAACAAAGGGTTCACTTTGCGACCGCACAGAAAAAGTTGCAAGATCGGATTGGTCAATGGGGTGACTCACTTTACAACCATCACTTAAGATCATAAAGCCCCATTATGGTCATAAGCCAAGGACTACCTGTACCTCCTCAAGTGCCTCTTCCATTGATAGTTTCTTCTGTTAATGCTTGAGTGCCACTGAACACTTTGGTCACGTCTGAACCTGAAGACTCAGACTCATTCCTAACAGCAATTAAAAAATTACACTTCTAAACAGGTAGCAGTAATGAGGCCTATCTGTTCCCAGAGGCCTCAGGGCCTTACAACACAGGGTTTCCTTCTGGACCATTTCATGGAGCTGTTGTACCTTAGGTGCACTGTTTTTCTGTGGCAATGGAGGGCCTATTCAGCACCTGGGCCCAGGAGTCTCCAAACTTGGCAACTTTAAGACTTGTGGACTTCAACTCCCAGAATTCCTCAGCCAGTCATGATATTAAAACCATGCTGGATGGGAAATTCTGGGAGTTGAAGTCCACAAGTTTTAAAATTGCTAAATTTGGAGACCCCTGACCTAGGCCAATGACCTACATCAAGGGGTCTTCAAACTTGGCCCTTTTATGACTTGTGGACTTCAATTCCCAGAATTCCTCAACCAGCCTTGCTGGCTGAGGAATTCTGGGAGTTGAAGTCCACAAATCATAAAAGGGCCAAGTTTGAAGACCTCTGGCCTATATTCTTTCACAGGGCTCACCTTGATCCAATGAAGTTCAATTCCTTCATGAAACAGCTGCATATCTGGTCATTTGGGGCTTGGAAACACACAGCCATCAGTATGCTGATACAGCTACTATTTTATTCCTTGCCTTTTATCATCTGGAAAGTAACTGATTCTTTTGACTGGGTCAATAAGGAAAAGGCAGAATTAAATCATGACATGGTAGGGAGGCTCCGGTCAATAGGAAACTGGATTCTCAGGGTTTCTGGATTGTCTGAGTGGATGATCTATGTTAGGAATTAAGATTTCTGATGGAAAAGATGATGGGAGATGGTGTCCCCCCCCCAAAAAAAATAGCTTTTTATTTTCCTCTTGTCTTCAGGAACTTGATTTACAATTTTCAGTTCATTCTGGGGTGGAGATTTTCTTGAAGCTTCAGTAACTATTGTCAAAATATTTTTCTATAGAGTTTGGTAGACTTGCTCTCAATTATTGAAAGTTAAATGCTGATTTAGTTAAATGGGAGACAAGCCTTTTAAACTAACATTTAAGTAAGGATGCTACTGCTGGGATTTTAAACCAAGATGTAGGTTTTTTTTTTATCTTAAGTCTTTAATTAAATGAAGTTAGGCTTTTCTATACACAATATTAACCTTTTCTATTGATTAGATTACACAGTACATAACAACAGGAAACATCACAGTAGTTCAAAACTGATTTAAGATTTTGTTATTTTTTTTAAATTACATTTTATATTATTTTACTTTTATTTTAACTTTTTAACCCTGTTTAACTTTGCATTTTTAACTCCCTTTTGACCCATTTTAACCTATTTTTAAACCCCTTTTAACCCCTGCTTGATTTTTGAGCCCAGAAGCCAGAGTCTAGTGAATTGTAATGTTAAGAATTAAAGTGAGTCTTTGGCTTACAACCACGACTGAGCCCAAAATTTATGTTGCTAAGCAAGATAGTTGTTAAGTGGGTTTTGTTTCATTTTACGACCTTTCTTGCCAAAGTTAAGTGACTCACTGCAGTTGCTAAGTTAATAACACGGTTGTTAAGTGAATCTGGCTTCCCTATCACTTTGCTTGTCAAAAGGTCACAAAAGGTGATCACATGACCCCGGGACACTGCGACCGTCATGGATGTGAATGGCCAAGCATCTGCATTTGGTCACGTGACCAAGGGGATGCTGCAACAGTTGTTAAGTGTTAAAAATGATCACAACTTACTTTTCTCAATGCCGTTGTAACTTCGAACAGTCACTAAATGAAAGGTTGTAAGTATTATTTCAGTTTGCTCTGGATGGGACTGCCCTCCACCTTAACAGGCAGCTCTACGATCTGGGAGTGTGCTCCAGTTCCCAACCTGATAGCCAGGTGGAAGTAATAGCACAGGAGACATTTGTGCAATAATGTGTAATGAGCCTCTTGCAACTCTTCCTGAGCTGATCAAACTGCTAACCTTCATTTATGCTTCAGTTATTTCTCAGTTTGATTATACCAAGCTGCCAACTGGTAGCTAATTGTTGTCTGGGCATAATTTTAAGTGGTTAGACCTAAACATCTCCCTGCTAATTATCTAAGGGACCACCTAGCTGGATGTAAACGTATCCTGATATTTAAAGCAGCAGGAAAGGCCCTCTTAATGAGACTTTCATTTTCTGAGTTTTATCTGTCGGGCCTATAGATAAGAGCGTCTGCTATTTTTGCTTCCAAACATTATAATATAGTCTCCTTGGAGATGCCTATATCCTCTACTCATCCTATTTTGGGGAGATTAATGATTGTCAATGGCATGATGGCCTAGAGGTGGAGCTCTCGCCTCACAATCAGAGGCTGTGAGTTCAATCCTAGGTAGCAGCAGGTATTTTTCTCTCTGAGCGCAAAGAAAAAATATCTGCTGTGAGCTCCGCAGAGGCATCAGGAAGGGCATCTGGCCAGCAAACACTCAGCTCCATTCAGTCGCCCACCCCAGTGCAAGGGATTACAGGGTCATTAAAAGAAAAAACCCCGCAGACCTTCATCTTCAGCCTGACCTTTTCGGCTTAAGTTAGTTTTAGTAGTGATTTTGATAGTTTCATGGTTCTGATGAGAGTTCTTGATTGAACTGTTTATGTTTCTAAGCCAGACATACTCGCAACGTCATGTGACATCGCGCAATGTATCGGGACGGTTTTGCCATTACCGGCAATGGGGTGGACGCGGCTTCCGGATGACGTTTTCCGGCCTGTGGGCTGGCATTTTTATGAACAATCTCAAAAAGGTGAATCTAAAACATATTATATGCAATGTCTTGGAATCCAACTGCAACATGGATGAATTAGATCAGGGGTCCCCAATCTTTTGGTTTGGCAGACCAGAGATGCTGCTGGCGGCTTTCATGATTTCGGCAGTGGGAGGGGAGTGGTTTCATGTGCACAACTTAAATCCCGAATATATGCAAATGAAGCTTCACGCCCTCACCAGCTGGTTCCCAATGGGCCACGGCTCTGTGGGTTGGGAAACCCTGAATTAGAGTACCAAACATGTTGACTAACAAGCATATATTTCATTTGAGTTGGTCATAGGTTGCATGCAGTAGATATATATATGAAATAATGTCTTCTGTGGGAATAAGTGATATATTTGATAATTTTAAATGAATTCTACACTTTTTTATATTTGGCAATATAAAAGCTTTTTTTAACCTTAAAAAATTAAGTTCTCACTTAAGATATGCAGTCATAAACATAAACTAAGATGTACATGTACATCCAGATATTATGTTACTAAAGCTTGCATTTTATTTAGTCTGAAAACAAATTAGTGTAAATTGTTATTTATTTGTTGCTTGCTTGTCAGTTTGTTTGACAGAGTTTATATGCTGCTTCAATGATACCTGATTCTTTTTTTTTTAGGAAGAAATTTTATTGGTTTTTTAATTTTTCAAACAAAATGGTGTTAGGGTAGTCAAACATCCAAAGACAAAACATATATACATAATTCAGTCAATACATCTAATATTCCCTCTCTTTTTCCCTTAAGTAACATAATTTATTTAAAATAGTCCAATTCTAGCTTAAATTTATTCAACCTATACCTGTTTTTAAAGCTTTAGAAATTTACACTATCATAATCAAATTAACTTTAAGTACAAACATTATCAATTCGGGTATCCCTTCCAGATATATTCTAGTTTCTTGATTTTATCATAAATCTTATTTAATTCTTCTTCCACTAATATCCCTTAATTAAAATAACATATTAATATCCTATACATATCTAGTCCATCAATTAATCAATCTCTTTAAACTGACAGAAGAAAATCAGACCTTAAATCATTTCAATCTATTAAACAAAATTCAAATTACATCCAGTTAATTGTCATAACTAATAAGATCCGTGTTATCAAACAATCAAATCATCTTATTAGATTAACTCAACATTACATAATAATTTTCTTACAAGTAACCCTAAATGATACCTAATTCTTAACGCTTTACAGATAACCAGAGAAGTAATAGAATAAAAACTAAATATAACAGTGTAAACCGAATAACAATATAACTTCCTCAGCATTAAGGTCTTAATATTGCTCATATTTCCTACCCATTACTAGGAGAAATGAAGCAACACTTACGACTCCAAAGCCTACTGCAAGAGTCTTCAAACCTGGCAATTTTAAGACTTGCGGACTTCAACTCTCAGAATTCACCAGCCACCCATATTGCCTACTTTGGAGATCCCTGACCTACACAAATAAGTTATATTAACCCTTTGAAGTAGTCCAGACAAGAAGCACAGCCAGGAATACTAGCTCTGTGTGTATTATATGGTTACAGTAACAGACTCTTACCAGACTGAAAGTATTTCTCCTGTCAGGTGCAAGAAGTCAGCAACCAGGATAGAGTTCAAAAGTATTACAAACTTATTTCATGCTACAAGAATCTGAACTACAAACAGTCAAGGTGAATTGGTGCCAGATAAGAGTCAATGGACTTCAAGGGGGTGGGGGGCTGGGCTTAGATCTCTTATGGGGGCGTGGAGATTCCAGAATGATGATGTGTTTGATGCTACCCTTGGGCTCAGCCTGGTCGTCTCCTACATCTACCATCCTTTCCTTTTACTTTCCAGAAAAGAAAACTGAAGAGCTAGTTTAATGTAGTGTGGAAGGTGCTAGCTTAGAGACCAGGATACTATGGGTTCTAGGCCTCCTTAGGCATGAAAGGCTGGCTGGATGATTTTAGGCCAATCATTCAGCCAAACCCACCTCACAAGACTATTGTCTTTATGGGGAAAATAGAAAGCAAGAGCCATTCACTCACTCACTCACTCACTCACTCACTCACTCACTCACTCACTCACTCACCCACCCACCCACCCACCCACTCACTCATTCATTCATTCATTCATTCATTCATTCATTCATTCATTCACTGCCATATCATTGTCTAAAAGTGACTTCAGGTGTTTTCAGAAAAAAAAACATATAAAAAGGACACAGTTAAAAAGAGCGTTAAAAATAGAGCAACAAACAAGTAAGAACAGAGATAAAAAGGTAGATTCAAAGACCGACGGATCACCCTTAGAACACCAACAAACCCCAAGATTGTGTGCCATTCCTTGATCCCCACACAAGTTGGCAGAGCTAAGTCTTCACACTCTTCCAGAAGGTCAGGAGGGTGTGGGAGCCAACCTCAGCTCTGGGGAATGAAGAAAATGGCAGAGAAGGCTCTTTTCCAAGACCCTACCAGTCAAGGTTCTTTAACTGACAAGGTGTATAACATAACTTCCCGGTGTCATGATTCTGACTGACAAACCCAACTAAGCAAACATCTTCAAGACATTCCAATCTCTTAATATAAAACTTTATTGAGTACCTCACTTCAGCACCTATGAAAGTAAAATCAGCTCTGGCAAATCCCAAGCCAAACCCCGATAGTAAAAGTACAGAATTCCCCCTCCTATCCCTGAACAGGTCACATTGCCCAATTAGGAGCAAATATATTGTTTTGAGAAAATGTCTCTGTGTCGGGTCAGACATCTGGTGCCTCGTCCTTGAATCACACGGTCTGGCTTCTTTATCTTTGAACCTGCATTCCATTTCCCCATCCTCCCCCCCCCCAAGTTCATTGGCAAGCTAAGAAGCAATAATTGTTGCACCAGCAAAGTGAACTTCCATCTTGACACCCTGCCTGACCAAATGGAATGGGTCAGTACAATTGAGATAAGACAGTTCCTCAGGTATTCTGAGGTAGCTGAAGCACTTAGGCATTAATATGTTCATGGCTTTGAATTGTATATAAAAAAATGTGGGACAAAAATGTTTTAAAAAAAAAAACTAGGAAGAGTCCTTTCTGAAAGGTTTCTCATGTCCCCCTTGCCTTCTATGGGCTGAGACATCTTTTACATGTTGATTGTCCAGTCTATGGCTTGACCTTCTGTCTCCAAGGCCATTTCCACATACCGGTAAACCCTCAGAGCTTTAAAAAAAGCTATTCAGGGTTGAAGCCTGTCTGATATTGGGGAAATGCTATTCTAAAGAAGCAGTGACCATCAGAGTAAGTTTATCAATATAAATTCAGCAAATAATAAATGACAGTTCACAAAACATTTAAAAAAAACAGACGATAATAAAGCCATCCGAGTTATTTTGGATAATGAAATGTAAATGTAATAAATAAACTTGTTACTTGCTAAAAAGGAATTTATTTATGTTCTAATACATTGTTGGAATGTATTTTTGTGCAACAACTACACTAGTATTCAGCCAATAGATGGCAGTGTTTATAAATTTGGATCTATGGTATATACTCTTATGTTCTTTTATTCTAAGTAGAGTTTCCTGTTTCCTGTTACAGTAAAACAGTTAAGTAGTAAAGCACATGGTGACTGTACACTTTGTTTGATCTATGGTGCTATGTATATAAAAAGAATTTCTAACAGCTTGCTTGTTTATTCAACTCATATGCTGCCCATTTCTTACAGTCAATAACACAGCAATATGAAACATTAAAACAATAGACAATAACATTAAGTTTGATTTAAAATTAACAATGATGGGGAGGAAAGGAACAAGATGAACACAGGGAGAAGATGTGCTCCTACCTCAGCCAATTAACAACCTCCAGAATGACAGACCCACATTGAGGCCCGAGGTCAGTTGTCACAGTCAGTTTTCAGGCCCTTTCAGAAGGCCAAAACAGTGGGGGCAGATCTCACTTCAGGAGGCATGATGTTCTTCTGGAGCAGTGTTTCTCAACCTTGGCAACTTGAAGCTGCATGGACTTCAACTCCCAGAATTCTGGGAGTTGAAGTCCATGCATCTTCAAGTCGTCAAGGTTGAGAAACACTGTTCTAGAGTTTGAAAAATACTGCTCTAGAGCAGTGGTTCTCAACCTTTCTAATGTCGCGACCCCTTAATACAGTTCCTCATGTTGTGGTGACCCCCAACCATAAAATTATTTTCGTTGCTACTTCATAACCGTAATTTTGCTACTGTTTTGAATTGTAATGTAAATATCTGATATGCAGAGTGTACTTTCATTGTTACAAATTGAACATAATTAAAGCATAGTGATTAATTACAAAAACAATATAGCAATGCTCACTGGAGAAGCTTACTCTTCCTTGCTCAAAAATGTTGGGAGGGAGGGAAGGAAGGAAGGAAGGAAGATTGAAGGGGAAAGGATGGAGATGGAGAAGGAAGGACGGAAGGAAGGAAGATTGAAGGGGAAAGGAAGAAGATGGAGAAGGAAGGAGATTGAAGGAGGAAGGAAGGAAGGAAGGAAGGAAGGAAGGAAGGAAGGAGAGGGAGATTGAAGGTGAAGGGATGGAGTTGGAGATGGAAGGAAGGAAGGAAGGAAGATTGAAGGGGAAAGGAAAGAGATGGAGAAGGAAGGAGATTGAAGGAGGAAGGAAAGAAGGAAGGAAGGAGAGGGAGATTGAAGGTGAAGGGATGGAGTTGGAGATGGAAGGAAGGAAGATTGAAGGGGAAAGGAAGGAGATGAAGAAGGAAGGAGATTGAAGGAGGAAGTAAAGAAGAAAGAAAGGAAGGAAGGAAGGAAGGAGAGGGAGATTGAAGGTGAAGGGATGGAGTTGGAGATGGAAGGAAGGAAGGAAGGAAGGAAGGAAGGAAGGAAGGAAGGAAGGAAGGAAGATTGAAGGGGAAAGGAAGGAGATGGAGAAGGAAGGAGATTGAAGGGGAAAGGAAGGAAGGAAGGAGAGATTGAAGGGGAAGGGAAGGAGATGGAAGGAAGGAAGGAAGGAAGGAAGGAAGGAAGGAAGGAAGGAAGGAAGGAAGGAAGGAAGAGAGGATTGATTTTTGGAGAGTCATGTTTTCCGAAATGGTGATGAACTGCAACTCCCAGCATTCCCCACTCTTCCACAATGCTTTTTAGGGCTGCTGGGGATGGTAGTCTGGAGCCCCCATCCTTATCACGGCACCTCTTGCCCTCTCCCAGCCGCCCTCCCGGGACCTGCCCGCCCCTCCAACCTCCTGAGCGCCATCGCAGCGGCGCGATTGTGGGGGCCCCCTTCCACGCTGCGCAGCCCTTCACCGCCAAAGCCTTTCCCGATTCGTCAGATGCGAGAGGGGCGCAGCCGTAACGCCAGCTCCTGCTCGGAAGGCGACGCTTCTCCCCTCCCAGCCCGTCCGGCTGGCCTCCAACGCACATGTGGACATCACCCTCTTCCCCGCTGCCTGGCCGCTTCCGAGGCCTGGAGCCCGACAAGCCAGGAAGGAGCTGCTCCTGCCCACCAGCCCCAGGGCCGCGCCAGGCACCAGAGGGTCAAGGCGGCCTCCGACGGTAAGGGAGGTGGGCCGGGCAGTGCGGGGGGAAGCTCCGACGCGGCGTGGAGGCAGCGGCCCAGACCTGGCTCGGCTCGGGCCAGTGTCGGGGGCGCATTTCAAGCCCCTAGGCTTGCCATGAGATGGGAGATGGGGAGGACGCAGCCAGCAGCCGGCCGACGTCCGCATGGCCCCCAGGAGCACAGCCCGACTCCTGACAGTCAGCTGGGAGTTGGGTCGGAGTCCAGACATCGGTGGGGAACTGGCGAGGCTGCTACACACCTCCTGGCTCCCGACAGCCAGCTGAGAGTCAGCTCCACGTGCGCCAGCTGCCCTCCCAGCACCCGCCACTGACCTGCTAGCCTTACCTTGGCCACCGCCCATTCGGTGCTGTGGCAGGCAGGCCCAGGTGCTCCTGGGCGGCCATGGCAAGCAGCAGCGACGGTGCAGGCCGACCACTGGCTGGGCCACCAGCTGGCCCAGCCCAAGGGAGGTAAGCCACCCGCCGGGCGCCACACGTGCCAGCTACCCTCCCAGTGCCCTCCGCTGTCCCGCTAGCCTTACCTTGGCCACCGCCCGTTTGGGGCGACGGCAGGCAGGCCCAGGCGCTCCTGGGTGGCCATGCCAAGCAGCAGGGAAGGTGTAGGCCGACCACTGACTGGGCCACCAGCTGGCCCAGTCCAAGGGAGGTAAGCCACCCGCCGGGCCCCACGCACGCCAGCTACCCTCCCAGCGCCCTCCGCTGCCCCACTAGCCTTACCTTGGCCACCGCCCATTCAGGGCGGCGGCAGGCAGGCCCAGGCACTCTTGGGCAGCCCTCCCACCCCTGGCCCTCTTTTACTTACATTTAGTAGTTGCTCAGCAGGGAGCGGTGGCAACTTCAAGAAAGCTCGCCTTCGCTGCAGACAACTTGCAGCAACGTTTGGCGACTGGGACTTTTGGCGGGCTCAGCAGGGCGGAGACAGCCTGGACAATTCCTATTGGCTTTTGAAAGCCAATAGAATTAGACTCTATTCAAGAGAGTCTATTCTATTGGCTCTCAAAAGCCAATAGAATAAGAGGGAGTAGCACAGCTAAGGAAAAGGGAAAAAAATGGCGGACTGCGTTGTTTGGCGACCCCCGTGAAATGGTCGTTCGACCCCAAATGGTCGTGACCCACAGGTTGAGAACCGCTGCTCTAGAGCAAGACCATTCTGATATTTCCACTGACAGAACACTTCTCAATCTAACTCTCCTTCCCAAAAGTGGGGCAGCTTCAATTGCTATTCTCAGAAATATCAAATTTATTGAGCTAATATATTTATATTTATGGGCAAATACAATATGCTGCCAAGCCATAAAAGGTATTCTATGGCAATACCAGAACTTTAAATTGTATTCAGAAGACTATGGAAAGCTGCACAGGGCCTATAACCCAGATACGCAGGTAATCCTCGACTTACAACTATTACTTTAGTGATCATTGAAAGTTATAACGGCAGTGAAAAAAGTGACTTATGACCATTTCTCACACTTACAACTGTTGCAGCATCCCCATGGTCATGTGATCAAAATTCAGGTGCTTGGCAATTGACTCATATTTGTGACTGTTGCAGTGTCCCGGGGTCGAGTGATCATCTTCTGTGACCTTCAGACAAGCAAAGTCAATGGAGAAGTGAGTTTCACTTAGCCCTATTACTAACTTCACAACTACAGTTAACAACTGTGGCAAGAATGGTCATACAATGGGGCAAAACTCACTTAACAACTATTTTGCTTAGCAACGAATTGTAGTCATAAGTTGAGGACTACCTGTATTCTCAAGTTACATATCTGCTCTTCCAGGGTTAGAGCTTCAGAGATACCTTGGAACTGCCAAGATGGATGAACAGTAACCACATCTTGCTGGGGTTCAATTTTAGCCTATTCATGAGCAGCCTATAATGACACCCATTCAGCCAGCTGGGGTCAAGAATGTTATCGCTACGAGTGCAGTGTAATATACAGGTAGTCCTCAACTTATAACAGTTTATTTAGTGACCGTTTGAAGATACAACAGCACTGAAAATTGTGATCAAAATTCAGATGCTCGGCATTTATAATGGTTGCAGTCTCACATAGTCACATAATCATAAGAACATAAGAAGAGCCATGCTGAATCAGGCCAAAGCCCATCGAGTCCAGCATTCTATGTCACACAGTGACCCACCAATTGTACATGGGGATCTTGAGCAGAAAGAGAAGGCAAAACCCTCCCTTTCCCTTGACCCCCAACAAATGGTACTCAAGGGAATCCTGCCTGCCTCAACCAACATAGAGGTGGCACATGGACATCCGTTTTAATAACCACCGATACACTTGGCATCCATGAATCTATCTAGCCCTGCCTTGAAGCTGTCAAGGCTGACAGCTGTCACGACCTCTTCTGGAAGTGAATTCCATAAACCAACGACCCTCTGGGTGAAGAAATATTTCCCTTTATTTGTCCTCACTTTCTTAGCTATGAACTTTAGGGAGTGCCCCCTTGTCCTGGTATTGTGTATTCACCTTTTCTATCCCATGCATGATTTTATACACTTTGATCAAGTCACCCCTTAAACGCCGTCTTCAAGGCTGAAGAGACCAAGGCGTTGCAATCTGGTTTCATAAGGGAGGCGCTCCATTTCCTTGATCATTCTTGTTGCCCTTTTTTGCACCTTTTCCAGTTCCATTATATCCTTCTTGAGGTGCGGTGACCAGAACTGTACACAGTTCTGTACACAATCAGCTTTTGTGACCTTCTGATAAGCAAAGTCAATGGGGAAGCCAATTTCACATCTATGACAGTTGATCACCATTGACAAGCACAATGATACTGAAACCAGATTCACTTAACAACTGTGTTATTAACTTACTAACTGCAGTGATTCACTTAACAAATGTGGCAAGAAAAGTTGTAAAATGGGGCAAAACTCACTTAACAAATGTCTCACTTAGCAACAGAAATTTTGGGCTCAATTTTCATCATAAGTCAAAAAAAAACTACCTGTAGATTGCTTGTAATTACATCAACTGAATTTCCTGCATTAATATACAGATGACTCATTATATAGAAAATCTATTATGAAATCTCCAGGTGTTTTCAGTTTACCCAGGTTTTCTGCTGCACACTCCAGCTTAACCTGTGAAAGTATTTATTTTTTCCATGCTGCTTCCCACACAAAGATTCCACCTCTACAAATCGTTGTTGGGACCGCATGCAATCTGATTTCAACCCACAAAAACGTTAGCCAAGTTTAAACATGGCGCCTTAAGACCTGCTTCTTTGCTCAGACTTAGAGCTCCCTACACATGCATCAGATTAAAAACAAAAGCAGGAGGAAAGGGAATCCATAGTATCCCAGATGATGCATAATTTGGCTTTGAATCGTAATATCAAAAATGCAGGTTTCACAATTACCACGCATTTTATCATCATGCCAATTCTTCACATCCTGCTAAGGAGAACTGGCCTCTCTCATCAAACTGATTAGAGAAAAAAAAAAGCATATTTCAGAAAACCCACAGCATATCAGTTGATGTCTTATCACTTGATTACTTAACATCAAATGAGTAACAGCTGCATACATGAACTGTTTCCAATAGGGAAGCTCTCACAAACTATACATTGCATCGTATTTCCTGGTTTGTGTCTGCTCCTTTTGATTTTAATGTCTCCATGAAAGAAGCAGGCGTGCCAAGTTGATATTTTCCTATTTCCTCTGCTTTTTGGTTTCCACCCCAAATCATCTTCACAGAGGGGGGAAAAAAAGCTTGGGAAGATGATTTGAGCTGAAACACAACAAGGGAATGAGCTACCAAATTTTCTTCATGTATGTTTTCTCCATTCCGATCCAGCTCATCCCAATGATTTTAAAAGCATGCAAACTAATGATATAAAGAATAGATCATGTTTTATATAGTATTGTTGTCAAGGAAGACAGCTAAATCTCTGGGAGATATCCTATTAGTGATGAGTCTCATTCACAGATGGATGTTATCACTACATGGGAGTGCCACAGTCTTCCCTGTGTGGAGGCTCTATCAGTGCAATCCTGGGCAATCAGAAGCCCACAAGAACAAACTGAACACGAATTATTTTGTGTGCAGAATGATAGAAACCGACAGTGGGGATTTATTTATTCAGCATATGGCATATCATACGTGGAATAGCAATATAAATTAACATTTCAACTAGATTAGTAGAACCCAATAAAATATAAACGTTAAAAAGATCTCTATTCAAATACCAATGTCTAGGCCTTCTAATCATTGAAATGCAGCATTATTTATATTTTTTAAAAAAATAATCAGAGACTGGACCAGTATATGCCTTCAGCTTACAACCGGTCACGATGTGATCTACAATTTGACGTGAGACCCCACAATTACACTGAAGGGAGGATAATATGCCCCATTTATAGAGAGATAGTGAAAAATTTAGAAGATTTAAATGCTAGCCATGGAGTCTGACTGGTAACCCCTAACCAGTCAACCTGACACTTATTTATAGCCCATGAACAAATGTATAAAATATTTTGTGCATAGCTATATTATAAAACTAGGCAATAGTACATTCTACCAATGATCTAATTAAAGGTTATCTTTTTAGAACTGAAGACGGGTAATATCATACTTTGGCTGGACAGACAGAGAGTCCTGCTTTTTCAAACAATACCCTTTTAGTTGTCAACCAAAGCAAAACAATTCAGTAATGTGCTTAGCTTTCACAAGCTGGCTACATGTTAATATGTATAACACTAGATGTGTATAAAGCTAGCTGTTCTTAAAAGGGATTATATTTTCAGTTAAGTTGCAGCTATAGTAGAGCAGCTATTAAAAATGAAATTAATTTGAGTTTATGTTATTGTTTCTAACAGGATAATAAAGACACCAACAGCAGGAATAAATCATATGGTAAATGGTTAGGGCTAGTTTATGACTGCTCTCCAGTCGGGTCCATTCCAATGTAAGTCCTATTGAAATGACTCAGAGGAGATTATGGACCTTAATAATGAAAATCTTTTGTATGGTCACTAAGGTTGACCATGGCTTGATGACACATTATCAGTCAAGATTGTGAATGTATTTTGTGCTTCCCATGTCTTTCAGAAGGAATCAGTGAGAAGATGTCAAACTATACCAAGAATAACCAAATTATTATACATGCTAGAAATGTTTATATGAAAGAACACAAAATTTATTATTTTCAGTTGTTCTTAGGATGCCATCAAATCCCTTAATGAAGGTTCATTTTTTCAGTTCTTCTTACCCAACACAAAAGCAAACATTACAACAATGAGAGAAGTAATGGTCAGAATCCAGCTCATAGATGAGTTAAATATTGGGGTCAATTTAGGTAACAGCATTATATATAGGAAAAAGGTTACTAACTGAAAAAACCAATTAATACAGTAAATCCATTTAAAGAAAAGGATAAAATGAACTATAGGGAATTCCAAGTGTTTATTTGAGACATATTCATTAAGACAAATAAATTATTGCTTATAGTGTGCAGTATTTCAGCTTTGCCTTTTGATATCATAACATATACACAAACACATAGACAGTATACGTTTCACTTCATCCTAGCATAATAAAAATACTGTATGTAGATCTATTATCACATAATAGAGAATAATTACTGTATACAAGTGTTACACTTTCAGGATGCTAAAAATACAAACATTCAAACAGCTGATTAAAAAAAAGTTAACAGCTTTCAAAAAGTTAACAGCTTTAAAAAAAAACAGTTCTTTTTTTAATAAAAAGGCCACATCTGTGTAATGAATTTCTGAAATTGAAAGAAAAGAGAGTGGAGGAATATTTCCTAAGACTAAGAATCATAATATAATACAAATGGTATGCAACATATAATAAAAGCGTTGTTCTAGCATAACCTATCTCGTTCTATGTTCTATGCTTATTTTGCTAATTTTTTTAAAAAAGAATATGAAAAGTCCATTATCTCATCCAAAATAACTTTGGGCATAATTAACACTTCCTTTTGGAATATGGATGTTTCATATATTGTTGGTAAAATGTTCCAGAAAATTCAAAATCATTGTTAATGGCTTTTTACTTTATTTGCCAAAAAACGAAACTAACAAGGGATGAGTAGAATGTTGGAAAATTCACTGAGGGGAAAAAAAAATAAGGTAACAGGTTGGTACAGCAACATATTAAATGGTCCTTTCAATAGTATAGAATTCTTTGTCTTGAATAAAAATAAAAGTAGGATGTGTTGTAGTTGCAGTATTTAAATGCTCAGCTCAATAGCACTTCACAGTGTTTGTATAGTTACCTAGCCACTTCCGATCTGCATCATGAGATCTCACTATGTTTTTTAAAAGTACATGTCCAAAGGATTTCTAAAAATCCTTTACACATGTTTTTCCCACTGAGCTCTTAATTTAGTGTGAAGATGAAATAAATTATATACTTTGGATCAAGCTAGAAATGCAATCTTATGTCCAGTGTATTTTTAGCAGTGGAGCTGACTCTATCTCTAAAAGTCAACTCTTTGAATCTCGCGTATGAAATAGGTGATTTTAAATTTCAAAAGTTATATTTCTCCCAAGATATTATATAAAAGGACATTTGCCTTTCTGAGGGAGGAGGATATATATGCACACCGACAGGCACACTCACAAAAACAAAACACAGTCACATATACCACGTAGATATCGTACACCCACCCATAGTACATAACATTCCCATTTCATAAATGTTATTCATTACCTGATCTAATATAGCTCACTATTTTAATGTACACAAATGCATTATATATTATTGCAGGTAGTCTAAATGAAGTATGTGACAGTAATAAAATGGACTAGTCCATACAAGTGAAAGAAAGATTAAAATAGTTTGTTCTATTTATGTCTCCTGCATGAATATCTGTGTACATAAGATAAAACACAAGGGGGGCATTCATGCTAAAATGTAAGTATATAGTACCTCAGAAGTAATAGCCATAAGAAATCTACTTATTAAAGCTGTTTGTTTAAATATTATTATAGCAAAATCCCAATAAAGTATACATTACTATGATAGCTTATATACTGCAACAGTTTCAATATATAAATGTCACCTAAACCATCTTTTAATAGTGCTAGCTCAGTTATTTAATAATAAAACCAAAAAATAAAGGTAAAGGAAAAAGGTAATTGCAGGAGGGTAAGCTACAGTAAACTGAAGAATATTTCTATAATATCAAATCACTACAAAATGCATATTTATATTAGAAAATGGTCTGTCTCACCCAGGTTGCAGGAAAGTTAATGCACAGACAGCAAAACATAACTGCAATATAATTTCAATAATATGTTAACTTTAAAAAAAAAAACACCAGTAGGCTATAACTAAGAATATATTGGTTTCCATTATTTTGCAACATTTTTGTGGAAGCTGCAAACCCTAAGAGGATCAAGTGTATTTTATATCATCAGCATTTTATAAGAACCACATTTAAGTACTTTACTGAAAATACCATGTGATGAAAGACTTATGAATATAAATAAAGCTAAGTCTCCCACTGCAAATCATATCATTTAAAAAAAAACATTGCTTTAAAATGGCTAAAAGAGCCTTAAATGTTACCTTTAGCTTCATCATTTACAAATGGTAATATGTAGGCATATATGAACAGGCACATGAACTTCATTGTACGTAAAGGTAGAGACACACATAGATATTGTAAAAAAAAAAAATCTCCCCCCCCCCCCAAAATAAGCTAGGCTAGGACGTGAAATGATGAGAAAAGGTGCTGAATTCTCAAAATGCCAGAGAAAGGTTATCGAGCGTATGAAACACAACCTGGAGTTATCATCCTCAGCTTCACCCCATTAACCACAAAACACCTGCTAGGAACCCATCTAGATGCCAGTGAAAAGAGTTGGAACATGCCAAGCTGAGAGTCAAACTTTCAAGATGGGTTTTGCCTGTCCTGGTCTCCAGAGTTAACCTTTCTGGCCCCTTATTTTCACCCCGAAAATAAATAGCAATATAAACATTCTAAAGTACCTCTATATACCCCGAGGAAATGCTCTGGACAGAACAGATGAGTTGACATATATTTCTTCCTTCCCATTCTTCAGCAACTTCTTCTCTCTGAGGCTGAAAGGAAATGCTTTGAGACTCAGTCGCATATTTAATTAGAAGCAAGCTGCTTGCACTATCACTCTGCGAATCTACCTCTCCAATCTCTCGTGAGTCAATCTTCCCATCTCTGATTTTCTTTTATATTTATGCTAGAATATTTAATTGTAGACAAAAGGTTACTCTGGCTGTATTCACTGCACAGAGGCAGAATAATCTGCTTTAAAAGGCTTGACATTTCAGGCTTTTCAAAAAGGCTGAAAAAAAATTATATCCCTGCTTTTGTTAATCAATGAAGTAGAACTCTCCTGAACAAAAGAATTAAATTGCTTGGTTGGTTTAATAAAACCAACAGAAATAGCAGCTTCCTCTGGGTTTTATTGTGTAGGCATGGCACACACATCTAGCACTGTAATTCCATATGATTCAGGGGCAAAACTCTAATTTCTGTGCACAGTTGGGTTTTTAAATCCTATTCAGACTCTATGCATTCTGGTTGGTTCTCTCAGGCCAGATTTATCATTAAACTTGACTTTTTCCTAGATGCAGCATATACGCAGCAATTTTGTTTTTGTTTTTGTTACTCTGCACTCTCCCCCCCCAAAAAATAGCAATCATTAAAATGTATTAATCTAGCTATTAGTCTGACACAGTTTTATTTAAGATGGGAGTTAATGATTTTATACCTTTACTCAGCTATTAAATAATTGTGGAAGGTGATGAGGGTGGGAACAAGTGTCAATGGGTTGTACATGAACGTACAAAACAGTAGTTAGAAAACCCACTAACTTCAACCAAGAAAAGGCTGTTTTGTTAAGAAGAATTACTTAGTTCACTATTAATTAAGTCAAGTATTCATGGCAAAAATAATGTTAACATGTTTTGAAAGACTACATAATAGAGAAATTGCAGATTGGTAGTTAGTTTTGACAAACTATTCTTATTTGCTAAATTAAAACATTCACCATCTAGAGCCAAAGAGAAGTGGTGATTTTTTACAAAGTCAGAAGTCTAGACTTTGGGCTGTTCTATAAATAGTCTGCAGTGGATCTCTAGAGGCAAAAAATGGCCAAATCTTTAACAGGGATTACTGTACTATGGTGCTGGAGAAGACTCCTGCGAGTCCCTTGGACTGCAAGGCGATCAAACTGGTCAGTCCTAGAGGAGATCAACCCCGACTGCTCTTTAGAAGGCCAGATCCTGAAGTTGAAACTCAAGTACTTTGGCCACCTAATGAGAAGGAAGAACTCACTGGAGAAGAGCCTGATGCTGGGAAAGATGGAGGGCAATAGAAGAAGGGGACGACAGAGAACGAGGTGGCTGGATGGAGTCACTGAAGCAGTAGGCATGAGCTTAAATGGACTCCAGAAGATGATAGAGGACAGGAAGGCCTGGAGGAATGTTGTCCATGGGGTCGCCATGGGTTGGACACAACTTCGCAACTAAGAACAACACTGTACAAGAGACTTCCCTAGATCTTAAAACAGAACCTTCAAAAATATTGAGTGTAAATTCCTTACACTAGTGTTTCTCAACCTTCGCAGCTTGAACTTGATATTTGGACTTCAAATCCCAGAATTCCCCAGCCAGTCTACACAGCTTCAAGCTGCCAAGAATGAGAAATACTACCCTACACAACTAAATTTCATGACTCCAGATATACCTTGTTCTCCCAGGGCGGAAAGCATATTAGTCAAGATCTAAAAAAAAAAAAAACCCATCCTGTGGATTGTCATTTTTATCTTCAACCTTCCATCTTTGGAAACGGAACTAAGAAATATAAGAAGGAACTTGAAGAACCTAAGGAGATGGCACTTCCTGAAACTGTTGGAGCAAATTCTTTGCTTCCCTTGATCAATCCAATGTTTGGACTAGTATTGAACTCATACATTATATAGGAATAGTCTTAACTATTCCTGAGGGTGGAGGTTCGTTCTCCGAGCTTGTGGATTGGTTTCCGAACATTTCATTACCAGACTAGATAACATTTTCAGCATGAAGTGCTGAAGATGTTACCTAGCCTGGTAATGAATCATTTGGGAACCAACCCACAAGCTTTGAGAACGAACCTCCACCCTCATTCTACACCCAAGCTACTGACTGAAATTCGCCATTATCACAGATTGTAACTCTTGCTGTCACTACAGCTTACACCAGCGGTTCTCAACCTGTGGGTTGCGACCCTTTTGGGGGTCGAACGACCCTTTCACAGGGGTCACCTAAGACCATCGGAAAACACATATTTCCGATGGTCTTAGGAACTGAGACACCACTCCACATCCGTCTCCACATGGCCTCCTCCGCCATTTGCAGAGAGAGAGACACAGAGAGGCACTTTCGCTTCCCTTCTCTCTCTCTCTCTCTGGCGGACTTACCTCCTGCAGGGCTCCTGACTGGCCCTGCACCCGGGTGCCCCACCCCCTGGCAGAAGCATGGCCAGGGCCTCGTGGCCTTGGAGCCGCCCGGGGAAGCCCCAGGATGCCTCCTGGGAGTGGCCCGCTGGAGGCTCCGCTGAGCGAGCCAGCCCTCCCGCAAGCCTGGCTGCCCCCCCCTCTGCCAGCCCTGCTGCTCCCCCCAGGCATCCCTCTTGCCCCAGTGCCCGCCCAAGCCGCCTTGGGGACAGCAGGAGGAAAGAGAGGAGAAAGAGAGAGAGAGAAAGAGAGGAAAGAAAAAGAGAAAGAGACAAAAAGAGAGGAAAGAAAGAAAGAGAGGAAAGAGAAAAAGAAAAGGGAAAGAGAGAGGAAAGAGGGATAGAGAGAAGAGATAGAGGAAAGAGAAAGAGAGAGAGAGGAAAGAGAGGAAAGAGAGAGAGAGAGAGGAAAGAGAGAAAGAGAAAGAGAGAGGAAAGAGAGAAACAGGAAAAGAGAGGAAAGAGAGAAAGAGAAAGAAGGAGAAAAGAGAGAGAAAAAGAGAAAGAGGAAAGAGAGAGAAGAGAGAGAGGAAAGAGAGAGAGAAAGAGGGAGAGGAATGGTGCTTCTCCAACCAGGCTGGGCGGAGCCGGCGGAGCAGCCTTCCTGCGCCCCCTCCCCGGCCAGCTGGATGGGGGGTTGGGGGTCACCACAACATGAGGAACTGTATTAAAGGGTTGCGGCATTTGGAAGGTTGAGAGCCACTGGCTTAGACCATGGCCTTGATCATCTCCTTTTCATCAATTCATGAACTCTACACTTCAGAACAACACAGAAAATCTTTATTCTAAGAATGACAATTCTGTGATACTTTTTATTAGTAGCTGAGAACCAACTAAAAATGTAATAGCACTATGATAAAGCTACCGTATATAAAGGACAAGTGTCATTTTAGGCTCAACTGAGAAAAATACAATTTACAGATCATAGGAAATAATAGTTTCTTGTATGTTTGTCAGACCCTACGAACTCAATTCTGAACATCCTAGTTTAAAATGGATTCAAACAATTCTGAGCATCCTAGTTTAAAATGGATTCAGAGAAGAGCAACTAGGTTGATCATGGAACCAGAAACTAACTTCTACAAAAAAAGGGCTGGCTTATTCGACCTTAAAAAGAAAATGTTGATGGGAGAATACAATAGCACTTTCCAAATATTTGAGGGGCTCCTACAAAGATGAGGGGGTCAAACTGTTTTCCAAAGCAGCAAAAAGCAAGACAAGAATCAATGGATGGAAACTAACCAAGGAGAAAACTAGAACTAACTCTCTAACTCTCCTTAGAACTAAGGAGAAATTTCCTAATGGTGAGAGAAATCAACCAATGGAATAGCCTGCCTTCAGAAGTTGTGGGTGCTCTACCGCTGGAGGCTTTCAAAAAGAGATTGGAGAACCATTTGTCTGAAATGGTATAGTAGGGGGTTAGACTAGAAGACCTTCAAGATCTTCAAAATCTATTATTTTATGTTCTAAATATCTGGAATGATATTACCATTGAGGTTTAACTCAATGCCTCACCAAAGTTCTTTGTCCATTGCTGCAATTTTGACTTGACTCAGGTCCGATCTGCAATGGGTTAAATCAGTTTCAATTTGCCTTATCCACATTTTCCTGAATGCCTTGCATTGAGCTTTCCATCTCCTTCCTTTCCTTCTACCATTCCCAGCATTAAGGACTGACTCTTCACATAATGTGCCCAAAATATGGTATGTTGCACCTGGCCATTTGTGCCTTGCCCTTGAGCGAGAACTCTGGATTGATTTGCTCTCTTCTTTAATGTCCTCAGGAATCTTCTACAACAATGAAGCTTATAAGCATCATTTTCTGTATCATGCTTCTTCAAAGTCCAAATCTGCTTCCTCAGAGCATCACAAGGTAAAGCCTTGATTTCACAGCTCTGATCTTTCTGGGTTGAGACAAGTCTGCCTGTCTATCTGCTCTATATATGATGGCATCTGATTTTTCTAAGACTTTATTGCAACTCTAAAAAGCGCTAGTCTAGTATATTTCTAGTGTCATGGTTCTGAAAGAAGAAGCTCTTCAAAGAACTTTGAGGCATTGTTTACCTTAAGGAATCTTTAATTGCAACATAGCTTCGGCAGGTACATAAAGAAGCCAAAATCTGAATTCTCCTCCCCCAAACACACAGTATCTAAACATAACTCACTCCTTCATTTAACAGTCATTAATCACATTCTCCAATTAGTTTGAAGTGTGAACTTTCCCTCCCGTTGTCTCCTCTTATTACAGCCAACCTTGAAGAATACTGAGATATTGTTATGGCTAACTAGTCCCCAAGCACATTCTTCCCTCTCCCCTCTAGCATCATCAAATTTTTACTCTAAAATACACAGGTTAAATAGAAAATGTCTGCATCTTTATATATTGTCAAGCAAGAACATCCGATGTTAGCAGCATTGACATCTAGTATATTTCTTGACTGCTGGTTCCTTTACTGTTGATTTTGATACCCAAAAGTCAGACTTTATCCACCATTGCAGTATCTTCATTGACAGATCTAAAACTGGTTGATGTACCTGTTGTCAGTACAGACAGTGTACTGACTTGACTTATAACCATTTGTTTAGTGACCGTTTGAAGTTACAACAGCACTGAAAACAGTGACTTATGACCACTGCAAAACCCATTTAACAACTTTCTTGCTTACCCATGGAAATTTTGGGCTCAGTTTTGATCGTAACTTAATAGCTACCTATATTTGGTCTGCTTTATATTTAATCTTAGCCCACCAATCACAGCATGCTATAAGCATAGTGCATATTATTAGTTTTCCTGCTGTGATTTCGAAATACAGTACTCTTTTTCTTCTTTATCTTTGCATCGGTGAATGGACTTTACTTAATTTACAGCTTAAACCTGGCAAATTCGTAGGCTACTTCACAAAAGCAGAAGTGCTCAATCTTCTAGTGAGTCAATAGTTACAATAGTCCCTATTATCTTCTATGAGTTATCCTTAGCAGTAATTCTAAGTAATACAATGATGATGATATTAACCATGTGAGAAAGGAAGAAGTTTAAAAATAAAACGGTCACAATTGATTAACAATAGGAAGATTAGACAATAGCCAAGCCTTGCACGTAGGCACTAGATTCCAGGAGGCTTGGCTAGAAGACACACTCAACAAGACAAAAGGATGACAGAGGGAAGCTCTAAACACTGTAACCGAGGGCGGGGGTGGAGGGATGATGTATTCTGGCTAGGCGAATCGGACAGATTGTACCCCCGGAAGGCCTCTCAAATGGGACCTAAGGGGAGGGGATGGGGTGTCGCGATAGGGGTGTATATAATGTTATGTGTTTGAATATTTTGGTGTGGTCTCTGGGTTTAGAACTTCCTGTTGAAGTCTCTCACCAGGATCTTTGCAAACCGCTTTTCTATTTTCTGCAGAATAAACTCTTTTTCTTACCAATCCAATTTTGTTGGTATTTTAATCACATTTCCAACAACCATACAAGCAGAAGGTTGTTGGTTCAAAATCTGATAATTTTTTTTAATTACTATTTTTAATTCTCTAGGCTACCTATTTCTTCTCAGGCTTTTCTCTTAGACAAAAAAGAGAAGTCAATAGTGCATCATTTCATTATTTTTCTATAACCAGAGTTGTCACTAGTTATTTTTGGAACAGTTACAGCTGCTGAGACTCAACCTGAGTTTGTTTCATCCCATCAAGTGCCTCATAACCTTCATAAAATGGGTTTGGATTTCGACAGCATCTCTGGCCTGGTTCCTCTATTAAACCCCACTCAGTTGGGAAAGAACAAGGAAGCAAGAATGAAAGAAACTTCAGTAACGTCTCTCTAATTCTAGTCCTGGGGTAAAAGCAGAAATTTACAGGTAGTCCTCAACTTACAACCATTTATTTAGTGACCATTTGAAGTTACAAAGCTACTGGAAAAAGTGATTTATGACCATTTTTCACTTTTATGACTATTGCAGCATCCCTCTGGGATACCTCTAGGATCAATTCAAATATTTGGCAACTGACATGTATTTAAGATGGTTGCAATGTCCCTGGGTCCCGTGATCATTAGGATCAACCATAACCAAAAAGGAACAAGCAGTCAAGCAATACACCACTGACTAGCCCAGGGGTAGGCAACCTTGGCTCTTTTATGACTCGTGGACTTCAACTCCCAGAATTCCTGAGCCAGTCCATGAGTCATTAAAAGAACCAAGGTTGCCGACCCCTGGACTAGCCCTTCATAGAGTACCCATGAGGTCTTGGAAAAGATACTCAAATGCCATGATCTGGCTATATGTACGAAGATCAGAACAATGCAAGTAACTGTATTCTCTATTACACTCTCTACAAGCCCTAGTAAAAAAAAAAGTCGATGAGCACAGCGAAAAATAGGATTAAATTAAATATAAAGAATACCAAACTAATCACAACACCCAGAATCACCAGCCTTAGAACTGACAATGGAGATAATGAAGTGGTAGATAGGTCTCCTTTTAGGATCAACCATCAACAGCAAAGGAACAAACAGTCAAGAAATACACTGCAGACTAACATTTGGCTGAGCAGCCACAAAATACCTCCAGCAAATACCTCCCACCGTCCGATACGCTCCCACAGAGGCTGGCCCCCAGGGGGAGAGCCTTCTCTGTGGGAGCTCCCACGTTATGGAACGAGCTCCCCCCCGAACTCCGTACAATGACAGATTTACACACCTTCCGTCGGGAACTAAAAACGTTCCTTTTTACACAGGCTGGCCTGGCATAGAATCTCCGGTTCCAGTAGGGTTAGAATGTTTTAGGGGGATTGAGTAACTTTTTAAGATTTGTAAGTGTTGGGTTTTAAATGGGGATTTTACGGCCAAATTATTTAATTCACTTTTAATTATTTTAAACTATGTATATTGATATGTTTTTTAAATTTTAGGCTGTACACTGCCCCGAGTCCTTCGGGAGAGGGGCGGTATAGAAATTTGAAAATAAATAAATAAATAAATAAAAACCCTTGCAAAAGATACCCATGATGTGTTTATACCTACAAAGATCAGAACACTACAAGTAATTGTATTCTCTTTTGCATTCTGTCGAAGCAAAAATAGAAATTTGAAGAAGCAAAATTGAAAGAGTTTTTGACATTTTTGAACTTTGGTGGTGGTGAAGACTTCTCAGAATCCCACAACTGGCCAAGAAACAAACAAATGGATCACTGAACAAATCAAGGCACAAATGACCAGGCTCAAATTATGCAAAGACAATGGAGATAAGTGCACACAGGAAGACCTGAAAGATCAGCTTAGAGACCATTTGTCATGGGGAAAATCTATGTAAATGGTTGTAAAGAATCTTTAACAACTTGATGGAACACAATCTCTTCAAGCCATTCTCGGATATTTGTTTGAGTAGAAACAGCTCTAGCACTTAGACTTATATACCACCCCAGAATGCTTTATGGCTCTCTGGGCAGATTACAAATGTCAGCATATTGCCCCCAACTATCTGGCTCCTCATTTTACCAACCTTGGAAGGATTGAAGGCTGAGTCAATTTTGAGCCCCATCAGGATCGAATTCCAGGCTGTGGGCAGAGTTTGGCTACAATACTGCATTTTAACTACTGCGGCAACAGGACTCGGGATACAAATTAAAATAAGAATACCGAACTGAAAAAGAACATTTAAGAGAGAATAGTTCAGCTTCATAATTTTGATAATATAAACTGAAATAACAATATTTTCAAGAGTCTCCACAATCCCTAAAATATGTATCATTGTCCAAAACTCTGGGCTCAAAACAAGGTAACAATAGATGTATAAAAAATAATAATCAAAATCTAAGAAAATTATAAAACCCTATACTCCCACCAAGGCATCATAATTATCCCATACCAACCATATCTATGCTGGGTTTAACTCCCATCCTGATGTAGCATCTGGGGAAGAGCCAGATCTTCACAGATATCAAGAAAGCTAAGAACGTAGGGTTTATCTAGCTTCTATAGGGCAGGGATAGAGAACATAAGAACATAAGAAGAGCCATGCTGAATCAGGCCAAAGCCCATCGAGTCCAGCATTCTGTGTCACACAGTGGCCCACCAATTGTACATGGGGATCTTGAGCAGAAAGAGAAGGCAAAACCCTCCCTTTCCCTTGACCCCCAAACAAATGGTACTCAAGGGAATCCTGCCTGCCTCAACCAACATAGAGGCGGCACATGGACATCCGTTTTAATAACCACCAATACACTTGGCATCCATGAATCTATCTAGCCCTGCCTTGAAGCTGTCAAGGCTGACAGAAGGGACATAGATGCAGAGTAACAGAGTTGGAAGAGACTTTGAAGGTCTTTTCATCCAACCCATTGCTCAAGCTGGAGACCCTATACCATTTTGGACAACTGGCCTTCCAATCTTCTTTAAAAAACCTCCAGTGATGGAGCACCCACAACCTCTGGAGGCAAGTCATTCCACTGATTAATTATTCTAACTGACAGGAAATTTCTCCTTAATTCTAGGTTGCTTCTCTCTTTGATAAGCTTCCATTCACTACGTCTTCTCTTACCCTCAAGGTGCTTTGGAGAATAGGTCAGCCCCCTCTTCTCTATGACATCCCCTCAAGTGTTGGAAGACTGCTAACATTTCACCACTAGTCTTTTTCTTTGTTAGATTAGACATTTTCGGTTCCCGCATCGATTCATCATATGCTTTAGCCTCCAGTCCCCTAATCATCTTTCTAGTAGAGTCTCAACATCTTTTTTTGTATCATAGTGACCAGAACTGGATGCGGTAATCTAAGTGTGGTCTTACCAGTGTAGTATCAAGCAATGCTAACACTTCATGTGATCTTGATACTGTCCCTCTGTTGATGAAGCATAAGACTGCGATGGTTTTTTTAGGCAGCTACAGCAAGCACACATACTTAAGTGGTTGCCTACCAGGACACCCATATCCCTTTCACACTTACTGCTGTTGATGCCAGGTATTATCTATTGTATACTTGTGCATTTGGGTTTTCTTGCCTCTGTATAGGTCCTTACTTTTCTCCTAGTCATCTCCTTGTCCTACCAGATGGCATCACTTGATAGAGAGCACCTGGAAAGTGCCCACCTTATCTGATCTGTTAGGATGGGCAGATACTGTCAAGAAGAGGCAGATCCACAGATAATCTGGACACAGGCCGTCCAGGGATTTAAATGTTTTCACTTTATTTATTTACTACAGCATAAGCATACAAATAGAATATCTACGCTTTTACCTTAACATTTGAGAGAAGTAGACAATTAAAAAAAAAGCAACAGAATGGTTTATAATGCATTTTCAGTATAGCTCTATGCTAAATAAGTCACGGGTGACTGACTTAGAGAATTATGTACAATTTTTTTTTTTAAATAATTTTTTTATTAAAATTTTTTATAAAAAAACTTTTAACAATTATAACATAGTAACCTATTAACTCAACTGAAAACAAACAAATTACATAATAAAAATAAACAATACAAAGAACTGCTCGGAACCCCCCTCCAGAACACCCTCCACCAGCCCACTCCTCTTGTATTTTCGCTCCTCCTCCTCGCCATCCAAAACACTAGCTACAATTCTACCGAGCATCCTACAAAAATTATCTAATCCCTAAACCCCCAACTACAGTTGAGAAACATAAGCTAACGTATATTATCTCCCTCCCCCCTCCCCCCCCCCGACTTCCCAGAATGAATACAGGGTAAAAACACAAGAAACCTCACTAAACTACTATATTAAACTATTTAACTATATATCAAATCTAATTCTTTCAACTGATATTTCTTTTGCATATAATCAATCCATTTCTTCCAGTCCATCAAAAACGTTTCATTTGAGTGGTTCTTCAGGTATGCCGAAATCTTGGCCATCTCCACAAGATGGGTAACTTTTAATGTCCATTCTTCAATAGATGGTATTTCAGATGACTTCCAATATTGTCCCACCAACAGTCTTGCAGCAGTAATCAAGTTCAAAATCAACTTAGTCTCTGTAGTGGAACAGTCCTTTGTAATACCCAACAAAAACAACTGTGGTACAAACTCAATACGCTTTTTCAAGATATTTTGAAGAATCCACCATATTTTTATCCAAAAAGCCTTAATTTTTTTGCAAGACCACCAAATGTGAAAGTAAGTAGCGTCCATAGAGTCACATCGCCAACATTTGGGTTGCAAATTTGGATACATAGACGATAATTTTTTGGGATCTAAATGCCATCTGTAAAACATTTTATAAAAATTTTCTCTTAGATGCTGAGCTTGTGTAAATTTAACATTTTTCACCCATATTCTTTTCCAAGTTTCCATCATAATTGGGTGACCGAAGTTACCTTCCCATTTAATCATACAATCTTTAATTAATTCAGTTCCAGAATCAATTTCAATTAAAGCATCATATATTCTTTTAATATGCATCTTTCTTTGATCTCTAATTTGTATAATTAATTTTTCATCATCCTTTAAAGAAAAACCCATCTTGACATCTTTTTGCCATCTGGCTTGAAGTTGTGCATGATAAAACCAATTATGAGCTATACCTTCCTCCCTTAATTTATCTAATGATTTCAGTTCTATGCTATTCCCTTCTTTATTTAAAAGTTTATCATAGGGCACCACGTCTTGAATTTGTTGTATACCTATACTCTGTATTGCGTGTCTGGGAACTGTCCATAAAGGAATTTTACCATTTAACTTATAATAATACTTTTTCCAGACTCGCAAGACAGAGTTTCTTATTATATGTTCTTTAAAACTCCTATCCAATTTTTTATCATAAACTAAATACGCGTGGAGCCCATATACTAACCCATATCCTTCTATATTTAATATTCTTTCATTTGTTAAATTAATCCAATCACTTATAACCACTAGAACTGCTGCATAATAATATAATTTAAAATTAGGCACTTTCAAACCACCTCTCTCTCTTATATCTTGAATAATTTTAAATTTAACCCTTGGTTTCTTGCCATCCCAAATGAATTTATTTATACCTTTCTGCCATTCATCGAGATTTCCATCCTTTTTAAGTATTGGTAACATTTGAAATAAAAATAAAAATTTCGGCAATACATTCATTTTAATAGCGGCTATTCTGCCCAACATGGATAATTGTAGTTTTTTCCAATTCTCCAATTCTTTTTGTACTTTACACCATAAAAGTTCATAATTATTCTTATATAATTTACCATTTGAAGCTTCTATATAAATTCCTAAATATTTAACTTTTTTAACTATCTCGCATCCCGTTATTCTTTCCAAGTCTTGTTTTAATTTGTTATCAAGATTTTTAACCAACATCTTTGTCTTGGATAAATTTAGTTTAAAACCTGAAACTTTTCCATAATTTTGAATAATTTCCATCAAACTCTGAACCGATTGTATTGGCTGAGTTAGCGTCACAAGTAAATCGTCTGCAAAGGCACATAATCTATAATCATGTTGTCTAATTTGTACCCCCCTTAATTCCTCTGATGCTCTAATCCTATTCAATAGTACCTCTAAGGTTAAAACAAACAATAAAGGGGATAAGGGACAACCCTGCCTAGTACCCTTTTCTATATTAAATGAATCTGTTAATTGTCCATTCACTATAATCTGTCCTGTTTGTTTCTGATATATAGCTGATATAGAATTAATAAACTGGTCCCCCATTCCCATCCTTACCACAAGCCTTTGCAGAAACGTCCAATTCAGTCTATCAAAAGCTTTTTCTGCATCTAAAAACATTAAAACAGCTGGTACTTGGATATGTTTATCCAAATATTCCAATATGTTAACAAGTTGTCTAACATTGGTTTTCATCTGTCTCCCTTGTAAAAAACCAGTTTGATCCGGGTGAATCCTCTGTGTCAAAACTGTCATTAATCTATTAGCCAAAATTTTGGCAAAAATCTTATAATCCGTATTCAACAAGGAAATAGGTCTAAAATTTTCTACTTGAACATTATCTTTACCCTCTTTAGGAATCAAGCATACATTAGCCGTTTTCCAGGAGGGTGGAACCCGACCACCCTCTTGTATATTCACAAATAACTCCCTCATATGTTCCACCATTTCCTCCTGTAAACACCTATAATAAATCGTGGTAAAACCATCAGTACCTGGAGATTTTCCCAATTTCAATTGCTTAATTGCATCAATAATTTCTTCTGGCCTAATCAAAGCATTTAATCTATCTCTTTGTTCCAAAGTAATTTCGGAAACATTTTGATTTTGTAAAAAGGCATCTATCTCTTTCTCTTGAACTTTTTCTTCAGCATACAATTTGGTGTAGAACTCTAGAAAAGCCTTCTTAATAGTTTCTTGATGAAATACTTCTTGCCCTTTATATTCAACCTTCTCAATTAAACGGGATTTTTGTTTTTTCCTTAATGTATAAGCCAACCATCTGCCAGGTTTATTAGCATTAAAAAAAGTATTATGTTTAGCATATTGTATATTCCTGGCAACCTGGTCGGTCATCAAAATATCAAATTGTTTCCGTAAAACCTTTATCCCTTCTTTAATGTCACTATCATCTGGTTTATCAATTAATAATAACTCTTTCTTTCTTATTTCCGCTTCTAAAACTCGCCTCTTTTCCTCCTGTTTACGTCTATGCCTAGCATTCAGTTCAATTAATATTCCACGCATGTGGGCCTTACTAGAGTCCCACACCACTTCTATTGGTAAACCTACATTCTTGTTTAACCTAAAAAATTCCTTGATAGCCTTTTTACATTCTTGCACATACATTTCATAATTAAACAGATTTTCATTAAGTCTCCAGGATCTACGTAAAAATTGGCCAGACCTTAATTCCATCATAACTGGATTGTGGTCAGACAATACATTAGGTAGAATTTTAACTTTCTTTAAATTTAACATAAAATCACTAGTAGTTAAAATAAAATCAATTCTAGAAAATGATTGATGTCTGTCAGAGAAAAAAGTAAACTCTTGATCCCTACCATGTCTTTCTCTCCAAATATCAAACAAATTAAAATCATCTTTAATATCAAAGAAAGATTTAGGTAAAATTGAACGCGATTGAGAAACTAATGAAATCTTTTTCTTATCCAAACCAGCATCAAGGATTCCATTCCAGTCTCCCATTAAAATACAAGATCTATAGTCCAACTCTAATAACTTTTTGTGTAATGATTTATAAAACATGCCTTGTTTTTGGTTTGGAGCATATATACCCATCAAGAGAACTTTCTTCCCATCCAGTAAAATTTCTATAGCTAAAAATCTACCTTGAGTATCTGCTTCTAATAACTTAGCTTTTATATTATTTTTAACATAAATAACAATTCCATTTTTTTTCTAAAGATGATGCCACAAAGTGTGTACCCAGCTTATTATTAATCAAGTATTTCTGGTCTGAAAATCTAATGTGAGTTTCTTGTAGACAGATTACATCATTTTTACATTGCTTCAAATAATGAAATATCTTCTTCCTTTTTTGTGGAGAATTTAAACCATTAACATTCCACGTCAAATACTTATTTGACATGGCCTTTACGTGAAAGCTTCTGCAAAGACCATTCCACTTCTTCCTGCCTCTTGGGTCTTGCTCCCATGGCTTCCATAGATGTCAGATCAGTTTGCTTGGTTTGAGTTGGTTGTGTTTTTTCTCTTTGTTCAATAGCTTTAGTAGGTTCACGTACACGCCTTGGATCTTTAGGCTTGTCTAGTGCCAAAGGTTGAAAGATATCAATTGACTGCACTGGTTGCTCAACTGCTTTATCCAAAAGAACCGATGAAATTAGTCGAGGTTGTTGAAGTTCCACAGATTGCAATAATTCTAAGTCTTTAACCAACATTGCCCCCTTAGGTTTTGGGGAGGTAGATCTATCAGCCATCAATATATTCTCAAAGAAATCTTTCGCTTTAGCTACAGTAAACAAACGGTATCTTTTATTTTTGAAAAGTAAAGAAAGTCCAGTTGGTACCTCCCATCTATATTGTATTTCTCTTCTTTTAAGCTCCTCCGTCAAAAAGGCGTAATCTTTCCTTGATCTCAACATCTTAGGAGGTATCTCTTTCAACACCTGTACATCTTGACCAGCAACACTCAGTTGTTTATTATAGGCTATAGATAGAACCCAATTTCTATATTTTCTTGTATTAAAATATATCACAATATCTCTAGGCAAATTCCTTTGTGCTGCAATGCGTGAGTTCACTCTGAACAGTCGTTCAATCTGCCAGGCCACATTCTCAACTGAATCATCCAGAAATTTTGCTAAAGCTTCAGAAAAATTTTTTCTTAAATCTTCTTGGTTCTCATTTAATACATCTCTAAATCCCCTAATTCTAACCGCAAACTGCATCTGATGATATTGTGTCAAAGTAGCTTGATCTTGAACATCGCTTCTAATTTCTTCTAATTTTTCTTCAAAATGTTGCTCAGCATTCTCTAATTTCTCTTCAACAACAATAGTATAGTCCCAGACACCCTTAATAGCGTCTACAATATCTTCTCTCATCTCCTGATTAGAGGCTTCTATCATAGCTTTAAAGTCTTTTTTCTGCTCAACCATCTTTTCCTCTATTTTCACATCAAATTTATCTTCCAATTTATCAAACCTATCATTAAAAAAGGATATTACATCTGTTAAAGCCGACTGTAGATCTTTCACTGTAAGCATTTGTGAGGACTGTGCAGGTTCTTGAGATTCTAAAGGAGCAGACTGTGATTTGACAAGCTGTCCTGGAGAGGGCATAGCCGCCTTAGCAGCTGCCTTTTGTCTTGTAGTCATAATTGAAACAAAGAAAGGGAAACTAAAAAAAAAAAAAAAAATTTTTTTCCACTTCCGCCCTTCTCAAGTTCTTTTTTAAAAAGTCCAATTATTTTATAATTTAGTAAAAAAATCAATAAATAAATCAAGTCCAAATAGTCTCTCAAACAAGTCTTGAAAAAAAAGAAAAAAAGTTCCGTTTCAATTTCTCAGTGGAATAAACACTTTCATCTTTCACTTTCACTCAGCAGAAAAAGCAAACGCCATCTTAAAAAGGTTATATTGATTCAAAAAAGTTTGTAGATACAAAGGCAGAAACAAAGTAACAATATACTTGCAATACTCAGAAGGCTCCTGTATCCATTCCGTCTGAATAAAGCCTTTATTATTCTTCCTGAAAGAACAGAGGCGGTCGCAACGTCTAATTCTGTCAGCCGACAGAAGCGTTTCTGAACAGGAGCTTTTCAAGAGCCTGGGGAGCACACCTTCTCTGCCCCTGAAAATTTAATCCAGGGGTCTTGGAAGGGCTCAACCCGGCTCTTAATGCTCTACTCCCCTTCTTTGCCCGAAGGGGAGTTTTTTCGCCGCAACAAACAGCTGATGAACGCTGTTGTTGACGGCTATACTGATTCAGAGACCGGAGCCTCACATTAGAGGCTCCATCGACGAGGCGGAGCCACCGGAAGTCTCCGAGAATTATGTACAATTGAAGGAACAGACCTGAGCCTATAAACATGAACAAGCTTGAAAGTAGTTCCCATTCAGCCTTAAAAATATGTTCTCAAAGTCTACACAGTGTGATTAGAAAGCAACTGTCTGTCTGTCTTAGTTAAAACAGGAACTTATAGCTCATTCTATAATGGAGTACTATACTGTTTTATAATGGAGTACTATACTGTTTTTCTCAAATAACAAATTAACCTGTCATAAAAACTGGAACAATATATTTGTTAATCATTTTATAGCTGTATAGCTTCCATTTTTAAAAAATGTCCTTTGTTCCCTCAGATCTATATTTATGATTTCTGTCCCTTGCTTGTATTTATTTTCTTTCCTTTTGTCCATGACCTCCAATTTCACCCCTACCACCCGTGACACTTTTCTCTTTTCTTTTTTGTTCTAAACACATTCCCCCTGGATTTTGAGTGAATGCACACTCTAATGCCATTTCTCCTACAGGACCTCTGCACAAATACAACTGACCACCATAGTAATCTGGATAAGCTTAATACCACGTGCATTTTCCAGATGGACAAGCTGAATTGTTTGATTACAGAGATTATCACAAAATGAGGGTGAATTACTGCTCTGGTACTTGTTTGTGAGTATCTTAATAATATAGTGTCATGTATTAATGACAGTGTTTCACACATAACAAAAGCAATAGCAGAAAGTACATCTTTTGGATCCATTATGAAATGATTTTTTTTTTCATGGTTCAGAACGAAAGTTCACAGAACAGGGAAAATTCTCACTCTGGTGTTCAGATTTTGTACACAGATTCGGAGAGAACTATTTTGCAATATTGCTTATTTACATTGCACTACGCACTGAATATTTACTATAACTAGTCTGCAACAGTCCTGGGTTGATCCCCTCCTGCCCTTTTCAGTTGTAATCTGTAGTTCATAAGAAGCTTTGTGAAAAAAAGAAATGGAAATTCTCTTCTAGTTTCTCACAGTTTATGTATATTAGCAGTGCTCCCTTGGTGTTGCTCATAGACAAAACTAGGGCTTTCCCAGGAGCAACATATGGCTGTGGGAACTGGGCTATAAGGAAGGCTCTGCGCCGAAGAAATTTTTGCTTTTGAATTGTGCTGTTGGACAAGACTCTTGAGAGTCTTCTTGGACTGCAAGGAGATCAAATCAAGTCAATCCTAAAGACAATCAACCCAGACTATCCTTTGGAAGGACAAACACTGAAGCTCAAATACTTTGGCCATCAAATGAGGAGAGAGGATTCATTGGAAAAAGACCCTGATGGTGGGAAAGGTGGAAGGTAAAAGGAGAAGGAGACGGCAGAGGAGAGATGGTTAGATAGCATCATCAACGCAACCAACTTGGATTTGGGCAAACTCCAGGAGACAATGGAGGAGAGGGGGCCATGGGGTTGCCGAGAGTTGGACATAACTTAGCGACTGAACAATAACAACCTTGGTGTTTCTAGTTCAAATGCTTTAATGAACAGGTTTCAACCAGAATACTGGTCGAAGTCCTTAACTTACGACCACAATTGAGACAGAAACTTCCATTGCCAAGCAAAATGTTTGTTAAGTGAATTGCACCATATTTTATCACCTTTTTCACCACGGTTCTTAAACAAATCATTGCAGTTGTTAAGTGAATCACAAGGTTGTTGAGCGAATCTGGCTTCCCCCATTCACTTTGCTTGTTGGAAGGGGGCTGGGAAGGTCACAAATGAGAATCACATGACCCCGGGACACTGCAACCATTGTAAATATTTGCCAGTTCTCAAGCACTCAAATTCTGAACACATGACTGTGGGGATGCTGCAACGGTCATAAGCATGAGGACTGGTTGTAAGTCATTTTTTTAAGCTGTGATTTTGAATGGCTGCTAAATGAATTGTTGTAAGTCAAGGACTATCTGTTTATTGTGATCGTTCATGAACTCATATTACAGCTCATGTTTGGTTACATTTGAGGCCTAAATAGTAACTATGTTAGAAAATGGCAATAAAAAAGGCTATCATTTTGGCTGAAATTTAGTAAAATTGAATACAATTGAAGAATAAATCCATGAAACAGATTCTATAAAACATCAAACTAAAATGCATTGAGTCAGAGCAGATGGCCTGTGATCTGATAGTGAAGGTCATTGTGATTAATTATTTCTGATGATCCGGCCAGATTGTATCTCATTGACCCCACTGACATATGCAAGGGTTGAAGACTGATTAAGATAGTCTGATGGATCTGATTAGATTTCAGCGGGCACTTGAATGTTTCCCAAACAATATTTTGGGTGTTTTTAACCGGATCATCTCTGGAATGTGGAAATAATAACGGCATTGAACACGCCTACCTTCAAGTGGCATCTCCCAAACTTCAGATCTCAGGGCACTTCATGGTTTACTAAGCATTTGTAAGGATTTCTGGCATAGTATTTCAGTATCTGAGGGGCTGCCATAAAGAAGAGGAGATCAACTTATTTTCCAAAGCACCAGAAGGCAAGACAAGAAACAATGAATGGAAACTAATCAAGGAGAGAAGCAACCTGGAATTAAGGAGAAACTTCCTGACAGTGAGAACAATTAACCAGTGAAAAGGCTTGCCTCCAGAAGTTGGTGGGTGCTTCATCACTGGAGGTTTTTCAGAAAAGACTGGACAACCACCTGTCAGAAATGGTATAGGGTCTCCTACTTGAGCAGGGGGTTGGACTAGAAGACCTCCATGGTCCCTTCCAGTTTTATTCTGACTGAAGCGATTGAAGGAACTGAAAAAAGTGAAGTCTTGAGTGACAGGAGTGAGGAGTATGATTGAACACAGTATAAGCCCGTGTTTGGGTTGATACCATGGTAAAGCATCCATATTTCTCTGTTTTCAGTACATCAGCAGATGTACTGCTGCCTAGGTTCTTACTTTATTATGCAAAAATGGGTGCAATGTTCTCCTTCAAAATTGTTGTGACATGTTTGCAAGACATTTTGCTAACAAAATTACTCCTATTCACTATGATTTGGACTTCTCATGGGCAAGGATAACTGGAGCAATGTCCTGCCAGGTTATCTTGGTTTCCTTTGATCTTATGGACTCAAGGTATGAACAGGATTCTCAGCAGCATGAGCTCTGCCACCTTGGGTCACTTAGATATGGCGTATCAGGCTGCAGAGATAATAAATGCTGCTTTGGGGGAAGATGTTTTTCCCCCTCTGAAAGAGGCAGTGGTACATTCCATCCTGAAGATACCATCTCTCCCTCCAGCAATGTTAGACAACTCCTGCCAAGTTATCAGGTTTCCTTTTTCAGATATAAAATTAGAGAAAGGGATGGACCTGCAGCTACAAAGAATGTTGGATGGAATTGATATCTAGATGCCTTTTAAACAGATTTCAGACCCAAGCATTGGATTGAAACTGTATTGGTTTCTAATGTGGATAACTTTTATTAGAACCTGGATTGGTAAGTACCATCCTACTGCTCTTATTAGATCCTTCATTCTGTACCATTAACCATGGCCTACTTCTGGATGGTCCGCATGAATTGGAAGTGGGAAGCGGATCTTCTCCTATCTAAATGGACAGCTCCAGTTACAGATAGTCCTCAGCTTACTACAATTCATTTAGTGACCACTCAAAGTTGTGGTACTGAAAAAAGTGACATGACCATTTTTCACACTTACGACCTTTGCAGCATCCCCATGGTCTCGTGATTAAAATTCAGATGCTTGGCAACTGGCTCATATTTACGATGGCTGCAGTGTCCCGGGGTCACGTGATCACCTTTTGCGACCTTCTGACAAGGAAAATCAGTGGGGAAGTTAAATTCACTTAACCACCATGTTACTAATTTAACAACTGCAGTGATTCATTTAACTGTGGTAAGACAGGTTGTAAAATGGGGCAAAACTCATTTAGCCCATCTCACTTAGCAAGAGAAATTTTGGGCTCAACTGTGGTAGTAAATCGTGGACTACATGTATTAGCATGTATTAGTATTAGGATGATCAGTTCACGATTTGGAGGGCAGGTAGATGCAAAAGTATTTGCCATTTGACTGTGCCCCAAAGTTTAATTTCCATTACATTATTTTTCCTGGCGGGATTTTATTTAATGCTGTGTAAATTACAGTCTGATCAAACAAAATTAGTTGCTTTAGTGGATGGTGATGTCTGTCTCCCAGGAACAAATGTACTTGTTAACTTCAGAATAATTGCATGCTTTCCTGTTTAAAGATTAGTCTTCTCCCTCCCTATTTATCTAGCTATTTCATTCCTTCTTTACATATTTTTTTCTACATCAGTGTTTCTTCAATTTTTTCTCTGTTTTAAAAATTATGGAAGACCCCACAAGTTTTTATTCGTATGGGTTATATTTACTGCATTAAAAATTAAATGGTATCACTTCTCACAGTTGCTTGATGGAATTTTAATTGCAAATTATTTTTGAGCAGAGGTGGGAAAGAATTTTGATTTCAAGCACTCCTGAGAGGGTCTTGAAGGAAGGCCGGAGCCCTAGGACCACTTTAAGAAATACTGTTCTAGATCAGTGGTTCTCAACCTTGGGGTCGCGACCCCATTTGGGGTCGCGCGACCATTTTGTGGGGGTCGCCGGGCACCGCCGGCCGCCATTTTGTTTTTTTTATTTTTATTTATTTATTTATTTATTTATTTATTTATTTTTAATTTTTTTATTTTTTTTGGTGTGCACGCGCCACGCACGCGCAGATCCGCCCGTCGCACCAAAAAAAAATAAAAAAATAAAAAAAATAAAAAAACAAAATGGCGGACCGCGACGGGCGGATGCGCGCATGTGTGGCGCGTGCGATGGGCCGATCCGTGCATGCGCAGATCCGCCTGTCGCGGCCGCCATTTTGTTTTTGGTTTTTTGATTTTTTTTAATTTTTTTTTAAAAAAATAAAAACAAACAAAATGGTGGCCCGCGACGGGCGGATGCGCGCATGCGCGGCGCGTGCGATGGGCCGATCCGCGCATGCGTGGATCTGCCCGTCGCGGCCGCCATTTGTTTGTTTTTTTAATTTTTTTTTAATTTTTTTTTCCGGCGCGCGTGCGCGCACCCAAGTTGGGGTCGCGGCGCGCATGGGCGGGGCAAGTGGGGTCTCAACCTGAGAAAGGTTGAGAACCACTGTTCTAGATGAAAAGATGAGATATGAGGGTATTTCTGGGGTTATGTCCGTTCATTCAGTGACTGTTACGCTGGCTCTGAACAAGCGGACTTACAACCAATCCTAGAACTTTGGCTGTCACAGTATCCCCATAGTCACATAACCACAATTTCTGACATTCCCTGCTGGCTTCCCACAAGCAAAGTTTATATATCACAATGGCCAAGTCTACACAATTTGTTGGTCCAAAACTAAATAAACAATTCAGATACTGTATTTATTATAATACAGGTTGTCCCCATTTAGCCACCACAGTTGGGAGCAGCAATTCAGTCATTAAGATTGTGCTAACAATATTACTTCAGCTTTCCTTTGCTTTACAGACTTGTGAAAATAAAAACAAAAATGTAACAATTGGCCATAAAGTTACTTTTGCATCACCAACATAACCGTGAGACAGTCACTAAATAAGGAGAGCATCAATAAGCATGATCAATGCTGTCTCCATGCTGAACCCAGGTCTTCTAGTCCAGAGGACCCTAACCTTTTGGGCACCAGTGGCACGGAGAAAGGTTTTTCCAGAGACCATAGGGGGTGTGGTTTTGAATACTGCCTGCATCCCAAGGATGGAGCTTTGCTTGTTTGCGTGGCCCGCTTGTTGTCATGCTGCGGACCGGTGCTGGTCCATGGACCGGGGGTCAAGGACCCCTGTTTTAGTCCACACACACCCCTGTTCAAGCAGGAGAGCTTATAGCAGGGGTGGGGAACCTTGGCTCTTTTATTATTTGTGGACTTCAACTCCCAGAATTCCTGAGCCAGCATTCTGGACAACTCCAGTGTTGGAACACTCACAACTTCTGGAGGCAAGTCGTTCCACTGATTAATTGTTCTAACTGTCAGGAAATTTCACCTTAGTTCTAGGTTGGTTTCTCTCCTTGGAAAAGTTCCATCCGTTACTTCTTGCTCTGCCTTTGGGTGCTTTGGAGAATAGGTTGACCCCACACACGCCCCTTCTTTGTGGCAGCCATTCAAATAGTGGAAGACTGCTCTCATGTCACCCCCCTAGTCCAGGGGTAGGCAACCTTGGCTCTTTTATGACTGGTGGACTTCAACTCCCAGAATGCCTCAGCCAGCATGGCTGGTTGAGGAATTCTGGGAATTGAAGTCCATGAGTCATAAAAGAGCCAAGGTTGCCTACCCCTGCGGCCTAGTCCTTCTCTTCATTAGCTTAAACAATTCCCATAATTGGGGCTGGAGTGTGCGCGTGAGGGAAGCGCGAGATGAGGAAACCTGGTGCAAATACTTGACAAAGCGAGAGCAAGCCGAGCTGTCGCTGCTGCTGCCGCCGCCGCTGCTGCTTCCACCCGGAGCGAAGAGCCCCGCGCGCTCGTTCCTCTTTTCGAATTCGCGCCCGGGTGGGCGGAACCCTGCCGGAGGGGCGGGGTCAGGAGGCGGAAGAGCGCGCGGGCGCTTTACGATAGGCCCTCCCTCGGTTTACGGCAGGGCTTCTGAGGGGAAGGCGTGAGGGGCGCTCAGCCTCTCCCAGGGCGGGAGGGCCGCGTTCTGGTTTCCCGCCTTTTGCTCTTCTCCCCGGGCGTGTGAAGGAGCGCGCGGCAGGCATGGTGAGTGCGTGGGAACGGTGGCTTGACCGTCCTCCCTCACCGGCGGCGGCGGTGGTGGTGGATGGGACGGCCTTCCCTTACCTGGCGCTCTCCAGCTCTGGTGGTGCCAGCCGGGGAATTCTGGGGATTGTAGTCCTAGCACGCCTGGACGGGCGCCGGATGCTGAGGAAGGCGCAACACCGAAATAAGCCACCTTGTCAAGAGGGGTTTGCTTTGCCTGGGGGCTGGGAGGGAGGGAGGGTCGGGGAACCCTGACCCCCCCCGTTTGTCAATAGCCGCCCTCCCCCTCCAAAGCCCAGGAGACTTGTTTCACCCTCCTTAGGCCATCGCTGTGATGTTTTTCTTATAGCAGAACCTAAATGGAGCTAAAAAGAGGAATTTCATTGAGAATCATTTGGGGGGGGGGAAGCTGCCCTCTCCCTGAGGATGTTCAGTGCTGTTTAACTACTATTGCCCATGATTTTGAATGTGGATGAATATCCTGGCCTGCCTTTTATCACTGATCAGTTATCACTGATTCCTGCCTTTTATATATAGTTTTGATCAACTCCACACAGTGAACATACTTAATACTCTTTCCTCCTCCTATTTTCCCTACAACCACCACTACCTGTGAAATGGGTTGGGCTGAGAGAGAGCAATTGACTCAAAAGTACCACCCAGCTGGCTTTCATTGGCTAAAGTGAGACTAGAACTTGCAGTCTCTGGATGATTGGCCCAAAGTCACCCAGCTGGCTTTCATTAGGTAAGGTGAGACTAGAATTCACAGTCTCCTGGTGATTGGCCCAAAGTCATCTAGCTGGCTTTCATTAGGTAAGGTGAGACTAGAATTCACAGTCTCCTGATGATTGGCCCAAAGTCATCTAGCTGGCTTTCATTAGGTAAGGTGGGACTAGAACTCAGTCTCCTGGTGATTGGCCCACCCAGCTGGCTTTCATTAGGTAAGGTGGGACTAGAACTCACAGTCTCCTGGTGATTGGCCCAAAGACACCCAGCTGGCTAGAATTCATGGTCTCCTTGTGATTGACCCAATGTTACCTAGCCGGTTTTCATGCCTAAGGGAGATCTAAAGTTCATAAGTACCTGCGGGACCATTTTTTTCTACTAAATCACCCATTCAGGCTGCCTGGAAGAAGCATTTGGATACATTCCTTTTCTATGAAGTAAGGCATATAGAGTTCAGCATTGTTGGACATAAGATTTATTCTGTCCATTCCAATGTTACAGAATGGAATAGATTAGTATTCAGCTCAGCCAATATTATTACTGAATAATACTGTGGCTAGAAAGCAATCACTGGTAGAACCTGAAAAGTGTAGACTTATTAATTGCTAAAATTAAGCCATCTCCAACAGCTGGTAAATTTAAATGTAGCTATAGCCACCTTTAGTTTTCTTGGCTGTAGTATAAGAATGGCTTGTCATTGCATTTATTTATTTTAAAGTTATTACTGTCCATCAAAAGACTCAGGCAACTTAAAAGTTAAAGAAGTTCAATATCCATCCACTACTTCTCCCGCAATCTCTTAAGGTTTCCACAGCAACTACAGTTGTTTTAATCAATAATATTATCCTATCTCACCTTCAGATGTATGCTTGGCAATACAGGGTTTTCTATTGGCTTTACAGACCACAATCTTAAAAGGTTTTTTTCCCCTTGAATTTCTGCATATCCTTTAGGAATGCTTCTTTCAACTTACCAGTCTATTTCATACCCTTGGTTTTTTTGGGGGTGGACTTCAAAATAAGTATACCAAATCTGGGCTGTAAAATCTGGTTGCTTCAGGGAGTAAAGAGAGTTTTCTATATTTCTTTGCTGTCATTTGATCTGATGACTGTCTGAACTTTGTAGCCATAACTGAAGCACTAACCAGGTTAAACTTTAACTAATTTTTCAGCACCTAGTCAAGGTCAGCTAGGTGCTGCCATCTGCTGGGCTATTAACTAAAACTTAGTTAATTCACAGTTACTGTGTCAAAGGTTCTCCATCATCCAGATAGAGTTGTCAAAGTTGTGTCACGACAACTGGACTACTTGTTGGTTCAAAATATTTCATTTCTTATCCAAGTAGCTTCTTTAGTCTGGGCAAGTTGGTCAAGGGACCAAATATATGTCCTCCAATGAGGTTTCATTTATCGTCTAACCTGGATAGGCTCATTAGGTGAATAGGCAGAGAGTTGTTAGGGTAAAGCAGGGGTAGGCAACCTTGGCTCTTTTATGACTCGTGGACTTCAACTCCCAGAATTCCTGAGCCAGCATTGCTGACGGGTATTCTGGGAGTTGAAGTCCACGAGTCATAAAAGAGCCAAGGTTGCCTAACCATGGGGTAAAGGATTTACGAGTTGAAACTACTCAACTACTCTGTGCCTACTTACCTAATGAACTTATCCAGATTAGGTAAGAAATGAAACCTCCACGGAGGACATATATGAGATCCCCCCTAACCAATTTGCTCAGACTGAAAAAGCTACTTGGATAAGCAGTGAAATGTTTCAAACCAATAAGAAGTTCAGTTGCCATGACTCAACTTCCAGATCACGGTTGCTGTGTGTACATGTGCAAGATTTGGGAGATTGGTAGTGTGAGAACATATTAAAAGTGTCTGTTGAAAATATAGTACATAATGTGTTTAGTTTCCAATCCCAAGTTTAGTCCCTATGTCCTGTTTGTGAATACCTGGATATCACAGAGTTCTTGGAGAGTCTAGGCCAGGGGTAGGCAACCTTGGCTCTTTTATGACTCATGGACTTCAACTCCCAGAATTCCTCCCCTTTCACTGTCAACTGATTTAACTCTAAAAATAGCAGACAGTTCTGCATATATTGGCTGAGAGACCCAGGCCACCTACATTCAAGTGTTTCTGGTGTGGACAAGAAGGACAGCAAGCGGCCACCTGTCCAGTCCCCTATCCCCGACTACAGAGCAGACCTGGGAAGATCCACAGTAATTGGAAGTGAATAGTTTAGGAAACCCAGTTGTAGACTTCTGATAGTTTTCATCCTGGGGCAAGTGAGGCACCTAATGGCACATGGTTGTGAGAATCGCACATCTAAGCCATTGAATACCTTTTTACTTAAGGAAAACCGTTTTCTGCCATGCTATACTACTTGATTAAAAAAAACTACAATGATATAATCTTAGCAGTGTTGCTTATCATTTCTGATATAATTTCAAATATAGGTTATTAACTCACATAAGCATTTCCCATGAGACTGCCTAAACATATAAATGACAACTACCTGTGGAACATTTATGGCTTGAAATTAATAACCTTGCTTACTCGCTGGTATTTTGGAAAAGATAAAATCATTTTATATATATACAGTGAAAGAACTGTGGAGAGTATGTTCTTAAGGCTGAGTAGCTTAATTCATGAATTATTGATAGATATCTGAAATTTAATAAGTATATTGTCAAATATGAGTGACGAGAAATAAACAAAAATCTTCCTAGGAACAATATTTTGTTTTTGTTTTTTTAAAATGCTATTGTATTCAGCTGGAATAAAAATAATTAAGATTTCTGAGAACTTTTAAGAGGAATTTCTTATACAGATGCAGTTATTCCAATACAGGACAATTAAACTGATTGTCTAGCTCTCAGTTATGTTTGCACCCCAGATTTGCTCCAAAGGGTTGGTAGAAGAGACAAAGTAAAATCCCACTGGTGAAGTTATTCATTACAGTACCTATATAAGACTGGAAATTGACATAATACAAGTTTCTGAATCATAGAATATTTCTGTCAGTCAGAAAGGAATGAACAAATGCAAAAATGTTTTGTGTCCTAGTTTTAAAAGAAAAGTATTCATGTTTTACTACCCATATAAATCTAGGTTTCATGATGTCTTCCCTAATGTCTCTGTGTGTGTCTGTCTGTCTCTCTCTCTCTCTCACACACACACACACACCTCTCTCTCTCTCTTGTTCTCTCTCTCTCTCTCTCTCTGTAACTCTCTCTCTCCCCCCCTCTCTCCCCCCCCTCTCTCCCTCTCTCTCTCCCCTCTCTCCCCCCTCTCTCTCTCCCCTCTCTCTCTCTCCCCCCTCTCTCTCCCCCTCCCCCCCTCTCTCTCTGTAACTCTCCCCTCTCTCTCTCTCTCCCCTCTCTCTCTCTCCCCTCTCTCTGTCTCTCTCTCTCTGTAACTCTCTCTCTCCCCCCCTCTCTCTCCCCTCTCTCTGTAACTCTCTCTCCCCTCTCTCCCCCCCTCTCTCTCTGTAACTCTCCCCTCTCTCTCTCTCTCCCCTCTCTCTCTCTCCCCTCTCTCTGTCTCTCTCTCTCTGTAACTCTCTCTCTCCCCCCCTCTCTCTCCCCTCTCTCTGTAACTCTCTCTCCCCTCTCTCCCCCCCTCTCTCTCTGTAACTCTCTCCCCCCCTCTCTCTCCCCTCTCTCTCTCTCTCCCCTCTCTCTCCTCTCTCTCTCTCTCTCTCTCTCCCCCCTCTCTCCCCCCCTCTCTCTCTTTCTCTCTCTCACACACACACACACAAAACAACTGAAGACCTCTATAATGTTTAAGCAATCTCTGTCTCGTACTTATATTTGGTTACACTTTTATATATTCAGAAAATCCTTTTCACTGATACGTAAGTGTCCAAGCATAATGTTCTGAAGTTAATGTTTTTTTCATTTTATGGTATTCCTTTTTTTCCTTTCTTTTAGGCTGGTACTATGATAGTAGTTGGCCTGACAATAGCTGCTGCTGGTTATGCAGGTTTGTAGTTGGAAAGCTTGCTTTATTTCACTTTGTGTTACATATGTATCCTCTAATGGATAGTAGTAATACAGCCTAGTGTTGGGAAGCATAGGGGTATTTTGGATGGTTTAATAAACAGAAAGGCAGTGGTTCTTGTGGACGGGTTCAGTAGCACTATTTCTTCCTGAATATTGCTAATTATTTGATACAATTAATTTCATATCACATTTGTTATTCTGTTGCTTTTAAGTTTAAAACAGATCTCGAAAATGTAGGTTCACGTATTGCAGAAAACACTGATTTGCTAACCATAGTTTACTGACTGGCTCAACATTTGCTAAGTATGGTTCACATAGCCATGCTACATTACGGCTTAATGTAATTTGTACATTGGCTCTGCATGACTTCATCTGTTTGAATTACATCTGTATTATTGGACATAATTCTGCATAGGGCTGGCATGTGGAAATTTGGAGTTTGGACCAAAATGATTTTAAATATTGTTAACACCTTCACCAGGATGAGGAATATCAACTAAATGCTCTAGTCCAGTGGTTCTCAACCTTTCTCAGGTTGAGACCCCACTTGCCCCGCCCATGCGTGCCATGACCCCGACGCCGTGGAAAAAAATGTTAAAAAAGTTAAAAAAAAAACAAAAAACAAAATGGCGGCCGCGACGGGGGGATCCACGCATGCACGGATTGGCCCATCGCACGCACCGCGCATGTGCGCATCCGCCCGTCGTGGGCCGCCATTTTGTTTTTTTTATTTTTATTTTTTTAAAATTAAAAAAACAAAAAACAAAAACAAAATGGCGGCCGCGACGGGAGGATCTGCGCATGCGTGGATCGGCCCGTTGCACGTGCCGCGCATGCGCGCATCCACCCGTCGTAGTCCGCCATTTTGTGTTTTTTTTATTTTTTTTATTTTTTAAAAAAAAAATTAATTTTTTTTTCGGCGCGACGGGCGGATCTGCGCATGCGCGGTGTGCGCACGCCCAAAAAAAATAAAAATTTTTTAAAGAAAATAAAAAAAATAAAAATTAAAAAAACAAAATGGCGGCCGGCAGTGCCCGGCGACCCCCGCGAAATGGTCACGCGACCCCAAATGGGGTCGCGACCCCAAGGTTGAGAACCACTGCTCTAGTCTAAGGAATTACTTAAATGACAGCAATTTATCAACATGGCAATAAATTGTCGAGCTTCAAAAGAGAGGATGGATTCTCAGTTCACTACCTGTGCTTATATCCTATATGAAAACTCTCTCAGAATTTGTCATCACGTCAGAGGAAGCTGATCCCCAGGTTATGGGGCTTTCCAGTCTTGTGGGGCAAAGTCATATTTGGAATGCTGACAAAGCACCACAAGACTTTTTGCAAAATGACCATTATGAAGGGGACAGTCCATTTATAAAATGTCTACTATGAAAGCTATGGACAGTCACAAAACTTGATAAAACTAAAGGCATTATGTGTCCCATTGACTTTAGTCTTTTTCAAGACCATTTTTTAAACTGATGTTCCCTCACCCTGCACACTTCCCTGGGGTAGGCGTGTCTCGAAGTCTATCGTAGATACGTTATCCTCTCATTAACAATGCCACCGCTGTCTTTGTATCAATAAATTACTCAAAACGTGATTTTCTGAAAGGAGTACTATAGTTAAAGACCATCTGCCTTGCTCTTTCGTTTCTGCTGCCCAAACATAACACACAAATGATGCTTTAGGAGATGTGCTGTTTAGTATCCTTGCGCTTAATTTACATTTCTTATTGTTGACTTTGTGAAATTCTTAAAATACATTGCCTTTTTTTAAAAAAAATTGCTATAGTAAATTCTAAATCCTTTAAAGTAGAATTTGAAATGTGCCAAGCAGAGGGAAAAATAACTGAGTGTGGTGAATGCAGCCTTCCTGGTATTTAGTAACCTGAGTGATGTGTGGGGAAAAAAATAATTTAATTTAATTTAATTTAATATTCACACTTATATGTCGCCCTTCTCCGAAGACCCAGGGCAGCTCACAACAAGAAATAAAATAACAATTTTAAAAATTAACCACATTCATACCACACACAAACACAATCAATTCGCAGCGGCTGATGGCGGGACACTCTTAGGGCCGAGGGGCAGAGCACAGCTCATATGCCCCAAGCCTGTCGACATAGATGTGTCTTCAGCCCTTTCCGGAAAGCTAGGAGGGAGGGAGCAGTACGAACCTCTGAGGGAAGCTGGTTCCAGAGGGCTGGGGCAGCAACGGAGAAGGCCCTTGCCCTAGGTCCCGCCAGATGGCATTGTCTAACAGACGGGACCCGTAGGAGGCCAACCCTATGCGCCCTAACCGGTCGCTGGGATTCATGAGGCAGGAGACGGTCCTGCAAGTATCCTGGTCCATTGCCATAGAGGGCTTTATAGGTCATAACCAACACTTTGAATTGTGTTCGGAGACCAATTGGTAGCCAGTGCAGCTCACGGAGAGCTGGAGTAATATGAGCATGTCTTGGGAGACCCAAGACAGCTCGCGCGGCCGCATTCTGGACTACCAGAAAATTAAATTAAAAAAGGATTTAAAATTAAATCCTTTCAGCGGGATAGGAAGTACTGGACCTCTGTTTACACTCTCTTCAGCCTATTGCAATAGTAGGAAGCTTCTGCGGAAGCATTACATTTTGTCCTGGGATGGTCTAGTTGCGTCTACAAGTTCTGCAGATCTCACTCTAAATAGCCGAAGTGGAATCTTTCTTTTCCTTTCTTTCCAGGACGCTATGCACTGCAAGCATTGAAGCAAATGGAACCACAAGTAAAGCAAACGTTGCAATCTCTGCCAAAAACGGTGAGTTTGTTTTTTCTCAGTATTCTTTTGCAGCAATATCATTTTCTTCTTTGCTTACCGTGGGACATTAGACAGAAACAGTTCAATGCTTAGGATTACGAGATCCCAGATTTGTCCATTATAAGCCTTATGCTTACTGGTGTGCAAATGAATTGAAAATATTTGCTGAGTTTTATAGAAATATTTTTGTGTCATGCTAGCAAAAAAATGATTAGTTGGTGTGATGAACTAAGCCCAGTGGGAAGACATTAAAAGTAAGAAATTGTGTCGCCTCTTCTACGTCTTGGCAATGCTGTATGTACTTGGATGATGTATTTTGTTCTATTTGTCACAATTAGGTGATGGGCGTCTTTAATTTCTTATTCGTAGCATTGCATAATGCTTTTGTAATAACAATGTATTTTATTTTCAGGCCTTCAGTGGCTATTACAGAGGTGGATTCGAAAGCAAAATGAACAAGCGGGAAGCTGCCTTAATATTAGGAGTGAGGTAAAATTAAAATTAAAAATCACAGGAATATTTTCCAGGGAAAACCGCATAAGAAAAAGAATGGGAAACGTGTTAGTTGGCATGATTTTTGTAGCTATGATTTGAACATAAAAAGCTTTTGGTATAGGCTGTAACTCTCTGATCAGAACATAACAGCCAATTTTACGTTCAGTATTGTTAATGACAGGGTCTCCAAGATAGTGATTGGAGATAGGGTGGATGCCAGGTTTTCAGATCCCTCTAGAACAGGGCTTTTCAACCTTTTTACCGATTGTACCACTTTTAGGATATGGCAATATTCGAGTATCACCTAGCAAGGTGTCAAAAATTTGATGACCAAAATAAAAACCTGTTCAAAGTTGCAATTGCACTGAAATGACCTATGACCATTTTTCACACTTATGACTATTGCAGCATGCCCAGGGTCATGTGATTTATATTTGGATGCTTGGCAACTGATTCATATTTATAATGGTCACGGTGTTCCAGGGTCATGTGATCCCCTTCTGCAACCTTTTGACATGGCTCTTCTTATGTTCTTATGTAAGGAGTGCAGCCGGCACTTAAGGAAGAAAAAAAAATGTAAGTACTGGCTGCAGGCTAAGGCAACCTCCCCAAATGGCTCCATTCACAAGTAAAGGAATGCTAAGGCAAAATCCATTCAGGAGAAAAATACTTCAAAATCCCTTGCAGCAAAACTTACAGCTAACAACAGCAGAGCAATAGAAGCTAACACGAGACATCAGCCAAATAGAAATTGCCAAACACTCCTTAAGAACACAAAGCCCTCATTGCACAAATCCCAGAACTTCAAAGTCACAAAAGCACACAAGAATCCTTCCACTCTTCATCTCCTTTCCTCCGTGCTTCACCTCCAGCCATTGCTGCCTTTTTTCATTCCTCTTGGAGGGCGACCCCTCCCCCGCTGCATTTCTTGCCTATTTGCTGCTGCCAGCACAGGTGGTTGCCACAGCAGTTGTAGATCTGCTCATGGCCAGCCTGCTTGATCTCCTCTCCCCCCCCCCCCGCCCTCCTCCTCCTCCTCCTTCTTCCCCTTTGGTGCAGCTGACTCTGCCTCCTCCCAAGGTTGCTGCTTTTTTCTCTCTCTCCCTCCTGCCCAAACTGCCTCCTTTTATAGGCTCTCCTGTCTCCGCCTCCCCCCTCCTTTCTCATGGGGGAGGGTGAGCCAGAAGTGAGCCTGGGGCCTTTGCAGCTCCAGAGGAATCTCTCACTGCAAGTCCTTGCCTGTGCTGGCTCTTTCCCTCCCCCACTACACTTGGCTAGGCAGGGCTGCGTACCACCTGCCACTCATTAATGTACCACAAGTGGTACGCGTACCACCGCTTGAAAAGCCCTGCTCTAGAATAGCACTAGCAATAGCACTTAGACTTATATATAGCACTTAAAGCCGTGGTGGGGCAGTGGTTAGAATGCAGTATTGCATGCTAACTCTGCTGACTGTCAGTAGTTTGTTCCTGACTGGCTCAAAGTTGACTCAACCATCCATCCTTCTGAGGACTGGTAAAATGAGGACCCAGATTGTTGGGGGGCAATATGCTGACTCTGTAAACCGCTTAGAGCTGTAAAGCACTATGAAGCGGTATATAAGTCTTAAGTGTTATTGCTATATACCACTTCATAGTGTTTTACAGCACAGTCTAAGCGGTTTAGAGTCAGCATATTGCCCCCAACCATCTGGTCCTCATTTTACCGACCTCCAAAGGATGGAAGGCTGAATCAACCTTGAGCTGGTCAAGATCGAACTCCTAGCAGTGGGCAGTTAGCCTGCAATACTGCATTTTAACCACTGCACCATCATGGCTCCCTAAAAGTTTGAATGCTGTTTTCTCAGGCAAACAGATTTGTCATATTTGTAATTCACCCAGCCAATTAGGCAAAGAAGTTCAGTAACTGTGTGATGTAATGAGGGATCTGATTTTTTTTTACTATCCTAATAAGACAAACAATGGGGGAGAGGAGGGAATACTTCTGTGTGTAATTGCAGAACAATCAGAATAAGCCATTTGTGTTTCTTGCTAGATTATCACAAAAAAAAAATAAAGATTATGTAGCTTGGAAATATCTCTTAAGCACACTGTAAATTTCAGAATATCCTTCCTCCTAATAGTCATTCTGTGAAATGAGGGAGTGAAGTGAAATAGGTGCAATAATATGGTATTTTTAATAATAATCTGTCTGATTTTGAATATTTTTCCTATTTATAAATTATTTAATTTAAAAAAACTGTTAGTCCTACAGCTAACAAAGCAAAAATCAGAGAAGCTCACAGAAGAATCATGCTTTTGAATCATCCTGATAAAGGTAAACCAGAAGATGTTAATATGTCAAATGGCTATGTGTGGGGCTGAAGATGTTAATATGTTAAATGACTATGTGTGGGGCTGCATGGAAAAAAAATTAAGAATTGAATTTAGGCATTTTCAGTTCTGTTTTCCTAATTTTGTTATTTGAAAGTTGTGCATGCACACAGGAAAAAATGAAAATTTTCTGATAAGCATGGCAAGCTATAGTTTCATTACCACTTCTAATGTAGTTAAAGGTTTTTGTACGGACCATTTTATTATTAAAATGACTAAAATGTTTTATTATTTTGAATATTCAGTTCACTGATTACATATATTTCATTTACCAGAACAATGGCATAATTTCTGTATTGTGAACATGACAACCATATTTTCCTCTTTATCAGGTGGGTCTCCTTATGTTGCAGCCAAAATAAATGAAGCTAAGGATTTACTGGACAGTCAAGCTAAGAAATGAAAACTCATCATTGATTTAACAATTAGAATATATTTTCAAAATAACCCAAAGAAAATTGATAAATGAAGCTGTCATACACACCAAAAGGATATTGTTTTGATGTAGGGCATATCCTTCTCTGTGGTTATTTTCAGAAATTGTCAACCACAACTTCTGATGCACTTCTAATGAAGTGCAAGTTTGTACAGAACCAGTTAATCAGATAGTAATATCTGAAATTCACACTGTTATCGTTTTAGGTTAAAAAAAATTGGCAGGATAAATGTGAACGTGAAGATTCTGCTGAAAACATCTTTTGAGGCTTAGTAATATTTTGAAGTAATTTATTTCTCAGCTGAGAACAGCTGTATTATTTTATCATAGAATTATGGTGCAGTACTCTTCAAAAGTGATTTTTTATTACCATGATTGCTGAGCAATAAAATTCTTACAATATTTCTTTATATGACTGCATAAGAAAGTGTTGTTATAGAACAGTCGCTCTCATAAGCTTCCTGCGGGCCAAGCAGCCATTCATGAATGAGAACCAAGTAGGTAGCCTCCCAACTTTCTAATAGAGCTTTCAAAATAAGAATTTTCAATTCTTCACACTAAGAAAAACTTAAGATTTATTTCTGAATAATGGCTGCTGCCTTTGTGAATATTTGAAGAGGATCAAAACAAAAAGGGAAAAAACTAGGCTTGAAGCTGTCATGGATTTTAAGAATCCAAGTATTAAGTGTTGTGAATAATGTTGTTTCTGATGTATACTAGAATAGTTCCCCCCTTTAAATGAGGGGGGAAACGGTTCTATTGGGCTTTTTAATTGATTTCGTGGCTTCTAAAATGCTGTTCTTTGATTTAAGGCTTCTGTAGCTTACAAAACATGTTGCTCAACCTACTCTGGAAGCTGTATGCTTTTTTTCAAACTTTTTTTTTATCTTGGAGGTTGCCTAATTTGTTACCCAGATCAACTCGAGTTGTGTGATCCATCACTGAATGTAATTAGAGCAGGAAGCTCTATAGGACAGATCTTGGAATTCTGCATTTGAGTGAGTAGTTCGGGCAATTTTTATGTGGGATTCTAGTAGGGACGGCTATGAAGTACTTGGAGGTGGCAGATTCATCTAGAGATGATTATATTACTATATTCCACTTTTTAGGCAGAATTCAAGACGCAGCATCTACAATCTTAAATATAAATACAGGAAATTATAGATTTTTCCCCCCAAGGGGGTCTGGAGAAATTTAGGAAGCAAGGGAAACAGGGCATCTGAGCAATTTTGTCTTCTTCCTGGTACCATATTCCTGTAGTATGGCTATGGTATTTGCCTACCTGTTGAAATATAGGAAGAACGACAGAAAATGTGAACAAACTATCTCCAGTAGTTAGGAAGGGTGAAAGAAGACAGAATAATTCTGTGAAAGAGCACTGAGAACAAGGAGAGAGAGATGGCAAGCGTTAGGAGAATGGGAGACTATTACACATAAGATCAAGCGATAAAACACTAAACCAGAGTTCCCCAATCTTTCCAGCCTGGTGGCCTGGCACGGGAGAGGGGCGAGTTGAGTGGTAGGTGCACAGCTCCATTTGTGCAAATGGTGCGCTCACCCTCCACTCACACAAATGGAACTTCGCATGCAAGGGGAGGATGTTTGCACTTGTGGGTGAAGTTCCACTCGCACAAGTGGTGCGCATGAAGCTCCATTCACCTGAATGGAGCTTACTTTCTGCTCATGTCAGTGGAGCTTCACACATAAGCGGGCTTATCTGCCGCTTACACAAGTGGAACTTCACACGCCTGGACTTGCCCATTTCTCCCGTGGCCCCGTTTTGAACAAGCCGCGCCTCGGGGGTCGGGGACTCCTGCACTAAACTATATACCAGTGATGGTGAACCTTTATGAGACCAAGTGCCCCAAAACTCCCCACACCGCCCCCCCATACTGCCCCTGCTCCACCCCTGCCCCCACCCACCCACAGGGCCACCTCCACAGCCCACCACAGATCGTCCAGGCAGCCCAGCAGCGCCATGGCGGCTACGCCCTCCACCCGTGCCCTACAGCATCATGTTTGCGACGGGGCGCAAGGGCGGAGTCTTGTCACCATTGCCTGGCTGCCATGTCCTTGGCTGCGCTGCTCCAGGCAGGCCATGCCTGGGGGTGACTCTCCTCCGGGGCTGCTGGTATGGAGGCGGCCATGGGGGGAGGCAGGGCTGGGGCGACAGCACGTGTGTGCTCACAGAGAGAGCTCCGAGTGCCTCTGGCACTCGTGCCATAGGTTTGCCACCATTGCTATATACTGAATCTGGACTTCCTATATGCCATTCTTTACCCCACAGAAGATAATCCATTTTACGTGTGGAAGAAATTTAACCACATCTTTACTATAAAGGGATGGGGAGTAGTCTCATTCAGTGAAAATTTGATCAGATCTCTCCATCAAAGCAACTATTTTAATAGACTTGAAGCTGAGCTGAAGCTGATGAAGATTAGGTAAAATGACCTTTTTTTTTTTTGCAGAGAACCTCCATAATTTTAAGATAGCAGAAATTTAATTGGGCGGCAGTAGGTGGCAATTCAGAGTAGGCATCTTAATGGATCACTAGCAGACTGTGTTTATAGAAATATAATCATTTAAAAAAAAAGTGAGTGTGAATTTTAAAAATCCACTGTTACAAGCATTCACAGCTGTGCAACAAGTATGACCTAAAACAGGGGTGTCAAATGCCAGCCCGCGGGCCGGATGCATATAGCAAAACCGCACCCACCCCATTGCCGGCAATGACAAAAAAGTCATGATACGGTGCAACACATCATGTGACGTTGCGAGTTTGACACCCCTGACCTAAAAGCTAAACTTTTGTTAATCTACTGAGAGACATGGTAAAAGAGATTCTGTGACTTAGTTCTAATGATGTCTCCTTGAAAAAAGAAATTTAAAAAAATGCAAAATGCATTTTTTGTGCTACATCAGACTTGAGATAAAAAGCAGATAAAAAGTAGGGGGCTGGACTAGAAGACCTCCAAGGTCCCTTCCAGCTCAGATTCTAGTCTAATCTAGTGTAATCTAGTCTAGTTTAGTCTAGTCTGGTATCTAATTAGAATGCCAGGATTTTTAGGAACAAAAATTTAGATCAGGGAGAGAATCCAATTGGAAATTGAATTTTATCATTTTTTTCCTAAATTGTCCTATTACTGCTGTTTCTATGCAATAATCAGCAAAAGGAAAGACTTAGATCTGCAACTTAAATGAGGAACAATGTTGCCAGCTGCATAAACCTTTCAGAAAATGACATTAATATACTTTTCATTCAAAGGTAATGCCTCCATAGAACTTATTTCCAACCCTTGTATAACAAATTAATAACTAGCAAATGTTTAAGGATCAACCAATGGAAGATCAAGGTTTATTTTTCTACCAGCATACAAAAACATATTGCACATCAAACAACCAAAAAATAAAAATACTCTAAGGACTAACATATGTAGTTTATACAGAATAAACTTTCTGGAAATTGATCTTTTCAGTAGTTCTGGTTATCTTAATGGACATGACTAATTCAGAATTAAGTGTTTTAACTAAAGCTATGTTTGATTTTTAAATACTGTACAGTTTAATAAATAAATCAAACAAAGCCTCAATGTAGAACAGTCACTGCCAATGTCACCCAATATCCCTGCAGATTGAGAATTTAATAAATGTATTCCAGTGGTCTGCAGTTTTCCCCACTACATACAGCATTTAAAAAACATGTATTAAAACAGACCAGTTTCCAGACTAAACTAATGGAGAAATTACAATTCAGTGCAAAATATTTTAGACTGCATTTTTTCTAGTTTCCCTCAGGTGAAGAAGTGGTTGCATATTATTAAAAATGTAATAAAAGCAGCTAATGCTTTCATAAAGTAGGTTATGTTAGGGATCCCCCCACATCTGTCATATTTTGAAAACAAAATAACGTTTCCTATAGCCAGCAATTTGTTTTTATTTAAATGTTACATATACTATTCTCAAGGCACATCTGATGATATTTATAACACAGTAGGTGTCAAAAGTATGTTCAACATTGGATTTTTTTTCAGGATCCCTCCCTGTTGTTTTCCAAAATGGAGGAACTGAAAGTGCGGTGTCAAGACTCGCAATCCATATTCTATCTTTGGCAAGCTTATACAAGCACTATTGTAAAATGTAATGTAAAAGAACTGTAAACTAGGAACTCTTGTTTATGAAACACCATTCAACACAGCTTCTTCCTGTTTATTCCCATCTTCTTGTATAGTACTAGGCTTTTCCTCAGGACTATGCTGCTCCTTGGAAGATTCAGTCTCAGAAACCACTGCTGGGCCATTTACTGCTTTTTCAGAAAGGCCAACCTCTTCAATCACATCTTTCACCTTTTAAAGGAAAAAAAAAAGACTTGGTGACGAAAGAACTGTGAATCATTAAACCATAATTAATACCCCCCTGCCCCACTTTCAGACGGTAAGAAAATCCGCAGAAGGCATTCATTTTAGAAGGATGATTACATGAACATTTTTTGTTATACCCAGTTATCTATAGTACCTATTTACTTAAATTATTCTTAAAATCCAGTTGAAAACACTTGTTCAGGGGTAGGCAACCTTGGCTCTTTTATGACTCGTGGACTTCAATTCCCAGAATTCCTGAGCCAGCCATGCACTTGTCAAATGAACAAGGTAGAAATTATTTCCAAACACAAGCTGCATTCTTGCCTTAGACTGCCATTCTTAGAAAGCTGGAAAATGTGATTAGGGCAAGGTATTCTTAACAGGAGTTGTCTCAATTTGCTAATACATTTCTAACAAGAGTTTTCCTATTTTTATATTGCCCTGCAAACTGGCAGACCTTTTTCAGTACCTGCAGGTAGATATGGTAATTTAATCCTGGAAGTAATTTCATAGATGGATATTATTTAAAAGCAAAAGTTTCCCTATCCAGTTGTGTCCGATTCATCTGTTTGTTAGCCAAAGGAGCCAACATTGTCCAAAGATCTTTCCCTGGCCAGCATGACGACATACCACAGTGTAGGCTGTACAGCAAAAACACGGAACGCTGTTGCCTTCCCACCAAAGTGGGGCGTATTTATCTACCAGGTCACTCTGTCATGTGGCATTTGGGTCTTGAACCCAGGTTGTCAATTTTCCAGATGGCCACCTCAACTTCTTAACCACTGAGCCCCCTCTAACTAGGCATTAGTTTTTTTCTTTTAGGTTTCTTACCGTTTCCTTCTTGTTTTTACCCAGTGTTTCCTTTGGGAGGTTTCTTTGTCTACTCTGAGATTCTGCTCTTGATATATAATCAGCAACTGTAACTGTGAGGAGAAAAATTCACAGACTTTTATGTTTAGAAGACATCCAACTCCTCATTGGATAAATTAAAATTTATCCTTTTACATTCCAAGACTCATACAAATTCAGTCATATTTTGAGGCCCACCCAAACAGAAAAACTTAATGATTAATCCTGAAGCTTCATACAGTTAATTTAAATCCATTTTGACCTGTTTTTGCTTCTTTTTTTAAAAAAATAGGTCACTTTCAAAATATTTTTGCCTTATTTATTATCAAAGGAGAACTCTACAACTTTCCTATGGCTTCCAGGTTTTTTTTTTTTAGGTGTCTTTAAAGGCACTGAAGAAAATTTGAAAGATGGTCAAGATTTTGAAAAGAACCCTGGAAAATGATTTTAAAAAACATGTTTTAGTCCAAATGGGTGATAGACTTGAGGCAGATGGATACAGAGCCCAAGGAGATATTTTAGAGAACCTTCTTAGATTTAGGAACATTTCTTCTGAAGTGAGAAAATGGGTAAAGAAAAATTGAAGTGGCATTAGCATCCCATCTTAACCATGAAAGCCAGCTGAGTGACTTTTGGCCCAACGCACCTCAGAGAGTTGTTGTCTTACACTTGGCCAGGAAAAATCAAAGGTACAAGGGCAGATCGGGTGAGACCCGGCTCAAAAACAGTAACTGTGAGAGGGACCTTGGAGTCCTAGTGGACGATCACTTGACTATAAGCCAGCAGTGTGCAGCAGCCGCCCAAAAAGCTAATACAATCTTTGGTTGTATAAACAGGCATAGAATCAAGATCATGCTAAGTACTAGTACTGCTTTATAAAGCCCTAGTAAAACCACACCTGGAATACTGCAGCCAATTTTGGTAAACATATCACAAAAAAGATGTTGAGAGGTTGTAAAAAATTCAGAGAAGAGCAACTAAGATGATCAGAGGCCCGGAGACCAAAACATACGAAGAACGGCTGCGGAACTTCGGTTTGGCTAGTCTAAAGAAAAGAAGAAATAGGGGAGACATGATAGCAGCGTTCCAGTATCTAGGGAGCTGCCACAAGGCAGAAGGGGCCAGGTTGTTCACCAGAGCACCAGAGGACAGGACAAGAAACAATGGTTGGAAACTGATCTAGGAGAGAAGCAACCTGGAATTAAAGAGAAACTTCCTGACAGTGAGGACAATCAACCAGCGGAACAGCTTACCCCCAGAAATTGTGGGTGCTCCATCACTGGAGATTTTTAAGAAGAGACTAGACAATCACCTGTCTGAGATGGTGTAGGTTTTCCTGCCTAAGTGAGGGGCTGGACTAGAAGACCTCCAAGGTCCCTTCCAGCTCTATTCTATTCTGTTTATGGGAAAAACATCTTACCATAGGGTAGGGATGTCAAACTCAATTTCATTGAGGGCTGCATCAGCATTACGGTTGCCCTCGGGGGGCCGGGTGTGTGTGGCCAGGGTGGGTGCAGCCTACTGGTGGGTGTGGATGGAGTGGGTGTGGCCAGCTCTATATCGTTCGTGCCAAGGGTGCCCGTGGGGGCCTGGGCAGGAGTGGGACAGATCTGAGGGTCTCTGGCAGAAGGTGGGACCAGGGCAAGCGCCAAGGCATGGTGCATTTCTTCATTCCTCACAAAGGGTGACACCTCCCCAGGGGGCGGGGCTGACGCGGCAGGGGCCTTGTGGAGCTAAGACTGAATGCCTTTCAGCATAGATGGCCACCACAAAATTGTACATTGGCTCCCGGCCGGCCTGAGCCAGGGCCAAGGCAGCGGGGGCCGTTCCCTCACTGTTTCCAGGATGGCTTCGCAGGCCACATGAAACCACTTCGTGGGCCGCATCCGACCCCCGGGCCTTGTGTTTGACATGTCTGCCATAAGGTAACTCTGGGCGGCTTAAAAGGCTAAAACTATACAAAACCTATACACCATACAAATCAAATACTATAAATATATAAATATTTTAATCCTAACTAAAAGATCAGGAGGGAGTAGGATGGAGGGGCGCGAGGGGAGGTGGGATCTGATATTTATGAACCACCCCCCAATGTGAAGCCCCTCCCCACTGGAGCCCCAAACCAATTGGTGGAATCCGGTTTTTAAGCTCTTGCAGAAGGTTAGGAGGATTGGAGCCAACCTCCCCACCTTAAGTGATTTGTAAAAATAATAAAAACAGTATACAAATAAATAAAAATCTTAAAATAGTTAACTAAATGCTTTTCTTTTTTCTTTTTTAGAGAAAAATATCCTTAGGACAGGGAGTACTGTGGCTTGTTTTTTTCTTTTGACTCCATATAGCAGCTATATTTTCCAATATGGTGTATTGGAAAAGAATTGGGGAAGAGGTATTAAAAATGAGTTGTGTGTGATGAATAAGGTATAACTAATAAACAAATTCACGTGGCCAAAAATGTGCAGCATATCTGAAAATATTTCCCAGCAGCGGCTGTCATTATCTCTCAGAATTTAAGATTAATTGATCAAAATCATACTACCTTAATTTGTTAAAGATCCCTATTAGTATAGTACTTTTGATTGCTATATTTCTCCAGTGAAGTCATACTGCAGTTCTCCAGAATTAAAGTGAAACCATTGGAAGCAGACTGAGAAAGCAATTTTTAATTATCCATCAAAGGATTTTTGTGGTTAACTGATCAAGATCATGTGTCTATTATTCTATAGCATTTTGTAGTGTAAAATTCATTTCCTTTTGATTTGTAATTGTAATAACTAAACTGTTCACAAGCCTTTTGAACTCTACAGAAACATTAATGTTCTTGAACTTAACATATGCAAGATATTTATAAATGCAACAAACATGGATTATTCTAGAAATTAAAATGTGTACTTTTAAGTTGTTAGTACATATTTAAAGATGCATCAAACCACAATGGCAGACAGAGCATGCAACTATTTTTTGCTTTACTGCAGTTGTATGATTTCCGTTGTCCTCCAAATATCGTTCATATTAATTCAAAATATGAGACAGGCAAATAGCATGCAAATAACTTCATGTTTTATTGCAGTACTAATAAGCTAACCAGCATTCCTACTAACAAGTAGTTGCCAGAAATGAGCACCACCAGGCAGTGTTGCTTTCATTATGGCATATATTTCCACTCCGACATCTAGAAATCATTCTGTTTTAATGGTGCTTACACTGGGAGCATGACACTAATGTTAGTTACTGGAACATGAGTAACTAGTAATTTCTCAACCTGTAGTCTGTTATTAAGTAATTATTATTTACAAGAGGCACTTTACACGCTTCAGAGGTACACAAACGGTAGACATGGAGCATTCCTTCATGCTTGTGACCTGAGATGGGCCACCTTTCCACTTAAGTTACCTGGCTGTCTATCTTCTGCCTGACCCCTGAAGCGACGCCTGCGACTACGATTGCGTCGCTGGGTTTTTTTGTCTCTATCATCTGCAATTGCAAAGTTGAGGCATGAACCATCTTACAGATGAATATTTTTTCTCAGCACAAAGCACAAAGAAAAAATCCTATTTCACACTTGCAAATGGAGTAGCAACAGTATAAGACCATGTTTAAATTGGTATTATGTTGATACCAAAAGTTAAACACTGGTTCAAGGAATCAGTTCCCCATCTTATTAGAAATGTTTGTTTGATGTACTTTGCATAAACTAGTATCACGAAATGGCAGTTTTAGAATGCTGAGAGACACCTACGTCAAATAAGTCCCTCTGACTTTTAAAGGTATCTGGAATCACAGTTGTAGAGAAATAAGAAATCTAGGTATGTTGCATGACTTCAATTACTTTTAATTCAGTTAAATCCACAAATTTAAGCAACAAAACCACAAGATAAAATGGATGTTAAGTTTACATTTATTTATTTATTCTAAACAGGGTTTCAAAATCCTCAAGACTAAATCAACTTTGCATTTCATGGTGGGTAAAGTCTTGTTTTGTAAGACTTGGAACAAATGCTCCATTCTTCTAACACAGTGGTGTAAAATTGGTTGTGTTCACACCAGAAGGATTTTAATGCACTTATAAGAAAATGGCCTGGATGGATTCCACGTAGCCTCAAATGTTCTGGTTACATGTATGTGACATCTTCAATTATGCAAACAACACAACATTAAATTACAATTAGCGGGGTGACTATGAAAATGAAGAGTAATTGACTGTAACAGCACATTAGAATTATACAAGTTTATCGGTATGAATCTTTTCAATTTCGTTACAAGCGATTTACATACCTAAGCCATTTTCATTAACTGACGCCGTGTCAGATTCTGTCATCCCATCCATTAAGGCAGCGTCTTCATCAGTCCTCCGTCTGCGAGATCGCCTGCGTCGGTTAGTGGTGTGATGTGATTCACTTGCATCTGTGTCTGCAGTCTGGTCAGACTCTGTGTTATCAAGTAAGCTGTAAGGATTGCTATCTGGGTCTTTCAGCACTAAAGTAACAAAAAGGAAAAAAAAGGCGAGAAGCGGCACATAAATTTGTGCTGTTTTCATCTACCATTTTAAGGAAAATGTTACGAGGGTAACTAAGTACAAAGTAATCTAACCCAGAACATGCATGCTAATCTGCTGAGCAACCTATGAAAAATCTGAAACATTCTTGAAAGCTGAGAATATTACTCTTGAAAGCAAAACAAAAGCTAAAGAGTAGATGGTACAGGCTTTGGGGGGGGGGTTATGGGCATCAAGGCCATTACTTTAATTCTATCCTCCTAGTGGCAATTGTTTTTGTTCATAAATTTCCGTGTCTTTCTGTCGGCCTTTAAATTAGGATATAAATAAAGTGGGAAGAATATGCACATCATAGCTACTGGAATTTTTTCCAGGGATGTCCATATGAGACATTTATCTGTATGCACACACTGGAAAATACAGGCAGGCTGCTTCACCTTAGGGTTTGTGAGCAGGAGAGACTTCTTTGAATACAGAAGTTGGTAATATCCTAATGCAGCTGCCCAACTGTCCCCCAACGAGGGGAAATTTTCTTGGCACGTTATCCTCCACTGTCCTAAGCTGGCTCGATCTACTTTCCAACTTGACCTTTGCTTTCCTGAATTGTCTCACAATATTAAGTTTGGTCCTGTTTGGTTCAGTTTTCAGACAGTCATCTAATTGAGGGTCTGATGAAAGAGTCGTGAGCCCATTTATAGAATTTCTTTCCAACGAGTAAGAATAAAATAGCAAAACACAAGCATTCAAAGTTCAAAATTGAATAACCTCAGTGAATCAGGCCAAGGCGCACCTTAGTTTAGCATTTTCTTTCTCGTGGCAATTGAGAAAGCATCAAGGGATGCTTGAAGCAGGTATAAAAATTCCCATGGTTTACTGGTGGCAGGCTACACTGAACTCAGAAATAACACCGAATCTTTCAGTTTTGTTTTGTTTTTTACCAGTCTGCTCATTTCCCCTTAAAACTCGATCCATACAAGTAGTTCTCAACATATGACTGGTTGCTTAGCACATAGTTCATAACCCTGACTAATGTCCCTTTTCCTTTTTTATTTGTTTCTGCCATGGACCTTGGTATCTTTTTCATCTGTCCGTCAGGCCCCTCTATTAACCCACTTGCAACACTGTCCCCACCTCTTAGGCTATTTTCTGAAACATCTACAACCTTCTAAATCAGTGGAACAACCTGCCTCCGGAAGCTGTGAATGCTCCAACACTGGAAGTTTTTAAGAAGAGACTGGACAGCCACTTGTCTGAAATGGTATAGGGCAGGGGTAGGCAACCTTGGCTCTTTTATGACTCGTGGACTTCAACTCCCAGAATTCCTGAGCCTTGAAGTCCATGAGTCATAAAAGAGCCAAGGTTGCCTACCCCTGGTATAGCGTTTCCTGCCTGAGCAGGGGGTTAGATTAGATGACCTCCAAGGTCCCTTCCAACATCAACATCATCATCCAGCAGGTGCCCAGGACGCATCTGCTTTTGCCTAGGATTAATTGAAAAGCTTTTCTGCTATCTTTCGGTAGACCTGGCAATCTAAGCTTGGCCTCCTGGACTAGACAATCCCATTTCCCAACATCAGTGACATGAACACGGTCTCCCCACCGCCACCATCTGGCAACCTCTTCTGACTGGCTGAGAAGAAAAACGTGAAGCCTTCTAAAGAATTATTTGCATCTAATTACTTTTCTTTCTGATTCTGTGAATTGAGATAATGGACTTGAAAGTGGCAGCAGTAGAACTACGTTTTTCTGGCATAAATTTGAAACACATTGTCCATACCAGAACTGATAGATGACTTCCCACCTCGGGGGCCACCTCGGCCCCGGCCCCCAGAAACGCTACGTCTTCCTCCTGCTGGACGTCTTCGGCTGTCGCGCTGGTGTAGGGCCTCCCTGTCTTCATCCCCTGCTAGGGACCAATCACTCAGTTCGTCTTTTCTTTCTGATTCTGTCTCAGAGGGATTAGATAGCTCAGAATTTGTTCCTTCAGGAAGAAAAGCGGAACCAGAAGAATAAAAACATAAACCAGCAAAATACTTATAAGGGTCAGAATCATTTCAAAGCCACAAAGGAATGCCAAATGCAGTTCTCCCAACAGCGTAACAGGCATTTAGATTTACTGCTTTACAAGGAGGAAATTACATTCGGTACCTAGCAGGCTAAATACTTCTAACATCAGGACATTTGTTGCATCTGCAGCAGGTAGTACTTAATCCAAAAGGTAGACTAGATGTGTTAGATGAGAAGTGATGCAATCGAATAAATAAATAAATAAATAAATAAATAATCCAAATTAGAAAACAATAAGTGCTAAGAGAGGTCAAAAGTATATATGAAGGTAGTTAAGAGCCAACATATTTTAAAGTCTACTGCTTTTAAGGAATGAGCCCTAGCTGTTTGTTAACTATGCGATGCTGGCAGCGGAAAAAAATGCTCCCAAAACAAAAGAATCACACATTAAGAGCTGTATGTTCTACAACAGAATGTGAGGTAGTCTGGATGGGTGAAATAGGTTCTACACACCTTTGAATAAAAGGTGCCCTGATTTTGTACAATTTCATTTTCTGTCATGTATAAGACATTTCGAGACAATGAACCAGTGAACACTATTCATTATATTTCTGCTTCCAAACCTTCACTCCTTTTTCCTGAAATGTATGCAGAAGAGAAAAGCCAAGCAAAATGCTTCCTTAATCAGTTTCAAGACCCCAATGAAGACCCATTAGAAAATTTCAGACCAAAATACCATTCCAGATAACTGCATGGCAATGGGGATTCATTTACATAATTGGATTTATTATTCAAGATTCAAGACATTGGGCTGTTTATCCACATTCCAGTACTGTTGGTCTTGTACGGTGAACTGTCTATGGTGTTTATTTATTTATTTATTTATTTATAACTTCTTTTAGCAAATTGTCTGATTTATTCAACTATAAATCAACAATGACTAGCAATCTAGGGAAGGAGGAATTACCAATATTTGTATTCCTTAGAGGTGTTATGTTGATATTATATTACCCAGCTATCCCAGCTACCAAAAATGTAAAATTATAAACAAGTCAGACGATACTCAGTTGTACAACTATAGATCACTATGCTGGGGTAAAAGGTGAGAGAATCCATGGCATTACAAAGAGAACTGTATGGAATCGAATAGTGAACCAGTGCAATATTGGTAATTATGTTACATGCAATCCATCATCAAGAACATTACAAATATAAAGCAAACATGATAGTTTTATAACAGTTTAGAAGTACAGAACTATCTTGCCCTACCTGTCATAATCACAAGTGATTATCACTGTATTATCACATTACCACCTGTCATAATCTCCATATAATCACCACTGGATACACAGTCCCGGTGTTAATTACCAATGCATACATTAGTCTTAAAACTATTCTTGTATTCACTGTACATAACACACTTCCTGGCAATGCATGTAGAGACATAAGGTTTCTAACATGTTACCAACAATTCCCAAGGCATATAAAGCACCCAGATAAATCTGCATGAAAATAGCCCTTCAAACACTCAAGAACAGCAGTTGCGACTTGCTATGAGGTATTGTATTGGCCTTTAGAAGATGGACCCAGCAGAACAATATTAATTCTACCTCTTTCCATCAGAAGCCAGGACTAAGACCTTTGTAATCCCTCTCACCTAAGCTAATCATTGCCTTTGCTACAAGAAAAAAACAACATTTCGACCATCTTTATATGTATCACTTCATAAAACCTAAGGGCAGCAAGAAATAAGTACAATCACAAATGTCACATCCAAAATATAATTCCAAAATATTCAAAATATAATTTCCAAAACACCATAAGACAAGACAACAAACAATAGATGGAAACTAATCAAGGAGAGAAGCAACCTAGAACTAAGGAGAAATTTCCTAACAGTGAGAACAATTAACAATTAACTCTGCCTTCAGAAGTCATGGATGCTCCATTCACTGGAGCCTGAGCAGCCACTTGTTTGGAATGGTATAAGGCAGTGATTGACGAACCTTTCAGAGACCGAGTGCGCAAACTGCAACCCAAAACCCACTTATGTATCGTCGGGTGCCGGGTGCACGTGGCCCATTGGGTGGGCGTGGCTGCGGTGGTAACAGCAGACTGGGTGGGACTAAAAAGTTCAACCAATCAATTCCAATTTTGTGAGATCTTTTTTTTTTCCCACGAGAAGTTGAAATTGATTGATTGAACCTTTTTTTTTTTGCACACGGCAACGGCGGCCTAAAGCGAAAAGGTTTTATAAAACCCAGCTGAAGGCCTAGGATTTGGGCAACGGTGCGTGTGCCCACAGGGAGGCTCTCCGTGTCACCTGTGGCACATGTGCCATAAGTTTGCCACCACGGGTATAAGGTTCTTCTGCTTGAGCAGAGGGTTGGACTAGAAGACCTCCAAAGTGCCTTTCAATTCTCTTATTCTGTCACCTTCTAGATATCTTCTAAGAGGAATTAGCTGGGTCCGTCTTCTAATGGCCACAATGGAACCTCACAGTAACTCAAATTTTCATTCTTAGTAATCAAAGATGAAGACAATGGGAAACTTCTGGGTAGGAAAGCATTCTATGACACCCCCTGTAAAGCAGTTGCTAAAGGCAGTTTATGCAGAAGCAAATTATCCATTCTGACGAAGTTATTACAAATGTTATTAAGGATGACTATGAAAATAAAATACCAAGACTGGGAAACAAAAACAAAAAAATGCAAACCAGCAGTCAGAACAAATGGTAGAAATTGCCGGGAAGAAAAACCAAAATAAAAAAACACTAAAATCTCGGTATTTTATTTCTGCTACGGCTTGTTTTTAAGGCTCCACTCCTCCCCTGCAGGGAGGCGGAACCGATTAGGTGGTTCCGCCCCAGGCGTCTGATGGATCCAGAGAGTTTTCAGAGGACGCTTGGGGAAATACCGGATTCTCTCATTCACAGTTCGGCAGAGTCCCTGGTTACGGCCTGGAATATGGCTGCGAAGGGGGCTCTTGACCGGATTGCGCCGCTGCGACCTCTCTGTGGTAGCAGACCCAGGAGATCTCCTTGGTTTACTGAGGAACTCAGGGGGATGAAGCGCCAGAAGAGACGCCTAGAGAAGCGATGGAGGAAAAGTAAATCCGTATCTGACCGAACACTTGTAAGATCTTATATCAAGACTTATCAGGTGGCGCTCAAGGCGGCAAGATGCGCGTATCATTCCGCCTTGATTGCATCTGCGGAATCCCGCCCAGCTGCCCTGTTCAGGGTAACTCGCTCCCTCCTTAATCAGAGGGGAGTTGATGCACCCTTGCAGGGTAGTGCTGAGGACTTTAATAAGTTTTTCGCGGATAAAATCGCCCAGATTCGGATGGACCTTGACTCCAATTGGAATGCAGTATCGGCTGATAATGATTCAGTCGAGATGACAGGGACTCGTCTTGATCCTGTTGTGTGGGAGGAGTTTGACCCGGTAGCACCTGATGAAGTTGACAAGGCCATTGGAGCTGTGAGCTCCGCCACCTGTTTATTGGACCCGTGCCCCTCCTGGCTGGTTTCGGCCAGCAGGGAGGTGACGCGGGGCTGGGTTCAGGAGATTGTCAACACTTCTTTGAGGGAGGGGTCCTTTCCGGCTCCCTGCAAGGAGGCAATTGTGCGCCCCCTCCTCAAGAAGCCTTCCCTGGACCCAGCTGTTTTAAACAACTACCGTCCTGTCTCCAATCTTCCCTTTATAGGGAAGGTTGTTGAGAAGGTGGTGTCACTCCAGCTCCAACGGTCCTTGGATGAGGCCGATTATCTGGGCCCTCAACAGTCAGGATTCAGGCTCGGCTACTCCACAGAAACTGCTTTGGTCGCGCTGACGGATGATCTCTGGCGGGCCCGGGATAAGGGATTATCCACTATCCTGGTGCTACTTGACCTCTCAGCAGCTTTCGATACCATTGACCATGGTATCCTTCTGCACCGACTGGAGGGGTTGGGGGTTGGGGTCACTGTTTTGCGGTGGTTCACCTCCTACCTCACTGGTCGGTCGCAGTCGGTGTTGGCAGGGGGTCAGAGGTCGACCCCTAGGTTCCTCCCTTGTGGGGTCCCTCAGGGATCGGTCCTCTCCCCTCTGCTGTTTAATATCTACATGAAACCTCTGGGTGAGATCATCCGACAACATGGGGTGAGATATGATCAGTATGCTGATGATACCCAGCTTTACATCTCCACCCCGTGTCATTTCAGTGAAGCAGTGGAAGTGATGTGCCGATGTCTGGAGGCTGTTAGGGTTTGGATGGGTGCCAACAGGCTCAAACTCAACCCCGACAAGACGGAGTGGCTATGGGTTCTGCCTCCCAAAGATATTTCAATCTATCCGTCCATTACCCTGGGGGGGGAGCTTTTGACCCCCTCGGAGAAGGTCCGCAACTTGGGTGTCCTCCTCGATCCACAGCTAAATTTGGAATATCATCTTTCGGCTGTGGCGAGGAGAACATTTGCCCAGGTTCGCCTGGTGCACCAGTTGCGGCCCTATTTGGACCGGGAGTCTCTTCTCACAGTCACTCATGCCCTTATCACCTCGAGGTTCGACTACTGCAATGCTCTCTACATGGGGCTACCTTTGAAAAATGTTCGGAGACTTCAGGTAATGCAGAATGCAGCCGCGCGAGCAGTGTTGGGCTTGCCTAGAAATGCCCACATTTCGGCATCACTCCGCGAGCTGCATTGGCTGCCAATTGGTCTCCGAACCCAATTCAAAGTGTTGGTTATGACCTATAAAGCCCTACGTGGCATCGGACCAGGTTATTTACGTGACCGTCTGCTGCCTCATGAATCCCAGCGGCCGGTTAGGGCCCACAGAGTGGGCCTTCTCCAGGTCCCGTCAGCCAGACAGTGTCGCCTGGCGGGGCCTAGGGGAAGAGCCTTCTCTGTTGCGGCCCCGGCCCTCTGGAACCAACTTCCCCCGGAGATCCATGTTGCCCCCACCCTCTCCGCCTTTCGTAAATTGCTTAAAACACACTTTTGCCGGCAGGCCTGGGGCAGCTAACATCTTGCCCCTAGCCAGTGTATGTTTGTGGAATGATTGGTTTTTTGTTTTTTGTTTTTTTTTTAACTTAAGGGTTTTTTATATGTATGTAATTTCTATTATGCTGTGAGCCGCCCTGAGTTCTCCGGAATAGGGCGGCATAGAAATTAAATTAATAATAATAATAATAATAATAATAATAATAATAATAATAATAATAATAATAATAATAATAATAATAATAATAATTTACAAAGATTTTCAGAGACCTATTGGAAAAGATAAGAACACTATTACAACGACATCTATAAAGATATGAAAACTAACACAAGAATGCAAGAAAAGTCTTCCAAAGCTCAATGAACTCAAAAGGTTCCACTCTTGAAGTGGTAAACTAAAGCAGGGGTCCCCAACCCCTGGTCTGTGGACCGGCACCAGGCCACGGCATGCCAAAAAACAGGCCACGTAAACAAGCAAAGCTCCATCTGCAGGATGCACACAAAACCACAGAAAAACCTCTCTCCATGAAACCAGTCCCTGGTGACCAAAAGGTTGGGGGCTTCTGAACTAGAGGATACCAAAGGACAGACAGTGACTGTTTCAAAGCTCAAACAGGGATGGAAGGAGCATACTGAAATTTTATGCAGTCAAAATGTCAAAATTCAGGATACCTTAGAACAGCGGTTCTCAACCTTTTTCAGGTCGAGACCCCGACCTGCGCCACGCATGCGTGGCGCGGTGGGCCGAACCGCGCATTCGCGGCGGGCCGAACCACGCATGCGCGGGTGCACGTGCGACCCAAACCGCGCATGCACGGTGTGACGGGCCAAACCGTGCATGCGCGGCGCGACGGGCCGAACCGTGCATGTGCGGCGCGATGGGCTGAACCGTGTCTGTGCGGCGCGCGCGCGCGACGACCCGAACCGCGCATGCACGGCGGGCCGAATTGCGCATGCGTGGCACGCGCGACGGCCAAGGGGAAACAGGGAAAAAATGGCGGACTGCGGTGTCCGGCAACCCCCGCAAAACAGTCGTTCAACCCCAAATGGGGTCGCGACCCACAGGTTGAGAACTGCTGCCTTAGAAGATACTTCCTATTTTTACAAGAACCTGTAGAACTGGAAGGTGAAGTCAGATGAGTGTTCCACTAATTACCAAATTGGAAGGCTACATGAATTGACGGACCACCAACAGATGTATGAGCACAGAAGAAAAATCAGTGAAGATGAATGTGGTTTTAAAACTTGAGGGAGAGAAACATCAAATGAGCTATGCTGATGATGCTACTCGGACAGCTGAAAATGCAAATAACCTGCAAGCGCTAGTAATACCGTAGAAGTCAAGAAGTACAGTAGAAAAAGCACAACTAAATATAAAGAAACTGATTGCAACATACAAAGAAACCAACCTTAGAAGTGGCAAAGACCACATTTTAAAATCAACTATTAACAGTAAAGGAACCAGACATCAAGAAATATACTAGAGACTTGTACTAAACAGCCTTTGAAAAGTTATCTAGATACCACGATAACAAAAATATCAAAACTGTGCAGGTAATGGTTTACTTTTTGATAATCTGTGGAATCAAAGCTAGACAGAAAGAGTATTAAGGCATTTCAACTTTTGGAGAAGACTTTTGAGAATACCACGGATAGCCAAGAAAACCAACAAATAGAACAAATCAATTCAGAGTTCTTGCTGAAGAAATAAATAATCAGACTCATATGCAAAGACCTAACTCTCTTGAGAAATCTATAATTCTAAGAAAGATGGGAAGAAAGAAAAGAAAAAGATAATAGTAGCAAGCTGGATGCACTCAAATACTGTGGCCACATTGGGGATAGATCATCCTGCAAGAAGGTCAGTTTATGTGATTGCTAAGAATCGACTCCAATTTGATGTCCCATAAACAATCGCATCCAGAGAGCACTTAATATAAAAAGCTTGAATTAAGCTGTAAGAAACAATAAACATTTTCCTGAAATCCATATTGATAATGTTGATACGCTAATGTTTGTAATGTATCAAAAGGGGCATTGTCTTACCTGAACACCTTTTCTCAGCACCGAGATGGATAATCCACCAATGGGTTCAGACTGTGTTCCTGCCCAATCAGAGCAAGTCAGCCAAAGTTGCCACGCCCGTCCTGGACCATAGAGATCCCATTCTTGATGTGAGCGTAGCCACTGACTGACCGTAAGACGTGTTGGCTCATAAAATTAGCCCTAGGCCTAAGTAACCTGCGAGGGCAGGAGTGGATTATCCATCTCCGTGCTGAGAAAAGGCGTTTAGGTAAGACAACGCCCCTTCTCCAGCACTGGAGATGGATAATCCACCAATGGGACATACCAAAGCCTACTGTCCCTGAGGGAGGGGAGCAGGCCGTTCCGGCGTGGCACTTGGAGGTACGACCTGTTGGAGAACCCTCCTACCAAAGGAGGCCTCCGCCGAGGCAAACCTATCAATCTTATAGTGTCGTATAAAAGGAGATGGTGAAGACCATGTGGCTGCCCTGCAGACATCTTCAATGGAAGCCTGAGTGGTCCAGGCCACAGAAGTAGCGGCACTCCAAGTAGAGTGGGCCGTAATCCATCGTGGAACCGGCAATGAAGCGGCTTGATATGCCCCCGCAATACATGCCCTAATCCACCTGCCAATCGTGGAAGAGGAGACCTTCCGACCCCTGGAGGAAGGGCGGAAGGAGACAAAGAGGGCCTCTGAGTTGTGGAACGCCGCTGTCCATGAGATATGGTACTGGAGCACCCTGCGGACATCCAATAGATGCCATTGCCGTTCCTGATCATGCAATGGGTTAGGACAGAAATCCGGGAGCACGATTTTCTGGGCCCTGTGGAAAAGGGAGTTGACCTTTGGAAGAAAGGTAGGATTGAGGCGGAGGACCACTCGATCCTGGTGGAAAATGCACAGGTCATCCCGGGTAGAAAGCGCTGCCAATTCGGAAATGTGTCACGGCGACATGATCGCCACCAAGAATGCCACCTTATGGGACAGATAGTGCACGTCGCACGTTTTTAGAGGCTCAAAGGGTGACTTGGTCAGGGCCCGAAGAACACGTGGAAGCTCCCAAGAAAGTGGCCAGTACGGAGCCACTAGGAGGATCTCCGCCTGCTCCCGAAGAAGCTTGCGGATGACCGCCGGGAGGAGAGGGAGAGGAGGGAAGGCGTAAAGCAAGCCTTCCGGCCATGGGCTCCAAAGAGCATCCGTTCGTTCCGCCCCTGGAGATGGGAACCGGGAAAAGAAACGAGGCAGCTGGGCGTTGATCGGGGATGCAAAGAGGTCCAGCAATGGTAAGCCGAACCGGTGACAGATTTCTCTGAAAATCTTGGGTGGAGTCGCCATTCCAAGTGATCTACCGTTGTCCTGCTCAGGAGATCGGCCTGAGTGTTCACCTCCCCCAAAATGTGATCGGCCTTGATGGAGGCCAGATTGGATTCTGCCCAGGAGCCCATTAGAAGAGCTTCGCTCAAAAGGGTCCGAGATCTGGTGCCCCCTTGCCGGTTTATATGAGCCTTGGCAGCCACATTGTCCGTGAGGACCAATACGTGACGCCTCGCCACCAGGCTGTGAAAGTGGCGAAGGGCCAGATGTATGGCCCGGAGCTCCAGCCAATTGATGTTGTGCCGAAGATCTGAGCAAGACCAACGGCCCTGTGCCTACTGTGAGCGAAGGTGCGCTCCCCAGCCAAACAGGCTGGCGTCAGTCGTTAGCACGAGCCGATCTGGTTCCTTGAAGGAGGACCCTTTGAGCACGGTGGGTGAGAGCCACCACGTGAGAGAGCGCGATACTTGTAGAGGGAGTCTCACCTTTTGCTGGGAGGCGCTGAGGTTCTGTCTCTGGAAGGGCAGCAGGAACCACTGAAATTCCCTGGAGTGGAGCCTGGACCAAGGGACGATCGCTATGGCCGAGATCATCTTTCCTAACAACTGGGAGAGACTGGCAAACATTACAGTTCGACTCCTGTGTAATTTGAGGACTAACTCCCTTATGCTGTCCAGAGTTCCTGTGATAAGTAGTCTCGGCACTCTGCCATGTCTATGATGGCCCCTAGATGTAACAACCTTGTTGTGGGAACCATATGGCTCTTGGGGAAGTTTACTGAGAACCCGTGATCCTGGAGCAGCTTCACCACCAGTTTGAGGTCCGCCAAGGCGGACTGGGTGGACGATGACTGGATTAATAAGTCGTCCAGGTAGCACTGGACTCTGACTGGCACCATCCTTAGGTGAGCTGCTAGAACCGCCAGGAACTTGGTAAATACCCTGGGAGCCGGTGATAGGCAAATGGGAGTGCCCTGTATTGAAAATGGCGCCCCTTGTATGCAAATCTTAGAAACCGGCAGTGGGTGAGAGAGATGGGAATATGGAGGTACGCTTCCATGAGGTCGATAGACGTCAGGAAGTTCCCTTTCCTTACGCTTCCCAAGATGGAGCGGAGCGTTTGCATCTTGAATTTGCGGTATGCAAGATGATAGTTCAAGCCCTTGAGATCTAAAATGGCTCTCCATCCCCCTGACGCCTTGGGGACGACAAAGAGGATGGAGTAAAACCCCTGACCTTTCTGGTCCGCTGGTACCGGTTCTGTGGCCTGTATGTCTAGCAGATGCTGAACGGCTTCGTTCATTAGTCTTTTCTTTGTTCGATTCCGTGGGTAGGGGCAGGAGAGAAATCGATTTGGGGGATAAGAGATGAACTCCAGGGACAGACCGTGACGTATGGTGTTTTAGTACCCACGCGTCTGTGGTAATGGCCTCCCATTGGTGGGGAAAGAGAGAGGGTCTGCCCCCTATGGGAGGGACCGCTGAAGAGTCACCTGGAGTGGCGGAATGGCCGGCCGTTCCTGCGAAAGGGCCGCTTGTCCTGAGATTGCTGTCTAGGTCTGACCGTCTGTCTGTCCGACTGCCTATCCTGTCTGTCCTACCTGGCCGGGAAGGGACAGATGGGTTGAGTGTAGTTGTACCTAGACCCTGCCCGAAAGGACTGTCTTCGTGGGTAAAAATTGGACCGCTTGTCCGATCTCTTAAGAAGATGATTAAGGACCTTGCATTTGTCCTTATTCTCGGTGAGATAAGGATTCAAAGCGTCCCCAAACAGCTTGCTTCCCTGATAAGGTGCCGCTGATAGGTGCCACTTAGACTTGGCATCGGCATGCCAGTGCTTCAACCAAAGCATACGGTGGCCAGTGACACTGGAAGCCATAGCGCTGGAGGAAAATCTGGCGGCCTGGAGAGTGGCATCTGACACATATTCGGTGGCTGCCACCATCTTGCTAAGGTCCAGGTGGGTGCGGATATCCTCCGCTGGGATGCGGGCCTGGAGCAGTCAGCGGAGGGCCGATCTGTTAAAGAAAGATGCGGAGGTGGTTGCGCTAATGGCCCATGCAGCTTGATGCGTCCTGCGGTAGGCGAGTTCGCATTTACGGTCCTCAGCCTTGAGAGCCTCAGAAACGTCGCCGGGAATGACAGTGGGTGATACTAGGGACCCTAAGGGCTCATCCACTGTGGGCACCTCCAGGTCAAGAATGGGATCTCTATGGTCCAGGACCGGCGTGGCAACTTTGGCTGACTTGATCTGATTGGGCAGGAACACAGTCTAAATCCATTGGTGGATTATTCATCTTCAGTGCTGGAGAAACTCCGCAAAATAAACCTCTAAGACAACCTTGTTATGTTTTAATGTGAGCACACTGGCACACATTGAAAATGAAAATTCTGCTGCCTGCTCTCAAAATAAAGTATATATCTAACCCATACACATACATAACACACATATACACCTGCTATTATATGAATATGGTAAAAAAGCACAATGCCCTATTAATGATGATAGGAACAAAGCAAATTGTCATAGCTTATCTTTAAGCACACTTACCATATCCAGAGGTATAATTGGGGCCCCTCCGGCCTCTGCCTCTTCCACTATAGGACCTTGAACCCTGTACAGACGAAGGAGTGCTTTCATCGGTGGTATAGCCCTTCTCCTTCTCAGGACCTCTGGTAGATGAAGGTCTAAAACCCATGCCAATCTGACGTAACTGCTCATCAATCTGGAGCCTTTCCATCCGTAGTTGTTCTACTTCCTGAATTAAGAGTTGCATTAACTAAGTTATGTGGTATTATAACTTTCCCTAAGTTATTTTTTATGCCAATAAATAATTACATTCACAGAATTACAGGGTGAAAGAGCTTCTGATCATTTAAATGCCAGTGAGAACCAACAAGACATGGTTGATCGGAAATACCTAATATGTTTTAGATAGTTGGGTATACATTTCTTTCAAATGTATCAAAATTTTTACTTATAGCAATCTATCTTTTCACATCGAGGACCAATTTCCAACATTTCTTGGTATAAGATGTCACTTATGTATCAGCTATATTTGTTCAAGTGAACTTTTTAAAATTACCAGAATAAAAATCTTTAGAGTAAAAACTACTGTGTATTCTGTAACAGAATTATGAAATTATAAAATGAAAAAGTAGAAATTAGGCTGAAAATGACCAGGTTTTTATACAGGGGTTGAGAAATACAGTATAAAGATTAGAAAAATACATAAAAAGAACTAATAGCAGCAACAATGGGAATATAACAAGGTTGATCTAAAAATTCTGCCCACATGTACTACCGTAGAATACGTAAGAAAAAAGCAGAATGATCACCTTCAAGATAAGGTAATTTTAAGTGAAAATAATTAGAATCAATTCTTGATTCCTAGCAGCAAATCACATTTATTTAACGGACTCTCTTAGATAAGAGTGGACTGCAAACTAAATCTGAAAATTACATCAAGCAGTGCTTACCTTTAAGTAGGCAATGTGGTATTCAAGAAGTACTTGGACATTCCCTATGCTTTCTTTAGTACCCACGAAAACAAATGGAACCATTCCCTATAAAGATAAAATATGCTTTTCAAATATATATAAACTAAATCACAAATAATTCTTGGAACTGTATATGGGTGCCTGACACACACAAACCCAAACACTATTTTAATAAAGCTACAATGTAACATATGTGCTAGACCACATCTGTCTTATTTTATTTATTATGATTCCAGAGTACTCTCAAAAATATTCTAGTATGAGGGTGTTTTTTTTCCCTATGCATAAACTTGGTCTGTTTATTGGTATGTTGTCTAAAGAGCCAGTTGTTAAGATTTGTTTTGTGTGTATCTTACAAATAAGTAAATCTTAAGAGAATTAGCCTGAATTCTCAAAGAGTGACTAAACTGAACCTGAGGCTAAAACCAAATTGGCTTGCAGTTATAAAATCCACAGAAAACTTTAGGAACAACAAAACCCAGATTTTGATATCTGAAATCAACTTTTAAAAGAATTAGCTAACTTAGGGCCAACCCATAGGGAGTAGAAGCCATAACTGATATATACAGTCATTTGATCAAGAATAAGCTGATGTCGGAACACATGATCAAAATTCAGATGCTTAGCAACTCTCATATTTATGACGATTGCAGGGTTCCAGAGACATGTGATCAGCTTTTGCGATCTTCTGATAAGCAAAGTCAGTGGGGAAGCCAGATTCACTTAATCGTGTTACTAATTGTACAAACGCAATGATTCACTTAACAATTGTGGCAAGAAAGGTTGTAAAATTGGGCAAAACTCATTTAACAAATGTTTTGCTTAGCAGCAGAAATGTTGGGCTTAATTGTGGTCATATGTTGAGGACTACCTATACAGCCTTTTTTCCAGGAGTGGCATGAATAGAACACCCTTCCCACCATTATTCCACAAACAAAATCTCAGATCCCCCTTTAATTCCTACATTGCCCAGAACACACTCATTGCCAAGGGAAGGGAGGAAAAAAAAGAAGTTAAAATCGTACATCTTCTCTGGGTAGTTTATTCTCGTTGTCTCCTTCAATTCTCACTCGCACGACTCCAGATTTGTCCACAATCTCTTGAATAACTTTGCCATTTTTACCAATAACTTTCCCTTTAACAAATAAAAGAGATTTAAGTTTTGGATTATCACAGGGACTTTGGTCTCAAGTAAACTATCAACAAGAAAAACAGTTAGAAAAAAATTCTTTATAATAATTTAAGGCTGATGTCCAATTCAGCTCTCCTGCTGATGGAACTACTTCTATGACTGAAAGAAGGAGAAAGATAAGGAGGAGAGAGAAGATGGAGAAAAGAAAAGATGTTTATGTTGAAACTTTTCCCTGCTACTGTTAAAAATTTATTATTATTACGTACCCACAAGATTCCTAGGAACCTGAATAAAGTCCTCCACAAATTCCAAATAGCTTCTAGCTTTTTTTACTGCCTCAGCACTCTGGTAATAAACAGAACGCAATGCATTAAACATTAACAGTTAAAACACTTTTAGGGAACAACTATTTCCATATAAAATGAGATTAAACTACATGTACTTTCTTTTGCAATGAGAAAATGTAAGTATCTGTACCTGGCAAATTAAAAATGATGGGTCTTCAGACAGGTGCTTAAACACTACGGGACTATGGGAATTTACCTTCAAATTACCATATATATTTGCCGATTGGTGCCTATGCTTTTACACAACTATTTAAATACATGTTTTTATCTGAGGCTCAACATTATGATACCCATTTTATCACACATCTAAAATTTTCTCAGATCTGAGGAGAACCTTGATTCTTCTTTAATAATCCTTAATCAACCAGCATTCCTGCAAAGAAACCACACAGCCAACTGAACTTCATCATCTAGTCCTTTAGTCATAAAAGAATTATCCTAATGATGCAATATAATGGAAGAAGGCACACCTACTTGGTTCTCCCCAAATCAGGGATCATCCTAACCTACCATGTGGCTTTGTATTGTAGCATGAAGACCAAATGTTACATTACGACCATGTATTACCATATCTTATCTACTGTGTATCATCCCACTGCTGCATGGCTATAGTAAAATTAGCCACTGGTTACAATCAGGCTACGTCTAGCAAAAGAGTGTAAACAGTGTAAGTATATTTACTTCTTTTCCTTTTATTTTATATTTGTAGCATGTAATTACTTTGAATGGAGTACTATGAATTATATTCTTCAAAATTGGGGGGGGAGGGGAACCCAACTAAGTATTTATGGTTAATATGATTCTTCTTGAGATATGTTTGCATGTTCCCTCTCTGCTCCCCTTGCATATTACAGCGTGGCAATATCTTTGGGGCGCCTGTGTAGCTGCGATCAAACTTTTACTGGAAAATGCAGCCTTAGGGCCTCAGTTGGGTCTCTGCTTTCAACAGTTTCAAATACTCCCTGAAGACTTCTTCTCATTCGTCTTTATAAGCACACTCTCCCATTTATTACCAGCATTCCCCGAAGGAAGGGGACATCTGGGGGAGGCAAGTTCATTAGCCTTTGTGCAACAACTCTTAAATGAGAAACTACTGAATTCATCAGGAACATTGTAGCAATATTTTCTGATTTACTTTAATTGGGATTATCCTATCAACTGCCAGTAGGAATCTAAACCCAATATGGAGGTATGCTCTCTAATATAAGCATAGTTGAGGTGGATTTGAGAAAGCTTTACACAAATGCATTTAACAACTGTCAGATTGTGTAGTACTTAACCCCAAGGCATTTCTGAAGAAGATCACAATTAAAAAGAGCAGTGTAATATTTTATATTGCCTTCTCTTCCACCAAATGCATTTTATTGGGATTAAAATACTGGAATTTGTACATTCCTTTCAAGTCTACATTCAAACCTCTAGCCCTAAGCTCAAAGAAGTAAGCCATAGTTTCCCAACTTGAAAGCATGACTTTTCAGTGTTCTCTTCTACCTCTCCGTAGATCCTGAAAGTTCCAGTATCTTCTTCGAGTTCAATTGCAGTAACGCCTGGAACCTTCCTGGCTTGCTGTATATTACTGCCATGTGTTCCTATTGCAAGTCCCATTAAGTCTTCTCTGACAACGAATTCTTCATGAAATGCTGCTGCAAGCTGTTTTGTGCACTAGGGAAAAGGAAAAAAAATATGTTTATTCTTTATAAAACTTTCAAGCATGAACACCGTTTCAGAGACTAAGCCAGAAGCATAATTAAGGGGGGAGGGAGAGAAACCAGCTGAGACCCACTCACTTCTAAATGCTTTGTTGCTTCTTCATTTCTCGACATGAGCATTAACTTGGTTCGGATGCTGCGCAAGTGCATGTCGCTGAGTATGCCCACTCTTTTTACTGTTGCCTCACTGGCAGACTGAAAGAAAAATGATGTATAAGGATCTTCATTTTACAGACAATGAATTTTTTAAAAATCCAATTATTTTACCTAGCACTGATTCATTTCTAGTTTAGAACACACTGCAAATAAGAGAGCAAATCATCTTGACGTGCTAGTCCATTTGAAACGGAAATGTTTATTTTTGTTAGTTTATCAGGAGAGTGAGATCCATATTGTTATTAGCATTCAAAGAGAGTATGCTGAAGTACTTCGCTCAATGCAGCGTGATGTGCTTTTAGCATAAAGCCTGATTCAGATGCAACAGCTGTGGCAATCAAAGTGACACCAAACAAAGACAAAACCCTTTGCTATGGGTCACAGGTTGCTGTTTGATCCACTAGGCAAAGGGTGCCAGGCCCAAACAATACAGCTTGAATTATAGCTTGCATGAGATCCTATCTGCAACTCTTCAATCTGCATTCTCTAAAGAATATTTTCTTTTCACGAGTCAAAAGGGATAGTAATATCTTTTAATACTGATTACTTTTCTATACAGTCCAGATCCAACATATCAAATTGGTAACATAATGTTAGCATAAAAATGATCTGCACATTGATGGGGTAAAAAAGGAAGAAACTTTTTCTTACCAGAACTACTAATTGAGTTGTTTCAGCCTGGTAAAAAATTCTGCAGGCTCCTACAGCTTTCTTAAAATCCTTGTGAGCACTTTCATTAGCACACCTAGAAAATTAAATGTATGAATTAATTAATTCATTTTGCAGGGTGACCAGTGAGACATGCAGTTGGAGAAATTGAAAATACTGAAAACGCTCTAAGGCACAGCCAGAAAGCAATTGTTAAAAATCCATTTGCATTTATTGAGAAAAGATCTGAAAATATATACCAAATTATTTCCAAAAGGGAAAAAAAACACAACAAAATATTACAAGGTGAAACGTTGATTTAACAGACCAATTATCCCAATTGTCCATTAAATCAGACTGTGCATCATTTGAAGGAACATTACTATACAAATAATACAAATTAGAATCAGGGTGTTTTTATATAAATGATGTAAAAGCAGGAAGAATTTTATCTGCTGCATCTGAGGTCCACTGCATTGAGTTTTGCTAAACCAAAGTTTAATTTTTCAGATTTATGCAAACTAAGAATAATCTGCTTTAGCATACAGGTAGTCCTCACTCAACGACCCTAATTGGGATTGGCAACTCTGCAGCTAACCAAAGCAGTTGCTAAGTGGGAAATCACATGACCACGATTGCTCTTTCCACCTGGAAAGAGACAAGATTACTGTACTCAGTTTCAGCTTTTGTTTGCCACATGGATGCTGGTGCAGTCGCATTGCTTTCAATGTGCAAAGGAATAATAATAATAATAAAGTTGGAAGGGATCTTGGAGGTCATCTAGTCCATCCCCCTGCTCAGGCAGGGAACCCTATATCATTTCAGACAAATGGCTGTCCAGTCTCTTCTTAAAAACTTCCAGTGTTGGAGCATTCACCGCTTCTAGAGGCAGGTTGTTCCACTGGTTAATTGTTCTAACTGTCAGGAAGTTTCTCCTTAGTTCTAGGTTGCTTCTCTCCTTGATTAGTTTCCATCCGTTGCTTCTTGTCCTGCCTTCAGGTGCTTGCTCTCTTGAAATCCCTCTCCAATCTCTACAGGATAACATGTTCTAACTGTAATGGTGATTATGTGACTCAGGGACATTGAAAAGGTTGTAAATGGGCTGTAAACTTATTTTTTCAGCACTGCTGTTAACTTTGAACAGCTGCTGAACAAACTACCTGTAAGTGAAGACTACCTGTATATGTCCTTTTATGCCATAAAAACTGTGACCTTTGATACTGATGAATTATTATTTTACACTTAACTATAAAGCCTACCTCAAAATGTTTAGCGCTGTTATGAAAAGTGATACAACCTCCATCCTTAGATACTGTGGTACCTTGGTACTCGTTAATTGGTTCCGGGAGGTGCAGTGAGTACCAAAAACAATGAGAACCAATCAAATTTTTCCCAAAAGGAATAATGTAGTGAGTCACGAGGCAGATGACAGTGACAAGTTTTAGCTTGTGCATTGAGTACCACACAAACGATGAGTACCAGGACAAAATTTTCACGTCAAAATGCACCGAGTACCAAATTCAATGAGTTTCAAAGCAGTCCATACCAAGGTACCACTGTACTAAACTTCATGTGTCTGGTAACTTAATCTTATTTAAAAAAGAATCTTCCAAATCAACGAAGTATGATAACTCTGTAACTCCCTCCTCTTTCACTTCCATATTTTTCAGTAATCCCTGTCTTCTGCCACCTATTAAAATCTAGTCATTGGTCTTTGTACTTCATGTGCCATGAAAAAACCTTACTTCCTGATCGACTCTTCTATCTTACCGTAATAACTTGAATACAAAGACCTTCCAAAATACGAGTCCCAGCCCAAAAAGAGAATTTCCGTGTTAATTTGCAAAGAGACACAGCTTCACTCTTTCTTTAGACAAAAAGGGTTCCAATTCTAACATCAAACTCAGGATAATCTATGAAAGTCGATTCCTAATAAAGTTCTAATATAAAGAATTTTTACAGTACTTACGCATCTCTCAGATCTTCTGGAACATCTACAGCACATCTGAAGAATGTATTCTTGTTCACAGGTTTATTCTGATTTACAGGCCGAAGTCTTTCAAATGTGACTATTTCATTGTAAGTGGCATCGCAAGCAGCATACTCAATGACATAAAACTGAGAAAAGATTATTCTTCTTAATTTTAAAAAATAAGCCATTGCTGATCAAAGGTTCAGATTATTTACTTTTCTCTCATCACATATTTTTACCTTCTCTCCACTATATATCACATTTTATCATCCCCTTCAGAGCTCAAGAATGTCAAGTATCATGTCTTTCCTACTCTCCATTTTCTCTTCATACCTGCCCTGTACGGTAAGATTACAGAGTGTGATTTTTAATTAAGATATTAAGACCCAACATTAATTAATGTAAGATATTAAGGCCATATAATTTTATTATAATTAAGACCCTGTTAAGATATTCAAAATAATGGAACACAGTCATAAAGCATCCATACATTGACTAAGACTTATTTTCCCTCAAAAAATTCACTACCCAAATAGGTAACATCATTAAGTACTAGAACTGCACTGTTCTAGCAGAACCACCAGTGATGATATTGCTTAGTTGGATAATCTCAGAATGCACCAAAGACCCCATGGATAAGAAGCTAGTTACTAAATACATAGTTTAACTTCTAAGTGGTTCTTATCTATTCAAATACTTCACAATACTTAATGCTCCCTTTAGATGGATCTCTCTCATGATACAATTCCACTTCTACTTACCTCCCCTTTCATCATTCGAACCTTTGCCAGCCACCAGCCACAAGGCTCTTGGTCGTTTGCTCTTGAGTAAACCTGAAAGTAAATTATACAGCATTTAGACCACTGTGCTTTGAACCTCCATTTTAGTATGAAAGTAATTTTAAAATGTTACATAATATTTAGAATTATTCCATAATTGCTAACCATAGTTCCCCAAAATCAGACATGAGAAATTACAGCTAATTGAATATTTTCTGTTTCTTTTCTCTCACCGTAAAGAGGTTATACCTATGTTGAAAGATGGTTCACTTCTCTATGCTGACATGTAATTGCTCCAAAGTAATTATTTTACTACAAATTAATATTATGAAGCATCAAAACATCTTAACTAAGAGAATCTTAAATTTAAAGATTAGCAGGGTAGTTAGTTAGCCTTTTTTTAAAAAAACAACAACATATTCCTTAGGCAGTAGTAAGTAAAGCATATTTTAAACTTTTGATAGTTTAGATATACTAAGCAGAATATAGTTTTTTTTAAAAAAGCTATCTATTAACCATTCCACAATGTTTATTTAAAAATTATTACCATTTGATAAAACTGAGATTAATTTCTTACAAAACTGATTACATGAAAATTTTACATGGACGTTTTATAATAGACAGACAAATGTTTTTAACTAGGTGAAATTCCTGTGCCACTGTTTTTTTTAATTTAAACATTTTTCTTTCAATTTTAAAGAAAATGCTTATTACAAATTACTTTGAAATCGAATATAATGGAATAAAAGCTTTACAATAATAAAATTAATATTGAACTCTGTTTATATGGGGGGGAGCTGATTTTAAGTAATTTTCCTGAGTCTCAAGAAAATGGAATTTTATAAATAATAATCTGGTTCAAACCTGCTCATATAGGAGAAAAGTATCTCCTTCAATCCACTGGTCTCTTTTCTACCGGTAGCACAGTGGAGGCATCTAAGCACTCCCCAATCCTAAAGAATTATCACAACAGTAAAACGCGAACAGGTATCTAAATTACTGGCTTAAAATGTTCTACTGTGATGGTAAAACCAGATGCTCTTTACTCTGTTCTACCCCAAATACAAGTGTTTGTTCTTATCAGCATTCATCTAGACTAGGGGTAGGCAACCTTGGCTCTTGTATGACTCGTGGACTTCCAGAATTCCTGAGCCAGCCATGTTGGCTCAGGAATTCTGGGAGTTGAAGACCACGAGTCATAAAAGAGCCAAGGTGGCCTACCCATGATCTAGACTGCTGCAACTGCACCTTGCATGGGTTTGACTTTTAAAAAAAAATCACTACTCTCTCTCTTCTAGTGATCTCAGGAGAGCTAATGCCAGGAACTGCTGTTTTTCCATTATGGGACCAATTTCATGGAGCAGCCTTCTCAACTTGAAAATTATTTAGAGCTCTTCTAGATAGCATTTGATTTTTTTTATTATTATTGGTTGGATTGTTTGATAAAGTTTCTAATGATTGTGGTGGGTTTAAATATAATACAGTGGAACTTTTGTACTCAACTGCTTTGAAAATCATCAAATTTGGTACTCAATGCATTCTGATGCAAAAATTTTGTCCCGGTACTCGTTTATTTGGTATTTAATGCACAAACTCGAATTTGTTGGTGTCAGCTACTTTGTGACTCACTACATTATTCCTTGTGGGAAAAATTTGTTTGGTGCTCATCCCTTTTGGTACTCATCAGACCTCCCAGAACCAATTAATGATGGGTACCGAGGTATCACTGCAATTTTATTTTATTTAATGTTAATGTTTTAACTCTATTTTTACTGTAGATGCTTTAATTACGAATTGTAAACAACTAGAAGTCCACAGCAGATTCAGTGGTATAGCAATGAAATAAAGTTATTATTATGCAATTAATAATGCTGTCAATTAATCTTAATGGAACATACTTTCATAACAAAAAGAAATTAAATATGCCCACACACAGATTACTTCTCTACTGAAGAAAATGTGGTGGATGTAGCCATCAAGATAATCTTGCCCGCTGCATTTTATCACTCCTCTAACTAAAAGAATTTAGCTTTAAAAAAACCTAATAAAAACAAAACTAACCAGTAGGAGCAATATCTTTATCTATAAGAACATCTTTGGACTATGCATATCTAAGAAGCTTTCAAATAATGTTCATACTTGCCCAAAATCAAGGCATGGTGAAGTTCCATTATAAAAAGTATCTTGAGGGTCTACAGGATATGACAGGAGGAAGCCTCATCCAATCTGCCTTCTATAAATATTGCATGACTGGTTAAACCTACCACGGCAACCATTTTGTAAAAACACCTACAGCATGCTCTCAGCATTCCAAACGTACCCACATGCTACAAAATATTCCCTACATCCACCACTCAGGGTGTCTTTTCTCCAAGAAAGCATATTTTGGGTAATTATTCAAAACGCATTCATGACAATAAAAGTAATTTGGCATTAAAACACCCTACACTGGCACATCATGGACTTTATTAAAACAAAAATTAACTAGCCTTCTGTCAGGAGTGTAAAATTCCATGTGGAGCAATGAGTTTGAGATCATTTCTAATTTCAAACCCAGCTTCAGGTTTGGCAGGAATTCAAGACCATCTTTTGTACTGTGTAACTATTAACAATTAATATTCATGTGAATTTTTTTACTAATTTAAACATGGATAGTTAAAAACCTACCCCAAAGCAACTCTTCCAATTTTTTAAAATTTTGCTAATAATTTTCTTTTTAAAAATAACGTTTCTGCTTTTTTTATTTTGCATTTTTGAAGCAGTTAAAAAAACCAACAAGTTCACTCGTCTTGGTGATAGCACGCTAAATTCTACCATTAACCTTCCAGAAGAAACTTCCACATAAGTAAGCAAAGAAATACGTGAATGAAATCACCTCCACTTCATCTCCTTCACCAATTTCTTTCTTGATGTCAGGTGGTGGTGGTAATCTTACATCACTGAATGGAACCTGGCGTTCTGGTTGCCAACTGTAAATTGAATAGATATTTTAGAGTATGCAATGACTACTAAGAATGTTACATGTCATTTAAATGGAATATTATCAACTTTAATTTAGCACAGATCTCCATTATGTATAGAGACAAGTCAGAAGTGCAGCTGTTAGAAAATGGGGACTAAACTGCAGGCAGAACCACCCCACCAGTGTAAAGTGACACCAATTTTAATTTGGCTGTTCTGGTTGCCAATACAGTGGGCTTTGAATTGATACAATTCAAAATGTTGGTATCTTTAAAGAAGGGTCTTCAAATTCAGCCCTTTTATGACTTGTGGACTTCAACTCCCAGAATTCCTCAGCCAGGCATGCTGGCTGAGGAATTCTGAGAGTTGAAATCCACAAGTCATAAAAGGGCCGAGTTTGAAGATCCCTGCTTTAAATTCTACAGCGATTTAGCCAACCAATCCTTTCCTTTCAGAGTAAAAAAGATGGGATGGGCATATTCTACCACCAAAATGAAAGGGGGAAAAGCAATGTTTGTAATACATACTTGTTTTCAAACACAACCGTGAGTGAATCCTCATGAACATCTTTGATGAATCCCTGAGATAAAAAAATAAATTATTACAGTAGTTTATAGGACAAAAATATAGCATTTTATTACAAAATCTCTACTATCTATTCTGAAATGCCGCAGAAGATACCAAAAATTGTAGATTCATTTAAGAGACAGGAATTTATTGGGGAAGAAATACTGACAAATTGCTCTCACTCTTGTTGCGGTGATATGGAGACTAATGAATCACTAATATTCCCCAACAAATTATTCTTGATAGAACAAAAAAATCCTGCATCCTGTTCAAATTCTCTCCTAACCTTTTCCTACCCAGACCAATTATTCATAGTTGATATTTCCCAAATTTTATTTTATTAAATATGTCACTAATCTCACTGTTGACTCTGAAATGTTGCTAAAAAAAATATTCAACCATTATTGTCAAATCCAGTTTCCTGACACCTTCATTGTGACAGCATACAGACTACCAAAAACAAACGTTCAGACGAGACAAACAACCTGCAGAGTTAATTGGCAATTAATGACTGCAATTGGGACAGAGAACTCCACTGTTAAGCACTGCTGTCATAAAATGAAAAAAATATATATCACACGACTTAGGATGGTAGATCTAGTTACAGTCATGTGAGGTCGTCGAGTGCAATGCCATAACGAGTGCAATGCCAGCAACTTGAGATTTCTTGCTGGCTTAACCTTTGCTTAAGGGGTGGCACAATGGTTTAAGCCGCTGAGCTCGTCAGCTGAAAAGTTGACAGCCTGAGATCCAAGTGCCCCACGACGGGGTAAGTTCCCCGTTCTTGCCCCAGTTCCTGCCAATCTAGCAATTCAAAAGTATGTAAATGTGAGTAGATACCACTTTGGTGGGAAAGGTAACTGTGTCTGTGATGTCATGCTGGCCACGACTGCATTAACCTTTGGACAGCTCAATAGTCCTTAAAATGGAGATGAGCACCGCCCTCTGCAGTTGGCAACGACTAGCAAAGTCCTTTGCCTTTACCTTTTGCTTTCAAAAAGATGGCAGAGAGTCACAAATGGTGATTATGTGACTGCAGGGACACTGTGTTCAAGCGCAACTTGAGGACTGGTTATAAGCCTCCTTGTTCAGTGCCATTATAACAGCAAATGTTTGCTGAGCAAGTGGTCACGCAGCTCTTTCAATAGTGGCCAAAATTGTGGAAACCTTTTGGGGAAATTGTACAGTAGAAATGCCACCTTTGGTTAAGTTTCCATCAATTTTTCTTCTAATTTCTTTATAACTGTAGCCTTGTTCACTTAATAATACTATTTTACATCGCTTTCTGGGCAACCAGTCAATTCCTTGCACCATTACTTTAATTTTATTACGTTTTACAAGCTCACTAATTGAAAGAACACAATAAAACCAACCAACTTGATAGTGATCACATAACACACTGACAAATGTCCTCCTCTCGGCTTCAATGCATGTCATCAATAACTGAATCCTACTGTGGTCTGATTGGCTCATTGCCAAAACAAGATGACACCTGATTGGCTTTCTAAACACTCATGCTCACTGGCTACAATCAGATGAAGGAAAGCTATCTGATATCAACCTAAGCAAGTTGTGCTTCCTTTTTCTGGTTATTTGGCTACAATACAGTACAGTACAGATAATTGAACAAACTATGTTGCATTACATTCTTGATTAAATTATCTTTCCATTGATATATAATTTTATAGTACTACTCCAAAAAAAAGTGATGTTATTAGCCATCAAAAATACACTTTTCCCGAATTTTGGCCACTACTGTATGTACTTTTTTCTTCCAGAATAAAAAAGAAACACCCCAGGATTTCTGACACCTTAATTACACAGCTCTAATGCAACCTCATTTCTGTATCTGTTACTATGCTAAAATGCATCCCAAGTCTGCATGGGAACTGCCATCAGTCTTGCCATAAAGTGAATCCCTTGGCCATCATAAAATAAGACTCCTAGTTTTTGAGGAGTGTATAATACTGTGGGTGATATAGAGAAATAGAAAGAAAAGATATAAACTTTCTTCATTGTTTCTATTAAAAATTATTTCCTAACATTACATGACTGATGGACAAAAAGATTTTATTTACTGCATACAATGCAAGAAACAGTTGATAAAAAATTATTCGAATGAATAAATATAAACCCTATAAATCCCAACAGTGTGCATTATCAATTAATTCAAGACTAAGTATCGATCAACAAACAAACAAATTAAATGAATGAATGATAAATATGAAAGTTTCCAGGATTATTCCCTGGATTTGGAAGAATCACTAAACTGACTCAAAGAAATCTGAAAAAATAGTAGAACTGATATTTAATTTAGTTCCTCCAAAGCAAGTCAAATCTGAACCTTTCCTGAAGTCTTGTTAGGTAAAAAAAAACACCACACAAATTGATATATCTCTAATTAAAATTTCCAAATAATGTTAACCCTGAAATGTTGTGTTAGATCCCCTTATTTCAAACAAGTGACTTCTCAGGCATGGCCAGCGATTTCCATATCTGGTCCAAGACAGCTCATTTGATGCCAACTTTAGTAACATTTCAGAGCCAGATAAAAGTAGTATTATTCAGTCTTGATTTAACACCTAATTTACTATATTCAATACTAAGCATTTTCTGAAATTATGCTATTTTTGTCCGCGTTTAAATTTCCTAAAAGTTCAATGAAGGCTAGAAAGCATTAATAAATGAGGTAACTGAAGACTCCAAATGGGATTGGACTAAGGTACAAGTAATTGGCACAATTACTTCCTATAAGTCTTCTATATACTTCTCGATAGATGCAGGCCTGAGAGAGGTGATCATCTAATCCCTCGATGAAGTATTGAATCAGGGATTGTTCGGGCCACCTCTCTATTCGGCCTGCTATCTTGCGAAACTCTCACATGTACTCCAGGGCAGGCCTGCCGGCTTGTTTTATTTTGTGGATCTGTTGTGCTGCTTTGAGGCCTATGGATGGGTCCTCAAATCTTTCTCTCAGTCCTAGGAGGAAAAGGTGGGGATCTCCCAGTTCGGGGGCTTGCTCACTATATAGATTGTTCAGCCATTCAGATGCTTCTCCCTCTAAGTTGGACGCAATAACGTTGACCATGGCACCTGGGTCCAGATAGTGGTAGGCCCAGCGGTTCAAGTGAGAGTGCCCTTGGTTGAGAAAAAACATAAGGTTCTCTGGGTCCCCACTGAAGGTTGCTCTGAAAGGTGGTGCCAATATGGGCTTTGCTGCTGGCCCCACCCTGGTTGCTGGTTCCACGGCTGCTGGACTAGTCTCCGCGCTTGTGGTGCCCCCAGTTGCTGTTGGCCCCATTCTGCCTGCTGATCCAATGGTTGCTGGGCTCTCTGCTGTTGACATGGTGCCCCCAGTTGCTATTGGCCCCATCCTGCCTGCTGATCCAACAGTTGCTGGGCTCTGTGCTGCTGGCCAGCGGGGGCTGGTGGTGCCCCCTGCTGCTGTAGGCCTCCCAATGGTGGCTGTGCAAGTGGGGGTGGTTGCTGGGCCTCCCTCATTTGCAGGCCCTCTCCTGGCTTTTGCACCACCCCAAGCTGCTGCAAGGCCTCTATTAGCTGTGGCAAGCTCAGTTGCTGCTGATCATCTATCTGTGGGGGGTGCCAATCTGCCCATTGCTGCAGAGGCCTCAGTTTGGGATTCCCTCTGTCTTCAGGACTGCAGTCCCTGGTTGGGGAACCCAGGGTCTGATCTACGAGGGAGGGGCTGTAGGCTTCTCTCTGCAGTAATTGATTTCTGCTTTTCACATCTGGGGTTTAAAATCTTTCTAGCGACTCACCCAAAACTTTGTTCTCTCTACATTCTGCTTTTGAAGTCTTTGCTCTTGGCTGGGCGATCTGCCAAAATCTTTCTCCCTTGGCTGGCTGGCATTTCACTGATTTGTATGTGTTTTCCAAAATTCATCTTCCCACAGCATGCTGTCTTCAAGTAAACTCCCTTTTCTCATGATAGAGATTTTTTTTTTCCTGAATCTTTACCAGCTCCTCTCAAGTTTAGAGGCAGTGGACGGAGTTCAGGACCTCAGGTCGTATGAAAAGGATTTGATCTTAGCATGATATCATGTGTCTGATTAACAAAACACTTCAAAGAACTTTCAGGCATTTTTTTTAGCCTAAAAAGCCTTTATTAGTATTACAGAGATGTCAGCATGGCATGGTGGAAATGCTAAGATCTGAATTTCCCTTCCTTTGTACATAACATTCCAGGCATTTCCTCTCCCCTATTTTGGGGTCATGATTCACATCTTCCAATTAGCTTGGAGGGAAAAGATTCACTTCCATTTCTTTTTCCCGGGCTTTCCTTATATTCTCCTCCCCTTTCACTGTCAACTGATTTAACTCTAAAAATACCAGACAGTTCTGCATATATTGTCAAAGAAAGAATATTCAATATTAGCAGCGTTGACATCAGGTATGTCAAACTGCCGGCCCACAGGCCGGACGCATCATCCAGAAAGCACACCCTCCCCATTGCCGGCAATGGCAAAACCGGCCCGATACGTTGCGCGACGTCGAGTTTGACATGTCTGCTATAAGTAGACTCTATGATCCTGTTAATGCATTCCCAAAATAGCATTTGCTTTTTTAGTAGATGTATCACACCGCTGGCTCATATTTGACTTATGGCTGACAAGGTCACCCAGAAGCCTTTCATTTGTACTACCTGGCATCACCAAGCCAGATCTCACCTGCCCTATATTTCGTATTTCCTACCTAGATGTAGAATTTCTTGTGAAATTTCCTCCTATTAATTTCAGTCCACTATTCAGGCCAGTCTATATTTTTCTTATTTGAAACATTTACATAGTTAGCAAACTCAACGTGGCATACAAAATAATTAAATAATATATAAATATAATATAAATATAACACTGCCCTCAACAGTCAGGATTCAGGCTCGGCTACTCCACGGAAACTGCTTTGGTCGCGCTGACGGATGATCTCTGGTGGGCCCGGGATGGGGGATTATCCACTATCCTGGTGCTACTTGACCTCTCAGCGGCTTTCGATACCATTGACCATGGTATCCTTCTGCACCGACTGGAGGGGTTGGGGGTTGGGAGTTGGGGGCACTGTTTTGCGGTGGTTCACCTCCTACCTCACTGGTCGGTCGCAGTCGGTGTTGGCAGGGGGTCAGAGGTCGTCCCCTAGGTTCCTCCCTTGTGGGGTCCCTCAGGGATCGGTCCTCTCCCCTCTGCTGTTTAATATCTACATGAAACCGCTGGGCGAGATCATCCGACAACACGGGGTGAGATATCATCAGTATGCTGATGATACCCAGCTTTACATCTCCACCCCGTGTCATTTCAGTGAAGCAGCGGAAGTGATGTGCCGATGTCTGGAGGCTGTTAGGGTTTGGATGGGTGCCAACAGGCTCAAACTCAACCCCGACAAGACGGAGTGGCTATGGGTTCTGCCTCCCAAAGATATTTCAATCTATCCGTCCATTAGCCTGGGGGGGGAGCTTTTGACCCCCTCGGAGAAGGTCCGCAACTTGGGCGTCCTCCTCGATCCACAGCTAAATTTGGAACATCATCTTTCGGCTGTGGCGAGGAGAACATTTGCCCAGGTTCGCCTGGTGCACCAGTTGCGGCCCTATTTGGACCGGGAGTCTCTTCTCACAGTCACTCATGCCCTTATCACCTCGAGGTTCGACTACTGCAATGCTCTCTACATGGGGCTACCTTTGAAAAATGTTCGGAGACTTCAGGTAATGCAGAATGCAGCCGCGCGAGCAGTGTTGGGCTTGCCTAGAAATGCCCACATTTCGGCATCACTCCGCGAGCTGCATTGGCTGCCAATTGGTCTCCGAACCCAATTCAAAGTGTTGGTTATGACCTATAAAGCCCTACATGGCATCGGACCAGGTTATTTACGGGACCGTCTGCTGCCCCATGAATCCCAGCAGTCGGTTAGGGCCCACAGAGTGGGCCTTCTCCAGGTCCCGTCAGCCAAACAGTGTCGTAAATTGCTTAAAACATACTTTTGCCGGCAGGCCTGGGGCAGCTAACACCTTGCCCCTAGCCAGTGTATGTTTGTGTGTATGTTTGTGGAGTGATTGGTTTCCTTTTTAGCTTAAGGGTTTTTATATTTACGTGTTTTTATTGTAATTTCTATCATGCTGTGAGCCGCCCTGAGTTCTCCGGAATAGGGCGGCATAGAAATTAAATAAATAATAATAATAATAATAATAATAATAATAATAATAATAATAATAATAATAATAATAACACATAACATTAAAGCAAGCTAAAGCTTTAAATAGCAATCAGAACTAAAATACGCTATATGTCCCCAAGAGGGATCCCTATTCATCCCGATCCAAGCAACTTAAGAGTCACATTGTAATGGTGTTTCTTTCAGCTCAGCTTTGTAATACCATAATACCTGCAGACTTGGGCCAATATAAATGCCTGATAAAATGCTGGACTAAACCATGTGGCATTCAACTCAACTCTTCCCTTCAAACTGAAGTGGAACCATTAACGATTGTTCACCAGATGCAGTCATTCAATCGTGAATCCAACTAACAATAGTAACATATGGCTCATATTTTATCCATTTTATTAAGAAGAGTTTTATAAGGCACTATGCCGAAGGCTGACAAGCTCTGTGAGGCTGGTATAACAAAACAAAACAAAATAAAAACCATGTATATTGCTAGCAGGACAATGTAACTTAGTCTTGAAAGCTTCTTAAGGCAATACTCCCATTTAACATACCTATCTTAATTAAGACAGAGTTGATTTCTTTCTCATACTGCCAACTTCTTCTGAACTAAGGAATATTTTCTGCAGTGGTCCAGCTCCCTGTCCAATTCCCTCCTCTGCCTTCCATGTTCCCAAGGCCTGTTAGCTATGCTACCTCCTTCTTCATGCTCACTCTTTCCTTCCACCATGGAATGCATAGAGAATAATGATCCTAACCCACAAAGACTAGCCTGGCACCTCAAGGCCAATGATCTTAACCTGACCAATCTTGGCATCAGCTCTTCTTCCTGTACCTCAAAGCCGTTTCCTCTGCTTTCCACAACATCTGACACTGCTGCCAATAATATCTTTGGGTCAGGATGGCCTTTTCAGTGAATTCCAATGAATTAAAGGTTTTAATCTCCTCCTCTTCCTGCATATAGAATCTAGAAGTTATTCCACCTTGTCTACCTAAATTGGGAGGCTGGGGGACTTAGAACAGGAGGGGAAACTGCTGAATACATAGAACAGGGAAACCACTCTTGCACAAAGAGAAAGCAATGAAACACCAGACATACTTCACAATGAAAAACTACTTGGTTGAGCTAAGCAGCCACAGGAAAGAGCGCAATAAACTTTGAATCCACTTTCGTGGACAGGCAGAAATAAGGTAAAAATTAAATGGAAAACCACTCAAATCCCACACAATAATTCTTGATCCTTCCTCTCTATGCACATGCACTATCCATTTACGCACAGCCTTGGCAGAATCCAGATGTTCATTCCCAAAAGGGAGCTGCACTGCTTGGAGAAAATCTGAGGCTCAAGGAACTCAAGGCAAGGATTCTGAAGAACAAACCATGTGAGCTACAGCCATAAACTCTCCATCATGCCAACAGTATAACACAGAGTATTTTAAAAGCAAATTCTGTAAATGGCCACAGGTCAGGCCAAATGTTCCATTGCTGGACAGAGAGCAAGACAAATATTGTTCTAATGCAGAGGGGTTCTCAACCTGTGGGTCGCGACCCCATTTGGGGTCGAATGACCATTTCACGGGGGTCGCCAAACACCGCAGTCAGCCATTTTTTTATTTATTTTTTGGTCGGCCATTTTTTTGGGTCGGCCATTTTTTTCCCCCTTTGCGATGCGGGCCGTCGCGCCGCGCATGCGCGATGCGCCCCATCGCGCTGCGCATGCGCGATGCGGGCCGGGGTCGAGCCCCAGAAAAGGTTGAGAACCGCTGTTCTAATGTCACATTTCTTCACTCCATCTTCACATTCAAGTCCAGGTGATGAGGCAATGATAAATGAAATGATTGGCCAATAATAATTGAAAGACAGCTTACCAGTACCTGGATACACATGGAGAACCAAAATGTGGGATCACAGAAGTAACAAAAATGCTAGCTGTAGCTCCTAGAGTGAATGATAACCCCGTGGTGGTGAACCTATGGCACGCAGAGCCCTCTCTGTGGCCACACGCACCGTCACCCCAGTCCTAGCCCTTCAGCTGGGTTTTATAAAACCTTTTTGCTTTAGGCCTCCACCGCAGCGTGCAAAAAAAAAAGGTTCAATCAATCAATTTCAATTTCTCACGGGGAAAAAAAAGATCTTGCAAAGTTGGAATTGATTGATTGAACTTTTTGGTCCCACCAGGTCTGCCGTTATCACCGAAGCCATGCCCACCCAATGGGCCATGCCTACCTGGCACCCGATGATACATAAGTGGGTTTTGGGTTGCAGTTTGGGCAACCCAAACTGCAACTAAAAGGTTTGCCATCACTGTGATAACCTATTACATATAATAAAAGAAACTATTACCTCTAGAATGTTCATTAAAATGTGCAAGTCAAAGATTTTCCAAATCTTAAAGTCCAAATCTCATGGTTCAGCAGCAGAGGAGATCAGCTGGAGCAAACACTTTAGCAGGGACACCCATGGCTCAGCAACAGGCAGGACATAAGGGAACACAGTCCTAGACTATGACAAAGAATAAGCCTTCACCAATTGCTCTCACCTGTAGCCACCAGAGATCTCTTGACAAAAGATGGACTATCTTAAAACCTTCTCTATGCATTAGCAGGAGTGTCAAACTCGCAACGTCACATGACATGTCACAACGTATCGCGACTTTTTTTGCCATTGCCGGCAATGGGGTGAGCGCAGTTTCGCTAAGATGCAACCGGTCTGTGGGCCGGCAGTTTGACACCCCTGTCCTACAGTCTTATTTTCTGAAGAGGAAAAAGATTCAGTGGATGAAGCAACAGAAGAGATTACAGTAGCTGAGGGTTGAATTATGGAGTCCTTGGTGCAACCAAATTCAGAGGCATCAAGGAGTCCACAGAGAGTAACATGTACTTCACACATAGAAAATGGAGAAAAAATCATACTGGCGGGACTCCCTTTCGAAAGAATTTGGGTATGAATGAAAGAAAAAACAAAACTGATACCATTTTGAAATGTATAGACCTTTTGTATCAATTTTGTTTCTGTTCTTTTATTCTTACTCATCTCCTTCCAAAAAGATTGCCACACTGCGGCTCCAAGATTTTTGTGCAAGTATATTTTTTCTTTATATACAATGCAGCATTCCATGCTTTTTACTGGGTTTTCCACTTTTGAATAAATTGTAGGCTTTTCACGCTATGTACAAGTCATGTATACCATCCCACCAAGTTGTGTCCTTGAATTAGGATCGCTAGTTCTTATTGTTTACTTTTTATACTTCGTGCAGTGGTGTAGAACATCTGAGGTTTTGAGTACTGTATAGTAGTGTCTCTGATGTGGTGGCCTTTGAAACTCTGCGGGCCCCATCCTAGCCGCCTGTTTCCTATTTACAGTCCCTATCTGCTTATTCACTTAGTTCTTAACTTTATAAAACTGCCAATAAAACAATACAATAAAACCAGGGCTGGACAACTATGGCAACTTTACAACCCTGCAGACCTCAATTCCCAATTTTATTCCCCTGAATAAAACCAATAATCCCTGAACAACAAAAATAATAATAAATAATAATTAACCCTTTATTATCAAAGTATAACATGTATACAGTGAAATTGGCTGAGCCAATTGAAATAGTCATTTACATGTGCCTGAATTAAATGGCATAGTTTTCGTGTATTTTATGAAACAAAGCACAGGAACCTTCTGACAGTTTTCCACAACTGAAGCTCTGTCACGGAAGAGACCTCCTTCTTGACCATTCCACTATGGGACACTCACAACCTATGGGAACACAAGGAAGGCCTCCCCAGCTGATTTTAGCCCATTGACTGGATGGTATATCAGAATAATCCTTGAGATTCTTAAGACTATAAGCCATTCTGGGCTTTTTAAACTGATCTCAACACACTCAATTACTTCTGGAAGTTCACACAAAACCACTGCCATGTTTCTAGAACAAACATTACACAATTTCATTTTTGCCCACTTAACAATTGGGCAAGTGCATTCTGCACTACTCATTTAAGGACAACTGGTTTACTTTTAATTTTAAATGACCATCATAATAATGGGATATTGCTTTTATATATAAATAATATTTTTTCTATATGTAATATATGTAGTTGTTTTTCTGATTTAAAAGCTTAACTCTGTAACCTTCAAAGACAATTTTTAGATTATTGAGCAAATACCATCATCATAACCAAAATTATTGAAATTACTGCTTCACAGAACCATTCTACACAAATCTACTCAGAAATTAATTCAGACACATAAGCATAAATCCACTGACTTAAACTATAATCCTCTACATACTTATTTAGAAATTAAATTGAATTAAAAATACAGTGTTAAATCACTGTAAAAGTACTAGTGTTCGCTTTACACAAAATCAGTTTATACACAAGAATATCACAACATAGAAATATACATCAACACTATTTTCCATAATTTCTTCCAGACATATAAACTTTTTAACATGAAAAGGGTAATTATGTGGGAAATCATTTATTAAATTACTAATCAAAATGCCATTTTAATTCTTTCTAGTGACCCTAGTCTACAGTGAGAAATAAGCAGACAACACACCACTGGGAAAGACTACAACCCCACAGATGCGTCATAATAAAGTTATAAACCCCTCGGAGAAGGTGCGCAACTTGGGAGTCCTCCTCGATCCACGGCTGACATTGGAACATCATTTGTCGGCTGTGGCGAGGGGGGCATTTGCCCAGGTTCTCCTGGTGCACCAGTTGTGCCCTTATTTGGATCAGGAGTCTCTACTCACAGTCACACATGCCCTTGTCACCTCGAGGATCGACTACTGCAACGCTCTCTACATGGGGCTACCCTTGAAGAGTGTTCGGAGACTACAATTAGTGCAAAATGCAGCTGCGCGAGCAATTGTGGGCCTTCCACGTTGTGCCCACATTTCGTCAACTCTCCGCATGCTGCATTGGTTGCCTATCGGTCTCCGAGCGCAATTCAAAGTGTTGGTTATTACCTATAAAGCCCTTCATAGCATTGGACCAGGATACTTACGGGACCGTCTTCTGCCACATACTTCCCTTCGACCGGTGAGAGCGCACAGGGTCGGCCTCCTCCGGGTCCCGTCAGCGAAACAATGTCTGGCGGGTCCTAGGGGGAGGGCCTTCTCTGTTGTGGTGCCCACCCTCTGGAACCAACTGCCCCATGAAGTCCGCATTTCCTCCACTCTGCCGGCCTTCCGGAAGAATCTAAAAACTTATCTATGCCGGCAGGCCTGGGGATGACTGTGATTGTGTGTGAATGATGAATATGTTTGGGGGTCTTTTTAAATGCTTTTTAGATTTGGTTTTAGATTTTTGAAATGCTGAGATGTTGTTTTTGTTTATGTTGTTAGCCGCTCCGAGTCCTTGGAGAGGAGCGGCATAAAAATTTAATAAATAAATAAATAAATAATAGATCTCAAAGTATAAAGCAAGTAACAAGGAACTGAAAGTCAGCAAATTTGAAACTCTACAGCAGGGGTGTCAAACTCAATTTCATTGAGGGCCGCATCAGCATTGCGGTTGCCCTCGTGGGGCCGGGGGTGTGTGGCCAGGATGGGTGTGGCCTACTGGGTGGGCATGGATGGAGTGGGTGTGGCCTACTGGGTGGGCATGGTCAGCTCTACATCGTTCGTGTCAAGGGTGCCTGTGGGGGCCTGGGCAGGAATGGGACAGATCTGAGGGTCTCTGGCAGAAGGGGGTGGGACCATGGCAAGCGCCAAGGCATGGTCCATTTCTTCATTCCTCACAAAGGGTGACACCTCCCCAGCATGCACAGCAGGGGCTGGTTCAGCTAAGACTGAATGCATTTCGGCATAGATGGCTACCACAGAATTGTACATTGGCTCCAGGCCGGCCTGGGCCATGGCCAAGACAGTGGGGGCCGTTCCCTCACTGTTTCCAGGATGGCTTCGCAGGCCACATGAAACCACTTCATGGGCCGCATCCAGCCCCCGGGCCTTGTGTTTGACATGTCACCTCTACAGAAAAATTTTAAGAGGAAAAATCTGAGAATTGCAGTGGGAGTGTGTCAAGTGAATGGCAGTCAATACAAAGATATTAATGGACAAAATACTCCATTACTACAGGAAAGTAATGGATCAAAAGCTCCATTACTACAGGAAAGTGAAGGACCACAGCTCAGTAATAAGGGGTACACTTATATAATATGTCAAATCCAAGTTGCTGTATCTCCAGTCAAAATAATCTCCTATCAGAAGACAAGTCTCAACAATTGCCCTTCTATATTTCACTATAGTAAGTATATCGGTATCAACAGCTACCAACTGTACCAGCAATTACAGTCAAATTTGGTCTCCTCTTGAGGGAGCCCTGCTCAGACATGCTAGTCAAACATTTACCCCTTTTTAAAGTATTAAAGTCCAAAATGCTCCTTACTATTAGTAGCTCAGATCTTTTTGGAAAGAGCAAGACAGGTAGTCCTTGACTTACAACCATTCATTTCATGACAGTTTGAAGTTACAACAGCACTGAAAAAAATGACTTAAGACCAACACTTATGATCAATGCAGCATCCCCATGGTCAAAATTCAGACGCTTAGCAACAGGAACATACTTATGACGGTTGCAGTATCCTGGGGTTATGTGATCATCATTTGCGACCTTCTCAGCCAGCTTCTTATAAGCAACGTCAATGGGGGAAACCAGATTCACTTAACGCCGTTTCACTTGACAACTGCAATGATTCATTTAACAACTGTGGCAAAAATAGTCGTAAAATGAGGCACAACTCATTTAATCACCGCCTTAAAAACAGAAATTTTGGGTTCAACTATGATCATAAGTCAAGGACTAGCTGCAGACCAAGGGGATTAAGAGCAGGTCACATATAATAAGCCACTTTGGTCTAGTGCAGGGGTAGGCAACCTCGGCTCTTTTATGACTCGTGGACTTCAACTCCCAAAATTCAGGAATTCTGGGAGTTGAAATCCACGAGTCATAAAAGAGACGAGGTTGCCTATCCCTGGTCCAGTGGTTAAGGCACCAGACTAGAAAGCAGAGACTGTAAGTTCAAGTTCCACCTTAGCCATGAAAGGTAACTGGGTGGCTTTGGGCCAGTCACTCTTTCTCTCAGTCCAACCCACGTCAAAGGGTTGTTGTTGTGGGGAAAATAGGAGCAGGAAGGCATGCTAGAGATGTTCGCTGCCTTCACTTATTTGCAAAAAAAAAAAAAGGTGGGATACAAACAAACAAGTAGAATATACTGAGGAATGCTCAAGCACTAGAGCCCAATAGCATGATCCTCACCAGCTCATCCAAAAGAAAAAGTAGTCAAGGGATGCTAAACTCATGCAAAACAGCCCTCTCAAATGATCTCTGACAAGAGGGAGAGACTGAGGCTCAGGGAACTTAAAATTCTGGCTTGGTTAAAAAGGTGAATGACCAATTATACAATTCTTCAACTAGGCCTAGTGAATGCTTAAGCCAGTGATGGCGAACCTTTTAGAGACCGAGTGCCCAAACTAAAACCCAAAACCCACTTATTTAGCACTAGGTGCCAGGTGGGCGGGGCCCACTGGGTGGGTGTGACCGTGGTAATGGCAGTGGTGGGTGTGGCCACCTTGATGTTGCTCATGGGGAGGGACGCCTGTGGCGGCTGGGCAGGGTTGGGAGAGATCCAGAGGGTCTCTGGCAGGTAGGGCAGTGGGCAGGAGGCTCATCCTGCGGGGTGAGGTGAGGCAGGGCGGGGGTGCCATTGTCACAGGGCAAGGCAAGGCAGGGGCCAGGGCGGCTGCTGCCTGACACTATCGCCCCCCCCCACACACAGAGGCCAGCAAGCACATGGAGGCCGACAGTGTCTGTCAGCAGCCACAGCCTGCTGGCCCCTCAACTGGCACATTCTGGGGCTCCGCAACCTGCCGCCTCTGAGCTGGATGGCCGTTCAACAGCTGAGGAGGCGATGCAGTGGGTCGTGCCCAGGAAAAGGACAGCATGTGAGGCCAGAAGGGATGGGACGGGGGAAGAGGGAAACCAGCCATGCTGGGATGCATCCAGCCACGTGGGACCTCAGCGAGTTAGCAGGCGGCTGGTTGAAGAGGGACAGTTGCCATCTCTAGGGCATGGTGCACATGCCCACAGAGAGGGCTCTGAGTGCCGCCTCTGGCACGCGTGCTATAGGTTCGCCACCACTGGCTTAAGCCCTTGGAAGTCATTATCAGCCAGAAATCGTACACTAGGTGCAATATACTAACAATCCATTCATTGGTTTTATATCTTATAGCAAATAATAAACTGGGTATCTATTGCTGCAGCTTTTGATGAGATTTTGTTTTCTCTCTAAACCAGGGGTTCTCAACCTTGGCAACTTTAAGACTTGTGGACTTCAACTTCCAGAATTGAAGTCCACAAGTCTTAAAGTTGCCAAGGTTGAGAACCCCTGCTCTGAACAATGATATGGGGCGTTGCGCGGTCCCTGGGACTGAGGGGAACGCGAAATTGCGAGGCCGCGCGGGCCACCGATCAGCTGATCGGCGCCTATCCCCGCGGACCCTGGAAGGGGGGGAAACGCGCGAACGGCGAAGGGTGAGGGGACCCCCCTCCCCTTCGCCTCCCCCCTTCCTTCCGCCCTCCCCGCGCCAACCGATGTTACCTACCTGGTCTCGGTTGCCGGATCGTGAGTGGGGGAGGGAGTCAAGTGGGGAGGGGGAGAGGAGGAGCCCTTTCCCCCTTTTACTGGAGCTGTTTCTAGTTTGCTTCTTCTAGGGGAAGCTAGGAGACAAGCTCTCAACCCCTGCTTAATCTGAAGCAATTTCCTAAAAAACCTGCTCTAATCTGATGAAGAATCCACCAATAAGTGACTGTATCTGCCTAGGAGCCACGCTTTATGTCCTTCCTGGGCCAGATCAAGTCAAAACTGGGATAAGGTCCAGGAAGGGGCGTGGCAGCTTTGGCTGACTTGATCTGATTGGGCAGGAATACAGTCATAACCCATTGGTGGATTCTCCATCTCCTAGTGCTGGAGAATGCCCACATTACCTTAAATTATACGTATTACATATTAAGAGTATGTCCCTTGTTTCTGCTCCTTCCTGGGAGGGATTTCAGTCCATCATTTGCAGGTGGTGAGATGTCAAGCCTACAGAGTCTCCAATATTTTTTTTTTTGCTTTTTTTTTACTGTATACTTTTTTTCCTGTCTATTTTTTCTGCACTTTTTTCTTTTTTTTTTGCTTCTATTAGTTTTTATCTTTTTAATTGTAATCTTTAATAATATTACTATACAAATAATTGATTGCCACAAAGATGATTTTAAAATGAACAAAGTCAGAACATTTAAATACTCAATAGCTAAGGTCTTCACAGCTCTACTATCAAAATCAGATAGCCCAAAATAACCTCACAGCTATGCAACTTGACAGTAACAAGTGAATGTGAGAGAGCCAATGAGAACTCAAACTAAAAAAGGCATATGACTCATGGGTAGCAGAAGCAAGCAAAAGTAGAGGCAGGTATCAGTTATGGTCAAACTAATGATTTCAAAACATATTAAAGGCAGCAAATTTTGTCACTTCTGTTCAAAAAAGAAAAGTATCAGTGATATTCCAAATTTAATTAGTCTAATTTATACAAAGCAAATTATTTTAAATAACTGTTAAAATTAAAAATATTCCCACTAGATAAAATGGATACAAATCTTTTTTTAGTCAGGCCTATTTTGTTCTCTGATTCTGACCTAAGCAAAGGTTAAAACCTCAGAGGTACCTGCTGAACATAAAAAAAAAAATGCAAATACAGGTGGTCCTTGACTTAGGACCACAACTGAGTCCAAAATTTATGTTGTGGAGCCAGAAATTTGTTAAGTTAGTTTTGCCCCATTTTACGACTTTTCTTGCCACATTTGTTAAGTAAATCATTGTAGTTGTTAAATTAATAACACAGTTGTTAAGTGAATTTGGCTTCCACGTTGACTTTGCTTGTCAGAAGGTCGCAAAAGGGGATCATGTGACCCCGGCATAAATGTGAGTCAGTTGCCAAGTGTCTGGATTTTGATCACGTGATCATGGAGATGCTGCAATGGTCGCAAGTGTAAAACCCGGTCATAAGTCACATTTTTCAGGGTCACTGTAACTTTGAATGGTCCCTAAATGAACTGTTGTCAGTTGAGGACTGCCTGTAGTGGATATTTCTTAGTTTTCTGCATATCTATTGGTATTTATAGCGTAAACTACTTTGGAAGCACTATTTACAGAAAAGATTAACAGATCCAAAACTTCTTAGAAAGTCATTCCGTCACATGGGTGGGCAATGTAGAACAATGGATTTATCTCAATGAATTCATTCATGAAATTTTAGCCTTCACATTAGAAAAACTATATGAAACACCGACAACAAAGGTTTCTTTAAAAGAACAAAATATTGCACGTTTTTCAGCTAGACTTTTCTAATATAATTCTAATATAGTATACAATAAGACAGAATAGCTGCATCATAATTACATTTGGTAGGTAAATAAAAGTGATTCCCAAGCTGTCACATTATGTGATTATATATAGATCACCCACTTCTACAAATGACTCAAGGCAGTTTACAATCAGAATATAACAACAGCAATTATCAATCTAACATAACTAAACTAAGGCACTTCTAGCACTACTAATGTGCACCCAATCTGCAGAATAAAAAGTGTTCAAAGTCTTTTTGAAAACCAAGAAACTAGGAAATTCCTCATGTCAGGACAAAAGATGTTCCTAAAGGCAGGGGCAACCAGAGGCAGCAAACTGTTGACTGCCTCCCCCCCCCACACCCCTTCTGGCTTCCTGTTGAATGGGATTGCAAAGCAAATTTGAACAGGAAAGTCCTGGGGTATATTATATAATTATAGGATACAGGTAACTTTATTTTCGTACATGAAGCAGACTTCATGAGAAATCCATGTTCTTTTTTTTATGGGCACAGAGCAGTATGGATTGCCACCATCTTCATCCAATATGCTTTTCTTACTTTTTTGCCTAGTCTATACATCGAAGGATTACCATCTAAGTGCTAAAGTTTTCAGCAAGTATTATAGTTCTTCTAAAGGAGTATTAGTGTGACTCTAAAACTAATCTCCCTACTGAAGATTGTCTGCTTCTGTTGCTGATCTGCTTCAATTACTATTTTCTCAATGAATTTCAGACAATCCTTCAATTTTATCCATAAAGGGGGAAAAAGCTATTACTTTCAAGTAAGTACAACAAATTCCCTTCACTGAGAACTGCATGCAAGTCCAATCCAACTGAAAAATAGAATCCCAAATATTATTATTGGGCTGAGGAAGCTATTATTGCCAGAATTTCTACCACAGCCCTGATAAGTCTGGCATGAAAGTTGCAAAATCCTAAAATGGTTTAGGATCAGATGACAAAGGCCCCTTTCTCATTTACGAAATTAACCCACTTACTGAAATAATATTCAAAGCCCCTCTTCAATGCCTCAGAAACCTCTGAGATGCAGAGAAAATTCTTTCCAAATGGCTAATTTAAGTCATGATGTTTTCTTCTAGTAAAAGTTTTTTGCAGATTGTTAAAACTGATGAAAACGTATCTGCTGGATAATTTTACTAGATTTCACGGTTTCACTGTTTCAGAGGGGTATTTTTAACTGTCAGTTATTTGAGAATCCCCTTGAAGAGAAAGTCCAAAACTTAATGTTGATTTCAGAACACAAAATATAAAAAGTAACTCTTTTTGGTGCTTCCCTTCCCACCACAAACTTCAGCTGTTTTGATATAGATCATCTTCACTGCCTTCTATTTAAACAAATTGTGGTAAACAATGAAGCAGCAATTAGAGCATAACAATTTTTATATTTTTTTTACTAATTTCAGCCAGGTTAACCATAATATTTATATTTCAGCAGAGCTAAGCATTATTAAATATTCTGATTTTCATAACTCTCAGTGAATGACATTGCTATGATCAATGAATAATCACACTGACTTGATCATATGCTAAATAGGAAATGCATAGTATAATACCTCAGAGGCAGGAAACTTAGCTTGATTAATATACAAGTAAGGATATAGAGACCTTCTCTAAAACCCTGGTTCGCCTGATTTTTTAAAACTAGTTTCCAAATCTAGCCATCTGAGAGCTATCACCTGTATCGGGAGTAAGGAAACTTCATGTGTTCCTTGCAATGACCAGTAATTCCAACAAGCATGACTAAAATGGTGATGGATGCTTCAGAGGGCCTCAGATGCTTTCACATTCTTCTTTGCTGCAAATGTTTCTGGCACATTATTTTCTTCAAAAGACAGGCTCTCAACATGTCTTTCAGTATCACAGTGAAGAAGGCTACTTTTTGTAAAAAAGAGAAAACCAAATATAGGCTTCTGTAGGAATAGTAACTCTTAGAATATGTAAATTGATATATGTCTAACTAATAACAGCTATTAGCAAGTAAATATGTGATAATCCTACAAATGCAAAAGTAATATGGAACACTAAAGAAATAATCAGATTCAATGGCAGTTACTATTTTAGTTGTTATAAAGTACTTCCAAGAAGGAAAAATGGGATACTCAATGGCCTAAAATCAATCAAAGATTTGACACTAAGCAGACCAGACCTTATTGAAAAAGTATCTCCTCTCAGAGGTCAATTTATCCAGCATGAAGAAGATTTTTCTCTGCCCTTATTTCTCAGGCTACAGAGCACAATTCTTTCACAAATTTATATTTGGTCATAATTTAGCTTTTATAGCTGTGGACTCATAACTTTAGTCAAGTTTTGACTATTTGTTTTTCTGGTTGTTTTAATTTATATTTTGTATTTGGCTATCTATCCACTTAACTATCCGAATGAACAATAAACAGTTAACATATCAATAAACAGTTAACACATGTTTGGTGTTGCTGTCTGCTCAGTATTCAAATTCAATCTAAATGAAATATAGTACACAATTATTTTGAGAAAAGAAAACCTGCCAATGATTGTTTTAATATGACTTCATAACATAATTTTAAATCCCATTACCAAATGACTATTATTTACTTCTATACCACTCTTATTTCCACAAGTGCCCAAAACAACTTAAAAAGGAATATAGTATGTTAAATAACAAACAATTCTTTATAATGACTTTCACAAATCAGAACCAAATTATAAAAAAAAGTCATATAAACAGGAAATCTAAAACTGCTTGGTCTAGGAATCACTATTTTAAAAATATCTGGATAAACAAGCACATCTTCAGCTGATGTCTAAAAGATAGCTACCTTTCCTTCATAGAATTTTGTAACTGAGTTACTGTTATAGAAAATGGCCTAATGTCAGCCCTTGAACTCTGAACCAAACCAGCCTCTTGGGTTTTCCCAGCTACCTTCAGTGCATAGATTAGATGGTACTAGAGAAGATATTAAATTCCTAGTACCTAGTTAAAGTTTTATAGACCAATGTCAACACCTAATACTGGGTCCAATAACTGAAGGAAACCCAGTGCAGCACTTTCAGCATGTTATATAGTGCAATTTAGCACACGATTTAATAAGCAGGTAGTTATGATCTACAACAATAGCAACTTGTGGACAATCTTCAAGGGTATCTCACTGTGAAGATGGCATTTGTATAAGCCAGGGGTGTCAAACTGCCGGCTGCATCATGCCGAAACCGTACCCATCCCATTGCCGGCAATGGAGAAAAAGTTGCAATACGGCGCAACACGTCACATGACATTGCGAGTTTGTCACTCCTGGTATAACCATTTGTGTGGTTATCAGAACATGGAACTCTGATAATCCCAGTTCAAGAGAATTGAGCTGGTAAATGAGCTGACTTGTTGAGATGGCCTGTGCTTCCAGTAACAAAATGGAAACAAAAACCCTCTAGCTACATACCTACTGAGGTGGAATGGATACCATCACAACATCTTCCATTCTAATAACATCACTTCCACCTCCCTTCTTTTATATGCACAAAAGCAACAAAGAAACAAACTTCTGTTAAAACATCAATACTAGCTGATTGCAGCTACTTTTGGCATGAGGTAACTTCTACAAATTCAGGCATTGTCTCATTCTTTTGATATAAAATAGTGGAAGATAAAATTTGAGTTCAGCACAGAATACCGTATATCCCAACTTTTTACATACATACATACATATAAATGCACACACACTCACAAAGTATATTCCTCATTATGGCTTCAACTAATGACTCCAGTTTATCTTATTTTTTTTAATGAAACAAGCCTCCCAGCTCAGAAACTTTATGAGGCATTTGGCTCAATGCTAACATACCGTAACATTTTTTAAAATTAGGATCTCCTTTTAGAACCTAGAAACTACACAAAAATGTTATGTTGAGAAATAAAAGACACAAACCTTCTTAGTACAACAAATGAAGAACACAGCTCACATGCTATGTAAGAATTCAGAAGTGTGACATGTAGTTGTTAGAGCTATTAAATATTTTATAGAGATTCCTCCTATTAGTCTTACCAAACTATTAAGGACAGTGCTTGGAACATCTTCTTTTAAGAATCTTTCAAATTTCCATGAGACTTACTATACTTACCACTACTCATTCAACTTGAAATTAAAAAACAAAATAATATGGAATCTGATAGCAGGATAGAACAAGCAATACAGTATATGCATGTTATTGCATGCAATTAATTAACACAATGCACTGATAAACTAACATTCACACCGCTGAACGCTAGCAGCACTTCTCTAAAGGAAGGCAGAGGCCTCACACCATAAAAAGATTTAGGATTTTCAAGAATCCAAGGCTTGGCTCAGGAAGACAGACTGACAGCAACAGCTGAGAGTATCCTGTATTGATCCTGCAACATCCTGGCATTCCAGAGAGGGTAGCAGGGGAAAAGGCTTTCTGATGACATAAATAAAACTTCCCGACACCCCCCTCCCCCCCCCCCAAGACTACAGGAGCCACACATTATCCCACAAAGTTGTGACCTGAAAAGTTTCCAGAATTTGGGAGGAAACGGAACTTCACACAATGTCCTAGGGCTAATATTCAGGCTAGTGGGTCCTTTCCATGGGGGTGAATCAACGATGAGTAAAGGGCCAGAAAAGATGGCATGATTAAGAACAGAGAATTAAAACCCTAACCTCACACACTCGTCCTGGGCTCTTGGAAAAAAAAAAAAACCATGCCCGTCCCCCCTGTGTCTCTGCACTAGAAACACACAAAGGAGACCGAAGCTCCTGGGTTTATGGCTATGGATGGGCTCAAATGGTTATGGGCATGGATGGAGGGGCTCCAGGTATCCCGAGAGAACCACCCTCCAAAGGCTGGGAGAAGAGACGGAAAGCCGCCCCCAGCCTCACGGCATCCTTTTCCCGGCTCCCACTTCTGAGGATGAAACCTCACCGCAGCACCACAAACGCCCTCGCCGCCTCCCTGCCCGCCAGTCTGTCCTCAGCCCCCCCCCCCCCACGACTCCCACAGTCCCCTCACGGCCTTCCCCTCGCTCCCCTCTCCGGCCTGGGGCGGAAAGCCCCGAGTGGTCGCCCGAGAGGCGATGGCGACCGAGGCCTCCCCCCCCAAACCAGCCCCGCCATCACAGCTCCCGGCCTTTCCCGCTGTCGCTCCCCCTTCAGCCGGTCGCCCGAGGGGAGGAGCGGGGCGCGGCGTACCTTATAGAAGGCCCCGTTGGAGCCGCGCACTTCCACCGTCAGCTCCTCCATGTTGGGGCCGCAAAGGACGCCGGGAAGGCCTTCTAGAAACTATCGCCACCTGAATGGGTCAGAGGAGGAAGGAAGAAGAAGGAGGGGACGCCCTCTCCCCCCCTCCCCCCGGGCTCTCCCCTCCGCACACCCGGCGCAGGCCCAGGGGCTTGGGAGGCGGAGCGGCAGGGCAACGCGACAGGCGGGGGCGGCGCCGCCCTCAGTCGCCGCGGGCGACTCACAGCGGCGGAAGGATTTCCTCGGCGGTTCTACGTCCGTCCTCGGGCGCCTCGCGCAAGCCCCGAAGGCGAGTTGTGTCTTCCCCCCAGGGGGCGGGGCTTGCGCGTCTTCTTCCCATGGCTAGTGTTTTCCCCTTGCCTCTCGCCGCCACGGTGTGGTGGGGACTTCAACTCCCAGCATTCCTAGCGGCTCGTAGCCGTTATATACTGGAGTAGGAGGCGTGGGAGTTGTAGTGCAATACCTGTGGTTGGGGGGGGGAAGCCTCCACCACCTTTGCCTCTAGGACTGGTCATCCTTTGGTGGGCTCCGAATTGTAGAAGAGCTGGGATGGCTCCGTGGTATCTCAGCCTTGGTTGGTTTAGGAAGCATGGATTTCAAGTCTCAGTGTTTCCCAGCCAGCATTCTGCCTGGGGAATTCTGGAACTTAGAAGTCCACTTTTTAAAACAGCCAAGATTAAGAAACACTGCTTTATTGTTACAAGCCATATGGGGAGCAGCAAGGGTGAAGGGTGAGTGGGTGGCTTGCGGGGAGCAGTTAATCTTATACAAATCTATGCCATGAGGACAAACAGCACTGAAAAAGTGACTTAAGACCATTTTTCACACTTAAGAACATAAGAAGAGCCATGCTGAATCAGGCCAAAGCCCATCGAGTCCAGCATTCTGTGTCACACAGTGGCCCACCTATTGTACATGGGGATCTTGAGCAGAAAGAAGGCAAAACCCTCCCTTTCCCTTGACCCCCAACAAATGGTACTCAAGGGAATCCTGCCTGCCTCAACCAACATAGAGGCGGCACATGGACATCCGTTTTAATAGCCACCGATACACTTGGCATCCATGAATCTGTCTAACCCTGGCTTGAAGCTGTCAAGGCTGACAGCTGTCACGACCCCTTCTGGAAGTGAATTCCATAAATCAACGACCCTCTGGGTGAAGAAATATTTCCCTTTATTTGTCCTCACTTTCTTAGCTATGAGCTTTAGGGAGTGCCCCCTTGTCCTGGTATTGTGTGATAGAGAAAAGAATTTTTCTCTATCCACCTTTTCTATCCCATGCATGATTTTATACACTTCGATCAAGTCACCCCTTAAACGCCGTCTTTCAAGGCTGAAGAGACCAAGGCGTTGCAATCTGGTTTCATAAGGGAGGCGCTCCATTTCCTTGAAATTTGGATGTTTGGCAACTGGTTCATATTTATGACGGTTACGGTGTCAGAGTCATGTGATCACCCTTCTAACCTTCTGACAAGCAAAGTCAATAGGGAAACCAGATTGACTTAACAACCTTGCTAGTAACTTAGCTCAGCTACAGTGATTCACTTAACTGTGCCAAGAAAAGGTCATAAAATGGGACAAAACTCGCTTAACAAATGTCTCGCTTAAGGACAGAAATTTTGGCTCAACTGTTGTAAATTGAGCTGTATTGTGTATTTGGCCAGAGAAAAGGGCATAAAGTGGAGCTAGAGAAAGTCCCCAGAAGAAGGTCTAGCTAAAATGATCCAAGATTGAAGCAGCATCTGTATGAAGATTGGGGCCCTTGGAGTTTTTTTAAAAGAAAGGAAGTGTCTGCGATCTGAAAAAGTGCATGGACAAGGTGAACCTGTTTTCCCCAAATCAGGGTCACCCAGTTGTGGGATTCAAATATGTGAACAACCAGTTCTCTGTATGGATGCTTCTTCCGAAAGTCCATTCTGGGCCTGGGCAACAAAAATGAGCTACTGGTTCTGCTGAAGTGGTGCGAACCGGTTGAATCCCACCACTGGGGTCATTTAATAAAACGGAACCCTAGAACAGCGGTTCTCAACCTGTGGGTCGCGACCCCATTTGGGGTTGAATGACCGTTTCACGGGGGTCGCCAAACACCGCAGTCCGCCATTTTTTTTCCCAATTTACCCTCAGCCATCACGCGCGCACCGCGCATGCGCGATTCGGCCCGTCGCACCACACATGCGCGATTCGGCCCATCGTGCGTGTGCTGCGCATGCACAGTTCAGGCTGTCGCAGCGCGCATGCGCGGTTCGGGTCGTCGCGTGTGCGCGCATGCGCGGTTCGGCCCCTCGCACTGTGCTCATTCCTGGAAGTTCTGGGGATCCGTGGTTCTTAATTTGACAACAATGGGTCTGCCTCTGATAGCCATCGGCTGGGAAACTACTGGGCTGCTTAGGCTTGTTGGTCTGTGAGAGTTGTCCCAAAGGCCCTTTTTCCAAAAGGCACCTGGACTTGTTTTTTTTTTTTTAAACATTTCGCTTCTCATCCGAGAAGCTTGTTTAGTTCTTGATGAAGAAACTCAAGAAACTTCTTGGAGGAGAAGCAAAACATTTTAAAAGAAAAAAGCCAGGAAAGTCAAGTTGTCTTTTGGAAAAAGCGCCTTTAGGACAACCATGACCTGGAAGCTTGAGAATCTCCAAAGATGTCTGTGAAAGTTGGTTGATCACTGGGTTGGAAGAATAGGGTGCTGGTCGGAATGGGCCAGGGCTCTGATCCAGCCAAGCATTGCTTATGTTCTTATGAAGGCAAAGTGTATCAGTGGTTATTAAAACGGATGTCCATGTGCCACCTCTATGTTGGTTGAGGCAGGCAGGATTCCCTTGAGTACCATTTGTTGGGGGGTCAAGGGAAAGGGAGGGTTTTGCCTTCTCTTTCTGCTCAAGATCCCCATGTACAATTGGTGGGCCACTGTGTGACACAGAATGCTGGACTCGATGGGCTTTGGCCTGATTCAGCATGGCTCTTCTTATGTTCTTATGTTCTTATGCCTCAAAATGACATTCTATGGATTTGCCTAATCACTTATGGGAAATTGTGACCTTTATTTATTTATTATTATTATTTATTAATTGGATTTCTATGCTGCCCTATTCCAGGAACTCAGGGCGGCTCACAACATAGATAGAAATCTGACATTAAAATACATTATAAAAAACCCTTAATTAAAAAACCAATCATCCAAGACATGCAAACAAACATACACTGGCTGGGGCAAGGTATTAACTGCCCCAGGCCTGTCGGCAAAGATGTGTCTTCAGTAATTTGCGAAAGGTGAAGAGGGTGGGGGCAATACGGATCTCCGGGGGGAGTTGATTCCAGAGGGCCGGGGCCGCAACAGAGAAGGCTCTTCCCCTAGGCCCCGCCAGGCGACATTGTCTGGCTGACGGGACCTGGAGAAGGCCGACTCTGTGGGCCCTAACCGGTCGCTGGGTTTCATGGGGCAGCAGATGGTCCCGTAAGTAACCTGGTCCGATGCCATGTAGGGCTTTATAGGTCATAACCAACACTTTGAATTGCGTTCGGAGACCAATTGGCAGCCAATGCAGCTCGTGGAGTGATGTTGAAATGTGGGCATTTCTAGGTAGGCCCAATACTGCTCGCGTGGCTGCATTCTGCATTACCTGAAGACCTTGTAACAGTGGTATACATATACCAATGTTTCTCATCTTTGGCCACTTTCAGATGACTGGATGTCAACTCTCAGAATTCTCTGGCAAGCTAGACTAGGTGCACACATCTAAAAGTTCCCTAACTGGAGAAACAGTCCATATATAGGTAGTCCTCGCCTTACAACTGGTCAATCAAACAATCAAATGTTTAAAGTTACAACAGATCCCAAATATGAGACTTATGACCCAGATTCAAAGTTCTGATCTTCGATACACACAAACCTCGCAGTTACATTGATGGCCATTTGCAATACCCCACCATCACATGACCACAATTTACAATGCTTTTGCCAAAAAAATGGCATTTGCTTCCTATTTGTAAAAGGGGAAGAGAATTTATTGCTTTTTTCTTTTCTTTCAGCACCCAGCCAGGGTAGATCCTACATGTTAAATGTTAAACTTAATTGACCACTTTTTCCTCCTTTTTTGTACACTATTTTTTATTTTGTTGTTGTTGTTAGGGTTAAACACATGTTTTTTGTTTTGTTTCATTTTGTTTGTTTTACTGGTCTGTATTTTATTCTCTATGATAAAACAATAAGTTATTTAAAAAGTTGTAAAATCAAGCACGATCACATGGTCATGAGTTATGACCAAATTGTGGGCAGAATTACAATTATAAGAGCCGTGGTGGTGCAGTGGTTAGAATGCAGTACTGCAGGCTACTTCTGCTGACTGCCAGCTGCCAGCAGTTCAGCAGTTCGAATCTCACCGGCTCAAGGTTGACTCAGCCTTTCATCCTTCCAAGGTCGGTAAAATGAGGACCCAGATTGTTGGGGGCAAATATACTGACTCTGTAAACTGCTTAGAGTATTGCTCCTCTTCCTTCAATCTTTCTAACTAATCACTCACTAATAAGATGGATGATGATTTTAAACAGATGCAACTCTGATTTTTACAACTCAGCAGCCCTCTGCTTCACAGAAACCTGGCTTAATGACTTGATTGTTGAGAGAGGCTTGCATATCCCAGGGTTTCAGATACAGACAGAATTGCAGAAACATCTGGTAAAAAGAAGGGAGAGGGTCTCTGCTTTTACATCAACAACCGATGGTGCAGTAATGTAACTACACTAAAGAAATTCTGTGATGTGGACTTAGAGACATTAATTGTCAACTGCAAACCATTTTGTTCTCCAGGAGAGTTTTCCTCATTCCTACTAATTGCTGTATACATTTCGTAATGCATCGTAAACAATGCATTACGAACTCTAGCTGACCAGATTATATGGGCTGAAGAAAAATATCCTGATTCACTCCTCATTGTGCGAGGTGATTTCAACAATGCTAACTTAAGCCAAGAGCTACCTAAATACTTTCAGCTCATCAACTTTCTCACTAGATCCGGGGTAGGCAACCTCAGCCCTTTTATGACTCGTGGACTTCAACTCCCAGAATTCCTGAGCCAGCATGGCTCAGCTTGGAAACCTCTTTCTTTTCCCTCAGCATGGCTGGCTCAAGAATTCTGCCAGCAAATACCTCCCGCCGTCTAGTACGCTCCCACAGAGTGGGTCTCCTCAGGGTGCCGTCGGCCAGACAATGTCGGCTGGCGACCCCCAGGGAGAGGGCCTTCTCTGTGGGAGCTCCAACACTTTGGAACGAGCTCCCCCCCGAACTCCGTACGATGACGGAATTGCACTCCTCCCGTCGAGAATTAAAAACATATCTTTTTTGACAAGCTGGCCTGGGATAGTAGCTCCGGTACCAACAAGGCCATAATTGTTTTAGGGGATTGTTGCTTTTAAGATAACGTATTGGGTTTTAGATGATTCTTGGCCAAATTGTTTAATCTATTTTTAATCATTTTACTTTTTGTATGTTGATGTTTTTAATTGGGCTGTACACCGCCCCGAGTCCTTCGGGAGGGGGGCGGTATAGAAATTGCAAAATAAATAAATAAATAAATTCTTGGAGTTGAAGTCCACGAGTCATAAAAGAGCCAAGGTTGCCTACCCCTGCACTAGAGACAAGAATATATTAGACCACTGCTACACAACACTAAAAGATGCTTATCGTTTTTTACCACGAGCAGCTGTGGGACACTCTGATCATTGTATGATTCACCTTGTACCTGTTTACAGACAAAGGCTTAAAACCATAACACCAACAATTAAATTAGTAAAGCCTTGGACTGAGGAGGCAAGGCTAAAACTACAGGCTTTATTCTGGACCGTATAGCTCTGTGTAACCTCGTATAGCTCTATGTAACCCTAACTAGAGAGCATGTATCAGTATGTTAGAATATCTGGCAGTTATTGGGTTAAATGCTGATTTGTTAATGGGTCAGTGGGAGGAGTCTCTAAAGGGCATAGGGAGACTTCCTGGACACAAGCCAGATTGGAATGTCTTTGTCTGAAAGAAGCATGGGCCATCAGATGTCACCCGATGAGCCTGAGCCGTTATAAAGATTGTATGGAAGAGAGCATCATCCTTTTACCTATAGGAATGGACAAAAGATGTATTTTCCAGAAGTAACAACCACAGCATGATTGCAAGTAATCTTTCTGATTGAAATATATTTTTTGTTATGAAATCATTTCTATTGAGTTATCTATCTGGCTTGATTTAAAAGAAGGTGTTTTTAACTCAGAGTCAGAATAGGCTTGCTTTGATTGCACTGAATGGAAATTTTTCAAACACTTGGATGAACTCACAGATACTGTAACATCATATGTTAGTTTTTATGAAGACCTATGTGTGCCAACCAGGAACTTGCGAACATATAATAACAATAAGCCTTGGTTCACAGCTAAACTCAAGCAACTACGTCATGCCAAAGAGGAAGCCTACAGAAAAAAAGATAGAACGCTATACAATCAGGCCAGAAATATATTAACAAGGGAGATCAGAGCAGCAAAAAGAAGCTACTCTGAAAAGCTAATGAATCAGTTCTAAACAAATGATCCAGCAAATATGTGGAAAACTCTTAAAAATATCACCGGCTACAGCAAACCTCCTCTCCATGTTGAAGGAAATTGACAACTGGTAGACGACCTGAATGTAGGTGTGAGAGGAAACCACTGTCACCTATCTCCACCATCCCAATCTCAGATACACCAACAACAGCCATACCTCCTACAACTGACCCAATCCCCTTGGGTCCCCCACCTCTGGTGATCACAGAAAATGATGTGCAAGGTCTATTTCACAGACAAAAGCCTGGAAAAGCACCAGGCCCAGACAAGATAACTCCTGCTTGCTTGAAAGCTTGTGCTTATCAATTGGCCCCCATCTTCACCTGAATCTTTAATAAATCACTAGAGATGTGCTGTTTCTTCTTGCTTCAAATGCTCTAGTATCATCTTAGTGCCAAAGAAACCCTCCATCAAAGAACTGAATGACTACAGATCGATTGCTCTGACATCCATAGTTATGAAAACCTTTGAAAGGTTAGTGCTGGTCCATCTGAAAACCACCACAGATCCGCTGTTAGACCCCTTGCAATTTGCCTACCGAGCAAATAGATCAGCAGATGATGCTGTTAATATGGCACTGCACTACATCCTACAACATCCTGAATCTACAAGGACCTATGCAAGGGTCCTTTTTGTAGATTTCATTTCAGCATTCAATACCATCATTCCAGATATTCTCCTCACTATACTAAATCAGCTAGCCATGCCTGACCACACCTGTAAGTGGATCATAAGCTTTCTAACAAACAGGAAGCAGCAAGTGAAGCTAGGCAAAATCACATCAGATACCTCTACAATTAGCAGGGGGGTTCCTCAGGGCTCTGTGCTCTCTCCACTTCTCTTCTCTCTCTATACCAATGACTGCATCTCAAAGGATCCCTCTGTTAAAGTACTGAAGTTTGCAGATGATACAACAGTGATTGACCTCATTCAAGACAACAACAAATCAGCATACAGATGGGAGGTTGAACAACTAGTCTTGTGGTGCAGCTGGAACAATCTTGAATTGAACACACTCAAAACTGTAGAAATGTCAGTAGACTTTAGGAGAAACCCCACTATTCTACAACCTCTTACAATACTAGACAACACAGTATCAACAGTAGAGACCTTCAAGTTTCTCGTTTCTATAATATCTCAAGACTTAAAATGGACATTTAGCATCAAAAATGTAATCAAAAAAGCACAACAAAGAATGTTCTTCCTGCGCCAACTCAGAAAACTCAAGACTGCTCAAGGAGCTGCTGATACAGTTCTACAAAGGAATTATTGAGTGTCATTTGCATCTCTATAACTGTCTGGTTTGGCACAGCAACCAAACAGGACAGGCACAGACTTCAATGGATAGTTAGAACTGCAGAAAAAAAAACAATTGCTACCAGCCTGCCTTCCATTGAGGACCTGTATTCTGCATGAGCAAGACAGAGGGTTATGAAAATATCTACAGACTCCTCATATCCTGGATATAAACTATTTCAACTTCTTCCCTCAAGACGACGCTATAGGGCATTGCACATCAGAACGACTAGACATAAGGACAGTTTTTTTCCCCCATGCAGTCACTCTGCTTAACAACTAATTCCTACAACACTGTCAAAATATTTAGTAAAGCTGTATTACTATGATACTCCTAATCTTTTCTATTACCTATCCTTATCTTCTTATGACTATAACCTTGCTGCTTGTATCTTACAATTTATATTCTAAGTATGATGTATGTTGTTTGCTTAGCTAGTACTCTATGACTATCACTAAGTGTTGCATCTAAATTCCTTGTGTGTCCAACCACACTTGGCCAATAAAAAATTCTATTCTATTCTATTCTATTCTATTCTATTCTATTCTATTCTATTCTATTCTATTCTATTCTATTCTATTGCTATAAGTTGAACACTACCTGTAGTGTACCATTCATTTAGTGACCATTCAAAGTTACAACAGCACGGGAAATAATGACTTATGACCATTTTTCACACAACCGTCGCAGCGTCTCCATGGTCACATAATCAAAATTCAGGGGCTTGGCAGCTGGCTTGTATTTATGATGCTTGAGCTGTCTTGGGGTCACGTGATCCTCATTTGTAACCTTCCCAGTCAGCTTCCGACAAGCAAAGTCAATGGGGGAAGGCAGATTTGCTTAACAACCTCATGATTCATTTAACCACTGCAGTGATTCTCTTAACAATTGTGGCAAAAAAAGTAAAATAAAATGAAACACGACTTGCTCAACAACTGTCTTGCTTAGCAATGAAACTTTTAGGCTCAGTTGCGGTCATAAGTAGCAGATTACCTATATTCTTTTTTTCATCCATTACAATTTATTTAGTTTTGAATTTGATGCCAGTAGACTTTCAAAATAGTCCAATTCCATTAAATGTTTGAGGGAGGAGGACAGTCAGAAGAGAGACATAACATCTAACATTTAAATAGTGGGGGAAGGGCAGGAATTCATGAAAAAAAATAGCTTAACTTTATTCATTGAATGTCATTTTACCTCCTATTTTCTGGCTTTAAATAGCTCTGCCTAATGAAGGGTTCTTGGGAACTAAACAACTACACATGCCTTCTTCACAAACTAGTTGGGTCATAAAGGGCCACAAATCGCATTAGAACATGGTTAGAATAAAAGAGCAATCAGTCAGGAAAATTTACACCCCTGCAGTCTTTGAATTGGCTAAGATTCTGCTAATTTCAAAGTGAGTTGATGTACAGCCATAAGAAATATCAGCAAGACTATATTTGGAATATTATTCACCGTTCTGGTCAATAATGATAACAAGAGTTGGCTTGGCCTGCTGTCATCTGCATGTGAATTTGCCTGATTAAAATTGTTAGTGCTGGAAATATGCACTCAGCAGTGTTTAAAAAGAAGTGTATTCATATGCTGATACTGGGGTTGCTTATTGCAGCTGGCCAAAAACTACGGTGTTTTTATGGGGCTCAACTAAAGAGGGAACAATACAAAGGAAATCAGGCTGACAATACTGATCACACTGAAGTCCCTTTACAATATTAGCCTTTCCATATCCCAACTGCTTCTTCCTAAATGTCTTCACTAGAACACCTGATGGCCAACTTGGCTGCAAATAATATGAGTTAGACCAATAATACACCAATAATAAACCAGGGAAACACTAGTTTGAAGAAAAGTGACAAAAATCTATCATGATTCAAGTAACCTGATGCACAGACCTGTTTATTTGAAATACAGGTAGTTCTTGACTTATAATCATGACTCTTTGACTCAAAGGTGCCTTTTTCAAGAGGCAACTGGACTTTCTTTCTCATCCAAGAAGTGAAACGTCTTCAAAGAAAAATAAGAAAGAAAGTCCAGTTGCCTCTTGAAAAAGCACCTTTGGGGCAACCATGACCTGGATGACTGAGAATTTCCATAGAGATGACACTTTGAAGTTACAATGGAAGTGAAAAAAAGTGACATGACTGAGACTATGAGCTCTAATCCATGGGCCAGTCCCTCTCTCTCAGCCCTAGGAAGGAGGCAATGGCAAACCTCTTGTGAAAAACCTTGCCAAGAAAACTGCAGGGACTTGTCCAGGCAATCTCTGAGCATTGGACACAACTGAACGGAAGAAAGAAAAATTTATGCATGTACTTCTCTCGGTTATCCATTCCCTGAACTCTCATTTGAGTGTGCATCACTAGACTTCTCTACCATAATATTGTCTCTTTAACAAGAATACACAATGTTTTTTTTTCTTATCTGCTCTAAAAATCAGTCATCTTTTCTTGCACCTCCAGAATTGAGAAGAAGGGCCTTCTGGGATGATGATGTAGCTCCAGACAGAACCCAGTTTCATTTTTCCTGGAAATCAGGATTCTTGATCATCTTCCACCCATTAAAAAAAAATGTTTTCTTGTTGCAGGATTTTCCTCTGCTGACCCATCATTTCTTCAAGATCTAAAAAAGACGCTCCGCCTTATGAGGAAGAAGGGTGATAAAAATAAATAAATAAATAAATAAATAAATAAATAAATAAATAAATAAATAAATAAATAAATAAATAAATAAATAACTAACATGTACCACATTTCATTATTGTGCTTTTGGGTTTTCAGTTTATCTTTGGTATTTGGATTTTCCTCCTTTTATGAAGTGGCAGTGCAATGATTAGAATGCACTATTGCAGGCTAATTCTGCTCACAGTTCGATCCTGACCAGCTCAAGGTTGATTTTACCTTACGAGGTCAGTAAAATGAGGACCCAGATTGTTGGGGACAATATGCTGACTCTGTAAACTACTCAGAGAGGGCTGTGAAGCACTGTGAATTGGTATATAAGCCTAAGTGCTATTGCTATTGCTATGCTCAGAATTGAATTCCATGTACAGCTCCAATCTGTTTTACAGGCACCCCTCAGTTTATGATTATAATTGACCCCAAAATTTCTGTTGCTAAGTAAGACATTTGTTAAGTGGGTTTTGCCCTCTTTTAGGACATTTTTGACACAGTTGTTAAGTCAACCATTAGGTTGTTAAATGAATTTGGCATTGATTTTGTTATGTCCTGGGCTGTGATTGACACAGCAGCTGCAGGAAGCTGCTGAGAGTCCCAGGCAGACCACGAGGTTGCCCGGGCCAGACAGTCTGTCTCCAGCCTATTGCGCATGCGCAAGGTGGGAAAAATATGTTGCATCTATTGGTTGATGCTGCTCCCTGCAGAAGGGTATAAAAGGGATCCGTGCCATTTTGTGTTGTTCTGTTAAAGATTGAATAAAGAAGCAACTGTTGTTACTCCTGCCTCGTCTCAATGCCTTACCAACTCTCAGAACAGAACAGATTTTGCTTGTTGAAAGTCAATTGGGAAGATTACAAATAGGGATCACATGATTCCCTGGACAGTGCAACTGTCATAAATACATGCCAGTTGCCAAGTGACTGAATTTTGATCATGTGACCATGGGGATGCTGCAATGGTCAGAAGTGTGAAAAACGATCCTAAGTCACTTTTTCAGTGCTGCTATAACTTTGAACGGTCACTAAACTAATGGTTATAAGGTGAGGACTCCCTGTTTTAATATTCCTTGAGCACCATTTTGCCTTGTAAAAAAGCAACAGTTATTCATCTTCGATCTAAGCTGACATTTCTGCCCATAAATCTACCCGAATTGAAACCGCCTCATCCCTCTAAGAGCATTTTTTTTAAAAAATGTAAAACTGTTTGGTTTCATTGCTTCGTTCTCTCCCTCCTCCACACCCCCCCCCCAATTCTTTTTGAACCTATCATCTCAGAAAGCTCTGTGTGAAATTTTTAGAAGACAGGTTTTAAACAGCGGTGAAGACAGAGACATATGTAGAATTCAAAAGGCTTTTGTTTAAAATAATTTTGCCATATTCTAGACTTCTGGTTGGTGTTGGCCATTCAAGGACATAAAATCCATCAATCACATTATTATTTTTACTTCTGAAATACGCACACACAAATACACACAGAGAGAGGGGGGGAGAGAGAAACTATAGCAGGCAGATTTGAAACTTATAAGGTCATTTGCTCAGCATGGGATAGAATGCCTGAGTTACCAATTCTAATTAGTTTGACCATCTTCAATAGGCCTATACTGTAACTCTGGCTCTGTTTCACCAATTCCCACTTGGCTTTATCTGTTCCTTCTGTGTTGTTCCTGGAACCTGATTTTATCAGTCTTTTGATTAAAAAAAAAACATTTCAATTACCCCAGGGAGAAGCTTTCAATTTTAGGAAGCCTTGAAGTCTTCCCTGTTTGTTCCTCCCTCAAAGAGCAGTTCAAACAAAGAGTTTTGGAGGAAGTTCATCTGATAGAATTAGGATAAGGTCTCACTGACTTGCTGCTGTGGATGCTGGTTCACGCTGCCTTTCCCATCTTCCTGTCTTCTACTCTGAACAGAACGGAAAGAAGCAGGGGACTTAATGCTCAGGGACAAATTATACATTACAACCCCCTCTTCTTCTTTTTTTAAGGTGACCAACCTTTTTACAATGAAAAGGAGGACACAAATAAATTGAAGAAAAAAATATCGTAAATAAAAGAAACATTTTATTCATTGCAACAATAATACAGAATACACTATAATATGATAAATGCATAATAAAAAACATTTGTAACAATAACATTTTATATTGTAATTATGCTTACTTACCGCGCCCCCGCCCGCAGTCACCCCGCCATCACTGCTGCCCCACCGTGTAGAGTGGGCCCCGCAGCTCCCAAAGCACCAGCTGCACTGGCTCCGGCCCCAGGGGGCAGCCCGCCGTCGACACACCCCGCCTGCAACCGCCTCGCCAGCACCACCACCCACCCTGCACAGCCCCGTGTACAGCAGGCCCCGCGGCTCCCACAGCACGGGGGGCAGCCGGCCACCACCGCCCCTCAAACCCCTGCCCGCAGCAGCCCTGCCGCCCCTGCCTCTTGCGCCCACAGCCATTATTGCCGTAGCAGGGTGGAAAATCAAGAGAAAGTTACCGTGGCGTTGCCGCTCCAGTCTCCTCCAGGTATCTTTGGGACTAACTAGGAGATGGTGTAGTTGGGTAGCAGGGAGGGGTGCAAAGTTCCTGCCAATTCGCCTTTGCTGCAGACAGCTTACATATGCAAAGTTTGCCGGCCAGGTGTTTTGGCACGCTCAGCAGCAATTCCTATTGGCTTTCAAAAGCCAACAGGGGAAGTAGCACAGCTCATTAATAAGTTGAAAAAAAAAACATAAAAAAAGGTTCCGGAATGCCGTTCTGAGTGTTCTATGAGGGAAAAAAAGCCCTGCAGATTAGTCTTCAAATATCGAAAAGGAGGACATGTAGGAGGACACTTTTCGAGGGAAGACAGAACTTACAAAAGGAGGACTGTCCTCCCTAAAGGAGGACGGTTGGTCACCTTATTTTCTTTTTAAAGAAAAATCCAAAGAAGCCAAAGTTTTGAGCAGAGTGGAGTAGCAATACTGTTGATGCTTTCTCAACAGGCTTTCTCCAATTTCGCTTAAGGAACTGGTACAGGTAGTCCTTGCTTTACGACCACAATTGAGTTCGACAGTCAAAGCAAATTGTTGGTAGATAAAAGTCAAAGGAATTCAAGGTGGGCTTTGATCTCTTGTGGGCGCAAAGGGACTGCAAACTGATGACACATTTGTCCCCTCCCTCGGGCTCAGCCTGGTCATCTCCTACAATAGCGTTGGAAGTACAGGTAGTCCTCAATTTACGGACACAACTGAGTCCAAAATTTCTGTTGCTAAGTGAGTTTTGCCCCATTTGTTTGTTAAGTGAGTTTTGCGATTAACTGCAGTTGTTAAGTTAGCAACACACAGTTGTTAAGCAAATCTGTTAAGTGAATTTTGCCATTGACATTTCTCGGCAGAAGGCCGCAGAAGCTGACCACATGACCCCAAGGCACTGCAACCGTCATAAATATGAGTCAGTGGCCAATCGTCTGAATTTTAATCGTGTGACGGTGGGGATGCCGCAACGGGTGTAAGTGTGAAAAACGGTCATAAGTCACTTTTTTCAGTGCCCTTGTAACTTTGAACGGCCACTAAATGAACTGTTGTAAGTTGAGGACTACCTGTAAAGTGTTGGGCATCATTCCCTATACTGCTACTTTCAATGAGATAAAATAGTATTTTTTAGTTTTTAACTTCATTTTCTAGTGCAGGGGCCCCTAACTTTGGCAACTTTAAGGCTTGTGGACTTCAACTCCCAGAATTCCCCAGCCAGCATGGGGGAAGCCAGCATGGCCGAGACCCCAAACTGCACCGCGCATGCACGGCGCGAAGGCCCGCATCGCGCATGCGCGGCGCGACGGTCCGAACCACGCATGCGCGGCGCACGCAACGGCCCGAATGGCGCATGCGCGGTGTGACGGCCCGAATCGCGCATGCGCGGTGCGACAACCCAAATCGCGCATGCGTGGTGCAATGACCCGAATCGCGCACGCACAGCGTGCGCACAATGGCCCGAATTGCGCATGCGCGGTGCAACGATCTGAATCGCGCATGCGCGGCACGTGCGTGACGGCCTGAATTGCGCATGCACGGTGTGACGGCCCAAATCGCGCATGCGTGGCACGGTGCGATGGACCGCATCACACATGCGCGGTGCTACCCCCTGCGCCGGCCGAGGGGAAAAGGGGGAAAAATGGCGGACTGTGGTGTTTGGCGACCCCCGTGAAACGGTCGTTCGACCCCAAATGGGGTCGCGACCCACAGGTTGAGAACCGCTGGTTTAAAGTCAATTTGAGGGCAACGTCTGATTTATAATTTCCCACTTTTTAAGCCAAGAGTTAGTCTGATGTAGTGATTCAAGCCAGAAATTGGGAGACTGTTAATTCTAGTCCTGTCATAGGTATGACATTGGGCCAGTCCATTTCTCTCAGCCCTAGGAAAGAGACAATGGCAACCCACTTCTGAAAAACCTTGAGAAGAAAATCAAGGGATTTGTCCATGTAAGCTCCAAGAATTGGACATGACTGAAGGGAAAAGAAAAAAATAATAATCCACCAGTTCATAATGGGAAACAAATATGAGAAAGAGAAGAATTAATCTCAAAGTGGAATAAAGTTAAAGCACCGCAGCTAAACCATAGCATATCAGTGCTGTTTGAGAGAGAACATGCTCAAAGATGACATTAGCTGTTAATCTCAAGGGAGAAAGCTGATATGGAAATGTTTCCTCCCATCTGTTTGCCCTCTTCTAAATCTTCTATCCATATGTTCTGTCCTAACTTTAAAACAGCTGATGCCACCCATAAGTGATGAACTTTAACTCCTAATTAACAATCTATACTGGAGCGCCAGTCAAACATATTGAGAAAACAAAGATTGGGTAATATTATTAAATTTCCATTCTGACTTTCTATCTGGTGACTTGGAATAACAGAGTTGGAAGAGACCTTGGAGGTCTTCTAGTCCAGCCCCCTGCTCAAATAGAAAACCCTATGCCATTTCAGACAAATGGTTGTTTAATTTCTTCTTAAAAACTTTCAGTGTTGGAGCACCCACAACTTCTGAAGGCAAGTTGTTCCACTGATTAATTGTGTTCACTGCCAGGAAATTTCTCCTTAGTTTTAGGTTGGTTCTCTCCTTGATTGGTTTCCATCCGTTGCTTCTTGCCTTGCCTTTAGGCGCTTTGTAGAATATCTTGACTCCCTCTTCTTTGTGGCAGCCCCTCAAATTTATTTATTTATTTGTTCAGACTTATATGCCGCCCTTCTCCTAGGACCCAGGGCGGCTTACAACAACAATACAACAAAAATTTAAAAATTAATCACATTCATACAGCATGCAAACACAGTCAACTCACAATCGCTGATGGAGGGACATTCCTAGGGCCCAGGGGCAGATATTGGAACACTGCTATCCTGTCAGCCTTATTCCTTCTTTTTATTAAACTTGACAATTCCTGCAACCGTTCTTCATATGCTTTAGCCTCCAGTCCCCTAATCATCTTTGTTGCACTTCTCTGTACTCTTTCCAGAGTCTCAACATCTTTTTTATATCATGGCGACCAAAACAGAAGTGAACAATAGTAGTGCAATTCTATGCAACTCCTGATTTAGAAAGGCAGAAACTGGACATTCTCTTCAGTCATACATTTGTTAGTCTCTCTTGCCTCTCAGTAACCCAGGTGAACTAGTACAGATGAAATTGACCAAACAAGCTAAAGCCAAGCTTCTTGATTTGATCCTTGAAATCTCAGGCACAATTATTTTGATTAGTTATTGAGAGTTCTAATCAGTGGTGGGATTCAAATATGTGAACAACCGGTTCTCTGTGTGCATGCCGCTTCCAGAAGTCCATTCTGGTCTTGGGCAACAAAAAATTAGCTACTGGTTCTGCCGAAGTGGTGCGAACTGGCTGAATCCCACCACTGGCTCTAATGTTTTGCAAACGTCAATAGCCTGATGTCCTGGCTTCAAATCTTGCTTCATCTAGGACAGAGGTGTCAAATTGGTGGCCCTTGAGCCAGATGCGTAACACGAAGGCCACACCTACCCCAGCTCCACAAAGGCAAAAAACTTAGCGATACATCACGATACATCACATGACACGATCGAGTATGACACCCGTGAGCTAGGCATTTATTAAGCAGAGCCATTAGTTCTCACCTTCAAGTGCTTACAAGTTTCATATCCTATTTCAGTGGATCTCAACCTTTTTAATGCCGCGACCCCCAACCGGTTGTAAGTCGAGGACAACCCAACCGGTCGTAAGTTGAGGACTACCCAACCGGTCATAAGTTGAGGACCCCAACCAGTCAGAAGTCAAGGACTATTTCCTGCCCGGGAGCGTGCGCATGCGTGGTGCCGCCCCCTGCGCTGGCCAAGGCATAGCTGGCAAGGGGCAGCAACGGCGCAGGGTGACCACTGGCTGGGCCACCAGCTGGCCCAGCCCAAGGGAAGTAAGGCACCCGCTGGGCCCCACACGGACCAGCAACCCTCCCTGCGCCCACCGGTTTCCCACCTCCCACCCCTGGCCCTCTTTTACTTACATTTTTAGTAGTTGCTCAGCAGGGAGGGGTGGAAACTTCCAGACAGCTCGCCTTCGCTGCAGACAACTTGCAGCACCGTTTGCAGACTGGGACTTTTGGCGGGCTCAGCAGGGGAGAGACAGCCTGGACAATTCCTATTGGCTTTTGAAAGCCAACAGAATTAGACTCTATTCAAGAGAGTCTATTCTATTGGCTTTCCAAAGCCAATAGAATAAGAGGGAGTAGCACAGCTAAAGAAAAGGGGGGGGGAATGGTGGACTGTGTTGTTTGGCGACCCCCGTGAAATGGTTGTTCAACCCCAAATGGGGTCGCGACCCACAGGTTGAGAACTGCTGTCCTATTTGATAGGAAAATCACAAATAGTGCAAGTCTGCCTTACAGGATTGTTGTAAAGGTTCTTAAGTTAATGTAAATGAAGCATTTCCAGTAATTTGGGTGAAGGCTGTAAACTACATTGGACAATTAGCTTCTATTGTTTCATTCAGAAAATCATCTCCTTAGTTAAGCTTGATGAACTATATAAATAAATTCATTACCACTTAAATGAACAGACCAAAAATAACATATATAATCATGATGAGCAAACTCATATTTTCTCCATGGCTATTTTGTTCCACTGCTGCCATCTAGGGTATAAAATGCTAGTGAAAATAAATGCATTAATTTTATAATGAGACACTCAAATTAACAAGGAAAAAATCATGATCAGGATAGCTGTTTCATTTCTCCCCCATCTCCAATCCACAGTCTTGATCTGAATTTTAGTCTGCTGCTGTAACTTAAAGCATCCTAGCTATATATAAACTATATAATCTGAAAAATATATATTTTACCTATGGATTAGCAACCCAGCAAAATTCAGCTGGGCATTGAATTTAAAATATCCCTATACACTGATGCAAGTAGACATGAGCAGATTAAAAATCCATTTATCCCTCCCTTATCTGTCTTATATCCCATGGTTCCAATTGATAAATAAGAATTAAAATCAGTATCCAACATTGCCTAGCAGCATTGTTTCTTTCTCCTCTTTTCTTCCTTAACAGAATAACAGAGTTAGAAGGGACCTTTGAGGTCTTCTAGTCCAACCCCCCCCCCCCGCTCAAGCAGGAAACCCCATACCATTTCAGACAAATGGCTGTCCAGTCTCTTCTTAAAAACTTCCAAGGATGGAGCAGTCACAACCTCTGGAGGCAGGTTGTTCCATTGATTAATTGTTCTGTCAGAAAATTTCTCCTTAGTTCTAGTTCTAGTTCTAGTTCTAGTTCTAGTTCTAGTTCTAGTTCTAGTTCTAGTTCTAGTTCTAGTTCTAGTTCTAGTTCTAGTTCTAGTTCTAGTTCTAGTTCTAGTTCTAGTTCTAGTTCTCTGTTGATGCAGAGACAAAGGGGAGCAGAAGATTGGGCAGGATGATAGCAGAGTTGCCATGGAAGTGTGGTGAATAAAATAAAATGTATTGTCAATGTCTTTTTATTTACAATGGACGATGAGGCTATTGGCAGAATGCCAATCAGGAAAGGGACCCCTTTGCTGTAACCTCTCAACTGGGCAGCCACAGCTGTTGGGCTCTTTTGTTCTCTGAATGGTTTCTACTCCATCTGGTCATTGTGAAAAAAAAAATACGATGTTTAATATGAAGCAAAAACAAAGGATCCTAAACCTGCCTGTTGATCAATTGGAAAAGGATATGATTTGGCCAGTTATCACGAAAGAATAATACTTTAAAAAAAAAAATAAAACTGACCCCACATAATTTCATATTTAACATACATGAGTGAATCATACTGAAATTTTAAATTCCATTTTACATGACACTAATGTCACAATAGCAGCTAAGGAATTGTAAAGCCAAAGAACGTCGTCATCATTGTCATTGTCATTATCATATCATTATTATTAGCAGCAGCAGCAGCAGCCAAAAAAGCAAATACAATCAGTGATGGGCAGTGTTTTTTTTCTTTAAAAAAAAAAAGGTGCCGGAACTCACACACATCATACAATCCGCCTTGTCCACCCTAATGCCTCTTAACATAACCTTATGACTAATGTTGTTTGCTTTAATATTGTTAAAGCGGACTGAATCGCTACCTCAGGATATGAAACTTTTACCTCAGGATCTCTGGTTAGGGACTAAAAAAAGATTGAACTAGTAATGGGATGAAGTCAATTCAGAAGCGCAAACGAACAATATGCAATAGACTAGATACAGTAGATAGACCATATATAAGAGAAACACCAACCAAACAAAATGTATTCGGAGTATACTTGAAGATGGAAGGGAGGAGGGAAGAACGTTTACTAAAACAGATGTTTACAAAGATTAATACCTAATGTTGTATGCTATTCTAGGATGATTGTTTAGCAATAGGATCTTATGTTTAATGTTGATCACATTAATATTGAACCAGATAAGAGAAACACCAATCAAACAAAGTGTAACAGGAGTATAGTTGAGGCTAGACGCGAGGAGTGGAAAAAGGCTTACTAATTCAGACGTTTTCAAAGACTAATACTTAGTATTGTATAACAGGTGCCATGATGATTGCTGCATAATATGTTTTTATGTTCAATGTTGATTGTTTTAACAAAAGAATTTTTTATTAAAAAAAAAAGATTCCATCCAAAAATGGTGCCGGAACTCCATTCTGGGCATTCTATGAGAAAAAAACAAACCCTGGAGATGAAATTCAGACATGTGAACAACCGGTTCTCTGTGTGGATGCCACTTCCGGAAGTCCATTTTGGGCTGGGCAACAAAAAATTAGCTACCGGTTCTGTTGAAGTGGTGCAAACTGGCTGAATCCCACCACTGAATACAATCCTTGGTTGTACAAACAGAGGCATAGAATCAAAATCATGTGAGGTATTATTACCGCTTTCCAAAGCCTTAATAAGGCCACACCTGGGATACTGCATCCAGTTTAGGTCACCACATTACAAAAAAGATGTTGAGATTTTGGAAAAAGAAAAAGAGCAAATAAGATGATTAAGGGCCCAGAGACTAAAACATATGAAGAGCAGTTGCAGGAATTGGGTATCGCTAGTCTAGAGAAAAGAAGGACTAAGGGTGACATGATAGTAGTATTCCAGTATTTTTTATTTTATTTCCAAAGTTAGAATACAAAATCCAAAAACTAAAGAAAAAGGAAAAAACAAAACAATACAAAACCAAAAGATGTGCATAAAGACAAAGTAACAAGATTACACATAGATTGTACCCCCTAGTTGAATACTGACAAATGTATTTTAACTGTAATAGTTTCCCTCATTACAAAACAGGTCCATAATTTATGAACTTCTGCATCTCTATTTGCTAAATTACTATGCCTTAATATTATATTTATATGAGAGAGAGAGAGAGAGAGAGAGAGAGAGAGAGAGAGAGAGAGAGAGAGAGAGAGAGAGAGAGAGAGAGAGAGAGAGAGAGAGAGAGAGAGAGAGAGAGAGAGAGAGAGAGATGGATAGATGATAGATAGATAGATAGATAGATAGATAGATAGATAGATAGATAGATAGATAGATAGATAGATAGATAGATAGATAGATAGAATGGAGATGTATAGGGTGTTCTGGGAGGGGTAACACATCTGGTGGAGGAGCTGGCCATGCCCTTTTTATGGCTCGTTCATCTTTGATTCTCCCCCAATACTCAATTCTCACCTGCAGCTCCAAGTAGCTATAAGACGTGCAACTGTAACATGTGCGATGGCCATGTCCTTATAAGCTATCTTGGCACGTGGGCTAAAGCTGGAGGGACTTCAACTCTTGGTGAGATAAGGGATTTGTCTATCCTTGTGTGTAAAGTCTGGTCCTGGCAGATTGAGAAGAGGAGATTGATCAACAGTCCAATGATCAAGAAGGCAAGCATGACAAGATACTTAGACATCCTGGTTATCCACTGCAACAGGAGGGGTCCCAGCTATAACAGTTCTCCATGTCCCTTCTGCCGAGAGAATGGGGTTGCCCTTGTGCAATCACTGTTCCTCTTAAAATTTAATCCTGCACAGTTTTCTCTTATGCAATTCATCTTCATCTATCTTGCTGGATAGAGACACTGCAGCCATTTTAAAGACATGTTGGTTGCCAAGCATCTGAATTTTGATCACAAGACCCTGGCAAGGCTGTGCACTGTTGTGAGTGCAGTGTAAGTGCAAGTCACTGTAGTTATAACTTTGAATGGTAACTGCAAGGTGGATAATCTTACATAAATGTACCTGTGCAAATGGATTAAAGGGAAGAAGATTAGGCTTTCCACAGCCTCTCCTAAGCGTCCTAATCCAAATGGCACCACTCTACATTTACAGCAAAGAAAATAAAATTACTTTATTTAAAATAAAATTCAGATGTAGTATAACGATAGCACTTAGACTTATATGCTGCTTCATAGTGCTTTACAGCCCTTTCTAAAGTGGTTTACAGCATCAGCATATGACTCCCCTGGATTCTTCCCCAGATACCTCTCCAGATGTCAGTTCAGGGGAGGATGAACCAGTTCCTGGCACATCAGGAGGGGAGTTGACCAATGGCTCCCAAGCAGCCATCTGAGAGGGATTTGGCTGAAACACAGTTGCAGCAGGACAGCCCTGAGGCTTCAGGTGGGGAAAGCAGGCAGCTGCAGCCAATCAGTGATGAGGAGGAGGAACTGCCTTTTGCACTTGAGCCAAGAATCTGCAGGGCAGAGAAAAGGGAGGAGCAGCAAAGATCAGCCAGATTATTCGTGAGGAGGCAGCCTCGCCCCTCTTGATGAGCTGCAACAAAAGCTGGCTATTTAGCACGGCAAACAGATGGAGACAATGCTGGGAGTGTGTTCACTTCCTAGGTGATTCTTGCCTTGCTTTGGATTGACACCATGCCTTGATTTTGGATTGTGCCTTGTGATCTCTGGACTTTTCTTGCCTCATGAATCCTTTTGTGTTGTGGATTTAATTTTGCCTAGTAGATTTGTCTTGTTTGGGTAACCTTCAAGTGCCTTGTGGACTCATTGGCCATTATTCTGTAGATTAACACTGGTCTGCTTTTAGTTGGATTTAATTGGGACAATTCTGGTATTTTTGGTGAAAGGAATTGCAAGGGAATATTAATAAACCCACTAAACCACTGTTATGTGTGTGTGAGAGTGGGACTGCACAGTATATTGCCCCCAACAATCTGGGTCCTCATTTTGCCAACCTTGGAAGGATGGATGGCTGAATCAACCTTGAGCCAGTCCAGGATCAAATAGTGTGCATATATACTTATATGTCTTCCAGTTTATCCTTTGCTTAGCAACTTCTCAATGGAATGTTGGGATCCACAAGTGGATGCACATTTTTTCCTCAAAAATTGATTCAGGCTGTTGGAATCCACTCATTCCATGCACATTGTTTGTATGCTCAGCCAGGCAAAATGCAAGTGAGTTTTAACTGTCACGGAACAATTGAAATAAGGAGCAAACACCATTGAGCCATTTTTATAGCCATGATATTAAATGTCTGCTTTACAAGAAAAAGAGACCCCGAATAATGGGGAAAGCAAAGGTTTGTATAGATGTTGAGGGCTGCAAGGTGGGAAATCCTAGGGATCTGATTGGCTGGTCACTTTGGGGAAGCTAGGCAGGCCTTGTCAGTGTAATGAGTACTATTGTTAGGCAAAATGGCGCTTTGGGGAGGAGAGTTGGAGAAGTCCATTATTTAAGGCAGGGGTGTCAAACTGCCAGCCTATGTGCCGGATGCGTCATGCTGCAACTGCGCCCACCCTAGCTCCAGCAATGGGGAAAAAGTCGTGATACGTCACGACACGTCACGTGACGTTGCAAGTTTGATGTCCCTGATTTAAGGTGATAGAATGTTGAGGTCATCAACTGATCAGAAGATGAAAGGTTGGGGGTTTCTTTAGGTTGCAACTCCACATAAGGGCTGTTCTTAGGCTGTATATTGAGCTGGTGAGGTGACTTCTACTCTTTGGTTTAGATGAGATTACAGAGAATTGTCTGGGGCATGGAGGGTCAGTGTAGGTCTGATGTGATTAGGTAAAGAGAGGATCTGGGTTTGGCCCTGGTCACGTCTAAACGACAGGAAGAAAAACGGTGCCATCTCCCTTTTGGTTGTTACTTCTATTTTCTCCACTATAGAAACATGTGAAAACTTCCTCTGAGCTTTGCTTCTTGTTCTGTCTTCACAAGTTCATAGGTTGTGAACTTATCATAAGACAGGTTGTGGTTCCACAAAATTTGAATTATTTAAAGGGGTATATTTATTTCTTGTTCAATTCCAGCCCTAAAGTGAAATCTTTAGTTTTATTTGTGGGTGGATTGCACAAACTGATTTAGCATTTGTGGTGTGGGTCGCTGTATGGTGCTTTGAGAGCAACTGTTTTAGCTGGATTTAGCATGAACAGAGGGAAATCAGAAACTGTCAAAGAGGTCCTTAAGCATATCAAATTGAATATCTTAATAATGTGAACTTAGATGAACTAGAATGAGTGACACATGAAATACTATTCAGGGAATGAATCCATAGGGAAGAAAAGACTGGAAGTATACTCAGAAAGGATATTGTTAAGTATATATGTGCTCAGCTGTAAGTCAATTACAGGATCATACATACTAATTTTATTAAATATCCGGTAAATATCATTATTATACAATTGTAAGCACCTTCTACAGATGCACTACAGAAAAATTATTGAGTATTTCTGTAACAAACCTCAAACGCTAAATTCAATATGAAAAAAGTTGTACTACCAATATGTAAATGGAAGGTAGAAATGGAATAGCCTGGAATCACAGAAAGATTTGGACTGGGTTAATGTAGTGATGCAGGGGATAAATTGTGAGTATAATTCCTTCTTTATTGCCAACCAGATGGACAACATCAGAATCAAAATAACAGTAAACGGACAATACATAAATACTGCATCCAGCTTTGGTCACCACAATGTAAAAAAGATGTTGAGACTCTAGAAAGAGTGTAGAGAAGAGCAACAACGATGATTAGGAGGTTAAAACATATGAAGAATGGTTGCTGGAATTGGGTATGTCTAGTTTAATAAAAAGAAGGAATAAGGGTGACAGGATAGCAGTGTTCCAATATTTGAGAGGCTACCCCAAAGAAGAGAGGATCAGCCTTGGAACTAAGGAGAAATTTCCTGACAGAACAATTAATCAGTGGAACGACCTGCATTCAGAAGTTGGGAATTCTGCAACGCTGGAAGTTTTTAAGAAGAGATTGGACAAGGATTTGTCTGAAATGGTATAAGGTTTCCTCCCTGAGCAGGGGGTTGGACTAGAAGACCTCCAAGGTCCCTTCCAACTCTGTTACTCTGTATTCTGTAAATACTGTACAATATTATCAGGATATTTCCTGCTGCAGATTCTGGGACAGACCATGAAGTTTTCACATCCAGTACATGGATCATTCTAAAGTATTAAAAAGAATAGCTGTGCCAGCAATGTTTGATTTTAGAAGAAGCATAGAACAGAAGAAGGAATTTTTACAAAAGGGACCATGAGGAGCTATAAGAGGATTTGAGAGACCTCCTGAAACCTGAAACAGAAAAATAAATATCCTCAAAACTCCAGGAAAAAAAAATGAAGTGGCTTTCAAGATGAACTAAATAGAGAAAGATGGAAGAGGAACATCTTGAGCAAGATGGACACATAATGACTAAATAATACCAAGCATGGAATGACAAGGCAAGATATCGTAATGAAAAAAGTCAACAAATAAAATAATATAGCAAGATTAAAAGTGTTTAGGAAGATCATAGAAATCACAGGGAAATTTACAGCTAAGCAGGGAATACTCAAGGGTATTCATAGAAAAGATCATTTAGAGGCAAATGAACTTTGAGAAAGGTGAAAATACTGCTTTACAAACATGTTATAGAACAATAGAAACATTTCCAGAGAAAAATACAGGTAGTTCTCAACTTATGACCAAAAATGGAGCCCGGAATTTTGATCATAAATTGCTATGGTTTTAAGTTGAAGCATCACATGACCAGATTCGATTTTACAACTATTTTTATGATGGTCATAAAGCTAATCATCATGGTCGTAAAACAAATCACATGGTCATTAAGGAAATCCCTTTTTCTGAATAGGCATTTTTTTTGCCAGAAATCAGTAAAATGTCACAAACTGATATCATGGGACCTCAGTAAATGTGAGGCAGTTGCCAAGCAACCAAAATGTGATCAAATAACCACAGGGGGATCAAGTTGTAACTTTGAGAATGAGTCATATAAGTAGCTTTTTAAATGTCCGTCATAACTTCAGATGGTCACTAAGCAAGCTGTCATAAGTCAAGGACTACCTTCACGTTCATAAACTAATTGCACTAGATGCAATAGCTAGTTAGCAAGCCAGCTATTGGACAGAAAGGCACTAGACACTAGATGAAATACCAACTGAACTGTTTTAAAAAAATACAGTCAAAGAGATAGTTAAAATACTAACAAAGAAAGAAAATGTTAGAAAATATGCATTGAGTGGAATTACTGAACCATTAATTCATTAATTCCTCATGTTTATAAAGTTTTACTTACGATCTTACAAAGACAAATGGAACCAGATATATAAGCAGAGAGAAGCGCCAAATGAACAGGCAAGTTACAGAAATAGTAAACAAGACCAGATACTAATCAAATAAATATGAAAAATGAGATGAACAAGACAATGGAAGAAGAATTTTATTTTTCCTTCACTGAATACTGAATACACTACAGAATCTATAGATCCATATATAGCTCATGCCTAAACAGTGAATTCATTCATTCATTCATTCACTTATTTATTTAAATGTATTGGTTGTCCAATCCCATCTGATTTCTTTTCTGAGGAAACTTTACAATGAACAGGAAATTAATCACAAGAGCTTCAACTAGAGTGGTTCAGAATAGGGAAATGAGTGAGACACATTAGAGAATGCATATTATCTCTATCTTATTTCTATAATTTATAATACAAATTAGAGATCAGAATGCTAACTATTTAAAATATCATTCATTTATTTTTTTCTCCTGCCTTTATTGCTTTTTAAGTAATTCAAGTGAACATAATTAATTCTTCCTTCTTCTCCTCTCAACCGTGTGACGGAGGTTGGACTGAGCATGATTTGGCCTGAAGTCACTCAGCCAGCTTTCATGCTTTTATGCTTAAGGCAAGACTAGAACTCACAGTCTCCTGTTGATTGGCTTAATATCATCCAGTTGGCTTTCATGTCTAAAGTGGGATTAGAACTCAGAGTCTTCTGTTGATTGGCTTAATCTCATCCAGATGGCTTTCATGTCTAAAGTGGGATTAGAACTCAGAGTCTCCTGGTGATTGGCCCAAAAACATTCAGCCGGCTTTTATGCCTAAGGCAGGACTAGAACTCACTGTCTCCTGTTGATTGGCTCAATGTCATCCAGCTGACTTTCATGTCTAAGACGAGACTAGAACTCAGAGTCTCCTGGTTTCTACCCCAAGAGAAACACAACTAAAGAAGGAATACAAGGATTTATAATGAAAATAAAATAGATATCTTTAAATCGTAGATTGGAAGACTGTTATTAAGAGTGTTTCCTACCAATCAACAAGGGAGATAATTTAAAGTTTCTCCCAAAGACTCTTCTTCCAAAGATTGTCCAACAAAAGGTAATTATGATTTAAATGTCCTTTCATCCCTGGTTTATACAACTGAACAGTTCTTATCCCTTCTACCAGGAATTTTCCCATTATCCCAGCTCTGGGAAAGCTACAATGAAGATGCTGTGAAGATGCTGTGAATCTTCCTGCCAAAGCCTAGAAATTAGCATATCTTGTGCCAATACTGAAACACGAGAAAAAATCTAATTGTTAAACATGGTCTTTGCTCATGGAGAAAGTTTTAATGAAAAATTTCTCCCTAAAACCAATGTAGCCATGTCTCTAGACATGGGGAAAATGGATAAAGAATCAACACCATCTGTCAGTCTAAACTGCTACTCATGACCTTCTTGAATAAGCTCTTTAATTTCAGTACACCTTCATTGGTGAAAAGATGGTTGGAGAAAGTTCCCCCCTTCTTCCTCCCCCCTTATTTATACTGTTATGTGGAGATAAATGAAAGCCCCTTTTTATGGGGAGACTGATTGCCATCTATGATTCCCAGATCTACTCAGCAAATTAAAACAATGAAGGAAGCTAAATCTACCTTCCTCTCACACCTTGGAATTATAACAGTACAGTCTACTTTTTATTAGTTGTATAGATTCCATTTATCCAGGTCTCTCGACATGGGAGCAAGTTCTCAGATGCTTTAGCAGGGCAGGACTTAAATCATAGGGTCATGGCTGACATCTTAGTTTTATTTATCTCCCCTATCCTGGTAGATGCCTCATTGGAAGGGAAATGTTTTCCAGCTTTTTTTTTAAAGATGGTGTGCTAGATCAAATGAAAAGTAGATCTACTGTAGGAGAAGAGCAAGCAGAGCTAGAGGGCAAGTTAAATGCGTCATCAGTTTAGAGTCCACAAGAGATACAATTCCAGCCCCTCTTGACCCTTATCTAGAGCCAATTTGGTGCTGACCATGAGTTGATCTGATTAATGTTAGGCATAAAGAATCAGGATCATTCGTAAAGTTCCACATAGAAAATTTATTCAAACCTATATGCAAGAATCTGATCAATTAACCATCAGCAGTAATTCTGGGACTGGACTGGATTTTCTTGTGGCAAAGCAAGGAGTCTAAACTGATAATGTATTTAACTCCACCCTCCCCCCCAAACTCTGCTTGCTCTTGTCCGACATCTACTGCATCACTGTAGTGTTTTCATCACTATGTCAATAAAGACCCTGGAAAACTTCAGAATATGGCGTTACAGTAAAGATCTTCTACAGCAGGGGTGTCAAACTTGCAACATCATGTGACGTGTTGCGACGTATCGCAACTTTTTTGCCATTGCTGGCAATGGGGTGGGCATGGTTTCACTATGATGCATCTGGCCCGTGGGCCAGCAGTTTGACACCCCTGTTCTACAATATTCCTGCATTATATAGTAGTAGTATGTTCACCTATTTGGACATTCCTCTTCTGAATGTCTATTTTGAACCTATTCTCTTGTTCTGAAATAGATTTAATAGAAAGGAAATTTTTAATATTGCCGTGTTAATTTTCTAAATAAAATCTACATAGCAAAATTTGAATATTCAGAAAATGTGATTTGCTTATAAAGCAAGCAAACATTTCATTTATAGTGAACCACCCTTCCTCCCACCCACCCCCATCCTGGGATAGATTCTAACTACAATTAAAATTAACAAAAACTGTGACCATTTAAAAATCACAGAAAAGCATTGCAGTCAATATTTAACATAATACATTTAAGCTATAAAATGGACAACATATAGACCTGCCGATACCTTTGCCAGCAGTCTGGGGTACAGATTCTTGAATAATGTATTTAAGAAAAATATTTCTTTAGCATATTGAACTGTGATGGTTAATAACTGTTGTTAGATTGTCATGAACTTCCTTTTTTAAAAAATAAATGATCTAAACTAATGACTGTTATGACACCTTGTGGCAGTGAACTGTATAAATGAACCAAGACATCACAGGAATCAGAAAACTAGAAATCTAAAATGATTTAATTGCCATCTTTCCCTAAAGAATCCTGGGAAATGTAGTTCAGGGACAGGGAGCAGAGGTTCCTATGTGGGCAACTGAAGGAAGCTGCAGTTTTCCAGGCTCCTTGGGAAAACCATGCTAGTTAAATCTTGGGTCAAAAATCCCTGCAATTTCCTATCTATAATAGGATATTATACTGTGCTTTTCTGACTTGAGGCAATCAATAACTTCTTTTAAGAATATTGAGTTTATTAACATGCCGAACTTCTAAATTAAAGCTGGATGACATAATTCAGGTGAAGAGTTCACCAATATTTTATTTATCTATTTATTTATTTATTGGATTTATATGCCGCTCCTCTCCAAAGACTCGGAGCGGCTTACAACATATATATAAAACAGCAGATCATAATCTGAATCCAAACAAAAATATTTAAAAATGAGAAACCCCACACACATTCAACATTCACACAACAGTCCACAATCATCCCCAGGCCTGCCGGCAAAGATGGGTTTTAAGGTTCTTTCGGAAGGCCAGGAAAGTGGGAGAAATGCGGACTTCAGGAGATAGTTGGTTCCAGAGGGCGGGCGCCACAACAGAGAAGGCCCTCCCCCCAGGGCCCGACAGACAACATTGTTTCGCTGACGGAACCCGGAGGAGGCTGACCCTGTGTGCTCTCACCGGTCGTAGGGAAGTATGTGGCAGAAGACGGTCCCGTAAGTATCCTGGTCCAATGCCATGAAGGGCTTTATATCAATAGAAGAGAATATCTGTAGCTCAGAGTTGAACTTTATGGTCCTTAAGTGCTCCCTGATTGTTTCTTTATAGACATTTTGTTACCCAACTAAATAACATCCTCAGTGCTAGAAAAGAGGCAGAAGTTTTGCTCTCTATTTATATACAAGTGAACTGCCCTAGCATTTGTGGGAGTATTCAACATTTTGATTAGGCTGTTGTTTACTGTTTGATTCCTTGTCTGTGTCGGTAGTTCCTTGACTGGGGTATTGTTTACTGCTTGACTGTTGATCTGGTATTGATCTTGGTGTCTAATATTAATCCAGGATTGGTACACCAGGATTAATATCCACTGTATGTAAAGAGAAAGAAAACTTCTAGCACTGAATATGCTTCCTAGTTGCAAGAAAACAGCCAAGCTTAGAGAGCACCAATATACATTTCTGGAAATTTGTTGCTACGCTGATGTGACATTGATACTTTTCTCTGAACCCTGGACCCTGAATACAGTAGAGAACAGGGGTCTCCACCCCTGGCAACTTTAAGACTTGTGGACAGCAAGGCTGTCTGACGAATTCTGGGAGTTGAAGTCCACAAGTCTTAAACTTGCCAGAGGTGGAGAGCCCTGCAGTAGAGCACTGTCTCTTAACCCCAGCAACTTTTAAATGTATGGACTTCAAGTCCCGGAATTTCCCAGCTAGCCAGGCTGTAGAGACCAGTGTGGAGGGATAGTCAAAAAGATAGCAAAATTGAAGACCTACATTAGATTTCCTGACATGGAATATGCAAACCAAAATGTAGTTGCAATTCTTGTTCAGTTCAGCTGGAAGAGAAATGGGACTCGTACACAAGCACTCCAGCTGAAGAGTCTTTTGAAAGGATGTTGAGTTGATTAGTTTGTTCCTCTGTCTCTTGAAAATCGTGAGTTTATGACAGACAAACAATGATCAATCTGGAAACGGCAGTAACAGCACCTGTTCTTATTACAGTTGTGCATGAAATATTCGTGGAACTTCCCCTTCACATTTTGGTTAGCATCTTTCTGCGCATGTCAACCAAATAATTTCCTCTTGATTTTTTTCACAGCTGTGTCTTGTGCTGCTTGGTCACAGTTATCTTTGAAGGTCTCCTCTATCCTCTTCCTTAAGGATGCAGGGACATGATCATATCTCCTCTCTTTTTTTTCTCTCTTTTCTCTTTCTTTCTTCTTTTCTCAATGGAAGTGGTGGCCGTGATCACTTGTATTTCTGCATAATGAAGTACTACTAGACCGAAGAGTCACTTGTGGCAGGTAGCAAAGAAATTTCAATAAAGTAAAACTCTCAGTATTATCAAAATTATACATTTAGTGGTGCTAGCATGGCCTAGAAAACGATGGGGACAGGCTCATCACATTAAATGTGAAGAAATAGTGGAATTAGCTTGAATCTAATTACAAACCACACTATCTAATGTAAAAACATGACTGTTTTTTCACTCCCATTCATTTGGGCTAGTAATTAGTTTTGGCCTCTAAAATGCCACCCTTTAATCATCCAAACACAGATGTGATTTGCCGTGCTATTTAATCTTGCTTTAATGAAGAACTAATGGACGCATCGCAAATTACTTTCCCTGTTGGAGAAAAATTCTATTTCCTGCTTTTCAAAAGATCAAGAGTATCTTGTGATAATAGCCCAAACCGCCCTGGCAGCAGCATTGGGTAGAGCAAACAAGCTCTTTTTACTCAACTCCCAATTCAATGGAGAAAAAGAGGCTACAATTAACAACAAAGCAGGGGAAACGCAGCATTACAGCCGAATCGCTTTCTGTAGCTCAACCCCCGGCAACCACTGCCTTGTTAGAGCCAGGTCTAAAGTGTCAGGCGCGAACAATGTGGCATGATAAATTACTCTCTTCAAACAGCTGCACTGCTAATTTTCAATTATACATACAAATGGCTCTCAGATTGGAAGAAAATGGAGTCCATGGGGGGAACATTTGTAGGTTTCTGGGTTGAGTGGGGAGAGTGAAGGTGGGAAAGTAGAAGGATCACCCCCAAAGGAAGTCAGTTTTTTGGATGTCCAGATTTCAGAGACATCCCATGAGATGCAACCAGCTTCTATCGCGGGACAGAGAACTGCTACAACTGCCATTAAGCATCCAAGCATCCAAATTTTGATCATGTGACCACGGGGATGCCGCAACCATTATAAGTGTGGGAACTGATCATAAGACACTTTTTCCCAACACTGTTGTAGCTTTGAATAGTCGCTAGATGAATGGTTGTAAGTCAAGAAATACCTGAACATGTCCTGATTTAGATCACAAGATGGGAAATGGTCCTCCGTCCATTTATAAGCATCTGTGCTTATAATGCTTGGATGTTCATGGCTTGGTTTCATCAATGCTTCCTGGTGGCAGGGTTCAAAAAAGGAAAGATGGCAGCTGCAGTAGAGTGATCAAAACTTTGCCTCCTTTCTACGTACACCTGTGTTTCATTCACATACACAGAAGGCTATGCTGCTGTGACTGCTCTCTTCAGTCCTGCTCATATCATTATGGGCTTTACTTAGCATCAACACTTTGAGGGTTGGACACAAATATACCTAATAGTAAATTGTTTTTGCTTGTTATGTGAGATTTGGTCAGCATATATACATGGGTTCTTTGTGTGAAAGTTTCTGATCCTTGAATATGTGACATCCCCAGCAATTTGGATCAACTGTCAAGAGTGGTCCTCTTCCTGTTAGTGACACGTTTTATCTTTAATCTCATTAACAGCGTCAGTTGACAGGGAAAGCAAATCAATGAAATTCATGGGTGGAGGGACCAACTTGCATGACAGCTTGTATTTTGCTGCAGGGTTTCAGAAGTATAACCTTGGAGGTCTTCAAGAGAAACAAAAAGGCGAGCCAGTTTGGTCTAGTGGTTAAGACACCAGACTAGAAACTGGGAGACTGTGAGTTCTAGTCCCACTTTAAGCATGAAAGCCAACTGGGGGCTTTGGGCCAATCACCAGGAGACTGTGAATTCTACTCCCACCTTTGGCATCATAGCTGGCTGGGTGACTTTGGGTCAGTCGCTCTTTCTCAGTCCAACTCACCTCACAGGGTTGTTAGTGTGAAAAAAAAATAGGAGGGGGAAGGAGCATATGTTTTAAGTTATTTATAAAAATAATAATAAAGGCAGGATAAAAATAAAAAGTAAACAAATCTTAGGAGCCATTTGTATCCATCAGACTTCAGTTTGTTCACCCATGAGCTAAAACAGTCCCCTATATTAGGCACTGTTAGGCCTTCAGAGACATTGGCCCAAGTGTTGTAGCAATACTTGTGCAAAGTCCCAGGAATGTATCTCTTTTCTGCTCTCCCAAACTTTGTTGTGCATTTCCCATATATTAAGTTTTTCCTTTTGCCTCTAGTATATAGATTAGTTGCCAGAAATCAAGTACTGTAATTTTATTATTCCCTTCGTGTTTAAGACTATTTTTTTCTTTCTTCTTTTTAAAGTAAGCTTAACCAAAATTAAACAGGATGTTTTTTGATCAGTGCCAGCAAGTCTCATTTTACATTTCTCGTGTTGATTTGCAGCTGATGGCTAAAAACATCTTATACTGATTTTTTTTGTTCGGAGGGCAAATGAGAAAACGTTCTACCCCAATTAGTAATGACAATTTTTATCCCCAGAAATGTATATTGCTAATGTAATGGTATTTGTTGTCGTTTCAACATCTTGGCCCTAATTGAAACAGGACAACCAGTACTAATTCTTGCTGTCATATTTTTTTTAAAAAGGGAAATAAAGCTTTTAAATAATCGTCAAGGTTTTCATTCATCGCTGGCATACTCCTTGGAGTACACCCTCATCAAAACAGCTAAACAAAAGCTAAAAAGGTTCTGGTTTCTAATCTTTTTAGGAAACATACTCTGTGCTTTCTCTGGAGATATGTTCGGCATGCCGGTTTGCCAAGTTGTCAAGGCGTCCAAGAAGCTGCAGTTCCAAATATGAGATGGGCACCAGGTTGGCGAGGTGGTTCTGTGCAATTTCTAACTAAAAAGAATGTCTCTAAAATTCAGAGAAGCATTAAAGGAAGATGTGTGCATCTCCCAAAGAGAGTGACACAGATAGGGGGAAATGGCATTAAATATTTTCCTTACTTTGTCACTGACGTGAATTTACATTTTAAGTCCAATAAGCATGAATGCTTTTCAACACTGTTTACAACAGCGGTTCTCAACCTGTGGGTCGCGACCCCATTTGGGGTCGAATGACCATTTCACGGGGGTCGCCAAACACCTCAGTCCGCCATTTTTTTCCCCATTTCCCCTTGGCCATCGCGCGCGCACTGCGCATGTGCGGTTTGGCCCGTCGCGCCGCGCATGTGCAGTTCGGGCCGTCGTGCCACGCATGTGTGGTGCAGGTCGGGGTCACGCCACGCATGGGCAGCGCAGATGGGGTCTCGGCCTGAAAAAGGTTGAGAACCACTGGTTTACAAACTAAATACTGTACAGAATTCCGATTAAGAATACAGAATAACAGAGTTGAAAGGATCTTGGAGGTCTTCCAGTCCTACCCACTGCTCAAGAAGGGGACCCTATACCATTTCAGACAAAGACTGTCAATCTTTTCTTTTAAAAAAATCCCTTGATGGAGCACCCAAAACTTCTGAAAGCAAGCCATTCTATTGATTAATTCTTCTCCCTGTCAGGAAGTTTCTCCTTATTTCTAGGTTGGTTCTCTCCTTAATTAGTTTCCATCCGTTGCTTCTTGCCCTGCCTTCAGGTGCTTTGAAGAATAGGTTGACTTCCTCTTCTTTGTGGCAACTCCTTAGATATTTTTAGATAGAGGTTTTTTTTTGCGCTTGAATTTTATTTAATTTTGCACAATTGCTAGATCCAACCATGCTGGACAATATTTGTTCAGGATCCAACCTTCCCTTTTTAAGGAAGTTGTTGAAAAGATGGTTGTGCCACAACCTCAGAAGATCCTGGGTGAAGCTGATTATCTGGACCCCTTTCAGTTGGGTTTCAGGCATAAAACAACAAGGGTTTTACTTTTAATGGCCTCTGGACTCAATGGGATAGCAGTACTACATCCATCATTGCTTTACTTGACTTCTCAGCAGCCTTTGATACTATGGACCATGTTATCCTTCTGGATCAGTTGAGGCAGTTGGGGGTGATTGACGAGGCAACCAAGATGATCAATTAGAAAAGCAGCTTTATATTGATGTGGTTATTATTTGCAAAAACATGAGAAAAATGTCTATATTTAATTGTCATTTATTCAAATGATAGGAACTGCATTAATTTAAGATTGGCAAAAGAGAATATTATTGGAAGAAGAGAAAATCAAGCAAAGCCATTATATGGACTATAGAATTATAGAAATTAATTGTTATTGATTGTTTTTTAAATACTAATCTAGACAACACACTGTTTACCTAATATTTATGTTAAAAATCTATAAAACATATTTTTTTTTAAAAAAGGAAGTATGAGATCCTGCCCTCTACCCCTATTTTGTGGAGTGCTTCAGAGTTCAGTATTTTCTCTGTTCCTGTGTAACAACTACTGTATGCCAAGCCGCTGGTTGAGGACATCTGTGGGGTGAAAAAACCACATTATACTATATATATATGCTCCTGGTAGCAGAAGCCAAAAGCACCAGCCTGACGATGATGAATGAGATTTCATCGAAACGTTGCCAAGACACTTCAAATTCTACGTGGGAGAAAACCCGAAGAACCAAAGACCTGCATACAGACACCCGCGAAAACCTCAGAAAACATATATATATATATATATATATATATATATATATATATATATATATATATATATATATATATATATATATATATATATATATATATATATATATATATATATATATATATATATATATATATATATATATATATATATATATATATATATATATATATATATATATATATATATATATATATATATATATATATATATATATATATATATATATATATATATATATATATATATCCCACGTAGAATTTGAAGTGTCTTGGCGACGTTTCGACGAAGTCCCATTCGTCATTTTCAGGCTGGTGCTTTCGGCTTCTAGAAGCACAAAGCCGAAAGCACCAGCCTGAAGATGATGAATGGGACTTCGTCGAAACATCGCTAAGACACTTCAAATTCTACGTGGGAGAAAACCCGAAGAACCAAAGACCTACATATATAGTATATATATATCTCCAAGTAATGCTTCTAATGTCCTGTCTTAATGCCTGGAAGTATGGATGGGGAATCAGACTTTGGGTCAACTCGGGCAAGACTGAGTGTCTTTGGGGCTTGGAGTCAACAGGACCTGAAAATTTACCATTGTCAGATAAGATGACACTGTGTTCAATAGTTGGGTCCTTCTGGACTTACAACTTCTTCTTGAAGAATGGGTGGCAGTTGTGACTAGGAGGCCTTTTCCACAACTTAGACTGTGTCCTAGTTGCACCATTTCTGAATCAGGAGGCCTTACCCTCAATCACCTATGCCCTGACCCACATTGACTACTATAATGCACTCTATATGTGGCTACTCTAGAACAGGGATCCCCAACTCCCCAGTCCATGGACCAGTACCGGGCCATGGCATGCCAGAAACTGGGCCGCACAAACAAGCAAAGCCCCATCTGTGGGATGCAGGCAGTATATGAAACCACGCCCCCTATGGTCAGCAGAAAAACCTCTCTCCACGGAACTGGTCCCTGGGGCCCAAAAGATTGGGGGCCTCTGCTCTAGAAGAATATCTGGAAGCTTCAGCTGGTGGGGCAACATAGGTAATTATGTGCGCACCTAGATCAGCGTACTATACCTCTCTGCATCATGAGTTGCACTGGTTACCAGTTTGCTTCCAGGTTTAAGGTGCTAATAATGAACTATAAAGCCCTACAGGGCATGGAGTTGGATTATTAAGTGATTGCATCTGCCCAATTCCATCCACCCATCCCATCAGGAATGGCAGGAACGGGGTATGTTACAGGTCCTGTCCATGAAGGATGTCATCTGATGGTACCCAGGAGGAGAACCTTTTCAACTGAAGCCCCAATCTTTGGAACATCATTCCTCCTGAAGTCAGATTGGCCCCAATTTTGTTGGCCTTCTGGAAGAGCCTGAAGAAGTGGCTTTGTCATTTGGCCTGGGGATATGGTAATGGTGGTATGGAGCCTGCAAAATATCTGTACTGCTACTTAGCTGTGATGGTGCAGTGGTTAGAATGCAGTACTGCAGGCTGACTCTGCCCACTGCCAGCAGTTCGATCCTGACCGATTCAGCCTTCCATCCTTCTGAGGTCGGTAAAATGAGGACCCAGATTGTTGGAGGACAATATGCTGACTCTGTAAATCTCTTAGAGAAGGCTGTAAAGCACTGTGAAGCAGTATATAAGTCTAAGTGCTATTGCTATTATGTTTTTATGGTTTTAATATTTTTTATTATATTAATCTTTTAATGGTTTTTGTTGTCATGAATTTTGGTTATTTTTGGCTGTGTTTTTAATTTTGTAAGTCACCCAAAGACGTACCTGAGACAGGGGGGCTATATAAATAAAATAAATATAAATAAATCTCAAACCCTCATACCACGTAAGGAAGAGCATGTATATTTACATACTTTCCCATATTTATTTTGCTTGCATTTGACATATTTTTAAACAGAACCAAGTAATTAAGAAAATGCTGAATTGGCAATCTGTATTAGCTGCACAGTTTTTTGAACATATTTTCATCCTCCTTGTGGCTACTGATTACATGATAAGGAAGGAAGGAAATGTATCGGTGGATACACTTGTTTTTAATTAGTATTTTTAATGTGCATCAGGTGGTATCTTTCTATGATGGAATCAAAATTTCATTCTTCTGTTTGCTGCGACAAATAAATGATCTTCCCCCCTATCTTTAAATGCACAGGTCATGTACCAGGAAATTTAATATGCTTATGAGCATATTATAGGGTGAGGAGATAATCATTCTGTGGTTTTTTAAATAATAATAATAATAATAATAATAATAATAATAATAATAATAATAATAATAATAATAATAATAATAGTAATATAGAAAACAAAGCATTTTTGCATGTGCAAAATGTAACAATCACATAAAGCCAAAGCATGCATTAAAACAGTGACAAATGGACATTGCATTTGTATCAGGACCGTAATCTGTTCCTATGGACAGACCAGCAATAGTTTTTGAATTTTTCCTTATACATTGCTTCATTCCTTTTGGGGCCTGGAATTATTATCCTACAACTGTTTTTAGCCACTTCCAGGACATATTTAGTATGCAGGTAAATTGATAAAAAAATATACCCCTATGGGGGATAGATTAAAGCAGGGTTTCTCCACCTTGGCAACTTCAAGATGATGATGATGATGATAATAATAATAATAATAATAATAATAATAATAATAATAATAATAATAATAATAATAGTAGTAGTAGTAGTAGTAGTAATAGTAACAACAACAACAACAACAACAATAATAATAATAATAATAACAACAATAATAATAATAAAGTTGGAAGGGACCTTGGAGGTCATCGAATCCAACCCGCTGCTGAGGCAGGAAACCCTACACCATTTCGGACAAATGGCTGTCTAGTCTCTTCTTAAAAACTTCCAGTGTTGGAGCATTCACCGCTTCTGGAGGCAGGTTGTTCCACTGATTGATTGTTCTTACTCTCAGGAAATTTCTCCTTAGTTCTAGGTTGCTTCTCTCCTTGATTAGTTTCCATCCGTTGCTTCTTGTCCTGCCTTCAGGCACTTTGGAGAATAGCTTGACTCCCTCTTCTTTGTGGCAGCCCCTGAGATATTGGAACACTGCTATCATGTCCCCCATCGTCCTTCTCTTTATTAAACTAGACGTACCCAATTCCAGCAACCTTTCTTTACATGTTTTAGCCTCCAGTACCCTAATCATCTATGTTGCTCTTCTCTTTCTAGAGTCTCAACATCTATGGCCTACAACTCCCAGAATTCCTCAGCCAGCATGAGTCACATCTTAAAGTTATCCAAGTTGAGGAACACTGGATTAGAGTAAAATGTGACTGGCTGATTTACCTGCAGCAGTGCAAATTAAAAGTTTGTTAGTCTTTTTTAAAATAGAAATAAAGAACTCCTGTTGTGAGGCCTACCTAACTGCCTGCCTTGTCCAGTCTGTTGTCTACATGCTAACTGTAGACGAGCATTTTCAAGCTCAACCACATTAAGAAACTGACTGTATGGAAAGGTTGTAACTCTGTCTGGTTGAATTAGGCAACACTATAAGCAGTCCTTATTCATTTAGTGACCATTTGTTTAGTGACAGCTGCTAAGGCACTGAAAAAGTGATTTATGGCCATTTTCACACTTACGACTATTGCCGCATTCCTCCATGATCATGTGATCAAAATTTGGACACTTGCCAGCTGGCATGTATTTATGATGGTTGCAGTGTCCTGGAGTCAGGTGATCACCTTTGGTGACCTCCTGACAAAGTTAATGGGGAAGCCAGATTCACTTAACAACTGTGTTACTATCTTAAGAAGTGCAGGGATTCAGTCAACAACTGTAGCAAGAAAGGTTGTAAAATGCAGCAAAACTCACTTAATTGTCTTGCTTAGCAACAGAAATTTTGGGCTCAATTGTGGTCGTAAGTCAAGGACTACCTGTAACAGAATCTTGCAAAGTCTGCTTGTAATTTATCTTTCCTCCCTTTTATATCCCCATTGACTCAGGGAAAAGCCAGTGTGAGTCTCTTCCTAATACTACTATACCCTTTTTCCTGAAGCTTAAGAAATGAATAGAATAGGAATAGGAATAGGAAAAGGGTAGAGTAGGGTAGGGTAGGGTAGGGTAGGGTAGGGTAGGGTAAAGTAGAGTAGAGTAGAGTAGAGTAGAGTAGAGTAGAGTAGAGTAGAGTAGAATAGAATAGAATAGAATAGAATAGAATAGAATAGAATAGAATAGAATAGAATAGAATAGAATAGAATAGAATAGAATAGAATAGAATAGAATAGAATAGAATCTGGAAGGGACCTTGGAGGTCTTCTAGTCCAATCCCCTGTCAAAGCAGGAGATCCTATACCATTTGAGACAAGTGGCTGTCCAATCACTTCTTAAAATCCCCCAGTGATGAAGCACCCCACAACTTCTGAAGACAAGCCATTCCATTGGTTAATTGTTCTCACCGTTAGGAAGTTTTCTTCTTAATTCCAGGTTGCTTCTCTCCTTGACTGGTTTCCATCCATTGTTGCTTGTCTTGCCTTCTGGTGCTCTGGAAAATAGGTTGACCCCCCCTCTTCTTTGTAGCAGCCCCTCAAATACTGGAATACTGCTATCATGTGTCCCCTAGTCCTTATTTTCTCTAGACTAGCCAAACCCCCATCCTGCAACCATTCTTCATATGTTTTAGTCTCCAGGTCTTTAATCATCTTAGTTGCTCTTCTCTGCATTTTTTCCAAAATCTTTTTAAAGGGCTTTTAAAAAGTCTTTTTAAAGTCTTTTTTTAAGGGCTTCTGACTATTCTCTTCAAGGCCATCTCCATAGCTCTGCACAGCTTGTAGCTCTGTTTTATGGCTCTATCAGCATGGGCTAAGTGGCCCTTTAGAAATAGGAACAATACCTTCCCATATAAAGAAACCATCCTCTGACAGCCTTCCAGGTAGGAGATCTCTTCAACAGGAGACTGTATTTTGTAAAGTAGGACATAGGCCAACCTGTCTAATAGCCATGACTGAGGATGCAGTCGTAAACCCACTTAAGAGAGAATACGACCTCTTGAACTCTTTGGAGCTTACCTTTGAGTAAATATGCATAGGATTGCTTTGCATCCCCATTAAATATAAACTCTGCTACTGAATACTTCTAAGTTGCTCAGCTATCACTTATTCAGCACAATCTATGGAGCTCAGTGGCTGTGGTCTTGCTTGCATTTAGCAGGCAATCTTTGCATTAGGATTAGCTGCTCTTTTTACAATTATCAGGCTGATGTATTAGAAGAGCCCTACTGGAACTCTTCAGAAAATTTCCATTTTGTTTTCTGCACCGATGTATTGATCATTCTGATTTCAGAGACAATCTCCTTCTATATTAAGTCCTGGAATTCTTTCAGAACATTGGTTTATCTATTTAACGAAGTAATTAAAATATTGTGCGGGGTCTGTTATTCAGGTGAGTAGGCAGACTCTGCCACCATATGCCCACTCATCCTACTGTGAGCAAATGGTAAATAGTGTTGTTTTTTTAATGATTTCATTCCTTATGTTGCATTTTAAGGAGATTAGCTAGTGCTTCTCATTTCAACAACACAATAACACTTTATAGGCAATCTTAAAACCCCCACCAGTATGGGAAGAGGACTCAGATTAAAGCAACTCGACACACAGCCCTCCATCTGAAGGCATTTCTTTTTCGAAAACCTGCTGGATTCAAATTTAAAGATAAAGAAGTATAAGAAGGGAAAACAGGAGCTCAAATAGCCCATAAATAGTTAATATTTGAGAGATCATCCGATCATGGAAGATATATTTCTATTTAAATTTATTAATGATAGTACTTCTTTCTAATTTTGTGTACATGAAGATAGGAAGCGATATGTTTACTTAAAGAGAAGAGTTCTCTATTGAAGAATTCTCAAAGAACAGTCCTCTCTTTGAACATAATCTCTGCTTAAAAGGGTCTCTGATCCAAATCTGTGTTGTAGAAAAAGGATGAAAAGAAGCAGTTCACAACTGTCAATCAGTTAGTATTACAGCTACAGTGTGAAGAGCACACAGGTCATCTGATAGCTGACTCTCCCTCAAAGACCCAGCATTTAATTTAAATTGATTATTTATAAAGTTGCCTCTGTAAACTTACACTAACATGTGCACATTGTCAAGAACTAGGAAATGTATGGATTAGCACAAATCCAGCCTCTATTGGTGTGACATGTTTTTACATCTTCCATTCCACTGATTTTTTTCACTGATTAAGAAAGAATAGTCTATTATTGTTCATATTTCATATTTCTGTAAGATATGTTGCTTTTACATAAATAGCCCAGAGGTACCTCCGAACTATGTATTTATTCTGGGAGTTGAAGTATACACATCTTAAATTGCCAAGGTTGAGAAATACTGCCTTAAAAGAGTATCTAATATAAGAAGGTGAAGTTAGATCAGTACTTTGGTGATTTCCAAGTTGGAAGGCTACAGAAACTGACGGAATATCTACAGATCTCAAAGCAAATGCAAGCATCAGAAAAAGAATCTGTGAAGATTGTAACTATGCCAGCAAATTTGATACAGTGGCCAGTTGGATTGGAAGAGGCCAGTCTACATAACAATACCAAAGAGAAGAGACTTAACAAAGTATGCAAATTATTGTACAATATAAATTTCAGATGCTAGCAAAATAATGCTCAGGTTCATCCAATGAGGATTAGAGCCCCACATGGGAAAAAAAAGATGATAGATGTTCAAACTGGCTTTAGAAAATGTGATAAACATATAGATTATTGCTGATGCACGCAGAATCATTGAAAGAGTCAACGAACACCAAAAATAAATTAATATGGCTTCATTGATTATGAAAAAGCCTTTGGTTGTGTTAGTTATGTCAAGCTGTGGAATGTACTTAGAAAAATGGAAATCCCAGGCCATCTCATTGTGGTTACATAAAACCTACACATAGGTCAGGAAGTCACAATGCAAGTGGAGCATGGGGAAACAAACTGAGTTCAGATTGGCAAAGGAGTAAGACAAGACTGTGTACCCTCCCCTTATTTATTCAACCTATATACAAAATATATATATCGAAGGAACCTGATGTTAGAAAATGATGCACATGCTTTTAAAACCAAGGACGAAATATCAGAAACTACAGTATACTGATGACACGGCTTTGATAGCCGAAAATGCAAATGTTCTGCAAGTTTAGTGCAGGAAGTCCTTGACTTGCAACCATTTAGTGACCCTTCCAAGTTACAACAGCACAGAAAAAAGGGACTTACGGCCACTTTTCAAACTTAACGACCGGTGCAGCATTCCTATGGTCACGTGAACAAAATTTGGACAGTTGGCAACTTGGCATGTATTTATGATGGTTTGCAGTGTCCCAGGGTCATATGATCGTAGGATTGACAAGCAAGGTCAATGGGGAAGCCAGATTCACTTAAAATCAAAGTTCACTTTTTTTTTAAAAAAAAGTTCTTTTTTGAAAAAAAAAATTACTAACTTACCCATATTATTTTAATACTTCCCCGGCTAACCTCATCTCCTAACTAAGCAGTTATGCCTTAGAATCATAGAGCACAACTGCCAGACAAAAGATTATTTGGGGGTTTCAAATAAAATACTATTCTGATTTCAGTTGTCTCTTCTCACCTATCCCCGTGACAATATAAAAACAGGAAAGTGGGGGTGGGCAGGAAAAACTGCAAATTGTGAGATGCCTCTTGGGGAGGGGGAGGCTGAAGTGGGATTTTATTTCTTCTAGTTTATAATCATTACAGAAATTTAAACCTCAAGCCATTTCATTCCAGGCTTATACTAAGCTTGTTAGTGGTTTCTGATGCTGGGTGTGATAGTGCCCAAGCATTACCATAAAGCAGCAGAATTAACTATGATCTTCAGAAGCTTGAGAGTGGGTGACAGAAGTCTGCAATTTGGTGCACTGAATATTATGATAACATTCTACATTAAATGTTTATAATCTACTTACAGCTGAGCTTCAAGTATATTTGATACATCTGCGTTTTGCCCAGTACTGAATATCACAGCTATTATGGCTTTCCAGAATGACAACATTAATAAATTTCTCCTCCTTTCCATTTTTATTTTTATTTTATTTTAAAAACAGAAAGGAAACCAACAAACAAAAGCAGAGAGATTTTATTTCTTCCCAATAAGGAAAGGAAATCAGACTTTCACTGCTGGTTTGTGGATGCAGTCACATTTTAGGGAAGCATGCACACTAAGGGACTTTGCATACTGTCTCTACTATCAAGGGTTTTTTTTGTCATCCCTTCCTGTTGTTGAAATTTAGACTGTGGGGTTTATTTTTTGGAAGCACAAAACATTACTTTAATATTTCATTAGATATTTGGGGTGGTGGTCTTTTAAACCATTTTGCACACTGAAAGTGCAAGCAAATTATTATTATAACATGCAAATGGGATAGAAAAGTAAAGATGAGGTCACAACCATAGGACTAAAGCCCTGCCCCTTTGTATGTCTATCAACACATGTAAAAAAAGAGGCAGGATTTTGATCACACATCTTTAGTTGCTATTGTTAATACTTCTTCCAGAAGTCTCTGGACTGGATGGGTAGAATAAACCAACACCACACCTTCCATGACAGCCATTGTGGACATAGGCATAACTCTTTACACTCTGGTTCAATAAAGTTGCAAAGTGGGCATTCCTCTTGAGCAGTGAAATTTAAACACAATATTCCACCTTGTATGATATCCTTGTGTTTGTCAAGTATTCATGCATGGAGAAAGACTAAGTCCTCTATAACAGTAATAAGGAAGGGTACAAGTAATGAAGGGGGGAAGCTTTGACTCCAGTATTCTGAGTTTTTTGAGCCTTCCTGTAGACTGCCTTGGTCTGGCTCCACTTGCTTTTAAACACTACTTGTCCAAGATTCCTTCCTTCCTTCCTTCCTTCCTTCCTTCCTTCCTTCCTTCCTTCCTTCCTTCCTTCCTTCCTTCCTTCCTTCCTTCCTTCCTTTCCCTGGCTTCCTTCCTTCCTTCCTTCCTTCCTTCCTTCCTTCCTTCCTTCCTTCCTTCCTTCCTTCCTTCCTTCCTTCCTTCCCTCACTCTCTCACTCCCTTCCCAACATGAGCAGTTGAACGCAGAAATAAAATACTGAGATTCTGCACTCTAAATGTCTATGAGACCTACAGATGTCCCACAGACATTTTTAGAAATAGATAGGATGCAAAAGCATTTTGGGGGTACCACTCATGCTACTCATCTTTTCCCCCTTCCTCTTCCCCCCCATCTCACCAGAGGTAAGGAGCTTTGGTGAACATTGCCGACTTTTTTTGCTACAAGAAGTTGATCTGTGCTGTAACCAAGCTTGAAAAGAAATTAACTTGCTTCCTACAGGGAAATCCTATGACAGAATTAGATTCCCTAAAATTTTATAGGAACAAGGATTTGCTGAAGTGTTAATACAATGAGCCTATAGATCTAAATAACACAGAATGCTGGACTCGATGGGCTTTGGCCTGATTCAGCATGGCTCTTCTTATGTTCTTATGATTTATATCAGTTACAGCAGGTGGCAGCGCGTACCTGACCTTGGCTGAGTTTGAACAGATTAAGCAAGATCAGATTACTTAACAATAATAACAATAACAGTAATAGAGTTGGAAGGGACCTTTGAGGTCTTCTAGTTCAACCCCCTGCTCAGGCAGGAAACCCTATACCATTTCAGACAAACGGTTGTCCAGTCTCTTCTTAAAAACTTGCAGTGTTGGAGCATTCACCGCTTCTGGAGGCAGGTTGTTCCACTGATTAATTGTTCTCACTGTCAGGAAATTTCTCCTTAGTTCTATGTTGCTTCTCTTTTTGATTAGTTTCCATTCATTGCCTTCGGGTGCTTTGAAGAATAGCTTGACTCCCTCTTCTTTGTGGCAACTCCTGAGATATTGGAACATTGCTATCATGTCACCCCTAATCCTTCTCTTCAGCTCTTCACTTCTCAAGTTGGAGACCACTGAGAAGATCTCAGCATAGTCAATTAAACTGGGAAGCTGAAAAAAAAAATCCCAGAAACAGGTGGTGCCAAACTATTGCTGTATTCTTGCCCAGAAAATAGTGTATGTCAGATTCATCTTATTTCTCTAGGAGTTGAGCTTGCTTCAAATATATGGCATCTAAGTTGTGGGTGCTCCATCAGTGGAGGTTTTCAAAAATAGACTAGACAAATATTTGACCTGGATGGTATAAGTCAGTGATTCTCAACCTTTTCTGGGCTCGACCCCGGCCCGCATCGCGCATGCGTGGCGCAACAGGGCGCATCACGCATGCGCGGTGCGACGGCCTGCATCGCAAAGGGGAAAAAAATGGCCGACCAAAAAAAATGGCCGACCAAAAAAAATATGGCAGACTGCGGTGTTTGGAGACCACCGTGAAATGGTCGTTCGACCCCAAATGGGGTCGCGACCCACAGGTTGAGAACCACTGGTATAAGTTCTTCTGCTTTGAGCAGGGTGTTGGACTCTTCCAAGCCTATGATTCTGTGTTGTACATTCAAACAAACCATCTAGCAATCCTTATACAAACCAGTGGTGGGATTCAGTTGGTGCATACCATTTCGGCAGAACCAGTAACTCGTTTTTTGTTGCCCAGGCCCAGAATGGACTTCCAGAAGCGACGTCCACATAGAGGAACTGGTTGTTCACATATTTGAATCCCACCACTGGAAAGGAGTGTAGCTAGGATGCATTCTTTTATCTTTCTTATTCAACCTGAACACTGAAGTGATAATGAGGAAGTTGGAATGCAATGGATAAAAAAAATCTGAGTAAAGAATGGTTGAAGGAACATCAACAGTCTTTAAAATGTTGATGACACAACTCTCCTATCAGAAACCAACAAAACATCAAAACAGCTGATCAAAAGGATTAAACAAAGAAGCAATAAATTCGGCCCCTTTTTTAGCATCAGAAAGACCAAGATTATGACCACTATGAGGAATGGAAATGTCATTAAAATAAGTGGTGAAAAGTTCAAATGTATACAAGATCTCAGATCTAAGATCTCAGATTGATTAAGGCAATAAATGCAGTCCAGAAATAAAACATTGAATCACACTGAGTCATAGAGCAATGATGAGCATGAATTAAGTATGGAAAAATGAGGACATCAGCCTGGCAACTAAATTCAGATTAGTTTGCACTAGTATGTTTCTACTAGCTAGTTGTGAAAGTTGGACCACGAAAAAACTGGACAGGAGGAAAATCAACTGATTGAAGTTGTAGTTTTAGAGAAGGTTCATGCATATTCCTTGGAGAGCAAAGGTGAAGACACCAAGCCAGGAGGAATAGCCAACACTCCAGAAGATAGGCTTAAGATACAGAAGGATCTTGACAGACTTGAATTCTGGGCCCTATCCAGTGGTGGGATTCAAATATGTGAACAACCAGTTCTCTGTGTGGATGCCGCTTCCAGAAGTCCATTCTGGTCCTGGGCAACAAAAAAATTAACTACCGGTTCTGCCGAACTGGTGCAAACAGGCTGAATCCCAACACTGGCCCTATCTAACAAAATGAAATTCAGTGGTGAAAAAAGTAAGGTTTACATTTAGGCAAGAAAAACCAAATGCACAAGTTTAGTGTAGGTGGTACCTCTCTCAACAGTAGTAACTGTGAAAGGGATCTTGGAGTCCTAGTGGACAATCACTTAAATATGAGCCAGCAGTGTGCTGCAGCTGCCAAAAAGAACAATGCAGTCCCAGGCTGCATTAACAGAGGTATAGAATCAAGATCACATGAAGTGTTAATACCACTTTATAATGCCTCAGTAAGACCACACTTGGAATATTGCATCCAGTTTTGGTTGCCATGATGTAAAAAAAGATGTTAAGACTCTAGAAAGAGAAGAGCACCAAAGATGATTAAGGGACTGGAGACTAAAATATATAAAGAACAGTTGCAAGAATTGTGTATGTATAGTTTAATGGAAAGAAGGACTAGAGGTGACATGATAGCAGTGTTCCAATATCCAAGGGGCTGCCTCAAAGTAGACCTATTCTCCAAAGCACCTGAAGGTAGGACAAGAAGCAATGGATGGAAACTAATCAAGGCGAGAAGCAGCCTAGAACTAAGGAGAAACTTCCTGACAGTGAGAACATTTAATCAGAGAAACGACTTGCCTCCAGAGGTTATGGGTGCTCCAATACTGGAGGTTTTTAAGAAGAGATTGGACAACTATTTGTCTGAAATGATATAGAGTTTCCTGCCTGAGCAGGGGGTTGGACTAGAAGACCTCAAAGGTCCCTTACAACTCTCTGTTATTCTGTTGTTCTGTTATTTTGTAAGCAAGTACTGCAAGGTATAAAATCAGACATACCACAGTGGAAGACAAAAATCACAAAATTCCACCTTCTTTATTTTGATCATGTCATGCATTCAAATTCATTGGAAAAGGCAGTTATGCTCAAAATGATTGGTGGTAAAAGGCAACTAAGCTGCCAAAAAAGACACACTGACTAGACACCATTAAATCAACATCAGAGAAAGCATTAAACAACTGAACAAAGCCATAGAAGATTGGAAAATATGGAGAGAGCTGGACCATTGAATCACCGAGAACTGGATATGATTGAGCAGATAGCATCATCATCAAATTTAGGTCAAAATTTACAAAAGAAAAAACAATGTCATCACATGACATGATCAGGAAAACTGCCCATATAAGAACCAGGAAAGAAAAAAAAAATCCAGCCAGTTGTTCAAGAGAAAAAACACAATTGATGTAATAAAAACAAAATCCTTTTAATGAATTGGTGGAATCAGATCTAATCAAGCTAAGTATCAAACCCACTGAAATCAATGAATTTCATTTAGGGATCTCTGAGCTTGGGTATTTTTTCGGCAGATGCTTCATTACCAAACTAGCTAATATCATCAGTGCATGGCAGAATGAAGCAAGCAGCAAATCTCACTGTCCCGCTCACTAATTATGTTAGTAACCATGTTACTTGTGATGAAATATCTGCAAGAAAACAACCAAGCTCAAGGAACAGCAAGAACATAAAAGTTCAACCCTGAACTATTGAATTTACCTTATTTGTCTGATCTTAGTGGACCTGTCTTAAGTATGAATAAATATGGATCCAACTTATCTGCTTGGAAGAGAAATTATTTCCTCCATCTCTGTCACATCCTATGGGATGCTTCTTCTGAAATAATGAAGCACATAAAAATATCATCTAAATCAGCGGTTCTCAACCTGTGGGTCGCGACCCCATTTGGGGTTGAACAACCGTTTCGCAGGGGTCGCCGGACGCCTCAGTCCGCCATTTTTTTCCCCGTTCGGCCCCTTGCGCCGCGCATGCGCGATTCGGGGCGTTGTGCATGCGCCGTGCATGCGCAGATCGGCCCGCCATGCATGCGTGGCTTGGGCCATTGCGTGCGGGCCGCACATGCACGGATCGGCCTGTTGAGCTGCACATGCGCGATTCGGGCCATCACGCGTGCGCTGCGCATGTGCGGATCGGGCCATCGCGCCGCGTGTACGCAATTTGGGCCATCGCACACGCACCACGCATGCGCGGATCGGCCTGTCGCACCCGCTGCGCATGTGCGGGTCAGCCCATTGCGCCACGCATGCGCGGTACGGCCCGTCATGCACGTGCCACGCATGCACGGTTCGGCCCATCGCGCCGTGCATGCGCGGGTCGGGGTCGCACCGTGCATGGGCGGCGCAGGTGGGGTCTCAGCCTGAAAAAGGTTGAGAACCGCTGATCTAAATACAAACAGCTTGACACAGGTTGAATGGTTTTATTGTTTTCTGATGCAGTCACCAATACAAACTGAATGTCAAAACACAAGCGATTCCATCAATTTAATTTTCTTTAAGGGATTGATAAAGATAAAAACAAATATAAAATATATAAAATCAGGGGAAATGGGGTTGATTTAGTGCAGGGGTTCTCAACCTCCAGTCTGTGGACCGGCACCAGTCCGCGGCATACCAGCAACCAGGCCGTGCAAACAAGCGAAGCCCTATCCATGGGGTGTAGGCAGTACATGAAACCACGCCCCTTCTGATCTACGGAAAACCCTCTCTCCACAGAACCAGTCCCTGGTGCCCAAAAGGCTGGTGGCCACTGGTTTAGGGTGTGTATTCTCAAATGACTATTTTATTTTAAAAGGGTTTTTTTGAACCCTGAGCAGCAGCACAGAAGGTGGTGCTAGTTCATTGGAAATTTGGTTTTAGACAGAATACAGGTAGTCTTTGACTTACAACCACAATTGACCCCAAAATTTCTATATTTCTATGCCTTCTGTTTTCAAAATCATGTCCAATCAATTTATGTTATCACAGGTAGACTCCAATCAAGGTTTAGAAACATGTCAGCAATGATCTAGAGAAATGGGAGGCACCGGAGCTTAATTTCATGTGTTGTTGCAAAGGGTCTGAATATTTATGCCAATGTGATATTCAGGGTTTTTTTCTTTTTAATAAATTTACAGACATTTCTAAAAGTCTGCTTTTACTTTGTCATTACGTTGTACTGAGTGCAGATTAATGAGAATAAAATGAATTTCAAAAATTGTAGAATCAGGTTGCCGCATAACAAAATTGACAAAAGTGAAGGGGATCTGAATAGTTTTTGAATCTACTATAATTCAAAATGCTGTTGCTATTGCTATCGTGCATTGGCCCTCTCCTTCTTCATAACATTCTTCTGCCACTCATGACAGGATAGAAAACCTGTCCTCAATATTGCTATTTGATCTTGACGACAGTTGAATGACTCTAGAAAATGGGTGTCAAATTCGATCATGTCACATGACGTATCGTGATGTATCGTGACATTTTTTCCTTTCTGGAGCCGTGGTGGGCGTGGCCTGTGCATGATGCATCCAGCCTGTGGGCCTCCAGTTTGACACTCCTGTTCTAGAAGATCTATACTTTGCTGGTAGAGGTTGCCTCTCTGCATACTGTATGCTTCAAAGTTTGTAGACACAAGTCTAATGAGAAATTGTTGCCAGTTTACCGCACCTGCTGTCCTCATGCTGAGTTCCTGAGCAAGATGATCTTAAAATCTTACATATTTTTCAGTAAATGCTAATAATGGCATTCTTCTCTATTAAAAAATGTACAATATTGCCATTCCTAAAATAGAAATGCCCAAAGGATCTCTCATTAGTGATAAAAATATCATCTACATATTGAAATATTTATAACAGCTTCTTCTAACAATATTTTTGTAAAATCCAATTAAATTCATTTCCTTGAAAAAAATATATTTGGGAATGCAAGCCAATGGCATTGGGAAAGTGCCTTCTACTACGTGAGTAATCAGGCAAATTCATATAATGGACAGTAATCATTTTAGTCATTTAATCCTAGGCCATTTAGGAAGTTACTGGCAATTTATATCATATGCCTTTTAGGCCCAGGATTATAGAAGATGCTCTGAGTAGATGACATATAAATTCAACACCTATCTGCCCAGGGAAAGAATAAGTTACAGAAAGCAGAGTGATTTTTTTTAACCAATCCATCTGAATGCCAGTAGAAGAGAATATTTGTAACTCAGGGTTGAATTGTGTAGCCGTTGGTGCTCTCTGAGCTTGGTTGTTTTCTTGTAGATGTTTCTTTACCCAACTTCAGAAGATGTTACCAGAGGTTGGTGATGGGCAATGAAATGTCGGCAAGTAGACAACCAAGCTCAGAGATTATCAAGGACTCCATCATCTGAATGCTCCGATCTAGATTTCAGAGAAACTATAGCAATTAAGAAAGTTTGGAAAAAGAGGCATTTCATCTTGATGATCCCTTGATCCAAGCAATGAGGTGAAAAAACTCCCTATTTCCAAATGCCAGATCTCCTGCTCTACTTCATCCACCATCAACTCTACTTCTATGTAGCAAAGCACCTTGGTATGACATCATGATGTCTCATCAAGGAATACTATTCTTTTCTTACCCTCCTAGAAATGAACCATTGCCATATTCTTCATTCTGTTTCATGGTCTTCAAAGATAACTTTAGAAGGATGTGTTGATTGGGATTTACTCAGTTGTAACAGGAAATTGAACCTGGGAGGGGTCTGTTGGAAATCAATTCAATGAATTAGAACAGGGCTATCAAACTCGCAATGTCACATGACGTGTCACGACGTATCGTGATTTTTTTTGCCATTGCCGGCAATGGGGTGGGCACGGTTTTGCTATGATGCATCCAGCCTGTGGGCCGGCAGTTTGGCACCCCTGAATTAGAAGAAACCCCCTCAGTTTCTCCTCCATATCATTAACTTAACATGTTGAACTTTGAAACAGGTATAATTTAAAGATTTTTCTGTCCTAACAAATTTATTTCTTTATTTATGTCTAAGTTTTAGAAGAGATGACCCAACCATTGGTCAGGGGAAGCATCAAGTTTCAAGATTCCATGAAAGGACAATGGATTCTAATATACTTACCATACTTTGTTATGGTATTTTCATTCTGAGCAAATGCATTTAGTTTCTCTATCCCTGGCCCAAAGTTACGGGCCAACTTTAATTGCTTAAGTAACAGTTTGGCTGGTGTTGTTTTCTGCACAATGGTGGAGATAAAGTACAGCCCAGATAGTAAAATGTGCAATAAAAAAAAAGAATACTTGAAAGCTTCAACTTGTATATAATGTTTTTTGAAAGTTAGGGGAGATGGAGAAAAAGCTAGAGATGGGGAAATGATTTTTTTAAAATCATTTTTTCTCATTAGAGCAGAGAAGAATCATTCAAAGCATGTCAAATATGGAAAACAATTTACTTGGGACGGTTTCCTTAAGTGCCACAAAACTCTGGCTGTTGCAATATTCTCTAATGACATTACAGCTCGTGGTCCCATCTCATCTAATCTGTTAGCAAAATCCGAAAGTCACTTATGTCAGTCTCTAATGCAAGCTAAATGAGTCTTTCCAATAATAAGAAGCTTCGCAGAATTAGTTTTCGTTTGCAGAAAATTGCCATTGGGCCTGGCACTTTTATCTAAAAATTTCACTTGTGCATAAGCAAAAAACTCATATATTATTTGGTTACATTCCATCAGTATGAGCAATAACATTGTGAGAATTCAATGCATGCTAATGATATATAGAAATCCACCTGCTTTCCGATAAAATGAGTTTAATTTTCTGTTGCCCACTGCCTGGTTGGCCTTTCATAAATTACTTATGCACAGCTATTATTAAAATAGAGGGAAAGCAAATTAGAAAGTCCGCATATCTCTCCACTGGATTTAACCAAGGCAGGGCTGTGACAGCTAGTCAGCGTTTTTGAAAAAAAAAAAAATTCTGCTCTCTTGAAAATTTTTGCATCTCTATACAATTCTGGGCCACTGTTGTAAACGTCCTGACCTGCCTTCTTACCAAATTAACCTAAATCCTTTCTATTTTTCAACATTAATGGAATCCTCTAGAGCTCTGCTGATATATATTAAAATATATTTATTGGTTAATTTGAATTCCAGCCATTTTTTTCTTCTTTTTTCTGTACCTCATTTCCCAGCACCTTCTGTTATATCTCTCCAGTTGGAAGGTTTAGCATTAGGAATCTTACAAATTAAGATAAATGCATCTGACAATTATCAGATCAAAAACAACTTAACTTTCATCGGAATATATGATTACAATTTTTCCTTCCTGATGAAAGGGGGGGGGGAAACAAGGACTTTCTCCTTGAAACGGTTAATTGGATTTTGAAGTACTGTACATTTCAGGCAAGTGGTACAGCTTTCGGCTGGTCTGTGACTGTCTGACAGTTTGGCTTTGCAACAGACAATGTGTTTTCATTTTTTTAAAGGTCTTTCAAGTCCATAGTTCATGGTGACTTTAACTTTAATTTCTGTTAATTATATTATTTTGCTCTCTTTCAGATCAAGCTTTCATATGATGGATTTGAGAAACAGTGGCAATCCCATTAGCTTTCCAATTGCTCTCTTTTAAAGTTGCTTGGAGCATTATTTATTTTATAATGTATTTACTCTCAACATCCAGAAAAAGAGCGAGAGACAATTTGAACCTGCTGTTATTCTAGGAAGGTTTTTATACTCCCCACCACGACTCAGTCTGTATATTTGATTCAAACTCATTACTTCCATCTTCCATTTGGCAGACAGTAGAATATTGAAAGACAAACACAATCTTTTAGTGGTGTGATCTGCAACATCAGTTTAAATGAAGGGATTTTTCCCTTCGTAAATTCACATTAGTCCTTCATACCTGTGGGTTTGGGGATTGCTAGTACTACAAAAACGCTACATTGTCTTAAGAAAAGTTCCACACAGCTCCAGAAATATTTGGCAGGTGGTGCAAAATGATCTCTGAAAGAAATTGGCACGAAGGAAAGTGTTACAAATGCAACACAAAGGAAAATAACTGCAGGAAAATATAATTAACTTTCAGTTTAATAAAAAAAAAAGTAAGAATAAGTAATTTTCTACAGTAATTTCTCTTCTAAGTAACATTTTGTAAGTAATTCATAATTCAAAGCCAAGAGCAGACCAACCCAAATAATAAGATATTGTAAGATATTATTTGGGCCACAATTTTTATCATAATTCAATGATAAAAATAATTCAATGATAAAAATAAAGCAGATTTTTTTAATCCATAAAAAGTAGTTAAAAACTGCACCATAAATGTAGATTTTTTTAAAAAAAATTTTTACCTCACATCCGTGGTTTAGCACAAGAATTTCTTTCTTTCTTTCCTTAAAAAAAACCCAACTTTTCACTATAATATAATTACTTTATATGAAATGTCCCCAAAGTCTGCATTTTTGTAGTTGTATGTTTTTCAAATATATATTTTTCAAAGCCAGTTTGGCCAAGTGGTTAAGGCACTAGACCAAAAAGCAGGAGATTATGAATTCAAGTCCTGCCTTAGCCATGAAAGCCAGTTTGGGGGGCTTTGGGCCTGTGATTCTCCCTTAGCCCAACTCTCACCTCACAGGATTGTTTTTGTGAGGAAAATAGGAGGAAGGTGTGCTTGAATATGTTCGCCACCTTGAGATATTTGTAAAAATAATAAAGGCAGGAAATAAATAAACAAATTAAAACATCTTTGTTTGAATTTGTACATAATGGGAATTATTATTCTGATGGAGAGAATTTCACCATGGTCTTCAAAACTGCTCATGTTTAATTTAATGACTGTGAGTGATTCACTTAATGACCAGAGGGGAACTGACGTCATAAGTCTGGCACAGTCACACGTTGTTTCATTTGACTGCGGTGCTTAGCAATAAAATTGCCAGTCCAAGTGCAGTAGTTAAGTAGAGCTTCCTGCAAATCACGTATACACTTTCAATGGAAAACCTATTTATAGAATTATTTTTCTGGTTGTTAATAATAATAATAGTAATAGTAATAATAATAATAATAATAATAATAATAATAATAATAATAATAATAATAATAATAATAATAATAATAATGTTGGAAGAGATCTTGGAAGTCATCTAGTCCAACACCCTGCTCAGGCAGGAAACCCTATACCATTTCAGACAAATGGCTGTTCAGTCTCTTCTTAAAAACTTCCAGTGTTGGAGCATTCACAGCTTCTGGAGGCAGGTTGTTCCATTGGTTAATTGTTCTAACTGTCAGGAAATTTCTCCTTAGTTCTAGATTGCTATCTCTTCCTTGTGGCAACCCCTGAGATATTGGAAGACTGCTATCATGTCACCCCTTGTCTTTCTCTTCATTAAACTAGACATAACCTATTCCAGCAACCATTCCTTATATGTTTTAGCCTCCAGTTATTCTTCATCTTTCCTCTTTCATCAGTTAGGATCTTATTTCACCACAGAATCCACTGGATATTTTTTTCAGAGTTGACTCCTGACAACTTTCTGGAAAAATTCCTGAAATTTTCTTGGCAAGGTTCTTTGGAAATGGTCTGCAATTGCCTCTTTCTTAGGGCTGAGAGAGGGAATGGCTGGCTTTGTACCTAAGGCAGGACTCAAATTCAGAGACTCCCAATTTCTAGCCTGATGCCTTAATCACTGCACCAAAGTGAACTCTTGGGAATCCACTAGTAATCTATCAAAGAAAGAAGGGAAGATGCAGACTACACAAAGCTTTTGCAAGGGGCACTTTGCAAAATGCATAGAAGCAATCAAGTCCTCCAGAAGAAACAGAATAACAGAGTTGGAAGAGACCTTGGAGGTCTTCTAGTCCAACCCCCTGCTCAAGAAGGAAATTCCCTTCTTAAAAACCTCCAGTGTTGGAGCATTCACCACTTCTGGAGGCAGGTTGTTCCACTGTTTTATTGTTCTCACTGTCAGGAAATTTCTCCTTAGTTCTAGGTTGCTTCTCGCCTTGATTAGTTTCCATCCCTTGCTTCTTGTCCTGCCTTCAGCTGCCTCTTCTTTGTGGCAGCCCCTTAAATATTGGAACACTGCTATCATGTCACCCCTAGTCCTTCTTTTCATTAAAACTAGACATACCCAATTATTCCTATTGTCTGTATGCGACCTGATCAGATCTGTTGGGAAATGTAGCTTTTTTACTACCCAGAGGAGTTTTTTGTTTGCCTTAACTGAATAACATCACTGCTGTCAGTGACCAGTCAGATGTGAAAAAGAAACATAACACAACACAAACAGAACTGTGGTGTTGTTGTTTTTTTAAACTGGCATAAAAATCTTAAAAGGAAGATGAGATTTTCCTGCATAAAACATTTGTGAGATTTTGCAATGTTTCTGGAGATATTAAGGTTCCAATTCAATAATATACAGCAAATAATCCTTGGAATTTGTGGAGTTTCCCTTAACAAGCGGAGTTATGAAAGTAAGGTGCAAATGGAAAGAATATTGAAGAAACATGTGATTCAGTTTCAAGGTCCTCCAAAACGCAACCGGAAGTTTGCAAGCTTTTGTTCTGTCTTCTGTCCAGTACAGGTAGTCCTTGATTTACAACAGTTCATTTAGTGACTATCAAAGTTACAACATGATTGAAAAAAGGACTTATGACCATTTTCCCACACTTATGACCGTTGCAGTATTCCCATAGTCACGTGATCAAAATTCAGATGCTTGGGAACTGACTCATATTTATGATGGTTGCAGTGTCCTGGGGTCATATGATTACCTTCTGATGAGCAGAGTCTATGGGGAAAACCAGGTTCACTTAACAACCATATTACTAACTTAACAACTTCAGTGATTCACTTAACAACTCTGGCAAGAAAAGTTGTAAAATGGGGCAAAACTTACTTAACAAATGTTTCACTTAAGAACAGAAATGTTGGGCTCAGTTGTGTTCGTATATTGAGGATTAACTTATATCACAATATCTCCAATATCAAAGGCCAGACATTAAAGCAGGCCAAAGAACCCAACCGTGTGCTGAATACAAACTACTGCATAGTTAATTTGCTGGGTTGAAGGTTTTGCTCCTATCTATATTCACCAATATATCCCAACATTGCTTTAAGAAATGCCCCTTTTAAATACACTACATTCCAATGAAAATATAAAGGCTTTTCCATTAAAACACAGGTATACCTCTCAAAATTTCTGGTAGGGTTGAGCTGCAGATTCACCTATGGTCACACTTCTGTAAAATCTCGATGTAATTAATGGCCTCTGACAATTCCCACTGGCTGCCCTTTTGTAAATCAAAACCCTTTTCTCTATTTCCCATCATTTTGATGATAGAAGATGAAACAATAACATTTCTCACTACTGTAGCAGCGTTCGCAATAAGGGCAAAATGATCATTTTTCATGCTCTAGCATGTACATCCATAACCTCTTCAAATGTCACAAAACAGCTTAAATCAGGGAGCGTATTCCTCCCTTCAAAAGATTTAGGAATAATCTTCCAGTGACTCTGGATACTGCCACCAAGAGGAAACATTCTAGTTTAGGAAGAGTTAATGTTTTTGTGACTCTTTTAAGTTTTAACCATAAACCTACTGTCAAAGAATAATTGAGAAACAACACTCTTTCAGCAGACTTTACCAAAAATTTGCATAAGCAAGGAGATTATCCAGTTTATGGAAAAGGTTTTTTATTCCTTTTTTTCCTTTTGGAAAGCTCACTTCATTAGTTTTGATAATTCATTGTGTTGTTCTTCTCACCTCCCCAGACCTAGGATTTCAGTATAGAGATGTTGGTGTTACTGCAAAGAAGGAAATATCAGCAAGGTGATAGAGATAGATGATACATAGATACATAGAGTTATAGAATATGCATGGTATGTTCTGCTTTATCATGAGAGTGTTGTGTCCTGAGCCTGCAAAAATAGGCTTGGGATGTTGCATTGGTCCCGGGCATTCCAAAAGCTGCCGGGGACCAGACAGAGCGGCGTCAGCCTTGTGTGCATGCGCAAGGCGCAAAAACGCTCTGTTCCTATTGGTTGACACTGTCCGGGTGTCGAGCCCTGCGAGGCCGACCTGGTCGGGAGGCAAGGGACGCCGCCAAGTGCCCACCATTAGGCAAGCCCACATGTCCCTTACTGGTTCCAGTGCTCCAATGGCATGCAATATTGAACTGACGCGACCAGGCATAGTTGCTGGCTTCTTCCTGGAGCTGTGGTGTGGCTGGCGCCGTGCTGTGAGGTCATCGCTGGGCGCCTCGCCGGGCTGACAATCATAGAGGAGCCGACAGACATGGAGTGAATAGCCACAGACAGACAAGGAGGACATAGGACCGCTGGGCTGGCTGTAGCAGGAGGGGTTGGGTGTTGAACAGACCGGATGGTGGCTTAGTGGGTGGGGCTGGCTTTTGTGTGGGTGTGGCAGGCATGTATTCTATGTAAGGCACTGGGAGTAATCCACTCCCAGTGCTGACTTTGATCTAATACGGAGTGAATTAAACTACCGTGGTCTCTCGTTCCTGGTTGTCGGCTGATTTTTTGGAGCACCAACGCAGGATGACCTGACACCGGGTTTCTGGCCATATAAAAAGGCCTGCGTGCCTTTTGTCTTTTGCTTGGTTGTTGGAGAAGGAGAATAAAGATTAGTTAACAGTTACCATGTGTCTTCATCATTCGCATGCGAACGAAGGATTTAACAAGATCAAGTAGATTAACTTACAGTGAATTTACCAAAGAAAAGAAATAACTCTGATAGAAAAATTTTAACCTTCATATATTTCTTGTTCCGTATTCATCAGCTTTGTTCTGTTTTTTTCAAACACGTATTTATTTAATAATTGACCACATTTCTGTTCTGCATCTATTCTGGCTGTAAGCCATTCCACTCAAAGAATAGGTTTCTGTATGCAAACAGTCTGGGGGTATCTTTCAATCAATTGACCAGATCACTAGATTTTTATTAAAATCCTACAGAGGGGTCTACATAATTATCTCAAATTTACCATTTTGCTTCTATTCTACCCAACAGGACTCACTATACTATGAAAATGACAGCATCTGATTGGATTTTGCTGCCTTTTTAGGTCCCATTACATAGCAAAATACATTAGCACTGATAAATCAGTATTACACTGTCTATCTGGGAAGAGAGAAACACAGCTCCAGATTTGAAAGATTTCTAGGCAATATCTCTTCATCTCTCAGTGGTTCATTCCAGTTTAAGAGGTGATAGCAGGTCTAGTGGTTTTAACAGAGCTAGCCTCAGATTCTGATTAAAATGGCAAAGTTAGAATCAATCAATATATATGGGTTGACTGGGAATTTTGAGAGATATAATCTCAAGATACCTTCAGATTCCACAAAAGTTAATGTTATAAATTTTTTTTTAAAACACAGTTCATTTGTGACGATGATGAATCTGCATACAGACGGGAAGTTGAACAATTGACCCTGCGGTGCAGCTGGAGTCATCTTGAACTGAACACACTCAAAACCATAGAGATGATACTGCAGTAGGTTTTAAGAGAAGCCCTCCTATTCTACCACCTCTTACAATACTGGACAACACAGTAATAACAGTAGAGAGACCTTCAAGTTTCTAGGTTCTATAATATTTCTGGACTTAAAATGGACACCTAAGTATACTTGAAGATGTAAGGGAGGAGGGAAGAACGTTTACTAAAACAGATGTTTACAAAGATTAATACCTAATGTTGTATGCTATGTTCTAGGATGATTGCTTAGCAATAGGATCTTATGTTTAATGTTGATCACATTAATATTGAAACGGATAGGGGAAACACCAATCAAAATAAAATGTAACAGGAGTATAGTTGAGGCTAGACACGGGGAGTGGGGGAAAAAGGCTTACTAACTCAGACGTTTTCAAGGACTAATACTTAGTATTGTATACCAGGTGTCATGATGATTGCTGCATAATATGTTTTTATGTTCAATGTTAATGGTTTTAATAAAAGAATTTTTATAAAAAAAACAAAATGGACACCTAATATCAAAGACATCATCAGAAAAGTACAACAGAGAAAAGCTCAGACTGCCCAAGGAGCTGCTGATACAGTTCTTCAAAGGAATTACTGAGTCTGTCATTTGCACCTCTATAACTGTCTGGTTTGGCACAGCAACCAAACAAGACAGACATAGACTTCAACGGATAGTTAGGACTGCAGAAAAAATAATTACAGCCAGCCTGCCTTCCATTGAGGACCTGTATACTGCACGAGCCAGAAAGAGGGCTGTGAAAATATCTACAGACCCCTCACATGTTGGACATAAACTGTTTCAACTTCTTCCCGCAAGACGATGCTATAGGGCAGAGGACCCCAACCTTTTGGGCACCAGGGACCGGTTCTGTGGAGATAGATTTTTCCGCGGACCAGAGAGGGGTGCTGCCTGCATCTCGACGATGGGGCTTTGCTTGTTATGTGGACTGGTTGCTGGCATGCCGCAGCCCGGTACTGGTCCACGGACCAGGGGTTGGGGAACCCTGCTACAGGGCATTGCAGGCAAAAACAACTAGACACAAGAGCAGTTTCTTCCCCCATGCCATCACACTGCTAAACAACTAATTACCACAATACTGCCAAACTACCTAGTAGGGCTGTATTACTATTATCCTTCTCATCTTTTCTATTACCTATTTTCTTAGCTTCTTACGACTATAACTTTGTTGTTTGTATCTTATGATTTATGATGATTGTATTTTATGATTATGATCATGATTTATCACTTGTTGCTTGTATGTACACTGAGAGCTTATGCACTGGAGACAAATTCCTTGTGTGTCCAATCACACTTGGCCAATAAAGAATTCTATTCTGTTCTGTTCTGTTCCATTCCGTTCTCATAAAATCAGAGTTAGAAGGAGACATTTAAGTCATTGAATCCAACCACCAGCTCACTGCAGGAAACCAGACATCTGTGATATTTCTAACAAATAGTGGTCCAGCTTCTGATGTAAATAATCCAAATGCTGCCTGCAATTCTGAGTAATATCATCTGAGCAATTCTGAGTAATATCATACGATATTCTGAGTAATATCATCTGTCTGCATAAGACCAAACACTGTATTCAGTTTATAATATTTGGTCTTTTCCCAAGACCAAACATTCATAATTCCATCGATCACCATGGGATTTCATTTTTTTCCCCAGATTACCTTCATCACCCATCTCTTAAAATGGCAGAGATTGTTTGAATCATTTTTAAAATGTATTCCCAGAACTGCACACAGAGTATATAGAATGACTAGGAGCATCCTGTTAACAAACACCCTCTAGAAGTTAAAAAGAATCAGGATTTGGCCACTGTCCAGCCAACATTTGACCTCTTGACCCTGAAGTTTACAATCAGAATTCTAAATGTGATCACTAAAATCTAGTCATAATGTTATTAACCATACATAATCATAATTCATACTTCAATCTTTGAAATTTACAAGAGCTCCCTCCCTCCCTCCCTTCCTTCCTTCTAAATTAAGCTTGTCTCACTTCACCTTCATTTTTAGAAGAGAAATTCCTCAGTAGTAAGAATTTGGTTCCTTAAGCATCCACTTTTTTCCTGCCAGTTCTAAAACCTTTTACAATTTTCCGATCCCATTTCAACTGAAAATAAGAATTTTTTTACAAGGTATTTAATTGGGGGACGAGGTGTCTGCTACTGGCTGTTGTGTACTTAGCCAGCTCTCCAGTCGTTTTTCAACTGACCAGTATCCTTGATAATAATACGTTTAAAAAAAAACAACATAGGAAAGCACAGAAAGCTAAAGGTGACTTGGTTTAACGCAGATGTATGCCCCTAATGGATGAGCATCTCCAAAGGGCAACAAATCTTTTAGAGCAGTAATGAATACAGATTTTTGTCTTGCGCACTGCATGAGAGAGGAGCTTTTCATGCTTTCTCCCATAGAACTGCTAGGAAAATTGGACCCTAAGCAAGGCTGTGAGTCACTGATGAATACAGCTCCACGGCTCCATGCTGGGTGCTGCTGCGAGATCGGTAAAACACATTATAAGAACACAGAAGTAGGACAAGAATTGAAGGCAGATTATACCAGTTCGAATGTTGTTAACTCTACCAAAATGCATTTGTGCCGAATGGTTCTTAAATAAAAACAAAACAAAAGATCCCTGTTCATAATTTTGGATAAGCTATCAAAACGACAAAGCCACCTATGGGCTGGATTGCTTTTGCTACCAAGTTCCAGGTTTACATCTAAGACTATAGTGCAATCATTGCTTGCATTGTTATCTCTGACCGATAACATAATGAGCAATATTTATTCCATCACCTGAATGGATTTCCCACTAGAAATGTAGATTATTACAAACATAAAGCTAAACCAAATTAGTTGTCTTCGTACACGGAGAGATTTTTTTTCCTTGCCCAAATCTGAAGTGAATTTTGCACAAACAAATTTGACAATTTGAAATTTATTTCATTGAACTGCAAGCAGCTTCTGGTTACAGAATCGTAGAGTTGGAGGGGACCTCCCGGGTCATCGAGTCCAACCCCCTGCTCGAGGCAGGATTCCTTAAACCATCCCAGATAGATGGCCGTCCAGTCTCTGCTTGAAGACCTCCATCGAAGGGGAGCTCACCACCTCCTGTGGCAACCTGTTCCACTGGTTGATCACCCTTACTGTTAGAAATTTTTTTCTAACATCTAATCTGAATCTTTTCCCCTGCAGTTTCATCCCATTGTTTCTAGTCCTTCCTTGGGCAAGTGAGAACAGGGCTGATCCCTCTGCACTGTGACAGCCCTTCAGGTATTTTTAGACAGCTATCATGTCTCCTCTCAGTCTTCTTTTCTGTAGACTAAACATTCCTAATTCCTTTAACTGTTCCTCATAGGACATGGTTTGTAGACCGTTCACCATCTTGGTAGCTCTCCTTTGAACCTGCTCCAGTTTGTCAGTGTCTTCCTTGAACTGGGGTGACCAGAACTGGACACAGTACTCCAGGTGAGGTCGGACCAAGGCAGAGTAGAGGGGAATAATAACTTCACGTGATCTGGACTCTATGCTTCTCTTGATACATCCCAGGATCGTGTTTGCCTTTTTTGCAGCTGCTTCACACTGTTGCCTCATGTTCAATCGATGATCCACTAGGACACCGAGGTCCTTTTCACATGTACTGCTGCTCAGCTGGATTCCTCCCATACTATATGTGCTTTTTTCATTTTTCTTACCCAGATGTAGTACCTTGCATTTTTCCCTCTTGGTTCTCTTTTTCAGCTGGAAACTGAGAGATTGTTCTTAAAAAGTGAAAGCAGCTTGCCAAAATCAATATACTTATATTAAATCTTCTTCCTAAATTGTCAAGCCATAATTCCATATCGCCGCCAGCTTCTATTCTACAGCCATTTTTCACCTATTTGTTTTATGCACTATCCTTTCCTGGATTGAGAGGCCCTTCTCACAGTTACCCCCTCCCCCCAAAAATATTTGGACTACTGATTTCTATGAGACCATCTCTGAAGACTACTCAGAAGTTACAACTGGTCCAGAATGCAGCTCAGCATGAATTTATGGGTGTACCTAATTTTGCCCATGTAAAATTCCTGTATTACAATCTATGCTGATTACTGATCAGCTTTAAGGTACAATTCAAAGTACTGGTTGCTGCCCACAAACCAAGCACTAATAAAGTACATATTTTGTAAGCTAAGTGCTCCTAGTTCAACTTAGACCTAGAAGTGGCTTTCTCTTGTTGAAAGAAAAATCTTCATCAGGGTCCAGTCCAAGCCGGGAACAATCAAAATGGAGACTGCTTTAGAAAGAAGGTTGTAGTTTATTGAAGAGGAGAGCCAGACAGAAAGATGGCTCTGGAAAAACTGACTACATGTAGCAGGGAGTGGTGGGCTTTTATACCTTCTTGAGCTTTTGTTTGGAGTTGTTCCTATGGCATGAACTTTGACCTGAGTCTGAGTGTGTCTTTCTGGTATTTTGATGATGCTGTTTTAATTCTATTATGTCCGAAAGGTCATATCCTGCTTCCCTGGGGCTGTGGCTGATGAGTGTTGGATTTTTTTTATTTTTTATTTTTGGTGTGAGGGATTGTTGATTCTAGGGATTTTTAACTTTCTAATCCAAGCTTCCTGGCTCCAATCTTTCTGACAAGATTATCACATCTGCATTTCTGCAGACCTGATTTCTGTTTGGGGCAGAGACACTTGCGGTGGGGGGGGGAGGTTGGTTTCTGCCTTTAAGATCCTTTGGGGGAAACATATTCTGCCTTTTTAATATTTCCCAAAATATTTCTTTCTCTGGATTCTTCCCACACTCTAAAAACCCCACTTCAGTTGGCTTCTTAGACAATACTATCAATCAATCAGAATAGAGGTGGAAGCGACTTTGGAGGTCTTCGAGTCCAACCCCCTGCTCAAGCAGGAGACCCTATACCATTTTAAAGAAATGGCTGTCCAGTCTCTTCTTAAAAAGCTCCAGTGATGAAGCACCCACAATTTCTGAAGGCAAGCTGTTCCACTGGTTAATTGTTCTCACTGTTAGGAAGTTTCTGTTTCTCTCCTGGATTAGTTTCCATCCATTGTTTGTTTCTGGTGCTTTGGAAAATAAGCTGACCCCCTCTTCTTTATGGCAGCCCCTCAAATACTGGAATACTGCTATCATGTCACCCGTAATCCTTCTTTTCTCTAGACTAGCCATACCCAGTTCCTGCAGCCGTTCTTCATATGTTTTTGTCTCCAGGCCTTTTTAGTTGCTCTTCTTTGTACTTTTTCCCAAGTCTCAACATCTTTTTTGTAATGTGGTGATCAAAACTGGATGCCATATTCCAGGTGTGGTCTTACTCAGGATTTAGAAAGCGGTACTAATACTTCACATGATTTTGACTCTATGTCTCTGCAAACTCTCAAGCTTCCTCCTTCCGTTATATATTCAAGATGGACAATATTTAATATTTATTTGCTACATATATGTAGGGATGTAGGTCTATACATATGTTGTTCATAGTATGTTTAAGTGTGTGTCATGTACGTGTTTCAGTTTGAGAGCGGGCAACTAAATTTTATTTTTGATGTGTGCCATTGTGCCCACAGTATAAAAATGACAATAAAGGTTATCTTGTCTTGTCTTGTCTTGTCTTGTCTTGTTTTATCTTATCTTATCTTATCTTATCTTATCTTATCTTATCTTATCTTATCTTATCTTATCTTATCTTATCTTATCTTATCTTATCTTATCTTATCTTATCTTATCTTATCTGGTCAAAATACGAAACAGAGTTGTCAAGTACTCTAGTATTTGATAAAAACAAACTCTTCCTGCTTAGATATGATCTGTGTCCTGAACTGCACCAGTTCATAACCTCAAAGACCTCATGGAATCAGAGCTATTACAGGCAAATTATTTAACTGACTCTTAAAAGTGGTATAATTACAAAGCAATTGCTTATATTTTCTCTTGCTCTCAGTGATGTTTGCTTTCTAATCAGCCACCTTAAAATATTCTTTATAATCTCCGTAACCATTTTTAAAGATGGTGTTTCATTACATTCATGCATTCTGATAGTTTAAATTGCTTTCTTATTCTTACATTCTGTTGTACACTGAACAAATATCTGGTGACTATTTTCATTTGTATTGTATTTGGCAAGGTTGTTTCCCCCCCCACTTTTTTTTCTTGGAAAAAAGAAGTAAAACAATAGATCTTAGAAAGCTGGATCTTTGGAAAAATACATAATAAGGCCATTTAGTTGATGTGAGGGGTTTTAAAAAAAGAAGAGTTCTTACAACTTCCTTATGCAAGCATCTCTACTTTTGTAAATAGAAATATTCACCTGTTTAACCAGAATCTCTCATCTACAATACTGCTTCTTGTTTTGTTCTCATTCACCAACAGTTGTTTCCCTTCCTTCTGATGTTGTTGAATTTCAGTTGTCAACACATTTTTCCATTTAATCTTTAACAAAAGTCTCAATGTTTCGCGCCATTATTATTTTCTGAACTCTTTATTATCTTAATAGCTTTTCTCAGAATGCTTTCCAATTTAACTTCCTTGTTGAAGTAGTCCGTTTAAAACACAATGTTCCAATAAAATCTCACTACTGTAAAATGTAGACTACACCATATCTCTTTTCCATTTCTTAGGAATAAGGTTTTCCTAGAATAATAATAATAATAATCAGGCCCTAAAAGATTTGTTCAGTAATAAAAAAAAGTTGGTTATGTATTGCTACATCTACACAAGGGTATTTTGAGTTTTCAAGTATGCTTACAAATTGATGTCTCTATTAAATAGGAATTTTGATTCTATAGCACATTGCCTCAATGATAGAACTCAAGAGTACGGTATTGCAATGTGTGTACAATATATCAATAACCCTCTAGGATAATTAGTTCTCAACTGTGTGAAATTCAGCATTCTTTGTATCACAATCTTAAGGCTGTAGTGATAGTAGAAACCAGGGATGTGAAACTTTCTTAAAAAATTCAAAGACAGTTGACTCTTGACTATGAAGAAGTCAAACAATATTTTAAGTATCAATTGTATGTACTAGTAGGATGATAGGTTCTAAACTGTACTGGAAATGTGATCAAGAATTTCAAATATCTTAATGACTAGGAAAGCACTAGTTTTTACCATCTCCTGAAGCTGACGTTTTGAGTTGAGAAACAGATGAAAGCTGCAATAAAAACACTTAGATGAATATGGTGAAAAAGCAACAAAACCCTACAAACTTCATAACTTGCCTCATATGATGTGATCCCATTTGGTCTACAGCTCTCAGCCTCCCAAAAGCCTTCTTCATCCTGGTATTCTTTGGATGTGTTAAAGTTCAGCTCCCAAATGTTTAGCCAACACTCCCGATTTTGGAAACTGAAGTCCAGTATATCTGCTCTGTCCCTTTATCATTGCAGTGATATCTGCAATGGGACACTAAATCTAATTCAATATGGCTCATAGTTCCATTATGCAAAAAAAAAAGTTTTGTTTTCACATTTATACCACTAATACATTTTGAATGTTATGCTTTTCATATCAAAGGACTCAATATGAAAGAGTTGGAATTAAAAATATGCAGACAGGCAGCACCATCTACTGGAATAGTGGCATTTTATATGAAGTAAACATTAACATTCCCAGGCATATTAGTTCTTCACATGCCAAGGTGGGACGTGTGGCCAACTACCTCAACCTACATCTTTCATAAAGGTCACTCACATTGTTATGCAATCTATATTTCTTCATCACCTTCAGGTAGTCCATAACTTAAAACAGTTCATTTAGTGACCATTCTAAGCAATAACGGCACTGAAAAATGTGTTTATGACCGCTTTTCACACTTATGACCATTGTGGTATCCTTTTGGTCTTGTGACACATGGCAGCTGATTCATATTTATGACCGTTGCAGTGTCACGGGGTCATGTGATCACCTTTTGCGACCTTTGGACAAGCAAAGTCAATGGGGAAGCCAGATTCACTTAACAAGAGATTCATTCTTCTTGTTTTACCACGTTTCTTAAAACACCCAATTCCCATTGCATTCAACTTATTTTTATGTTTCTTCTGAAATATCCAACTCTCTTTAACACAGTGAGCAGAAGCTCATTTTTATATGTAATGCCATTTCCTCTTCTTTTATCCAGCAGCTATCCCCTGTAACAGACTACAGACTCCTGATTACTTTTCGACCAGCATTTGTTTTAAAATAGAATAGAATAGAATAGAAGCTGGAAGGGACCTTGGAGGTCTTCTACTCCAGCCTCCTGCTCAAGTAGGAAAACCTATACCATTTCAGACAAGTGACTCTCCAGCCTCTTCTTAAAAACCTCCTGTGATAGAGGGCCCACGATTTCTGAAGTCAAGTTGTTCCACTGGTTAATTGTCCTCACTGTTAGGAAGTTTCTCCTTAGTTCCAGGTTGCTTCTCTCATTGATCAGATTCTAACCATTGTTTCTTGTCCTGCCCTCTGGTGCTTTGGAGAATAATTTGACTTCTTCTTGTGGCAGCCCCTCAAATACTGGAATATTGCTATCATGTCACCCCTAGTTCTTCTTTTCTCTAGACTAGTCGAACCCAAGTCCTGCAGCCGTTCTTATTGTTGAAAGAAAAATCTTCATCAGGGTCCAGTCCAAGCTGGGAATAATGAAAATGGAGACTGCTTTAGAAAGAAGGTTGTAGTTTATTGAAGAGGATAGCTAGTCAGAAAGATGGCTCTGGGAAAGCTGACCACATGTTGCTGGGAGTGGTGGGTTTTTATACCTTCTGGGGCTTTTGAGGTTGTTTCTTGTTCCTGTTTGAGGTTTTGTATTTCCTGTGTCATGTACCTTGACCTGAGTCTGAGTGTGCCCTTTTGATATTGGTGGGTTAATCCTATTATGTCCTCAAAGGTCATGTCTTTTAGAGTTTGGGTGGGATATGTAGATTTTAGGTGTCTTTGTCTTCCTAATCTTTTAGCTTCCTGACTCCAACCTTCCTGAATGGATTATTACATCTGCATTTCTAAAACCTGACCTCTGCCTAGTTTCTGCTTGGGGGAGAGGTTTCTGTCTTTTTAAAAAAGATCTTCTCCATTATTCCTTTGGGGATATATATTCTGCCTTTCTAATGTTCCCCAAAATATTTCTTTCTCTGGATTCTTCCCACAATATGTTTTAGTCTCCTGGCCTTTGATCATCTTAGCCCACTCTTATAACGTCATACAAACCTGTGTATTTTTTTCTGCCTTTCATTTTATTTGTTAATCTCTGCTCTTTACCATTTACTTTGCATTCTCCGTGTACCATGCTTGTCACCCAATGAACCAGTTTGGTCTAGTGCAGGGGTGTCAAACTGCCGGCCCACGGGCCAGATGCATCATGCCAAAACCGCACCCACCCCATTGTCGGCAATGGGGAAAAATCGCAATATGTGACATTGCAAGTTTGCCACCCCTTGTCTAGTGGTTAAGGCACCATACCAGAGACTCTAGAAAGAGTGCATAGAAGAGCAACAAAGATGATTAGTGGACCGATGGCTAAAACTTATGAAGAACAGTTGCAGGAATTGGGTATGTCTAGTTTAATGAAGAGAAGGACTAGAGGTGACATGACAGCAGTGTTCCAATATGTCAGGGGTTGCAAAAAAGAGGGGGTCAGCCTATTCACCAGAAAGCAGGACAAGAAGCAATGGATGGAAACTAATCAAAGAGAGAAGCAACCTAGAACTAAGAAGAATTTTCCCGACAGCAAGAACAATTAGTCAGTGGAAGAACTTGTCTCAAGAACCTGTGGTGGGCACCAACACTGGAGATTTTTAAGAAGAGATTGGGCAACCATTTGTCTGAAATAGTATAGGGTTTCCTGCCTGAGCAGGAGGTTGGACTAGAAACAGCTCCAAGGTCCTTTCCAACTCTCTTATTCTGTTATTCTATTAGAAAGTAGACCATGAGTTCAAGTTCTATCTTAGCCATGAAATCCAGTTGGGTAACTTTGGACAAGCCATTCTCTGTCAGTCCAACTCACCTAACACAGTTGTTGTTCTGGGGAAAATAGGAGGAGGAAGGTTGTATGATTTACTTAAAAGGCCTTTTCTCAAAGATATTAATTGATACATCTCTTTAGAAAAGTTTTTGTAAAATCTGGACTCGTGCCATAGCAGCACTGAGCTACCAGCTTGCGAAGATCTAAGATTCAGAGGTTGTTTCCAAAATCTAGTACCAAGTTGTTCAGATATTAAAAACAACAAAATGCTTTCCAAATTATTTTTGAAGCCCCCCCCCCCGAACTGGTTTGTCATGGTCTTCTGGATTTTTTTTTTTTTTAAACTCCTTGGCATTACCTGGTGGTCTCATATCTGAATTCGGCTAACCTACAGCCCTGTCATCCCCAGCTCAGACAAAATCGACCGGCTGCTGCCACCTGCTGAGCCCGAGCACTACAATTCCCATCAACCTCGGCAACCCCTCAGCTGTAACTGACAGCGGCTGCAACCAGCAAAGAGGCTGGGAAGGGAGGCCGTATGCGCGCGAGCGAGCCGGGTAGACCGGAACTCGAAGCTCCGCGCGGCGGTTGCCAAGGCAACGCGTTCTGGCTGTTGCCACGGCAACCAACGGCGGCCTCGCAGCCGCCACGGCCAAACTGCGGCAGGGGCGCCATGAGTAACGAAGGCGATGGCGGTAGCTGCCCCATCATCGGTTCTGCCGCTTTGGTGTTGGCCGAACTTGACTGGGACGATGGGTTCGCCATTCCCGTGGCTAACGAAGAAAACAAGGCGCTGGAGGAAGAGGCAAGGGGGGGGGGAAAGGCGGCGGGCGGGATGGAGTGGGTGGGGGAGCTCAAGGCACGCTTTGTTTGGATGCAGGGTCCGGCAATGGAGGCTGCAGGCCAGGAAGACAAAAAAACCCGGTTCCTCTCAAGATGAGTAGGGCGATGAGGCGATGGCCGTCTTCCTCATTTATATGTCTGCCTGAGAACGAGAGCATTCTCTATCTCTGTGTATCTCCAGGGAAGTTGTGTGGGTGTTAATTTGCCCAAACAAATTTGCCCAATTTGCCTCAGCTAATCCTGACAGGGGTTCTCAACCTTGGCAACTTTAAGACTTGTGGACTTCAACTCCCAGAATTCCTCAGCCAGCAAAGCTGGCTGAGGAATTCTGGGAGTTGAAGTCCACAAGTCTTAAAGTTGCCAAGGTTGAGAACCCCTGCGTAGCAGTATTTCTTCCCTGTAACTCAGGATAGCTACTGAGATAAAGAAAACTCGCTCCTCCTTGGCCCTGCTTTGGTTTCTCCCTTCTTGTTTATCTTCTCTGGAGGGCTCTTCTTCCAACCAGCTCTAATAATAATTATCATTACCAGACACTTGCGTGGAAGATGCATTTATAATAAATAATCTGCATTATTGAGGTTCTTGGGAAGAACTTCATACGAAAACTAAGATCAGCTAAAGAGCCAGTAGCTGTGATTTCACATTGTGGGAATAATAATAATAATAATAATAATAATAAAAATAATAATAATAATAATAATAATAATAATAATAATTGTGCCCACAGTAAAAAATGACAATAATGGTTATCTTAATAATAATAATATTGAAAACAAAAGAGCAATTGTAGCCTCTGGAGTACAATAATATAATGATGATGATGACTCGATAGACAAAAATATCAAATCCAGTGAACATCTGGGTGACTGTGCGATGATCAATAATAATAATAATAATAATAATAATTTAAATGTATGTTCTGCCCAGCTCTGATTCTGCCTCATCTTGATGGGACTGATGATGGAAGACTCCCTCACTTTCCAGTTCACTTATCCAGACTCAAACGGCAAAGCAGATTTTTCCCTGGTTTGACATCAAAACTACTGGGACTCAGTGCACTGATTCAGAAAAATGGTCCATTTTGTTTAATTCTATGCATCTATGCATATAGGATGTAAACCTGTCTGGGTGTATTTTTATTTATTTAGCATATGGCATCTTCAGAGGTTATACAATCACTGATAAATCTGGTTGTGTGTGTGTGAATATTATATAATTATAATATAATATAATATAATATAATATAATATAATATAATATAATATAATATAATATAATATAATATAATATAATATAATATAATATAATATAATATAATATAATATAATATAATATAATATAATATAATATAATATAATATAATAATGACAGTACAATATAAGAGATAACATATTAAATGAAGATAAAACCATAATAAAATCACCATAATATGAAGCCATGGGAAGCAATGGGATAGATGTTATAATTCGATATCTAAAGAAGCTAACAATTTAACTACTTCTGGTGTGATTGCGGTGAGATCATTCCAGGTGCCTTTCTTGAGGGCACATTCTTGAACTATCTGGGTATACGTATATCTACTGTATAGGTGTATATAGCACAATACAATGGGATAGTGAATACCATGGAGTGTATGCCTAAATAAAATGACTGCTTATGGTACAGATTTAGATTTCCCAGTTTTTTCAGTGGCAGCCCTTTGATTTAGGAACTTCATTTCTAATGGAGATACACTTGATGCTGTCTTTATTGTCCCACTTATAGGCATTTTACAGGTATTTTCTTCAGATCTTTTAATGATTTAATTCTATTGTGATATTTTTAAATTTTTACTATTAGTTTTACAGTGGTTTATACATTTTATCTTACATTTTTACACAATGTAGGAATATGTTTTATTAATGTTGTTAAATTCCCATTTGAATTGTTTGCATTTGGTTGAGAAGTATTTTTTTAAAGCATAAAGTGTGGGAAAAATATTAAATTTCTTCCAAATAATCTCTGCAGAGGCTTATCTTTGCAAAACAAGAATATTTCCATTCCACCATAGTCATGTTGTTGTGTGTGTCCATTTTCTGATATTTTAAAACATTAAATATATTGATTTTTGCTTTACAGTTGCAAAAGTTGCAAAAAGAAAAGGCAAATTTGCAAAGTCAGTTGTCCGACTATGAAGACCGTGTTACAGCAATGTCCTCACACTTGAAAAATGTCAAACAGGAGTTTGATTTGACACAAGTAAGTGGTTGTAGACTTTGATCACCTGCATTGTAAAGCACAATTTTATATGCATTCATTCTATTGTAAGCCTAAGATTTTTGCCATAAGTATTATTCATTGATCCAACTTTTCTCTGTCATGGAATTTGGCAACATACATAAAAGTCTGAAGCAATTTCTCACCCAAGTATTGACCAGACATACCGGTAGATCTTTTAATTTCAGTAAGTTTATTGCATTGCACAACTTAATGAGCAGTTCTAAGCAATATTACTACATGATAATTTTAGTACATGCAATATGTTTCAAAGCAAACATGCTAACTTGGTGTATGAAGCTGTAATCCTATGCATAACAATTTGAAATTAGTCACATAGTGATAGTGACTTAGCCTTTTAAAACAAAACTTAGCATGGAGTTTCACTACCTCAAATCAATAGGAGTTATACTTTCCCCCCTTTATATAAGGCACTTGTTGTGTCTTTATTTTGCATTTATATTTAAATAATGGAAAAATATTCCCTTAGTTGTATTTATAAAATCTGTAGATTCATTTCTGCTTCATATTATTTACCAGTAAAGTTTATGAACATTTTATATAGTCAGAGGCAAAATAATAGTATATAGTTTTGTATATGTGTAACTAAATTTTAAATATTTATAAGATGATAGCCCATAAAACAAAAAGGAGCTTAGTTGCATATTGGATTTATTATGTTAGTTCTAGATAGATAACACCTTCATGAATTTGTATGGAAAAGGAATGTTGTTATCTGGTAATATGTTTGTTTACTTATTAAATTTATATGTTGCCCAACTTCCCTATAAGATGACTCTGGGTGGCTTACAGATCATAAAAAGATAAATAGTAAAGCAATTAAAATATTAAAACTATGCAAATTAAAATTTTTCATTTCTATATGCAGATGGAAAGAACACATAAATACCTGCTAATTCATAAATCCATTAAAACCATTAAAATGTTCACTTGAGTCATGCTACTTGGCTGTAATATAAATATAATTAATCCTATTTTTCTCCCGTTCTGGGCTACAGAAAACTACAACAATGGATTGAAAATTGCATCTCAATTTTTTTGTGTGCCAAGGATTGAAAACTGATCTAAGAGAGTCAGTGTTGATCTCTTCTTATAGAAGATTCATATCTTTATATAAATACCAATTAATGGACTTATTACAATTATACAACAACATTCTTTGGGTATTTTGTTTTGATTTTTACATTCTTCTTAAATTTCTAATACCTAAACAAGAGAATGAAACTTTAAAAGTACTTTATAGATTATAATTGCTCACTAAACTGGCAAAGTAATGAATAACCTTGTTTTTTAAGTCTCTTTTCAGAGCCAGGCAGAATGAAATAGAAACTGAGCAACATTTTAAAGCTGTTGCAGAGAGAGAAGTGGGCCGCCTGAAGACTGAGATTCAAAAGCTAGAAAATGATGTGGTTTCACTAAGAGAGAAGAAAAATAGTCAGGAAGTACGTTTCAAATATTTCATTATGCATCTGAAAAATGTCTTGTCAAACACTATTTTTTTTTCAATTCTTATTCTTCAGCTGTGTTGCTGCAAAGAAAACAATACAATAGTGCATTTATAAGTGATTTTGGGAGCAGTGATTCCAGTGATGCAAATATTTAACAACGTGCTCCTCTGTTTCAATAGAAGATGGAAAACTTATTCATAATTTTCTCTTGGTCTAGCAGTTGATTGGTCTTATTTTAATTATCCATATGTTATCTGTTATTTTTTAATTGGAGATACCAGGAATTGAGTTTGGAAGCTGTTCTGTCTGGCCCCTCTCAGCTCATTAAAATCCACATAAATATGTCTTTAAGAGGTTTATTTAACACATTTCAAAAGAATTCACTTCAAAGCACGCTGCTGGCATTTTGCTGGCAGAAACAGCCAAGTCTCATGTATTTACATTTAGATTAACACATGCTCCTCCCACACCTTCCAATTAACTCACTCTTTCTTTATCACATTGTCCAAGGCCTCATTATTCTCCCGTAGATTTCCAAAACATCAGAAGACTGAAGTCAAACGCACGGTTCCAGATATCAGGCTACTCCTTGATTAACGTTGCTCGTGACAAAGGCGTAGTCTCTCTGTCCCCTTCTAATATAGTGTCCGATACGTCACTTCCCCTCATTACTTCCTTTTTCCACTTAACTGACACCGTCGCTTATCAAACCTTCGGAATCTCAGATCAAGCCATCTATCTTCTTGATCCAAATCTGACCCCTCACTTTGTGAATCTGATCCAGACTGCCTGTAAATCTCCTCCCTGTCTGGCTCAGCTGCCGGGAGGGGAAAATACCCAGAAGGGCCTGGCTGCTCTTCCTCGGCTGCCGGGAGGGGAAAACACCCAGAGGAGCCTGGCTGCTCATCCTCATACTCTGACACTTCCCAAGCTGGTCTAGGGACACTCACAACAGAAGCTAGTGCAAAATATATTTGATATCATGGAGTTATAGATAAATTGTGATAAAATGATATACATATACATTATATACATATACATACATACATATATTGCACCTTATAGGAAAGAAAAATAATTGGATCAAAGAATCTTTAGGCAAAGGCAGGATTCAAATTCTTACCCAGTGGGATGTCTCTTAAGTGGACTACATATCATGGGGTTTGTAGTCTAGAAAGTTCCAGTCTGGGAAAGCTGGATTTAAGTATTTTTTTCTTATTGCTTTCCAAATTCTAAGTTTTTTCCTCAGGAAAATTACCTCAGTTATATATGATTGCTTTAATCTATAGAAATCCTTCTTTGTATCAGTATTTAATCCATTTTATAAGGATAAAATAAGGTGGGGAGTTTTAGAAATTCTAGAAAACCTTGGAATATTCCAAATCATATCAATTGTAGTGTGCAATTTTTGGAATAACTTCTGGATCACTACTGGAATGGCAAGTTCAGGATACCCAGAAGAACAAAACAGTGTTTCCAGATAGAAAGTGTTGCATTTTAAGTACTTTACATGTTATGTATGCCTTTCATTTTGTTTAATATCAGAATTAAATACTGAAAAATAAATTGTTCACACACTCACAATAAATTGTTCACATTTAATAAATCAAAATTAATTATTTGTATGACATGTAAATGTGGTTCTGTTCAGATTAAGTTAACTAAGTTTTTGAATTACTTGGTGACAAATAGAGAACTGTCAGATACACATTTAATTCTGCCATTGTTTAAACCAGGGGTTTTCAACCAGTGGTAAGGGTACCACCTGTGGTACATTGGTACCTGGCAGGTGGTATGCGACCATCCTAGAAAAGTAGCGGGGGAGGGGAATGAGTTGAACCAGCACAGCACTGCACAAGCCTGAGTGAGAGACGGCTGGAGCTGCAGGGCTGTCAGGGCTCAGCGGAAGCGCCAGGATCAGTGCCGCTTTCCAGCTGATTGGCGCTTCTTCGGGGCTGTGAGGGCTCAGTGGAAGTGCCAGGATCAGCACCAGGCTCCAGCTGGAGCTCGGCACTGATCCTGGTGCTTCTGCTGAGCTCAGAAGAAGTGCCAATCAGCTGAAACGTTGCAGCCTCTCCAGGGTCTTGTGATTTACATTCAGATGCTTGGCAACTGATTCATATTTATGACGGTCACAGCGTCATGTGAAGTGACCAAAACCTGCTGCAAACACCCAGCAGACAGGGGGAATAAAAACCAAACACCCCCCCACCCCACCCCTGCTGCCAATCTCCAACAGAAATGCTCACAACAATGAAAACCTCGGACAGGAGGAAGAGTGCTGCCGGGTGGGCAGGCAGGTGTCTTGCTCGGCTGTGGCTTGGGGGTCACTTTTTTCAGTGCCATTGTAACTTTGAACAGTCACTAAGCGAACTGTTGTAACTCGAAGACTACCTGTACTTTGTCACTTTCTTCCTTTTTTTGGAGGGGGTCATCAAGTTTGTGGCACCTTGCTAGGCGACTGGTGGTACTCGGATATTGCCATATCTTAAAAGTGGTACAATGGGTGAAAAGGTTGAAAAGCCCTGGTTTAAATTGAAGGTTTTTTTTACCAGACACCAGACATAAATTTGTTACAGTGTAATAATAACAGGCTTATTGATTTAATAACAATATGAATATTCCCTTCATCTTATATATTTATTTCTTTTCACCATCAATATTAGAATAATGTTTTCAAGCTGAGTCAGAAACTGGAAGCCTTAAGGTCCCAAATGAACTGGGACCAACAAGCTTTAGAGGCTTGGTTGGAAGAATCTGCTCATAAAGATAATGATGCACTTACAATCCAGAAATATGCGCAACAAGATGATGGAAAATTAAGAGTATGTATATTGTATTCCACATAAAGTTATAAAATACGCCATACTAGTTTTATTTTGATGGAAAATCTCTTATTGTGTAGCATGAGGTTGGATAGGAAACTAATACCAAATTAACTAGGACATGGAAGATGTGTGAATATCTAGAAACTTGTTGCTTTTTATTTTAATGAAAACATTAAGAATTCTGAATTTGAACAACATCTGAGGGTTAGATTATTAAAACCTTTACCACTGAATCATTTTGAAAACCTGTTTTTTTTTTCAACTGGGAAGAAAATAGCAGATTCATTTTTTTTTGCATTCCAAGGAGAAAGATAATTGGAAGGATAGCTGGAATAGTCAGTATGATCTAATGGTTAAGTTGCTGGTCTAAAAAGTGGGTTAACTCAAATTCTAATCTACTCAGTCTTTGGTCACAACCTGAGTCACAGGGCTTTTGTTATAGGGAAATAAGCTCGCCAAGGAATATAATTTGTGTATCTTTTCCCTTATGGTGTTGGGTCAAATTAAGTCTGCCCATCACTATTTAATTAAAGTAAAGTAAAATATGTAATTACCTAGCTAGGCCCATAATATCCATTCTAAACCTTTCTTGTAGTGAGCCAGTATGGAACAATTCTTCGTGAATTAATAGAAGCCTCTCTTACATTTTACCTACATACATACGTAGAGATAGATACAAATACATTATCATCCTGTCAGGCCCATCTTTTTGCATTTTCTTTCTTCCCAATGAATATTAAATAAACTGGGAGATAAAGGGAAGCTGTAAGAGTTCTTCCATGATTATAGATTATTTCTGTTATGGGAACCAAGGAGCTTAGGCAGAATTTCCCTCCCAGTATTAAGGTGAAAGAAGGCTACTGATTCAGCTCAGGATCACTATTTCAGCAGAAAACAATATCAAAGTAACAAGGGTCTCCCCCCCCCGCCCGCTGATAACCTATCTCCAGATCCGTTGTTTCCTACTGCAATTATCAGAAACAATCAACAATTTAGGTTTTACCTTCAAAATATTCAGCTGGGAGTATGGGACTAGATCAGCAGGGAACTTGTAGTTAGTTTCTTAATTGTCATTTACTTGTATTAATTGGCAGATTGGTGGGAAATATACATCGATAGCTTCAAAAGCCGTAGTTTTTGCAAATACGTATAGATTATAAAAATCTATAATAGATTATTGTTATCAATTATATATATAGAGAGATTATCTGTTACTTAGACAACGTGAAATGAAATACAATATATTATAAATATTTTTACTATACATAATATAAAATGCTGTTATTAAGTATTGAGTAAATTGATTGGAATAGTTCATCTCCCCAATAGCTCTCTATTTAAAACAATATGTATTGTTGTTGTTAATTGAAAAGTCATGTCCAACCCATCGCGACCCCATGGACAATGTTCCTCCAGGTCTTCCTGTCCTCTGCCATCTTCTGGAGTCCATTTAAGTTCACGCCTACTGCTTCAGTGACTCCATCCAGCCACCTCATTCTCTGTCCTCCCTTTCTTCTCTTGCCCTCCATCTTTCCCAGCATCAGGCCCTTCTCCAGTGAGTCCTTCCTTCTCATTAGGTGGCCAAAGTATTTGAGTTTCAACTTCAGGATCTGGCCTTTTAAAGAGCAGTCGGGGTTGATCTCCTCTAGGACTTACTGGTTGGATCGCCTTGCAGTCCAGGGGACTCGCAGGGGTCTTCTCCAGCACTGTAGTTCAAAGGCCTCAATTCTTTGTTGCTCAGCCTTTCTTATGGTCCAACTTTCACATCCATACATTGCAACTGGGAAAACCATGGCCTTGACTATACACACTTTTGTTGGCAGAGTGATGTCTCTGCTTTTTAGTATGGTGTCTAGATTTGCCATAGCTTTCCTCCCCAGGAGCAAGCATCTTTTAATTTCTTGGCTGTAGTCCCCATCTGCGGTGATCTTGGAGCCCAGGAAAATAAAATCTGTCACTACCTCCATTTCTTCCCCATCTATTTGCCAGGAATTGAGAGGGCCGGATGCCATGATTTTGGTTTTCTTAATGTTGACTTTCAAAAACAATATATAATAAGGTTCAAATAAGGAACTAAAATAGTCACCATGGCATAGGGCAGTGATGGCAAACCTTTTAGAGACCGAGTGCCCAAACTGCAACCCCAAACCCACTTATGTATTGTCGGGTGCCAGGTGGGCATGGCCCATTGGGTGGGCGTGGCTGCAGTGGTAATGACAGACTGGGTAGAACTAAAAAGTTCAATCAATTCCAACTTTGCGAGATGTTTTTTTTTTCCTGTGAGAAGTTGAAATTGATTGATTGAATCTTTTTTTTTTTTTGCACACGGTGACGGAGGCCTAAAGTGAAAAGGTTTTATAAAACCCAGCTGAAGGCCTAGGACTGGGGCGATGGCACGCATGCCCACAGAGAGGGCTCTGCGTGCCATAGGTTTGCCACCACAGACATAGGGCCTGGTTACTTGAGGAATTCCCTGTTTCCCATAGTATCTGCTGCCTGATTCAGTCTGGCATGTTTGGCATGTTCCAGGTTCCTTCAATTAAACAATGTCATCTACCAGGACCACATAGGCATCCCTTCTCTGTAGCAGTACCTTCCTCTAAGAGGTTACCCCTGAGATTTGAACCACTCTCACCCTACTGGTGTTTGGAAGGGCCCTGAAGGTTTTTTTTTTTTTTTTGAAGGGAAGCATGATTGAAGCCCTCTTTTTTACTTTTACTTTGTTCCCCCTCTGGGCTAGTTAGCTATGCTATTTTGTGGTGGGTTTTTAAAAAATTATTTTATTTGCTATTTCATAAATGGTGCCACTGTTTCTTTTGAGATTACTGTTTAAAAGAATAAACTTGATTATTCTTTATTTTCAGAAATTGAGTCTACAGATCGAGATGCTGACAGCTCAGTGTAATAATAAACACAGAATCCTTGACAATGAACTTACAGAAACCTTAGCTTCTCAGGTGTGTTCACAAATGCATTTAGAAATGCTGTAACATTTTAAGGGTTGCTTGTAAGTAAAATATTTTGCTAACTGATATCCATTCTCTTTCAGATCGAGTTGGACAAAACAGCCGAAGACTTCCGCAGAGTTCACCAAGAAAGACAAGACCTTATCCGACAGTGGGAAAACACTATAGAGCAAATGCAAAAAAGAGACCAAGAAATAGATAGCTGTGCCTTGGTATCAAAAATTTTCTTGGATTTTGTTTCTGAATTATGGAATATCATCTGACCTAATGAGCCTTCCTATATGTATATGCATATGTATATACTTTTTAACAACTGCTGTTTTTGTTATGCAATTTATTCTGTATTGCCCATTTTGTTAGATTACCAGAAAAAAGACAGCACTGCTTTCCAAACTTTACTTAGAATGTGGTTATTTGGTTTATTGCATATTCATTCGTTCGTTCGTTCATTTGTTCATGTTCTGTCGATAGCTTTTAGCACAGGCAAGAAGGGCAATCCGTGCAAAGGAAAATGTGCTTAAAGACAAAGTCCAATTTTTGGCAAATGAGAGTGGGAACAACGTAGAGTATGAGAAGAGAATTTCCATTGCTGATCGACAAGCTGCCAAACTGAGATTAGAATACCAGACAGAGGAAAATAATAGAGATGCACTCCAAAATGAGGTAATTTAAGCATAAATTGATATATGAACAATGGTCTTTGTTATCTTTTAGGTTAGAATCTATGTGTAAGCATTTCGTTAGTACTGATTCTGATTACAGAGTGAGAAAGGGACTCTTTTAGAATAGGAATAAGAATAGAATTTGAATTAAATTAGTATAAGGATTGTTTGCTTATTTCGCATTCACACAAAAGCTTTGGATGACAATGGTGCTAAAGATGTAGATGCATTGTAAAATTAAATAAAATGTTTATGTTCCCAAAATATTATTTTTTCCAGCATCAAATTATTAAACTGCAAAATTGTTAAAATATTTTAAAAAATAAAATCTCTGTATTTCCCAAAAGGGCAAGGAGCATTGTTCTTTATGAACAAAAATGTTCCTTATAACTACACTTCTTTAATTGTTTAGTTGGATACACTGAAAGCTACTGTGGATGGGACAGCTTCTGAACTAGAATCAATGAGAACCACTGTAACCAACCTTAAGAAAGAAATCCAGGACAAAACTTTAAGGTATGTATTAATTAAATACTTAAAAAAAAACAACAGAAATAGACCTTGAACAATGCTGCACTATAACTTCACTAGAAACTTCTTAAATTTATGAGATAACCTAACAGCTATAGTCACATAACCTACTTAATTTGACTATTAAGTTAGTCCACTTTGTCGATAAATAGTATATTTAACCAGGAAATATTTAACAAGCTGAATTTGCACAGCACAATAAGCTAAATCTAACTACGTTTAGTCTGCTATACTGTATGCATGCACCATTTCATTTTTAACTGGCTTAGTTAAATGTTGGGCGGCTTGTAGATCAGCGGTTAAGGTATCGGCTAGAAATCTGGCAGCCCAGGTTTGAGTCCTGAGCACCACACAGTGGGGTGAACTCCTGTTTTTCCCCTAGCTCCTGCCAACCTAGCAGTTCAAGAACATGTAAATGTGAATAGATAAATAGGTACCAGTTTGGTAGGAAGTTAACGGCACTCTGTGACTTCATATTTTAGAATTGGGTTTTTAACAGGTTTTTAGCAACAGCCTTGTATTAATATTAATTTAATTTAATTTAATTTTAAATATTTATTGTTTTTATATTTTTATTGGGTTGTGAACCACCCCGAGTCCTACGGGAGAGGGGCGGTATAGAAATTTAATAAATAAATAAATAAATAAATAAATAAATAAATAAACAAATAAATACCGTGAAACGTCTTCGGGCAGCGCTAGCTCAATAGCTTTGAAACAGATGAGCACAAACACACACACACACACACACTTATAGTTGGCAGTGATTAGTGTAGTAAAATCTGCAAGGACTCCTTTTTTAGTTAAAGGTAGTGTACAAATCTAACTTGTATTTGAACTAAATAGAAATCTAAGAGATAGATACCTAGCTAGTTAGGATAGCTTCAAATGAGTTTTGATTGGACATTTACGCTATCTCATTTACAGAATTTGACTAGCATTAAACATCTTCTGACGTAAATCTCCATGTTTTCCTTCCTTTTCTATTAAGGAGAGCCATATTTATTACATTTGTTAATAAAAATTATAATATTAGTAGCCCTTTGTGCAGGGGCAAAATGTCTGATTCAAGATTCAATGTAATATGGATCAACCACACAATATAATAAAATCTCACTCTCACAGAGAGACATTTCTTTTAGTTGGATTGATGTAACTTTGACTGCTGATTTTAACTAGATGCTAGCTCTTTCCAGATTACTGGGTTTTTTTTATTAGCTATCTTGAATATCCTGGGAATGGAGAGGTGGTAATAAATTGAAATTAATAATATTATCTAATTTTCCCCAGAGTGAGTATTAATATAGCTTGCAGACATGAGCAGATTTCCATCAGATCTCTTTTCATAAAAGCTTTTTTAATGCATTATAAATTTATAATGGCTTTTAATATATAATGGCTTTTAATATGGCTTTGTCATTAAAAATATTTTTTAAAATGTCCAATATTTGTCTTACACCTAATAAGCAAAACTGATTTTTAACAGCTATATGAATAATTTTAATTTCTGTAATACACTTTTTCATTTTATAAACTCTGCCTTAGGCTAAACTTGATTAAGGACCAGAATGAAACTCTTACAAATAAATTGAAATTTGTGACATACCAAGCATTAAGTGAAGAAGAAAAAGCATGCAAAATGGAGGAACTATTAAAAGAGAAAGAAAAAAATTTGAAGGTAAAAACACTATTTCAAAGAGTCTTGCAATCTGTTTGTTATTTTTTTTAAAGTTGGCAAAATACTATTTAAACAATTGTTGATTTGGCCAAGATAGGGAAACCAGAAGCTCCAGATATCGCAGGGTATGTAGATAGATGAAGCAAATAGGTTTTGCTGTCTGTTATTACTATCACGTGACATGTAGGAAGTTCTAGCAACATTTTTATAGGAATTGGTTGTGCAACAAAATTCTCAATGATTATTGTTTTACTTTTTCAGATGTGCCAAAACATAACATTGTAATAACATGACAAGACCTGTACTCTAATTGTGTTTTTTTTGTCTGAGAATTATGTAATTGGTTCACACATGTTAGATCATAATTTGTTTCAATCACAGTTTGTTGAAAAGATCATAAAGGCCCAATTAACAAAATATACCAAGACAAAATCCTTGCTTTATAAACCGTAGTGAATGGATTCACACATTACTCCACAGTAAAAAGAATAAACTGCATTGTGGATTAGTAAGATGCTCAAAATTATTTATGTTATTACATCTTAAATATCATTGTAATCGAACGTACTTTAAGCCCTGACCTGCAGACATGTAAAATTTATTTAATGTGCATTAGCTATCTACAGGTAGTCTTCGACTTACAACAGTTCGTTTAATGACTATTTGAACTTACTATTTGAACCGTTTTCCACACTTATGACCATTGTAGCATTCCCATGATCATGTGATCAAAATTCAGACAGTGGGCAACTGGCTCATATTTATAACAATTACAGTATCCCGGGATCATGTGATCACTTTTTGTGACCTTCTGACAAGCAAAGTCAATGGAGAAGCCAGATTCACTTCTTAACAACCCTGTGACTAAATTAATAACTAAAGTGATTCATTTAACAAATGTCGCAAGCAAAGTCATAAAATGGGGCAAAATTCACTTAACAAAAGTCTCATGAACTCAGTTGTGGTCGTAAGTCAAGGACTACCTGTATGCATCCTTAATTTTTAAAAATGAAATTCCTAAAATCATTTATATGGTGCAAGTTAATGCAGCATCCTGTAGAATATTTGAAATTATATTATATATATTATTTGAAATTTTGTGTGTGTGTGTGTGTGTGTGTGTGTGTGTAGGTCTTTGGTTCTTCGGGTTTTCTCCGGCGTAGAATTTGAAGTGTCTTGGCGACGTTTCGACGAAGTCAATATAATTTCAAATAATGTACTCAAAATCTCTGGGTATGGGTGATTGATAACCCAAGATAATGCAATGTAATAATTCCAGTTTAACAAGGATGAATCATTCTTGTTTCTACAGTGTTTTATCTGGAATATAGCTTTTCATCAGAATTAATTACACATCTATTAATATAATATGAAAAAATACAGTTTGAAGATTATAAAGATATGGATAAATTTATTTCTTTTCTTAAGACATACCGGTACATGGTTTGCAAATTAGGTAGACTTGATGTCTGGCCTGCACTGTTGCCCATCAAGAAAAGAAGGCAGCCAGAAGGTAGGAAGAGTTAGGCTAAAGAGATATAGCTCATCTGAAATGGAAGAGAAAAGAAAATATCAATGAAAGAGGATCAGGGATAATAGAGCCGAACAGCTCCATACTCTAAAAAAGCATAGAATTTGACTAAGATACCGAAATAGCTTTAAGCAAAACTTAGTTCAATCAACATCTGACTTAATTTTTACAACTTCAGATTTAGGAAAAAAATGTATAAAATATTTATAAACATTAACAATATTATAATTATTATAATATCAGGAGAAAGAGGCACAAGCATTACAACTGAGAGATGCACATTTCAAGAAAACCAAGGAGTTGAAAACACTTACGGAAAATGAAAAGGGTATCACATCTTTAATCGAAGGACACTGTGGTCAGAAAAAAAATCTTCAGAACCGATTACGTCGGCTGGATATACAAGCACTTAATCAGCAAGAACTCATGTATAATCAGGTAAGGTTTGTTTGTATGCATATCTGTAGATATATGAAGTTCATTTAATCTTATAGCAAGATGGCAGTAAGTCACAAAAAAATATGCATGAGTGAAAAAAAAAACCCCTAAGAGAGCTTTAAAATCTGCTGTGCGCCATGATGGTTGATTTTAATGTCTTTTCTTCTTTAATGTTTTATGATATAAGCCATCCAGTGTTGTTGGATACAAGATGAGTGGTAAATAAATATTCTAAAATGAATGAATGAATGGAATAGATGGAATTCCATTTAATTTCAAATCAATGTTATAAATTGGGTTGTGCAACCGACAAACCAGGTTTTTGTAATCAGAGAAGTTACACATATAATTCTTTTAACAAATAATAAGAATTGGATATATTCATCTCTTCTGTTCTTTCAAAAATTTACCATGACTGCTTCAGGTTATTTCTGAAGGAATGTATCCAAATCTTGCTATTATTTTATGTATAAATCATGTGCGCCACTTTGAAATCACTGGTGGTCCCAGATTATGACTCCTCATTTAGCAACTGTTCAAACTTGTCACAGCACTAAATAAGCAGGACTTATGACAGTCCTAGGACTTTTTGCTGCTTCAACATGTCTGCGGTCACATGATGGCAATTTCCAAAATTCCCTGCCTGTCACGTGACCACGTTGCTTAGAATGGCAATTCCAGCAGTCCTAGTTGCCATGGTTAAGTGAGGATTGTGCAGGTCATAAAACGAGATTTCATGTGACTGCAACTTCTGACCAGCCTGCAGGAAATTGGAAGTTGTGGTCACATGAGATCCTCATTTAATGACCTTCATAATCCTTGCTTAATGATGGCAACTGAGGCTGACAGAATTGCCATGCTTACAATTGACATAGTAACGTGATGTCATCGCTTAGCAATGGCAATTCCAGTCTCAACTGCTGTCATAACCTGAAGATTACTTATGCAGCTAGAAGCCTCCCTATATAGGAGTGCTTCATTATATTTTTAGCAAGTTAATCATCAGGGATTTTTCTACCCTTTCTGCTAATTTTTTTTTCTTGCTTGAAATATTTGAATAGGATTTTTACATACAGCAAGTGGAGAGACGGCTGTCACGTTTGAAGGGGGAACTTAACACAGACGAGAAGCAAATTTTAGAAACCAAACTTGCTGAACTAATAAAAATAATGGATGAAAAGAAACAGGCATTCAATACTTTACAATCACAGGAAAAGAAACTTCAGGTAATGTGATTTTTTTTTCCATGAGAAGATGCTTTGTGGCATTATAGTAATATTTAAAGAATCGTTCATCATCTACATTAATCCTGTTTTCCCTGAAAATGCCACAAATGGAAAGGAAAATGGAATGGAATGGAATGGAATGGAAAGGAAAGGAAAGGAAAGGAAAGAGCAGAGAGGAAGGAACGAAGGAAAAGGGGAGGGAGAGAAGGGAACAAGGAAGGAACAGAAGGAGGAGAGAGGGAAGGTAGAAAGGAACAGGGCTGAAGGAAGGAGGGGAAGAATGAGAAAAGGAGAGAAGGAAGAGAGGGAGGGAGAAAAGGAAGGAATAGGAGGAAGGAAAGAGAAGAGAGGGAGATGGGAGGGAAGGAAGAAAGGAAGGTTTCCAATACTTCAATATTAGTTAAAAATTATCTCTAAAATAATGACGCAATGGGTCACAGGTTGTCTAATATAACCCAACACCAAAAACAGTAAGATGAGATATTGGAAACCATGCCTCCTAACATGGACGACTTTTGTTTAATGCATTCCTGGTTTAAACTAAAAGGAGATTTTGTACTTGTTTCTTTTCAGAATGAAATCCATTTTAGCAAGTTGGCCATAGATAAAACCGGAGAAGAAATGGTTGGTTTGAAGACTAGACTGGATGAGATAAACCTTTTCACAGATAAATCAGACAAGTTATTAAAAAAAGCCAGAGCAGAAAAGCAGGTGTGATTATTTTTCAAATGCTAAGTATGTGTTTTGAAAAAGTGCTTAATTTACAACAACTTTGCTGTCTGAAATGAATGTTTTGGCTTGTGCTGTCCGACTAATTTGTATATTTTTATGTCACACTTGTGGGCATTTATCTTCTTTGATGGTTTTAAAATGTTATATTTTTATAAGCCTGGGCATCTTAAGGGGAGTCGGGTAGAGTGAACGGAAACATCTGAGTTATGATGTCATCACACAAAGGCTGTGACTTGCATCTGACCTCATAAGGCATATATTTTTTCTGTCCTATCAATGGAAGGATCTGATGATTGAAGACAACCTCTTAAAACTGGAACTGAAACGTGTAAGAGATTTGCTGTACAATAAGGCAGAGAAAGTTCTCTGCCTCGAGAAACGGAAACAGCAGTTAAAAACAGCAATGGAGGAGAGAATGGCCGATATCAAAGTTCATAAGGAAATGATTGAGACTCAGACACGACTCATTGAGCAAGAGCGTCAGACTCTGAGGTAATCACTCCACAAAGCTGAGAGCAGCATCTGCTTTCAAGAGAGTATCTACTATTCAGAGACTCTGTAAGAATTGCCCAGGTCATGTATTCTGTTTTTGAGCATCTCCTAATAACTAACCTTTCAACAGCCTCTTGAACAGCACGGAGGAACAACTTGTCCATTTCTTAGTGGTTAGAAAATGCTCGGCCTATTTTCCACCGCATCAATAGTTTAGGGAATACAAGTATTCATTGTTCAGGACAACCAACAGTACCCTTTGTTTCCTTAGGCTTTCCTTGAAGAAGCTGTAAAGCCTCTCATTTAATTTGTCGTATCACCTAAGCCAGTGATGGAAAACCTTTTAGAGATTGAGTGCCCAAACTGCAACTCAAAACCCACTTATTTATCACAAAGTTCCAGGGCTGCATCAGTATTGTGGTGCCCTCGGGGGGGGGGCAGGGAGGAGCCTCTGAGTGCCGCCTCTGGCACACAAAAACCGGGGGTGCAAAAATGGACCATCATGCTGCAAGGCGCAAAAATGGCCGCTGCCGCGCCACAGGGTACAGATACAAGGCGCTGCACCATGCAAGAACGGGGCAGGGCTAGTGAGTATCACGCAGCGCGTGCGTGCTTGCGGCCCTGTGCATGCATGTAAAATGCTTCCCCCTCCCTTTTCTTCCAGTCCACCAATCGACAATGGTTGGTCACCTCTACCACCTCTACTCGAGCTTGCTAGTCGGCTGCTTTGCCTCCTTTGTGCTGGGCAGGGCTCCTGCTCCGGACGGCGGGGGTGGTCCGATGGACCTGCTGCTGGCGGAGGTGGTGCGCGTGCCAATAGAGAGGTCTCTGAGTGCCACCTCTGGCAAGCATGCCATAGGTTCACCACCACTCACCTAAGCCATAGTTTCGTGCTGCAATTTAGTGAACAAGCCATAGAAGTTTGATTAACATAACATGCTAAGTCCAAAGCGTAGGGGTTGGGTAAAAGACAAAGCTAAATGGAACACTTTCTAGCTTACTGTGAAATGTTGAACTTGGCTACTATTTGGTCAAAGGTCTGCCAGCGAACCCATTGTTGAGAGTGATCTTAACTGGGATTTGCTTGCTCTTCATCTGCAAACTTTTTTTTTGAAATTGCATTTATTCATTTTTTCGTAAAACATTCTTGCGGTCCCTCAGATTTCCTTTATGTTACATTAAAATGCGGAAGTACAGGTAGTCCTTGACTTAACGATCAGAGCGGAGCCCCAGATTTATGTTGCCAAGTGAAAAATTTGTTAAATGAGCTTTGTCCCATTGTACGATTTTTCTTGCCACAGTTAGTAAGTGAATCACTGCAGTTATTAAGTTAGCAGCAGGGTTTGTTAAGTGAATCTGGCTTCCCCCATTGACTTTATCTGTCAAAAGGCTGCAAAGGGTGATCACGTGACCCCAGGACACTGCAACTGTCGTAAATGTGAACCAGTTGCCAAACATCTGAGTGTAAATCGTGATGACTGGGGATGCGGCAACGGTCCTAAGTGTGAAAAATGGTCATAAGTCACATTTTTCAGTGCCATTGTAACTTCGAATGGACACCAAACGAACTGTTGTAAGTCGAGGACTGCCTGTATGGCAGAAGTAAATGCTTATTCTCAAAATTCTCTCCTGCAGAATTCTCATATGAGGAACTGAAATGTATAACAGAAAAGAATCTAAAGCACTTGACAGTAAATTACCAGTCACAAGTTAGGGACTAGAAAGCTCTGTTTTTTCCAACTTTAAATAACAAGAAACAAGGCTCTGTGTGCAGCGGGTGGTTAAACCCAACTGGGAAATGAACACTCAGCCCGCTGATCTGGCAGTTGTTTCCCCACCCTCCTTTTCCATCCACAACCCACGCAATAGGAAATTAGAGTGATTTAGTATGACTGGAGCTTACTCTTTCGCCAAAGAGGCAGACTCTGTGTTTTTCCGTTGATAATTACATTACTAATTGGCACTTGCATATAATTTGATTTGAGGTTGTTTCCTGCTGTTGCTCATTCTCTTCTAGCAGTGGCAATATTAAGATATAATCAGCAGGGGGCAGCTTTTGCAGCTGTAGGACTGAAATGCCAATCTTTAAATATTTGGGTAAGATTCACTAGATAGTTACTCCCTATGATGCAGGGATCTGCAATGTAATACCATTTTTTTGTCTTTCTTGAAAAAACAGGGAGAATTTGGAGCGCACCTTAATTATTGCTGTATCACTCACTCTGCTTAGAGTTCATCCTCTGTCTTATTGGAAGAAAAAACTACCTCCCAGTTGCTTTTTATAAAGTTTGGGACTCACAGTTTTGTGAAAAGGAGTGTGTCTTTTGTCTTGTCCCTCAATGTTATATGTTGGTCCTGTTGAACTATCAAATAATATTTAGATGATTTCCTCTAATAACGTTCATGATTAAGGAATGTGTTCCCTGTTGCCCTTCTCTAATTCATTTTACAGGTTTCCATGTTTTAGCCAGAGTTTAAGGATATAGGATCAAATGAAAAGAGGGCTCACTATGAAGATTTAAAAAGACTTGATTGAAAAGAATTTAGTTATCTGCTTCATTGCTAACTATGTTCTGTTTCTCTTTTACAAAAATGAAAAGGTGACAGACCTAGTTTTTTTATGGGAAACCATCTCATGTTTGAAATGTGTAGTCTCAGTTGATGCAGTTTGTAAGTTCATAAATAAAAGTAAAACACTTTTTTTCCTGTCAAACATCTGAGTTGGCTTATTTTTCAATTTCTCCCTCAATTAGTTCAGAATTTCACGAGCGACTGAGTAAAATTGAGAAACTGAAAAGCAGATATGAAATTATTACCATTGTCATGATGCCTCCAGAAGGAGAAGAAGAGCAAACTCAGGCTTATTATGTTATAAAGGTAAACTTCTTACTTAGATCCAATCTGATAGCTTGAAAACTCTGTTTTTTAAAAAAATTATTGGGATGCTGACTATAATCATGAAATAAAGAGATGCTACTTAAGAGAAAGACTGACATATTGAAATAAAATTAAAGTGAAGAATTATTTTTCTGACAACAAAAGTAAGTAGGAGGAAGTCCATAGTTTATCCCAGTTGTAAAATATGATTGTAAAAGCTTGAGCATCAAGAAAGCTGAAAAAAGAGAAACAATGCTGTTAAAGAGAAATTAAATCTTTGAATTGTGGTGCTAGAGCAAATAGTCGAGAATATCTTGGACTGCATGAAGAATAGATCATTCAGTATTAAATGAAAGTAAGACACTAGACACAGTAGAAAGAATAACAATCAAGCTAAAAATATTTTGGATATGTAATGTGAAGGCAAGAGTCATTGGAGAAGTTCCTGAGGCTTGGAAAAATGAAGACACTTGAAAAAGAGGCCAGCAGAAGATAAGGAGATTAGATGCTGTCACTGAAGTTGTTACTAAGCACAGTCTTAGAACTTAAGCATTTACTCACAGAGTAACTTCAGCTTTTCTTTTTAACGTAAATGTTTATTTCAAGGCTGCCCAGGAGAAGGAAGACCTTCAGCGTGAAGGAGATTCCTTGGATGCAATGATCCAAAAAGCTGAGAAAGAATGTATAGCCCTAGAAAATACTCTGCATGTACTTAATAACTGTAACAGCAACTACAGGAACTCATTCAAGCAAGTTGCAGATAAAAGTGAGTATATTATGGCTTTATGTGCAAGGCAGAAATGTGAGGCATAAGAGCAAAGAAGGATGAGAAGGAACTATATTGAGTATGGTACATGCAAATGTGAATAGAATGCCTTTGTACTAAATCCTCAGGGATTAGAAAAGATCTAGATGTGACAGTACCACTGTGATACAATGCCAGTTTTGGTGGAGAAGATATCCAGGGGCATTCTGGGAATCCTGACTTGCTGGATAGCTTTGGGCAAGTCATTATTAAAAGTATAGCTTATCTCCTAGAGCTATTGTATGGATATGTCTGGAGTAGATGGAATAGGAATAGGATATAAATTGGATAAAGATACATACTATACATACATACTGTTCTGTCTGGCCCCTCTCAGCTCATTAAAATCCACATAAATATGTCTTTAAGAGGTTTATTTAACACATTTCAAAAGAATTCACTTCAAAGCACGCTGCTGGCATTTTGCTGGCAGAAACAGCCAAGTCTCATTTATTTACATTTAGATTAAAACATGCTCCTTCCACACCTTCCAATTAACTCACTCTTTCTTTATCACATTGTCCAATACCTCATTATTCTTCCGTAGATTTCCAAAACATCAGAAGACTGAATTCAAACGCACGGCTCCAGATATCAGGCTACTCCTTGATTAACGTTGCTCGTGACAAAGGCGTAGTCTCTCTGTCCCCTTCTAATATAGTGTCCGATACGTCACTTCCCCCCATTACTTCCTTTTTCCACTTAACTGACACCGTCGCTTATCAAACCTTCGGAATCTCGGATCAAGCCATCTATCTTCTTGATCCAAATCTGACCCCTCACTTTGTGAATCTGACCCAGACTGCCTGTAAATCTCCTCCCTGTCTGGCTCAGCTGCCGGGAGGGGAAAATACCCAGAGGGGCCTGGCTGCTCTTCCTCGGCTGCCGGGAGGGGAAAACACCCAGAGGGGCCTGGCTGCTCTTCCTCGGCTGCCGGGAGGGGAAAACACCCAGAGGGGCCTGGCTGCTCTTCCTCGGCTGCCGGGAGGGGAAAACACCCAGAGGGGCCTGGCTGCTCTTCCTCGGCTGCCGGGAGGGGAAAACACCCAGAGGGGCCTGGCTGCTCTTCCTCGGCTGCCGGGAGGGGAAAACACCCAGAGGGGCCTGGCTGCTCTTCCTCGGCTGCCGGGAGGGGAAAACACCCAGAGGGGCCTGGCTGCTCTTCCTCGGCTGCCGGGAGGGGAAAACACCCAGAGGGGCCTGGCTGCTCTTCCTCGGCTGCCGGGAGGGGAAAACACCCAGAGGGGCCTGGCTGCTCTTCCTCGGCTGCCGGGAGGGGAAAACACCCAGAGGGGCCTGGCTGCTCTTCCTCGGCTGCCGGGAGGGGAAAACACCCAGAGGGGCCTGGCTGCTCTTCCTCGGCTGCCGGGAGGGGAAAACACCCAGAGGGGCCTGGCTGCTCTTCCTCGGCTGCCGGGAGGGGAAAACACCCAGAGGGGCCTGGCTGCTCTTCCTCGGCTGCCGGGAGGGGAAAACACCCAGAGGGGCCTGGCTGCTCTTCCTCGGCTGCCGGGAGGGGAAAACACCCAGAGGGGCCTGGCTGCTGATCCTCATCCTCTGATACTTCCCAAGCTGGTCTAGGGACACTCACAACACATACATACATACGTGTGTGTGTGTAAAATACCTGTGACTACAGATGAATTTTTTGGTGTAGAAATTGTGTTTCAGTTTCCAGTTGCATTCATAATTTTCAGGACTGAGTAATACTATTTAACTGCCTGACTGGGCAACCATCTCCCCCCCCACCTTTTCTTTTCTTTTCTTTTCTTTTCTCCTAACTGCAACATGTATTAGGATGAAATCTTCAATATATATAACAGAATAACAGAGATAGAAGGCACCCTGGAGGTTCTCTAGTCCAACCCACCGCTCATGGAGGAGACCCTATACCAGGGGTAGGCAACCTTGGTTCTTTTATGATTCGTGGATTTCAACTCCTAGAATTCCTGAGCCAGCATGGCTGGCTCAGGAATTCTGGGAGTTGAAGTCCACGAGTCATAAAAGAGCCAAGGTTGCCTACCCCTGCCCTATACCATTTCAGACAAATAGTTGTCCAGTCCCTCCTTAAAAGCCTTCAGTGTTGGAATACTCACAACTCCTGAAGGCAAGTTGTTGCACTGGTTGATCGTTCTTACTGTCAGGGAATTTCTCCTGGGTTTCAGGATGCTTCTCTCTTTGTTCAGTTTCCATCCATTGCTTCTTGTCTTGCCTTCTGGTGCTTTGGAAAATAGGTTGATCCCCTCCCCTTCTTTGTGGCAGCCCCTCAGATATTAAAACTCTACCATCATGTCACACCTAGTTCTTCTTTTCACTAGACTAGACATACCCAATTCCTGGAAACCTTCATATGTTTTAGCCTTCAGCATCCCCCCCCCCCAAATCATCTTTATTGCTCTTCACTGCATTCTTTCCAGAGTCTCAACATCTTTTTTATATTGTGGTGACCAAAATTGGATGCGGCATGTGGTCTTACCGAAGACATTATAAAACGGTGGTATCATAATTTAGCATATATAATATAGCATATAGCATGGCATCCGGCCTTCTCAATTCCTGGCAAATAAATGAGGAAGAAATGGAGGTAGTGACAGATTTTATTTTCCTGGGCTCCAAGATCACCGCAGATGGGGACTGCAGCCAAGAAATTAAAAGACGCTTGCTCCTGGGGAGGAATGCTATGGCAAATCTAAACAGCACACCAAAAAGCAGAGACATCACCCTGCCAACAAAAGTGCATTATTAGTCAAGGCCATGGTTTTCCCAGTTGCAATGTATGGCTGTGAAAGTTGGACCATAAGAGAGGCTGAGCGCCAAAGAATTGAGGCCTTTGAACTACGGTGCTGGAGAAGACTCCTGCAAGTCCCCTGGACTGCAAGGCATTCAAACCGGTCAGTCCTAGAGGGGATCAACCCTGACTGCTCTTTAAAAGGCCAGATCCTGAAGTTGAAACTCAAGTACTTTGGCCACCTAATGAGAAGGAAGGACTCACTGGAGAAGAGCCTCATGCTGGGAAAGATGGAGGGCAAGAGAAGAAGGGGACGACAGAGAATGAGGTGGCTGGATGGAGTCACTGAAGCAGTAGGCGTGAACTTAAATGGACTCCAGAAGATGGTAGAGGACAGGAAGGCCTGGAGGAACATTGTCCATGGGGTCGCGATGGGTCGGACACGACTTCGCAACTAACAACAACAACAACAACAACAAATATAGCATAAGCTGTTTTGGTGATTTGGCAGGGCTAGGCATAGATGACCCATACCTTTGAGGTCTACAAAATACAGCTGACAAGAAAATAATCTCACTAGTATTTGGTCATCTATACTAGCTCCCATCTCTTAAGACCAGCTAAAATGGTAGTTGTTATTTATAAAGTATACAGAATGACTAGCATAATGATGTTACCTAGTTTGGGCAATGAAACATCTGCAAGAAAACAAGCAAGCTCAGGGAGCACCAAGGACTCCTCATTCCAACCCTGAGCTACAAATATTCTCCTTTAAAGTCTACACAGCTTATGAACTGTCTTGCAGCATCAATAACATTTCTTTTATTATTGAATCTCCTACCAACATGGGAGCCCATGCTGAAGAGCAACATACAGATCTCCCACAGCCTTTGGTTATTTTTTCATGAAATCACTTGAAAACAGCCAGAAATGAACAGGCTGGGTAAATCATAACTGCAGGGAAAGGAGGAGCTGATGGTAAAGGTTTCAGAAATATTTATCTTACTATGGCCCACCAAATCCCTATTAAGGAAAAGCCTTGTAAAAATACTGAAATGCAAACGGCTTTTGGGAAAATAGTTTTATCTTTTGATCTGAGTAGCAATTTTTCATATTATGAAGTATTACCAAAATAAAATAAAAATAAATTATTGACAGCGAAGGACAGTGAATTCTGCACTTAGAACGAGACAGAAAGTATTTAATTGAAAGATTATTTAAAAACAAAAAAATCTTCCCTGTTCATAGAGCCCCCGATATTACAGTTACCGCTTCAGAATAATGTAGATCTGGAAAGCTATTTTCTTTAAGCCTTTGCTCCCTCTGCTGGTTCTATTATTTATGATTATGCATCATTATAATGAATATATGATTTCTTACAATAATGTAAGGTAGCATAAAAAAGAAAATATTTTTTTTAAATGAAAGTTTTATCTAAACGATCTTGTGCTAACTAAATGATAATTAAGTAGTGGGTAACATGTCTTCAAAAGGCCATTGACATTTAATTCATTGCATTATACATCATCCAGATTTGTATAATGCATTCCATATTGGAAGAGTTATTGCAGGCTAGCTGTGTCCATTTCATTCTATTAGAAAAGAGACCTAAATAGCTTCCCTCAGCGGAACACATAATGGCTTCAATATCCAGTTAATACTTCACAGGTGAAGAGCACAAAGAGAAAACGAAACTGGAAGAAGAGAAGAGAGCTACTGACGAAAAACATCGATATAAGCGAAGGCAGATCAAGGAGCTTCAAGAGGATATTCAGGTAAAGAGGTGACTGGAAGTATTTTTCTTCAGATCCTGATGCATTTTTCCTTAGAACACTCTATTCATATCTGCCTACATTCTCCCACCCCTTTGTGTATTACGACTTCACACAAAACATGAAAGAGCTGGGCTTGTGTCACAAAAGGGCTGTTTGTCAACATTTTGAGGAAAAGTCTGGATCCTACAGATGGCTTTAGACCTGAGTTGTGCCCAGTGCATTTAAGTCCAAAATCAGTGTGCAGGTTGGATATTTTAGGTGGGCTTTTAATAGTAATTGCAGGAATAGGTTATAGAAATACGAGAGTAAACTGCAGTCACAAATGTGTAAAGATGGTATCTTTTTCTCACACCGGAAGTGCCTAAAATATTGTTACTCTAGTGCAGGGATAGGCAACCGTGGCCCTTTAATGACTCGTGGACTTCAACTCCCAGAATTCCTGAGCCAGCATGGCTCAGCTTGGAAACCTCTCCCTTTCCCCTCAGTGTGGCTGGCTCAGGAATTCTGGGAGTTGAAGTCCACGAGTCATTAAAGAGCCAAGGTTGCCTAGTGGATCCCTGCTCTAGTGGATTTTATATTTTACATTATTTTACTCCTAAATAGATATAGGCAGTCCTCAATTTTATAGCCACAATCGAGCCCAAAATTTCTGTTGCTAAGTGAGATGTTTGTTAAGTGAATTTTGCCTCATTTTACGATCTTTCTTGCTACAGTTAAGTGAATCACTGCTAAGTGAATCACTGCAGTTGTTAAGCTAGTAATGTGGCTGTTAAATAAATCTGGCTTCTCCACTGACTTTGCTTGTCTGAAGGTCACAAAAGGGGATCACGTGACCCTGGGATACAGCAACGGTGATAAACACGTGCCAGTTGCCCAGCGTCTGAATTTTGATCATGTGACCCTGGGGATGCTGCAGTGGTTGTAACTGAAAAACTGTCGTTAAGTCACTTTTTTTCAGTGCTGCTGCAACTTCAAACAGCCACTAAATGAAGTGTTGTAAGTCAAAGACTACCTGTATTGACGTAGTCCATAAAAAGGAACTTTTCAAAGTTGATACGTGAAGAAAGCAATTTTTTAGTTTCAGCTAAAAAATAAAAATAGGCTGTTTTTATTATTTGCATTTGGGTTATATCTTCTAGAACAGCGGTTCTCAACCTGTGGGTCGCGACCCCATTTGGGATGGAACGACCATTTCACGGGGGTCGCCAAGCAACGCAGTCTGCCATTTTTCCCCTTTTCCTTAGCTGTGCTACGCCATTTTTTCCCCTTTTCCTTAGCTGTGCTACTCCCTCTTATTCTATTGGCTTTGGAAAGCCAATAGAATAGACTCTCTTGAATAGAGTCTAATTCTATTGGCTTTCAAAAGCCAATAGTAATTGTCCAGGCTGTCTCTGCCCTGCTGAGCCCGCCAAAAGTCCCAGTCTGTAAACGATGCTGCAAGTTGTCTGCAGCGAAGGCGAGTGGTCCAGAACTTTCCACCCCTCCCTGCTGAGCAACTACTAAAAATGTAAGTAAAAGAGGGCCAGGGGTGGGAGGTGGGAGGCCGGCGGGCGCAGGGAGGGCAGCTGGCATGCGTGGGGCCCGGCAGGTGCCTTACCTCCCTTGGGCTGGGCCAGCTGGTGGTCGCCCTGCGCTGTCGCTGCTGCTTGCCGCGGCCGCCCAGGAGTGCCTGGGCCTGCCTGCCGCCGCCCCGAACGGGCGGCAGCGAAGGTAAGGCTAGCGGGGCAGCGGCAGGCGCAGGGAGAGTTTTTGGCGTGTGTGGGGCCTGGCAGGTGGCTTACCTCCCTTGGGCTGGGCCAGCTGGTGGTCCAGCCCGTGGTCGCCCTGCACAGTCGCTGCCGCAGCCGCCCAGGAGCACCTGGGCCTGCCTGCCACCGCCCCAAACGGACGGCGGCCTACGCCTCGGCCGGCACAAGGGGCAGCACCGTGCATGTGCGGTGCAGGAGGTAGCACCGCGCATGCGCGGTGCTTGACAGATCAGGGGTCACGACCTAAAAAAGGTTGAGAACCGCTGTTCTAGAAAGAGGTGGTAATGCATATTCAAGCTATAGTGTTTATTTGTTCGTATATATTTTATGTTATAATGATTGCTAATTGGATAGTTTCAAAGAAATGTCTAAAGAGACTTACATATACATTTGTTTTTCTAGGCTATGCAAAACAATCTTGATACTCTTGTGAAAAAAGAGGCCCTCCTCCAGGAAAAAATAAAAGATAAACATGTACATGCTATGAAATTAACCAGAGAAGTAGATGATCAGAAGCCCAGACTAGAAAGAGTCTCAAAACAGGTTAGTTTAAACTACTATGATATATTCAATTTAATTTAGAACTTGGTAAAATCCTAGTTGGGGTAAGTAAATACGATTGGTTGTACCTAAGAGAAAACATTTTAATATAAAAGTTAACTGGTATTTTAGTATCTAGGATTCTGCTTTAAATCTTTTACTGCATGTCTAAAAAGGTTGCTCGATTATCCCGAGAAATCCGAACACTACAGGACACTCAGTCACAAACACCAGAGGAAAAAGACATTGAAGTTCGTACACTGAAGGACTTCAGCAAACACGTAGATAAAATGCTGATTGATGCTTCAGAAGCACATCCAGAATTACACAGCGCCTTCCAAAAGTACTTTCGACAGGTAAACACTTCAGCTTTTTAAATAATTCTTAATTTAATGTAAAAATGCATATGCTTGCCCCTTAGTAACAATGTGTGAATGTTGCACCAGATCATTTTTAATAAGTGTCTTTAATGTGTTCATCACAATACCAATAGCACTTAGACTTATATATTGCTCCATATTGCTCTCTCTAAGCGGTTCACAGAGTCAGCATATTGCCCCCAACAGTATTGCCCCCAGGTCTTCATTTTACCGACTTCGGAAGGAGGGAAGGTTGAGTCAACCTTGAGCTGGTCAGAATCGAACTTCTGGCAGTGAGCAGTGAGTTAGCCTGCAATACTGCATTCTAACCACTGCGCCACTATGGTTCCTCATGCTGGCTAGAAAATCAGGACTTTGCAACCTCAACATATTTATAGGACATCAGATTATAGGACATCAGATCATAGAGATTCTGTTTTACAAATGATTGCAGCTTGCTCTATTATCAATATCTGATATGCCCCTAATTCTGATTGGTGACCAATCAACTTGAAACCATAGATAATTCATTTTAATTTAGCATAGTAAAGGTGAAGCAAAATTTACTAAGTAGAATCATTAAACCAAAGAATTGAGGTATTTGAACTATGGTGCTGGAGAAGACTCCTGCAAGTCCCCTGGACTGCAAGGCGATCAAACCGGTCAGTCCTAGAGATCAACCCGACTGCTCTTTAAAAGGCCAGATCCTGAAGTTGAAACTCAAGTCCTTTGGCCACCTAATGAGAAGGAAGGACTCACTGGAGAAGAGCCTGATGCTGGGAAAGATTGAGGGCAATAGAAGAAGGGGACAACAGAGAATGAGGTGGCTGGATGGAGTCACTGAAGCAGTAGGTGGGAGCTTAAATGGACTCCAGAAGATGGTAGAGGACAGGAAGGCCTGGAGGAACGTTGTCCATGGAGTCACGACGGGTCGACTTCGCAACTAACAACAAAGAATCATTAAAAATGAAGGTAGAAAAGAAGGTTGAATAACTCAGTACTTTGCTAAGCTATACAGCCGTTTTAATTAGCACCATAAAATAAAAGGCAGTGTTTGTATTCCTGTAGATTTATAGCAGACTTCATCCCACCTCTCTTTATTTGTTTGTAGGCTTCACTGCATCTTCCTTCAGTTTCCACTTCTCGCATCAGTGTTCGAACTATTCCCGGCTCAACTTCCAGCGCGTGAGTGAAACCTCTGAGTCAAATAATGTAGCTACGAATATGTTTAGAGACGTGTGTGTGTGTTTTATGAAGAAATTGCCAATGACTTGTTTGTTCCATAGGGAAATACAGGGAAGAGTTAATCAATCAAGAGTTAACACTGCAAATTCTAAATTGGCCAGTACCTGATACAAAAAAGCAAATACAATTTATAGAAATAAATAGTACCTGCTGGGATGATTTCCATAATTATAACATAGCAGTTGTAAGTTACACTTTCTTAATAGGGAGGAAATAGAAAGGGAGGAGGATCTGCATTCTACATTACAAGTATCCAGATTTCACTAGTCCAACAATACTGGGTGACATTATAGAAAGGAAGCTCAAACAGCATCAGGGTTCCTTTAAAATAATTTAAACATTCCACTATACGGGTGGTCCTTGACTTGCAGCCATTTGTTTAGTGACCAAAGTTATAATGACACTGAAAAAAGTGACTGATGATCAGTTTTTACACTTAATGACCATTGTAGCAACCCCAAGGTAATGTGTTCAAAATTTGGCTGCTTGGTAACTTGCACGTATTTATTGCACTAGCAATAGCATTTAGACCAGGGGTTCTCAACCTTGGCAACTTTAAGACTTGTGGACTTCAACTCCCAGAATTCCTCAGCCAGCTTTGCTGGCTGAGGAATTCTGGGAGTTGAAGTCCACAAGTCTTAAAGTTGCCAAGGTTGAGAACCCCTGATTTAGACTTATATACTGTCACATATTTATGACAGTTGCACTGTCCTGGGGTCATGTGATCACCATTTGTAACCTTCCCAGCCGTCTTCCGACAGGCAAACTCAATGAGGGGAAGCTAGACTTGATACTAACTTAGCTGCAGTGATTCGCTTAACAACTGTGGCAAAAAGGTCGTAAAATGGAACAAAACTCAATTAACAACTACCTTGCTGAACAATGGAAATTGAGGGCTCAGTTAGGATTGTACGTTGAGGACTGCCTGTAAACAATTCTAATGAAGAAAAAAAAAAAGGAAGACAGCAGAAGCCAATGCGGTTGCCAAAAAAGTTGAGTGAAAATCTGAAAACAAAAGGGGCATGTAGAACTGTAGCACTTATTTGTTTGTTTGTTCATTTGTTTATTAGATTTGTATAGCGGTCCAGCCTAGAATACAACTCTGAGCATCTCACAACACCAATAAAACCCAGAATGATAAAACTATAAAAACAAAAAACAAAATGCAGCATCACAGCTGCCCACTTGGGATGTCCCCTAACCCAGAGGTCCCCAACCTTTTGGGCACCAGGGACCGGTTCCGTGGAGAAAGGTTTTTCCATGGATCAGAGGGGGCGTGGTTTTGTCTGCTGCCTGTATTCCATGGATGGGGCTTTGCTTATTTGTGCGGACCGGTTGCTGGCATGCTGCAGCCCAGTACCGGTCCACAGACCGGGGGTTGGGGACCCCTGCCCTAACCAACTCGATATCCTCATTCTATCCAGGCACCTGTGTAAAAACCCAGGATTTGGTGGCCTTCTGAAGAATATGAGGGAGTAAGATTGAAGCTTAAAATAGCTACTCCCTGATCACGTAAATAGCTACTCCCTGATCACGTTTCTATCTACGTATAGTAGATGAGTTTAAGAACAGATTAAGTGTATCTTAAAAATGAAGGAACACAAATAATCCCATCTTTAAAAACAGGGAAAAAACAATCCAGGAACTACCATAGAGATTGAACTGTAAATATGCTGAAAACAGTAATTACCAGACTGGTTGACAGATTCTGTCCAACTATCCTCATAGACTCTGATGTTCAGAAATATTCCCTTGCATTTTGTAAAGGTTTGTACAGTTCAGATCAAAAGTGGGTTTCATTGGCAACTGAAGAAATTTAAAATACCATTAATATGATTATTTAATAAGGCATCTTTATGGTGATAAGAACATTTTATTTTGTATTTCACTTGCATGTTTTTTGAGTAATGTAATGTAATTGCTTGTTTTTTCTAGGTCCGTTAAGAGCTCATATTCCAGTCAACCACATGTCAAAGTTGTATCTCTGACTTTGGACTCCAGTCCTGAACCTTCAGGTCTCGTTTCTCGTCCTTCTAGCCAGGGTAGCGCCAGCACATCCTCTCGTAGCAAAAGCCCATATTAGTTTTTTTTTTCCTGTTGCAAAGTTTTCAAGAATTCAGAAAGTTATCCGCTAAGCTACAGCATATGTGTGACTATACAACTAAAATTAATTTATGTGATATGAATGAATTATTTTCATTTGGAATAAATGTTTTAGGATGAACTCAAGTTTTATTTTTATAGCAAAACCTGAGTCCTTAACAATAAAAACTGGTAACAATCTTTGTAGAATGTCACAATCTCACCACTCCTCCATAATTTATCCTATTTAGAAATGTGTATTTAACACTTTTTCAATCCTCCCACTTGAATTTGAACCACAGCACCCCTAAATTTCAGGTGTTGCTGAACTACAACTCCCATAATTCCCAACAAACATGTCTAAGATAACAGCTGCTAGGATTTCTCCTGGACTATCTAAAGGGCCACTAGTTTCTTTCAGTTTTATCCAAGAGCCAATAAGCACTGGCTGTGTGTGCATTTTATCTTATGAAGGGAAGGAATAAATCAAGAAAATGCACTCTAGGTATCTTCACAAAACATGCTCAAAGAGATGATAGAATTAATCTGTATCACACTTTATGCAAAACCTAAATAAATAAAAGCTCAAACAAGCTTTCTGTGAATACAGCCACTAGCTCATAAAAGTCCCTTAGTCTTGAGGGCCTGTGGACACATTCTGCATATTTATCAATACCACGGTTTCCCCAAAATATTGATCATTGGCCACTGAAGAACTGTTAACACCTTTCAATCTCCCATTATATATCTTCCATTCTTCCATGAAGAATTGAGATTGAGCTTCTTGACTAAGGTATATCAAGTTTGATTAAAACTAATGTATGGGAGAGATGGTTTTATCTGAAGGAAATGCAGTTGATCTGAGGCATCAAGTTCCTTCAAACTGAGAGTAAAGCTGTGGCTCTTCTAGTTTTACAGAAAGTAAACTTTCCTCCCATTGAAAGACAAAGCTGAAATGCTTTGTGATCTCTCTCAGAAACTGCTGTGATCAGCCAGTAGTTGCACTCGCATAACAGCTAACCTAGTTGCAAAATGGACCCATTTCCAAAGTTCACACAGTTCACTAAAGCAAACTGGGTTTAACAAAATATGCTGAGCTCCATCGGAAATGGAGGGGAAAAGTTTTGAATGTTTTGTTCATAAGAAATGTATTTCCTTCCTTTCTCTCCAGGATCATAACAAAACAGATAAGGTAGCAGTTCATGCTCAATGTTACCATTAGGGCACTTTGCAGGAAATTGGCAGAAGGAAAAATATAATTTAAAATACTTTTCAAAGTTGCTGACTGGGTGTGGAGCTTAAGAGGGCTGAATGTGTCTGGCATTGTTTGCTTTTAGGTGGGGAAGGGATAAAGGGCACCATCATTTCAAGCACAAAGGTCAGTATTTAGTGGCATTATACTCAACTGGTCCTTATGAAGTCATAGGAGCCCTGACATGCCAGTGGCCTGGAGGCCTCATGGGAAAAATATTGGATTGGTGGTCAGCTTAGAGATGACTTGGACAGGATAAGAGAAGTGATGAGCCTCAGCTTCTGCAAAGGTATAGGCTACAGCTGTTGTGGAGGCCCAAGATTTGTTACTTTTCTGGTTTAGATCACTGAAGCCAGATCTCCTGCTTTGGGGACAAGGTGATTAGATTCCCCCCCCTTCCAATCCTATTAGCTTGTTTTGGTAGGTTTATGGTTGATATTTTGGTGCTTTGACCCATTGGGTCCTTTATATGATTGGTCTTTTTTGACTGTAAGCCTCAGGTCATTTAGGAGTTGGGCACCTCAAAACTTCATTAACAATTGTTTGATCCTCTTAAGCTACCTTTGTTGAATTCCAATATTGTATCTTCTTTTTCCTCTGACTTGGGAGCTACTAATTATAAGAATGTATACTCAAAGTCATTCCTATGAACTCCACCTTCTCCAGCACTTAGAGATGGAGAATCCACCAATGGGTTTAGACTGTATTCCTGCCCAATCAGATCAAGTCAGCCAAAGCTGCCACGCCCGTCCTGGACCCTTACAGGGAAAATAAACCAAGAAAAGCGGGCGCTGCCTGACCAGGCCCTTAGCTGACGGCTGCATCCTCCAGTATAGACGGCCACCATTGGGCCTACGTTCAGTGAGGCCTCTGTTTATTGATGGCCATTTTGTTTGTTCCAAACCAGGCCTTTTCAACCGAGGCCTACTACAGCAGGCCTCTTTAGATCTCCCCTTAGCCAGATCAGATCTGTCTGGTGGTTCCTTTGAACACCCAGCCTTTGTCCTTTTTAAGTTCTGGTGTCTCCTATTGCCTTCTTGTCATCACTGGCACAATTGGCTCCACTCGGATTCCAGGCACCCCCATTAGTGTGTCTGTCCTTATCTGAGTAACTGTACGTGGATTCCAGGCGCCCCCTGTAGTGTGCCTGTCCTCATCCACAGTATATCAGGCCGGATTCCAGGCGCCCCCAACAGTGTGCCTGTCCTTATCCGTGCATAGCCACAGTTGGATTCCAGGCATTCCCAGTAGTGCGCCTGTCCTTATCCACACAGAGGCTATACCTGGGTTCCAGACGTCCCCCGTAGTATGCCTGTACTTATCCAGTGTGTAATATTCTCTAGATACCTGGAGCCACCTGTCGTGTTCCAGCGCTATCGGAGAATGGAGGAGGCCACTCTTGCCTCAATAGGAGCCTTGCCATCCTCATCAGGTCAACCTAGTCTGGAGGGCACTGGCAAAACGGCAGCCAAATCTAAGGTCAGATCTGCCACCAAGACTTCCAAAAGGACAGACAAGCAGAACAAGAGGAGACACCAGGCCTTGGAAAAGGAGTTCGCCAAGGCGCAGAAAAGAGCCAGATTTGGGCCATATTAGCCCGAAGGGCTAGCCTTAGACTTACTCTTGGGCCCATCAACCTCCCCTCTGGGGATCTGGTCAACGGGGGAATCCTCACACCCTCCCGTGCAGTATGGCATAGGCGAGCTTCCTCCCGTTTCCCAAGCTTCGGCTGCACGGGTTCCTCAAGAGACTCCCGAGGCCACATTCACCCCTACCGCGGCCGGACTCCGTCCGAGCGAGCAGACTCCCTTCCCGACGGAAGACCGCCTAGCCTTACTGATTGCTCAGGCGGTAGATCGGGCCCTGGATGCCAGGGCTCAGGCTCCCAGACCAGTGGCCACCACTCACCGTCACATTCAACAACCAGAGACGGAGGTCTACGATAGCCCTTCCTCTCCTTCTGGGTCCTCAGCGTCTGAGGACTCTTGCCTAGATCAGCCGGCCATAGAATAGGAGATACCAATGTCCGAGGAGGAGGAGGCCTCCCCAGAGGCCCCTTCTTTCGGTGGTCTATTCAATCCCTCCTTCTTCATCACCCTACTACGTAAGGCCGTATCCACCGCTCATCTGGGACCTGAGCCTCCGACGACAACGGCTTCTAATCCACCAGATTCGGAGGCAGACCCTAACTTTGTAGAGCCGGTTGCGACACAACATCGCATTCCTTGCCCCTCCCTGTTCCTTAACGCAATCAGGAAACAGTGGACATCACCAGCTTCTCTTCCCATTCCGGGTATCACGGACAAGAAATTGTACAGTGTGGCCAAGAAATTGGAAGAGACACTGGAGGTGCCTACTCTGGACGAGCCCCTAGGTCCCCTAGTATCAGCCACCGCCATTTCCGGGAATTTCTCTGAGGCCCTTAAGACTGAGGATCGCAAGTGCGAGTCCTACTGCAGAACGCACCAAGCGTCCGCATGGGCAATCAGAGCGGCAACCTCCGCTTCTTTCTTTAACAGGGCCTCCCTCTGTTGGCTCCGGCAGCTCCAAGCCCGGATCCCAGTGGAGGATATCCGTACACAACAAGACCTTAGTAAGTTGGTGGCGGCCACTGAGTATGCAGCAGATGCGACCCTCCAGGCCACCTGGTTTTCCTCCAGGGCTATGGCGTCCAGTATTACTGGTCGCCATATGTTCTGGCTAAAACATTGGCAAGCTGATGCAAAGTCCAAGTGGAAGCTAGCAGCGGCTCCATACCAGGGAGGCAAGTTATTTGGGGATGCCTTAAATCCCTACATAACCGAAAACAAGGACAAACGTAAGGTCCGTAATCATCTGCTCAAGAAACAGAACAAGCGCCCCGGATACTATCCACGATGGCAGTCCTTTCATGCAGGAGCTAGATATAGTTACCTCCAGCCCTTCCACTCCTTTCTGGCCAGACAAGACAGACAGGATAGACAGTCTCATAGGCAAGCTCCCAGACCCAGACAACAACCCCAGGGGAAGCGCCCCTTTTGAGGGAACAATATGCCATTCCGTCGCACCAGATGACCCGCCATCAGTACCTCCCATAGGGGGCAGGCTCTCCTTGTTTGCCCACCAATGGGAGGCCACCACCACGGATGCATGGGTGCTCAACACCATCCGCCACGGCCTCTCCTTAGAATTTGTCACCAACCCCCCGAATCGGTTCTTCTCTTGTCCATACCTCCGGAACCGAACAAAGAAAGGGTTGATGAACGAAGCAGTTCATCATTTACTTCACATACGGGCCATAGAACCGGTACCGCTGGGCCAGAGAGGTCAAGGATTTTACTCCATCCTCTTCGTCGTTCCAAAGGTGTCAGGGGGATGGAGAGCCATTCTAGACCTCAAGGGCTTGAATTATCATCTTGCATACCGCAAATTCAAAATGCAAACGCTCCGTTCCATCTTGGGAAGCGTAAGAAAGGGGGACCTCCTGACGTCTATCGATCTCACGGAGGCGTACCTCCATATCCCGATCTCTCTGGCCCACCGACGGTTCCTACGGTTCACTTACAAAGGACGCCATTTTCAGTACAGGATGCTCCCATTCGGCCTGTCATTGGTTTATCAAAATCCTGGCGGTTCTAGCAGCACACCTGAGAATGATACCGGTCAGAGTCCAATGCTATTTGGACGACATATTAATCCAGTCCACATCCACCCAGTCCGGCCTGTCGGATCTAGATCTGGTGGTAAAGCTGCTTCAGTACCACGGGTTCTCGGTAAACTTCCTCAAGAGCCACTTGGTTCCCTCAACAAGATTACTACACCTCGGCGCCATCATAGACACCGTGGAGTGCCGTGTATACCTATCCCAAGAGCGCCGGGACAGCATAAGAGATTCAGTCCTCCAGATTCACAAGAGTCGGTCCGTAACGTTGGCCAGTCTCTCCCAACTGTTAGGGAAGATGATCTCGGCCATTGCAATTGTGCCATGGTCCAAGCTCCACACCAGGGAGCTACAATGGTTCATGCTGCCCTTCCAGAGGCGGAACCTCAGCGCTTCCCACCAAAGAGTACAACTTCCGCAAGAAGTACTGCAATCCCTCAAGTGGTGGCTATCACCAGCCACACGCAGAGGGTCATGCTTCAAGGAGCTGGACCGGATAGTGCTCACGACGGACGTCAGCCTGTTCGGCTGGGGAGCACATCTTCACTCGCAGTGGGCACAGGGCCGGTGGTCCAGTTCGGACCTCCAACACAACATAAATTGGCTTGAACTACGGGCCATCCACCTAGCCCTTCGCCACTTTCGAAGCCGAGTGGCATGCCACCACGTCCTGGTCCTCACGGACAATGTGGCAGCCAAGGCTCACATAAACCGACAGGGAGGCACCCGGTCCCGGAGCCTGTTGTCTGAGGCTCTCCTACTGGGAACCTGGGAAGAACACAATCTAGCCTCCATCAAGGCCGATCACATTTCAGGGGAAGCGAACACCCAGGCCGACTTCCTGAGCAGAACAATGGTGGATCACTCAGAGTGGCGCATTCACCCGAGGATCTTCAGAGAAATTTGTCACCGATTCGGACTTCCGCGGGTGGACCTCTTCGCGTCCCCGTTCAACACTCAGCTGCCTCGCTTCTTCTCCCGGTTTCTATCCACATGGGGCAGAACAGATGGATGCTCTTCGGAGCCCGTGGCCCCAAGGCCTGCTTTACGCCTTTCCCCCTCTACCTCTCCTCCCGGCGGTAATACGCAAGCTCCTCCGGGAACAGGCGGAGGTACTCCTGGTGGTCCCTTATTGGCCAAGGAGACCTTGGTTCGCCGACCTGATGAGCCTCTCCCTCACAGAACCTTGGAGGATTCCTCCGGAACGGATCTCGCTCAGCCAGGGAGTCATTCTCCATCCAGAACCCCAGAGGCTCCAGTTAGCCGTCTGGCACTTGAGCGCTCGATCTTAGCAGGAGAGCTTTGTTCCCCAGGAGTCATCACGATAATTCAGGCCTCTCGCCACCCTTCCACCAATCGCATCTATGAGGCCACGTGGAAAAACTTTCGATTATGGTGCTCTGGCAGACAGTTGTCACTCTCGGAGCTCACAATTTCCCATATCCTGGACTACTTGTTAGCTGGTTCCACGACGGGTCACTGCGCATTCCACACGAAGTGCAGCTACTTCCGCGGCCTGGTCCACATAGGCGTCCATTGAGGAAGTATGCAGGGCAGCCACACGGGTCTCACCATCCCCTTTCATTCGGCACTACAAAATTGATAGGTTTGCCTTGGCTGAGGCTTCCTTTGGCAGGAGGGTTCTCCAACAGGTTATTCAGCAAAGTACCACACCGGACCAGTCTGCTCCCACCCTCAGGGACAGTAGGCTTTGGTATGTCCCATTGGTGGATTCTCCATCTTCAAGTGCTGGAGAAGGGGCGTTGTCTTACCTGAATGCCTTTTCTCAGCACGGAGATGGAGAATCCACTCCCACCCTGGTAGGTCACTTAGGCCTAGGGTTAGCTTTAGCTGGATGAGCCACAACGTCGTGCTGTCAGTCAATGGCTACGCTCACATCAAGACTGGGATCTCTATGGTCCAGGACGGGCGTGGCAGCTTTGGCTGACTTGATCTGATTGGGCAGGAATACAGTCTAAACCCATTGGTGGATTCTCCATCTCTGTGCTGAGAAAAGGCGTTCAGGTAAGACAACGCCCCTTTCCCACAGGAATACTTTAAAAAGTGTCTTGGTTACTGGTCAACTACCCAATGACCTGGTAGGTGAGGAAAGAATGAAGATCTACCAAGGCTGCTTTCTGTGCCATGAATTTCTTAAAGCATCATCAGCTTTGCTCCAAAATGCCACTTCTTCTAAAACCATAATAAAACTATTATTAACACTTACTAAATGTTGCTGAGCCTATTGCACAGCACAGTCACTTAAAGCCATCTTTGAGCTTCATAGCTAAGCAGAGCACAGGTTCTCTGTAGCATTTACTGTTATATGTTGAATGTATCTGGGCCACCCTACTGCAGGGGTGTCAAACTCTCGCAACGTCACGTTACGTGTTGCGATGTATCGTGACTTTTTTTTTCCATTGCCAGCAATGGGGTGGGGCGCCATTTTGCCAGGATGCATCCAGCCCACGGGCCGGCAATTTGACACCCCTGCCCTATTGCACTCCCTTCCTCAGCCAATCCTCCTGTATTGCTTATTATCCAAAACCTCCTAACTGCCCTCCTTAGTGGTTGCGAGTAGTTAACTCCACACGGCATTGTAGAGATTCTTCTTACCGAAGCCAACCTGACTCCTTGTTCCTTCTGTTCTATCAGTGAATACAGTTAGAAAAAAAATGGGATGTACAGGATAAAACCTGTATACAAATTTGAATACACAACCGTGGGTCTTTAGATTAGTGTTAGCAGAGGCTTCCCCGGGCATAACTGCCACATCACGTCCCCTTGTTTTGCAAGTTCTGAATTAAAATTTAGGAAGCAGTAATATTTTCATTAAAAATTTAATAGTAAGACAGACTATATACATTGATGATATACATTAAAATATTTTCAATTAATTTATCAATACATGGTTATATTATTAATAGTACAAAGTAACAGTCATCTGTACCTTGTGGGGAAAAATGTTTTAAAGTGCAATTTCGATGCCAGATAGCACAGGTGGCAGTCTTAAGGGTTGTTCAGCCAGGCATGCCACCATACCTTAATGCCCTAACAGCATAAGAAACTCAATTGGAAAAAAAAATACAACTCTTGCACATTTATCAACCTTGACCACCGTTAAGACATATGGACTTCAACTCCCAGAATTCCCCAGACAGCCATGCTGGCTGAGGAATTCTGGAGTTGAAGCCCACAAGTCTTAAATCTGATAAGATTGGACATCCCCAGTTTAAATCAATACCTAACAAGCAAATTTAAATAAAAACTTAAAGAGTATAGAGTTGTCAAGTGACTGAATTAAGTGCACCTGACTTAATTTTTTTTCCAATTCACTGATTTTTCGGCTTGCTTCCTTTTTCCCTTTCAAATTCAGCAATCTGATTAAATATATTGAGTAAGTTCTGAGGCAGCTGTTTTTTAGCACCACTGCCTAATTGTTCTTTACCGTTCAGCACAGCTTCCTCCTCTCCTCCTTTGCCTCTTGGAGAGTCTCTTTCCCTGCTCTTCGATTCTTTCTCATGTTTACCCCTGGCCACCTCAGCTCTACCATCCGCATTGTATCTACTAGGTTCATTCATCCATCGGCTGGTATATTGTTTGTAGCGTTCAACGGATTTGGAGGAGTAATCCGACCCTGTGGGGGACGTGGAGCACTTGGCTTGGCTTGTGCTGAACTTGTGATAACCCTCTCTCCTGCCCAGCTCTTTTTCCAGCCTTCCTGAATCACTGGCCTTATTTCTGTCATCCGAGTGTCTCTGGTAAGATCCTGTACTATCCTTCCTATTGAAGGAAGCTCGGTCTGACCTACTCTGTCTTTCAGTCTTGCTACTATTTGACCGACTCTTGGACTGATGGTGAGAATCCCTAGCATCTTCAAACTTACCTCCACAGAGGTCATCTTCGGCATACATCCTTAAAAACCCACAATCTCCTTCTCTGTCTCTTACCTCGGGTTTTTGATTGGCTAGCCTGTCTTGCCTCTCTAGCAATTTTTCCACTTCGTGCTTTTGATTAAGGAAAGAAGCAGAAGTATTGGCAGGAGGGGAATAGCTGTCCTCTTCCCTACTCAGATGGGAAAACATCCTAGATGTGTGTTTTTTAGAGCTGCAGGAGGATTCGGACCGGTTCCGACTCCATTTCTTACACTTTTTGTTATCGGAGGAGGAGGAGGAGGAGGAGGAGGAGGAGGAAGAGGAGGAGGAAGAAGAGGCAGACTCATCTGATGAAGTACCACAGGAGGAGGAAGAAGTTGACTTTTTTCTTTTCTTCTTCAACCTAAAAGTTTTAATTAATCATGAGGCACCGCAATTAAATTTCACAATGAGGTTGTGCGAAAGCTGCAACTGCTGAGCTAGCAAAAGTTTGGGTATTAATAGGTAAAATACGAGGATATAGGTTGACTACAAGAGCAAAATTCTGGATTTTTTTCAACTACATGACAAGTTAGTTGTTTACATTTTCTAATAGGTATACCTGAAAACTCAACTACTACTGCTAGACTTCATGTAGAAGAGAATATACATAGCTCAAGGTTGAACTGTGGAGTCATTGGTGAACTCTGGCCTTGACTGCTTGGCTTGCAGATGTTTCATTACTCAACTAGGTAACATCGTCAGAGCTAGTGTGTGTGTGTGGGGGGTTTGCTCCCTGTTTATATACAGTAGCTTGCCCTGCTACTGTGAGCATCCTAGACCAAGCTGGATTCAAAAGTGCTATGAATTCCTGGAAGTTTAGCCTTTAGACTGGCGGTTCTCAACCTGTGGGTCGCGACCCCATTTGGGGTCAAACGACCATTTCACGGGGGGTCACCAAACAACGCAGTCTGCCATTTCCCCCCCTTTCCTTAGCTGTGCTACTCCCTCTTATTCTATTGGCTTTTGAAAGCCAATAGAATAGACTCTCTTGAATAGAGTCTAATTCTATTGGCTTTCAAAAGCCAATAGGAATTGTCCAGGCTGTCTCCGCCCTGCTGAGCCCGCCAAAAGTCCCAGTTTGCAAACGGTGCTGCAAGTTGTCTGCAGCGAAGGCGAGCTCTCTGGAAGTTTCCACCCCTCCCTGCTGAGCAACTATTACAAATGTAAGTAAAAGAGGGCCAGGGGTGGGAGGTGGGAGGCTGGCGGGCGCAGGGAGGGTTTTTGGCGCGCGTGGGGCCCGACGGGTTTTTTACCTCCCTTGGGCTGGGCCAGCTGGTGGCCCAGCCCATAGTCGCCCTGCGCCGTCGCTGCTGCGGCCACCCAGGAGTGCCTGGGTGGCAGCGAAGGTAAGGCTAGCAGGGCAGCAGCGGGCGCAGGGAGGTTTTTTGGCGCGCGTGGGGCCCGGCGGGTGTCTTACCTCCCTCGGGCTGGGCCAGCTGGTAGCCCAGCCCATGGTCGCCCTGCACCGTCGCCGCCGCGGCCGCCCATGAGCACCTGGGCCTGCCTGCCGCTGCCCCAAACAGGCGGCGGCTTACGCCTCAGCCGGCACAGGAGGCAGCACCACGCGTGTGCGGCGCAGGGGGTAGCACCACGCATGCGCGGCGCAGCACCACGCATGCGCGGCGCAGGGGGTAGCACCACGCATGCGCGGCGCAGGGGGTAGCACCACGCATGCGCAGTGCAGGGGGTAGCGGGGTCGCGGCCTGAAAAAGGTTGAGAACCGCTGCTTTAGACAAATCAGTCATCATCATACATATAGAAATAAATTATATTTACACATCATTCAAAACAGACAATTAAAAAGCTAAACAAAGGCTAGAAGAGATCCCCTCCAGCAGCCAATACTCAGATAAGCAGGGATTAACAATAGACAAGCAAGCAGAAAAAAATATTTTAATTAAGGAACTCCAACACAACTCATCGGTACCAATGATGTTATCTAGTACTGAAACATCTGCAAGTAAACAACAAAGCTCAGCATCAAGGATACCACAGACGTCATATTTCTACTACACAGAATCTACCAATCAACATTTCCTATCAGAGATCAGAACTATAATGATGCATATACATACACACAGTGCATTCAGAAAGTATTCAGACCCCTTTCACTTTTGTCAATTTTGTTATGCTGCAGCCTGATTCTACAGTTGTTGAAATTTATTTTTTCCCGTCATTAATCTACACTCAGCACCACATAATGACAAAGTGAAAACAAAACTTTACAAACATCGGTAAATTTACTAAAAAGAAAAAACTGAAACATCACATTGGCATAAGTATTCAGACCCTTTGTAACAACACATGAAATTTAGCTCCAGTGCCTCCCATTTCTCTGGATTGTTGTTGACATGTTTCTACACCTTGATTGGAGTCCATCTGTGGTAACTTAAACTGATTGGACATGATATGGAAAGGCACACACCTCTATAGAAAGCCTCAGAGCCGACAATGCCTACTGTAGCAGAGCAAAAGCTATGAGGTCGAAGGAACTGCCTGCAGAGCTCAAAGACAAGGTTATTGCAAGGTGTAGGTCTGGGGAATGCTACAATAAAATTTCTGCTGCACCGAAGGTCCTAAGAACACAGTGGGCTCCATACTTCTCAAATGGAAGATGTCTGGCGCAACCAGGACTCTTCCAAGAGCTGGTTGCCTGGTCAAACTGAACAATTGGGGGAGAAGGGCCTTAGTAAGGGAGGTGACCAAAAACTCAACGGTCACTCTGATTGAGCTCCAGAGATTCTGTGTGGAGATGGGACAGATTTGGGACAACCATTACTGCAGCCCTCAACCAATTGGGGCTTTATGGCAGAATGATGTAAGCCTCTCCTCAGTGCAAAACACATTAAAGCCCACTTAGAGTTTGCAAAAGAAGTACCTGAAGGACTCTCAGACTGTGATGAACACGATTTTCTGGTCTGATGAAACCAAGACTGAACTGTTTGGCCTCAATTCTAAACATAATGTCTGGAGGAAATCAGGCAGCGGCCCGATACCATCCCAACAGTGAAGCGTGGTAGTAGTAGCATCATGCTGTTGGGGTGTTTTTCAGCAGCAGGGACTGGGAGACTGGTTAGGGTTGAGGGAAAGCTGAATGGAGTGAAGTACAGAGATATCCTCAATGAAAACCTGTTCCATAGCACTCAGGACCTCACACTGGGCCTAAGGTTCACCTTCCAACATGACAACGATCCTAAGTACACAACCAAGATAACAGGAATGGCTTAGGGACAACTCTGTGAATGTCCTAGAGTGGCCCAGTTGGAACCTTGATTTGAACCCTACTGAACATCTCTGAGGGGCCCCAAAATGGCTGTCCACTGACGGTCGCCATCCAACCCTACTGAGCTTGAGAAGATTTGCAAGGAAGAATGGCAGAAAATCCCCCATTCCAGGGGTGCAAAGTTTGTCGCATCATACCCAAAAAGACTCAAAGCCGTAATTGCTGCCAAAGGTGCTTCAACAAAGTACTGAGTGAAGGATCTGAACACTTATGCCAATGTGATTTTTCAGTTTTTTTCTTTTTAATAAATGTACAGACATTTCTAAAAGTCTGTTTCACAATTATTGTTATGGGGTGCTGAGTGTAGACTAATGAGGAAAAAAATGAATTTCAACAACTGTAGAATCAGGCTGCAGCATAACAAATTTGACAAAAGTGAAGGGGGTCTGAATACTTTCTGAATGCATTGTACATACATACTAGATAAGCCTAATGTGGGTGTATCTTGAGGACTATCTGTACATTAGCCTCAGTTAAATAGCCAAATCATCCAAAATGTTCAACCTATACAACAATCATGTTCTATTTTGGAAAGGGCTTAAAGCATTCAAAAACCATGTTCTGTTTTCTTTACATTTGACAACTTTTAAGAAGTGTGGACTTCAATTCCCAGAATTCCCCAGGGAGCATGCTGGGAGTTGAAGTCCACATCTTAAAAGTTGCCAAGTTTGAAAAACTCTGCCTTAGAACTAGTCTTTCATTGTAAAATAAATTGCTAGCAGTAATTCTTTTTAAATAAATAACACTGAGAGAAAAAAAACACATTAGAAAACAAAAAAGCAGCATCAGCTTCAACAGTGAATTATTATACTTACAGCATCAGATTGCTCTATGGTTCATGTAAGAAAAGCTGTACGGGCACACAGGTACGAGATACTAGATAGATTAAAACAGGTTACCTTTTTTCTTCTTTTAAGAGTTTACGCAGTTTTTCTGCACTTGTTTCTACTTTCTTTTCTTTCTGCCTCTCTTCTTTTGCCGCTTGTTTCTCTCTAATCTCCAGAGATTTCTTTTTTAAATCCCAATATCAAAAATATGGTATTAACAAGTTATCACGAATGAGTCCCATTCAACCCCCAATATACACAATTTACAGAAGTCCCAAAGGAACCATGTGCAAAAATTAGAAATATTAAAGGAAAAAAAATATTACAAGGATGGTTAAGTGATAGGGATGAATGAGCATGGTATTACGGTTCATGTTGTAGTTTGTAGCCCAAATTTTAAAAGGCAAGGAGCAGGAAAAAGTCCAGGTTATTAGTATCCCGTAACCCATTATCAATCCAGGAAGTATGAATGGAAGATTAATATGGCAACCAGCAAAATAGTTGGTCATAAAGAATAATCAACCGAGCAGAAATTAAGGGATGTGCCATTATTGAATTTATACGTAAAATGTGATCCCCATCAAAACAGAATTGAAAAGGGCCATGTATGAATACAAACCATTTGGCAACGGTATCACAGCCCAGTTTGATGCACAGTTTACACACGGAATCATATTCCACAGGGTTGTTGGTGATGAGCAGCACCAGAGGTCACACACAGCAGCAACAGTTCCAATTCGGAGGAAAATGCATTGGAGAAAAACGTATCATCAGTATTACAGGAGAAGACCCAGCCAGGCTCAGATGCATATCAAGGGAGCTTTGTATAGAGCGTGCTGAGGAGGATGTTCTAACTGGTGGGCCCCCACCAAGGAAAGCAGAGCAAAAGTGGGCACGCAATTTTTTTAAATTCAAACACTTCCATTCATCAATTACTTTCGGCTGTTATATTAAATGGGGGAAGTTGTGGATAAAACGACATAATTGCTTACACGTCTCACATGTACCTCTCTTCACCTCACAGAAGTAAAACGTTGGAGACAGGCACATACAGAGTGACCCTGAGTCTCTTTCCAACATGCATTTTAATTTAAAAACAAAAACAATTGTGATCCACAAAATCCCGGTTAATAAATTTTGAAGGTGTGCCAAAAGTCAACTGCTTAGGTCACAAATCTATATAAATCATGTCATGGCTACGATTAAAATGCCTCAGTGCTACGTGTTCCCCTTGCCTGTTTCCCAGTCAGACATCCCTGACAGTGGCCATATGAGATAAAAAAAAACATTTAGCTCTGACTAGCAGAAAATGCTTCCTCAAGCAAAAGTGATTGCAGACAAGAAAAAAAAGGCCAACCCATAATTGCTTCTGGAGTACTACATTGGTGACTTTCTTTAGTCAACTAACAGAAAATAAAGAATCACCTGTATCTGTTTACGGAGCTTCAACAAGGCCTCTTCAGCTTCTTGAAAGCTTTCATCTATGCTTAAAGCCTTCTTGTAGTAACTCTCGGCATTCAACAATTTATCTTCCTCTTCCAACCTGTCAAAAGGATTTTTAGCACATGTGAGCCGGAAGTGCTTTAAACTTAATACATTTTTAAGAATGCTCTTCTCTTAGCCTGGCTCAATCTTCAGATATGGACCTAGGACACAATTCAGACCTCAATGTGGACAAAGCAGAAGAGGATGAATCTACTCCTGTAAAGTGGCACGTTTATGGCGGTTCTGTTTTAAATATGCAAAGTACTCTTTGACAGCTGTACCGCTGGTCCTCAATTTATGACCGCAATTGGGACCAGAATTTCCATTGCTAAGCGAGGCGGTTATTAAGTGAATCGCAACCAATTTTACAACTTTTTTTTTTTTTGCCACAGCTATTATTTATTTATTTTATTTGTTTCGATTTCTAGGCTGCCCTATTCCGAAAACTCAGGGCGGCTTACAACATAATCAGTAGCATATAGAAATCAAATACATTATAAAACCCCTAAATTAAAACCAATCATCCGAAACAAACTCATAACAAACATACACTGGCTGGGGCAAGGTGTCAACTGCCCCAGGCCTGCCGGCATAGATGTGTCTTTAACAGTTTGCGAAAGGCGGAGAGGGTGGGGGCAATACGGACCTCTGGGGGGAGTTGATTCCAGAGGGCCGGGGCCGCAACAGAGAAGGCTCTTCCCCTAGGCCCCGCCAGGTGACATTGTCTGGCTGACGGGACCTGGAGAAGGCCGACCCTGTGGGCCCTAACCGGTCGCTGGGTTTCATGCGGCAGCAGACAGTCCCCAAGTAACCTGGTCCGATACCATGTAGGGCTTTATAGTTCATAACCAACACTTTGAATTGCGTTCGGAGACCAATTGGCAGCCAATGCAGCTCGCGGAGTGATGTTGAAATATGTCCATTGCTTGTCAGAAGCCAGCTGGGAAAAATCGCAAATGTGATCACATCAGACTCGGGACGCTGCAACTGTCGTAAATATATGTCAGTTGCCAAGCGGCCAAATTTTGATCACGTGATCATGGGGATACTGCAACAGTTGTTAAGTATGAAAAAAAAATCCTAATTCACTTTTTTGAGTGCTGTTGTAACTTCGAATGATCACTGAATGAATGGTTGTAAGTCAAGGACTATCTGTATTGCAATGTGGTGTTTGTATTCATCAACGACTATTCCAAATTCATTTTCACAAGCAATATTACCAAACTAGTATAAAGGGGTCTCAGCTGTCAATAGCCACCCAGTGAAAAGATTTGGGGTTAGGATGCTAGAGGAATAACAAGACGTTTAGCAGCTGTGAAGCATGCGCACACTATTCAGGTAATCACGAAGGAACTAAAAATAAAATTGCCAACAATGTAATGTCCTTTTACAAAATGATGGCATAGCCACATCTAGAGCAGCATGCACCCTTGTAGTGACTGCATTTGATAAAGGATGTAACAGCTGGAAAAAGGCAGAAAAAGCAACAGCGATGAACATATGTCTTAAACCTCCTCACTACAAGAAAAGGACTGAATGTTTGGGATATTTTAGTTTGGAAAAAACAACAGCAGGAGTGGGCTGTATCTTCTACCTGCAAGCACCCTAGAAGCATATAGTTGATGACTGAGAGAAACACGAAGCCAGATTAAGATGGACTTCAGCCTGACCCAGCAAAGTTATTGTGTTCTTAACCAACTTTGCTGAATCTCAAAATCCGATTAACATTCGTTTTACCTCCTTATCGCCTTCATGAATAAACCTGCTGAAGGCTACAGGATCCAGGATCTCTTGGCATCCACTCAACGCTACTTTGATAGGGAAACATTGAGGAGCACAATTTTTGAACCACCTCTATATCCACTTCATTGCCATGCAAACTAGTCCACACTTAACTGGCTTGCTAATCAGAAAGCTGTTTTTATTTTGGAAGCACAAAACAGATGGCGGTTATCTTGAGCAAGCAGATATAAGTGGGAGGGGAACAGATGATTTCATATGAAGCTGTGCTCCTCAAATTAGCTACACAATCAGATCTAACCAAGTTATTGTTTAGCTTTAACCAGGTATAAAATATAGATGAAAGAAACATTAAATGCACAGAATAGAGAAACTATAAAGGACACAAGGCAACACTTACTGGCCTCCTCGTTCAACAAGCGTTTGACAAAGGTATTTTCTAGCATTTCTGTGTGTAGGGCACTGCTCTAAAGCAATTTCAAAATCCTCAATTGCTTTATTCAAGCTTCCCTTTGTGGCATATCTAGAAGAAGAAAAAAAATACCTGTGAGAATTCCTATTTTTCACTTGCTGGTGAAATTATTGGATTGCACACATAAAATAAGATACTTACAGTGCTCCACGGGCTACTAAGGCTTCAACATTTTGGGCATCTATTTCCAATGCCTTGTTGTATTCATTCATGGCATCAACGTGGCGGCCCTCTTTAAAATAATCAACACCAATTTTTACACTAAAAATAAAATTAGTTGAATTAAGATTTCAATATGAAATCTTTACGAAGAATGCAAATTAATCACTATATTAAAAACAAATCCCAATAATTTATTTTACCACCGGTTTCTCTATCAGACTGGCAATTCCCCCCCACCCCGAAACTATTTAAAAACCAAAATTCAGAAAGACAGTAAGCAAGGAGGATCTTTGAGGAATTAAAATTTACTGTTTATCGTTAGCCTACAGTTGGAAGACTGAACAATAAATTACTCCTAATAAAGCACTGGCAGTCCTTGACTTAAGACCACAACTGAGCCCAAAATTTCCATTGCTAAAGCAAGACAGTTAAATGAGTTTTGCCCCATTTTGCAACCTTTCCTGCCACAGTTGTTAAGTGAATCTGGCTTGACTCTGCTTGTCAGAAGGTTGCAAAAGATGATCACATGACCCCGGGACATTGCAACTGTCATAAATACAGTAGTAGCCAAAATTATGGAAACCTTTTGGGAAAAGTGTATTTTTGAGGTTTGATGGCTAATAACACTTGGTTTTTTTTTTGGAGTAGTACCATAAAATTATATATCAATGGAAAGATAATTTAATCAAGAATGTAATGCAACATAGTTTGTTCAATTATCTGTACTGTATTCTGTGAAAAGTTATAGCCAAATAACCAGAAAAAAGGAAGCACAACTTGCTTAGGTGGATATCAGGAAGTTTTCCTTCCTCTGATTGTAGCCAATGAGCGTGAGTGTTTAGAGAGCCAATCAGGTGTCATCTTGTTTTGGCAATGAGCCAATCAGATCACAGTAGGATTCAGTTACTGATGTCATGTATTGAAGCTGAGAGGAGGACATTTGTCAGTGTGTTATGTGATCGCTCTCAAGTTGGTTGGGGTTTGTGTTCTTTCATTTAGTGAGCTTGTAAAACGTAATAAAATTAAAGTAATGGTGCAAAGAGTTGACTGGTTGCCCAGAAAGTGATGTAAAATAGTATTATTAAGTGAACAAGGCTACAGTTATAAAAAAATTAGAAGAAAAATGGGTGGAAACTTAACCAAAGGTGGCATTTCTACTGTACACTTTTCCCAAAAGGTTTCCACAGTTTTGGCCACTACTGTATGAGTCAGTTGTCAAGCTGCAGTGATTGTAAGTTGGCAAAACGGTCATAAGTGACTTTTTTCAGTGCCACGGGAAACTTCAGTCACTAAATGAATAATTGTAAGTCAAGGATTACCTATAATGCCACTTTTAGCATCACATAAACCTTCAATATGGCTGAATGACAAAACTATTATCTGCTTCCAAAATTCAGGCAGGGCTTTTAATTGGCCTGGAAGAAAATTGTTCTTTCTCAACATCTAGAACTATCTTGTCATGAAAACAAAGCTGTGTGTACCATTTTAAGGCCCACGAAGCAGACTGTTTTTTCCTCAACACAACAGCAAAATCCTCTTCATTGAAATTTTTGCTGGGGGAAAAAAAAAAGAGACAAAATGTTTAATCAGCTAGTCTATTCACAGCCTGTCCAAATAAATGACAAATCTACTGGAGTTGTTGCGCATCGCACTCCTGTCAGAAGCACCAAGGCACTTCCGGGTTGAAAGGATTAGCCAGTGATATCACTGTTGCCTGGAGCAGGGGTCCCCAACCGTGGCAACTTTAAGACCTGTGGACTTCAGCTCCCAGAATTCCCCAGCCAGCCATGCTGGCTGGGGAATTCTGGGAGCTGAAGTCCACAGGTCTTAAAGTTGCCACGGTTGGGGACCCTTGGCCTGGAGGATGCCCAATTGGAGGCTCCTTTCATGTCCCTGGCAGGAACTGGAATGAAGGATGGGAACTCATCCCATGTCATGGCAGCACTCAGGTCTTGAACTCAGGTTCACTCAGGTTCACTAACCTCCAAGCCAGCATCCCAACCACACAAGCCACTGTCTAATTCTAGTCAGGAATGTTAACCGAACAGCCAAATTTAGCTTACATTTGATGTTTCTACTTGATTAGGTAGAAATTTTAAGTGGTATGAAAACCTGCTTTGTCCTATAGTACTGGTTCCCAACCTTTTCTATACCCCCCGCCCCTAGAACGCTTCTGATATTTTATTTATTTATTTCTCACTCAAATTTATATGCCGCCCTTCTCCTAGGACCCAGGGCGGCTTACAAAAATACAATAAAATTTCACAATAAAATTAATCACATTCACACAACAAACAAGCACAGTCAGCCCACAGCCGCTGATGGAGGGACACTCCTAGGCCCAGGGGCAGAGCACAGCTCATATGCCCCAAGCCTGTCGGCATAAATGTTTCTTTAACAATCTCCGGAAAGCTAGGAGGGAGGAAGCAGTACGAACCTCTGAGGGAAGCTGGTTCCAGAGGGCTGGGGCAGCAACGGAGAAGGCCCTAGCCCTAGGCCCCGCCAGATGACATTGCCTGACAGACGGGACCCGTAGGAGGCCAACCCTATGTGCCCTAACCGGTCGCTGGGATTCATGAGGCAGAAGACGGTCCCGCAAGTATCCTGGTCCATTGCCATAAAGGGCTTTATAGGTCATAACCAACACTTTGAATTGTGTTCGGAGACCAATTGGTAGCCAGTGCAGCTCACGGAGAGCTGGAGTGATATAAGCATGTCTTGGGAGACCCAAGACGGCTCGCGCGGCCGCATTCTGGACTACCTGCAGTCTCCGGACATTCTTCAAAGGTTGCCCCATGTAGAGAGCATTACAGTAGTCGAGTCTCGAGGTGACAAGGGCATGGGTGACTGTGAGGAGTGACTCTCGGTCCAAATAGGGCCACAACTGGCGCACCAGGCGAACCTGGGCGAATGCCCCCCTCGCCACAGCTGAAAAATGTTCTAGACCTAGCTGTGGATCGAGGACACCCAAGTTGCGAACCCTCTCTGAGGGGGACAAAACGTCTCCCCCCAGGGTAATGGACGGACAGTTGGAATATATTCTCACACCCCTTACAAATGTTCGAAATAATGGTAACAAATTATACATATACACTATAATTTTGAAAATCCAAGTTTTCACACCCCCTGGAATATCATCTCGCACCCGTGGTTGGGAACCCGTCTTATAGTTGATACTTTTTTGGGGGGGGGATTCCTTTCTCAGCAAATGATGGAAATGTCATTTTTAACCGACTCATCAATAAAGGAATTACGTTTCGGTTAAGATGTTGTTTATATACCTTTGTAGTCCTCTCATTAAGGACGGGGGACTAGATTCATCTAGTCCTAATTTACTTCCTAGGAACTCCACTATAGCCGGATTGGCAAAGCCCAAAGAATTATGCAAAACGTTTTCATATGTTTCCAAACTACTGGCTACGTCAACGCTCCTCCTGAAAACAAACAAAAAGACCATCATGAGCTGAGATAAAACAATATTTTCTGTTCATCTTGTATTACCAGCACAAGAAGTAGTACTATGAAAAGATTTGAAATAAAGCCCATCCCTTTTTTGAATCGGGCCCCAAACTCTTCTGCTCATCAACCTAGTCAGGAAATTCTGCAATGTTCCATAAGAACATAAGAAGAGCCATGCTGAATCAGGCAAAAGCCCATCGAGTCCAGCATTCTGTGTCACACAGTGGCCCACCAATTGTACATGGGGATCTTGAGCAGAAAGAGAAGGCAAAACCCTCCCTTTCCCTTGACCCCCAACAAATGGTACTCAAGGGAATCCTGCCTGCCTCAACCAACATAGAGGCGGCACATGGACATCCGTTTTAATAACCACCGATACACTTGGCATCCATGAATCTATCTAACCCTGCCTTGAAGCTGTCAAGGCTGACAGCTGTCACGACCTCTTCAGGAAGTGAATTCCATAAATCAACGACCCTCTGGGTGAAGAAATATTTCCCTTTATTTGTCCTCACTTTCTTAGCTATGAGCTTTAGGGAGTGCCCCCTTGTCCTGGTATTGTGTGACAGAGAAAAGAATTTTTCTCTATCCACCTTTTCTATCCCATGCATGATTTTATACACTTCGATCAAGTCACCCCTTAAACGCCGTCTTTCAAGGCTGAAGAGACCAAGGCGTTGCAATCTGGTTTCATAAGGGAGGCGCTCCATTTCCTTGATCATTCTTGTTGCCCTTTTTTGCACCTTTTCCGGTTCCATTATATCCTTCTTGAGGTGCGGTGACCAGAACTGTACTCCAAGTGTGGTCTCACCATCTCACCATCGATTTGTACAGAGGCAATACAACGCTTGCTGACTTGCTCGACATACCAAGCATTTATCATATGAAAATAGATTAATAAATACTTCTTTAATAGTACTACTATTAGCTATTAGGATAAGAAATAGTATAAGTGACATAAGAGTAAGAATGCATTTTGTGGAATAACATGTTTACTTTAGGTATGATAATTACTTTGTAATGTAATGAGAATGAGGAAATAGATTGCGATAATGGAAGATACGGTATTAGCAAAGGAGGAGGTATTAGAATAGAAATAGAATATAGTTGGGAAATTTAATAGTGTAATTGTTGGAATAATATGTTTATCTTAAGATAGTATCATCAGTATGTTATAAAAGGAGGGAAATTAGCGATACCCAAAATGTAAACAATATACCTAGTTAAGGCTAAATTGGAATATGGTAATTGGAAATTAATTAAAGCTTAAAAACAGGTTTTGGATTTGTATAGGTAAAATATCATTGATAATTTTATTGACTGTTTGAATTTTATTTAGAAATGTTTTATTTTGAATATGTTACATTAACTGAGAGAAACAGAGAGGGAACTTTTAAGGAGCAAATCTGAGTTGTACGTTTATGATTTTGTGTTGTTGTTTTCTGGATAACTGATTACCCCATCACCACTTTGGTGTAAAAATTGAAAAATCAATAAAACTTGCTTAAAAAAAAGTAGTACGTACTACAAAATAATCGTATCAACCCCTTGCATAATCCTTTTCTGAAGCATGTTACAGTACTCTCAAATGTTATATCAATACTCTGATATAACCGAGGCACGCAGAGTTATGAAATGGCATCTTTTATTCTTGTCAATAAAAGTACTGTGTTTTATATTTTAAAGAGCTCAATGCAGGTAGTCCTCAACTTACAACAGTTCAATTAGTGACCGTTCAGTTACAATGACACTGAAAAAACGAATTATGACTTTTTCACACTTATTGCAACATCTCCATGGTCAGGTGATCAAAATTCGGATGATTGGTAACTGACTCATACGGACGGACGACGGTTGCAGTGTCCCAGGGTCATGTGATCACCTTTTGTGACCTTCTGACAAGCAAAACCACTTAACAACCGCGTTACTAACTTAACTGCAGTGATTCACTTAACAAATGTGGTAAGATACAGCCAAATTAATTTAACACGTGTTTCGCTTAGCAACAGAAATTTTGACTCAATTATGTTCGCAAGTCGAGGACTACCTGTATATAACAAAAGGGTTTATTTAAATCACACAAAAAAGTATACCTCATTTCAATTTCATACCTGTAATGCACAGGCAAATCTTCAGAGCTGATTACTCCTAATTTGGTATTTGCTAGGCTCGGAGATAAAGCAGACTTGTGCAGTGATACACTGAGCTTTTCATGGTAGCGATCAATATCCTTGATTGCAGCTATTAAAATGGGGAGGGGGAAAAGACCAGAATTAAACAGCAGAAAACAATGCAAAATATACCTAGGGACAAATCAAAGAGTGATATGTACTTGCCTTGAATAAGGTCACCATTTTGATAATATGATAAGGGATCCCCATGGCTGCTTTGGGAAGGCACATCTCTTATTGGACAAAGAGCCTAAAATAGAAAATACATAATTCCAAAAAGTTAAGGATAGACATACTCAGTTCCACTCCACAAACAAAATACTGAAGATTTGCAGGACATCTATGCAGAAATTGAGTGGATAACCTGGGAGAAGAGTATTCGTATCTTGTGTGATAATCACAATTTGTATTCAATATAAAACTCTTATACTATTCTACATAGGGCAGCGGTAATATTAATGCAAATCCAGTCCGATAAGAACTAAATCAACAGACACTACAACTGATTGTTCTTACCAAGTCTAATGTATAGAAATAGGAATATTCTTTGTTGGCCATGTGTGATTGGACACACAAGGAATTTGTGCACAAGCTCTCAGCGTACATACAAACAAAGTGATAAGTCATAGATCATAAACTGTATGATACAATCATAAATCATAAGATACAAACAAGAAGTGATAAATCATAAGATACCAATAGAAGGTGGTAGTAGGAAAGATAAGAAGGAAGATGAGAAGGATAATAGTAATGCAGTCCTACTACATGGGTAAATATCTTTAGATGTAAGATAAGTGCTGTGGGAGTTACGTGTTTAGCAGAGCGATGGTATGGGGGGAACTATCTTTGTGTCTAGTTGTATATTTTACATAAAGTCTATTGTATATTTTGCACAATTTCATGTTGTTCAATATTCTACTGAACACTAGCAATTATTCTCAGTTGCTCATGCCCTGGTCGCTTCCCATATGGATCACACTTGATCAGAAATGCAACCAAACCACTTACTCTGTTCAGTTCAGGGCTTTTGTTAACTTTAACACATAATCCTTGAGTATAAGAAAGGTCATTTTTGCTAAGGCAGCAAAAAATCTACTTTTGCCTTTTGCAAAGGCAAAAACACATGAAGATGCTGAATCAGAGCTCCCTTAATTTTCTTGGATCAACTCAGCCAATTCAGTAGCACAAGAGACCAGAGAGAGAGAAACCCTTCAGAAAGCTATTATCTCCTTTGCATTAACTTGCACAGTAACTTCTCTGACTTACCGTGATTTCTAAATCTGCTATCTCTCGCACAACGCCACTTCGCAGGCAGAACAGCACCATGAAAAAGCCAAATTCGCGAATGGAACTAATCCTCCCAATCACTATGTCACCGCGTTCAATATCCCGGAAAAAGAGCTCTCTCCTCTCTGCGCTGGGAATTTCCATAAACTGCTCCAATGGTGGCATAATAGAATAACAATCTTCGGTCGATGCAAATTAAAAAAAAATAGTTTTAAATACTGAAACGCTACAGGGATTGCCAGGTAATTAAATGGTAACAGTCACACATGCAAATCACTTGCAATACCGTTGGAATCAAATCCTATCAAATTAAATGGGTTCGCTTTTGAACAGGCATGCTTTGAAACTAGGAAATGTGGCATTACAAGATGGATACCATGATGGTTATATACTAACATTAAAGAGGATGCTATCCAATCCTCTTGAAAGTCTACCAGGGAAGATGAATACAGATCTAACAAATCAAATATACTGCTAAAATAGATCTGCTTCTGACTTTCATAAAGATGTCTCCCAAGTCACTGTGGGAGCAGATAGACTTCTGAGTCAATGCAGCCAAATTCTTACCTTTCCTTTGTTATTATTCTAATTGCTGGATTAGAACATAATACAACTGAAAATATTTCAAATTTTAACTTGATTTTATTTTCATTGCACAAATACTTCTCAGTCTAAAAATACTCCACTCATATTACAGAATCTAAATTGTAATCTAAATACAGGTTGCGCAGGAAAAGTTACAAGCAAAGTAGTATATATAATATTGATCGGGGTAACACCCAAATAAACAGGCAAAAGTTACATTGGGAAAAGATTTTTTCCCAATTTGAAGAAATTGGGGGAGAAAAAATCATCCACTAGTTTATTTATTTATGCAAATTATATGCCATTCAATTCCAAAAGTGATCTGAATAATTTACAACGACAGACAAGTAGATAGAATAGTAGATAGGTAGGAAGGTAGGTAGATAGGAAGGTAGGCAGGTAGATAGGAAAGTAGGTAAGCAGGTAGATAGGAAGGCGAAGGTAGGTAGGTAGGTAGACAGGTAGGTAGATAGGAAAGTATGCAGTTAGGCAGATAGGTAGGTAGATAGGAAGGTAGGTAAGTAGATAAGGTAGGTAGGTAGGAAAGTATATAGGTAGGTAGATAAGAAGAAAGGGAAGTGGGTAGGTGGGTAGGTAAGAAGGTAGGTAAATAGGAACGTAGGTAGGTAAGTAGATAGGCAGGCAGACAGTGGATAAGGGAGACAGATTGTCCTTGTTCAGCAATCGGCTAAATTTACGTCAGTAACCAACCAATCCTTGTAGCTATAAACTTAGGTCTGTAAAACAAAAGAATGTTGAAGATCTTAAGCATAGTCATCATTTCACTTAAGTGACTGCTTTTTTAGGAACCAAGTTGCTAGTCCCAATTGTGATTGCTAAAGAAGGAATACCTGTATATCAAATAGCATTAAAAGTAGAAAAAATAGGCAAAAGCATTACAATCTCTTTGCATATTACAAATTCACAATTTTATAGAGAATTTTACTACTGGTCTACACTTCCCAAGATATAGGTATGAATTCAGTTGATTCAGTTCCTATGAATTATTATTTTCTGCAAATCATTCAAAAATTAACATAATTTTTTTTTATTGTATCAGTGATATTCAAAAGTTTTGGAAGTTGTTCTCACCAAAACAGAAACCCAAAGTTTTTAAGATTTCAAAAATGTTACAATAAAACAATGTTTATCAAACCTGGTAATCATTTATTAGTCATAGCTAACAATTTTGTTCTGATAATTTGATTTAAATTACACCCAAAGTTGAATATGAAGTTAAAAATTGATTTTTATTTATATTTTTCTTCAAATTCCATATAATATATACACGAGTACATATTATCTATATAATATGTACACGAGTACATACTGTACAGAGCAATTTATTAATTTTTCTTCTCAAAAATGTGTCACTATTTTTTTTTGATTAAAAATCAAAATAAAAAAAGTAAACACCCCAAGGGCTTTCTTTATCAGCTGTCCAATGAAATGCTCCAATGTTCATCTTTTCTTGGCTTTACATCTCTAATTGCAAGCACTGACTGTAAGATGCACATTTATAAACATATCCAACCGTCATGTAACTTCATTCTCTTACTTTCATTCTCCTCATTTCCATTTTTTATTACTGGCACATTTGTTTTCCAAGAATGAGAAAAAAGAAGATCAGCTTTTTTTGAAATGAACTGTTGTATCTCAATATTTTCAACCCCTCTTTCTTTTCTGAAAGAGAAGAAAACAAATCAACATCCATAAAAACATACTTTCTTAAACAAGGAAGGACCTGGCAATTTATTTGATAACAAGGAAGTAACTATTAAAAGAAGTATAGCTTATTCAAAAGCATTGTTACGCTGTTTCTGATACATTCCAAATAGTTGTTTCTTTGTAATTATAAATCAACTGTTTTGCTTTGAGGCATTTTTGCCCTCAAAATACACTGCCTCATATCCAACTATCTGGATAAAAATGCCTAGTCAGGCATTCAGAATCTCACAAAATATAGGCTTTTATTTGACACCATAAAACCTAGATTTGTACATTGCAATACCTACCATGCTTATTTAGAATTATCTTTCATCAAAGTTCTTAATAAGGTTTAGATAACAGGCTTATTTATAGAATGCTTGGTGCCTGTCAATTAATATCTACTAACATCTAAGGTCCAGTTTTACGAATCCAACCATCTCCAGAAGGAGAGGCAATCATATTTTGTTTTCAATGGTAAATATCTAGGGGAAAAATAGGGAATTTTACGTATATTTTTACATACATAGAGAGACCTAGCTTTTAACCATGGCATCTCTAGGGAAAATTAAAGAATTTAATTTGCAGTATCACTAACCAAATCATCTCAATGAATAAGGAGAGATGATTATGGCCGTTCTCAGGAAAATAGTATGGAATTTATTACAGGCAGTCCTTGACTTATAACCATTTATTTGCTTAGTGACCGTTTGAAGTTACAATAGCACTGGAAAAAAAGTGACCATTTTTCACACTTAACGACTGTTGCAGCATCCCTGTGGTCACATGATCAAAATTCAGACGCTTGGCAACTGGCATGTATTCATGATGGTTGCAGTGTCCCGGAGACAAGTGATCTCGTTTTGCGACCTTGTGACAAGCCAAATCAATGGGGAAGCCAGATTCACTTAACAACCATGTTACTAATTTAGCCACTGCAATGAGTCACTTAAGGTGGTAAAATGGGGCAAAACTCACTTAACAGTAGAAATGTTGGGCTCAATTGTGGTCGTAAGTCGAGGACTCCCTGTATGCCTTATTCAGGGTTCTGGATTTTAACCCCGACCTCTCTAACATTAAGAAAGCAAGCTATGTGAAAAATGGAAGCCGCTGCCAGTTCCCAGCCTGCTGCTTAAAAGCATGTTCAGTGGAGTGATTTTAAACACCGAATAAGGCAGGGGTTCTCAACCTTGGCAACTTTAAGACTTGTGGACTTCAACTCCCAGAATTCCTCAGCCAGCAAAGCTGGCTGAGGAATTCTGGGAGTTGAAGTCCACAAGTCTTAAAGTTGCCAAGGTTGAGAACCCCTGGAATAAGGAGATGCTACCATGACTTACCTGGAAAGGTTCACTTGCCAGTCCTGAGCCTCCATGTAAGTCGAGGCACAGCTGTGAACACACGTTACACTCTGCATATGATCAGAGGCACCCTCGCTTTGCACGGGTTCCAAGGACATTTCTTCTCGTTTCCCTTACAAGGCCCCAAAGGCTGAGTTTGCAGCAATTCGCCTCCCCCCCCCGCCCCGCCCCCCCCACTCCAAAGGGAAGCAAACAAGAACTGACTCGACTCCGGCCCACGTTCTCAAGGACACGCCCCTCCGGTGTAGCCCCGCCCCCTCCATTACGGCGAGGGCGGAGCCACAAGACTTCGGCTCACCTAGCTGACGACAGCGACTCCAGGCCGCCCCCACCGGGGGGGAGCAGGCCGCAGAAATCGGGATTGTCCTGCTGTTCGGCGTGGAGGAGGGAGAGTAGCGGCGGCCCGTGGAAGCCGAGTGCCTGGCGAAGCAAGTCCCGCTCCATTTGTCTCAGCCAGACTACCGCCCACCCGCTGCACCTTGAGCGGCGGCAACTCCTCCCCTCACGCAGACGGATTTCCCTGACCCGGAAGTTAAGTCTTTCGCAGAGTTCCCTTTTCGTTCCCTCCCGTTGCTCGAGCGAGGCTTGACGCATGCGCCTTGTCAGCTGTCGCCTACGAAGCGAGGCGGAGCTGACTAAAATGGGCGGAAGAGTTCTGGCGGGGGTGGGGGGGGGTAGTTGGTGCCGCGGGGGTTTTTGCCGTGCTTGCCTGCAGCCCGAGGAATTCTGGGAGTTGAAGTTTACACGTCTTTCAGGTTGCCAAGGTTGAGGAAAACGGATGTAACCTCTTAGTGCAGATGCGTTTGCACAAGATGCTGAGCTCGCCTGTGACTTGAGCGTGTGGAACGATTCCATTATATAAACTCTCCAAATTGATCGCTTCTGCTGTAGGAAGTAATGGCTGGGAAAATTAGTACTCTATATTAACACATATTCATACAGAGTATGTATTGGGCGAAGGGCTGCTTATTGAAATAATGCCCAACACCTGGCTGGCCTTGGCTGATCTGGGAAGGCTGAGTAAAAGCTGTTGAGCCTCTCAACAAAACAATAGATATGCCAGGAAGTCACCAAGAACTGAGTAAGACTGGAGGTTTACATGGGAATAACCGCTATCAGTTCCATGCAGAATGCCTGCAAACTCCCTGACAACTTTAGGAATGAAAGCTTAGAAAGAAACATGTTTGGAGCAGAGGATTTAACATATCATGGCATAACATGATATTGACATACAGGATGAGGCAAAAGTATGTTTTATAAATATATCAGCCTGAAGATGGGAAGGTCATAAGTGGTACAGCGACCTGCTCTTTTGCCCAGCCAGCAGGATCCACAAGAAGGGTCTTCAAACTTGGCCCTTTTATGACTTGTGGACTTTTAACTCCCAGAATTCCTCAGCCAGCATGTCTGGTTGTAGAATTCTGGGAGTTGAAGTCCACAAGTCATAAAAGGGCCAAGTTTGAAGACCCCTGATCCACAACAAGTGACCTCCAGCAGAAAATTGAAAACTTGTGTGTATTTTCTTGCCTATTGGATATTTCTACCATTTCCAATTTTTTTCTTCTAGTCAGAGAAATTCACAGCACTACATTAACCCTTTAGCCAAAAAACTGAGAAATCTGCCTATATGCAGAAATAGAAGCTTCCAAAAAGATACAGGGGAAAACAACAAAAAGTAAAACTGCTTTTCTTTGAAAACCCATTCATCTGATCATTTGCTAATTTATTTGAAACACCAAACTTCTTCCTGTCCAAGAAACTCTCAATACCACAAATCACTGCTCAGATACTGGCCCATAAAAATTGGGGCTCTCAGATTTTAAAGTATTAATCATTTGTTAATTTTCCTAATTTTCTTTCTGAAAAATATAAGGGCAAAAAGTATAGGTGAAAGGCAGTAACATTCAGATACTGGTAAATCTTTGTAGTGTAGTGATATTCCATTAGAGGGTGAAATAAGATCATTTTGACTAAAATCCTCCATCTCTATGAGGGCAATTTGATACTGTACTTAATGGAATTCAAGGGCATATATTTGGAATCACAATTTCAAAATAAATGATGAAGAGTGATATTTCAGGGCAAAAATGGCATTACTATTTATCATGGCATGTTGACTATATTAAAATAAATGTTACAAAACTCAGCAAAAAAGAGTTCTTTCAGGCAAAACAGAATTTTCCTCTTGGCTGGAAGAAATAGATCTTGTCTATAAGAGCAGAAGTGAGAGATGTCCCATCAGATTTCTTTTCGGGGGGGGGGAATTAATTTTAGAAACAGTAGGAAATCAAATAAATAATAATAATAATAATAATAATAATAATAATAATAATAATAATAATAATAATAATAATTTCCCTGTCTTGAGCACTGAAATAAAATGAATAATATCCAGCTGAATTCTGATTTTAAAAAGGTGGTTGAATCATTTGTTGAACTTAATTTACATCTAGACATCCACCTATTAGGACAGTCAGAAACTTGCCGGATAACAACTTCAATCTGCTTCAGTCCTGGATGCAAGAAATGATTTTCTGTTGTTCCTCCAGAGCGCCACAACATTCCCTGCTTTACAGCTGAACCAAAAGGATTCAATCTTCCTCTTGTCAATCCTCAATATGATTATGACTCAGCATGGCAACTGCGCTAGCCTCCTCCATAAATGGGGAAAGCTCTCCTCTTTGGAATGCCGCTGTGGGGCTCCAAAGCAGACAGTGTGACGTATCGTGGAGTAACGCCCTTTGAGTGCATATCGGGGAAAGCCAGAGATTTTCTGTATGCAACTCCATCATATATTGATGATATAGCCTACTTTTGAATTTGGAGATCGTTTCATGTTTGCTCATTGAGAATGTAATTGTGATGTGCTTTTTACCATTTTTGTCATATGCTAAATAAACACATGCCTCTTTTCTAATCCTATGAAATGCTTAAGTTTTCTTAACTCCATGGAATAATGTAAAAGGAAAAAAAAATCAGTATTAATTGGGTGAGCTCTAACACATTACCTCAGAAGACAAAATCTCAAAAGAAGAAATGGCTGCTCTATATTCTCCATAACACGAAATTTGGGACTAAAGCTCATCACCTTTCCTCTCGCACACAATACAACAGGGGTGTCAAACTCAATTTCATTGAGGGCCGCATCAGCATTGCAATTGTCCTCGGGGGAGGGGTGTAGGTGTGGCCAGGGTGGGCACAGCCTACTGGGTGGGCGTAGCTAGAGTGGGTGTGGCCTACTGGGTGGGCATGGCCAGCTCTACATCATTCGCATCAAGGGTGCCTGTGGGGGCCTGGGCAGGAGTGGGACAGATCTGAGGGTCTCTGGCAGAAGTGGGTGGACCAGGGCAAGCGCCAAGGCATAGTCCAGTGGAAGAGCCTGCTGAAACCCCTCCCCCTGAGGCCATCAAGCCGGATATGTGAAGTAGGCAAGGGCCATTTGCTGGCCACTTCCAGGCGATGGTGCATTTCTTCATTCCTCACAAAGGGTGATACCTCCCGAGCATGCACCCAGGGGGCGGGGCCGATGCTGTTTCCAGACGGCCTTGTGGAGCTAAGACTGAATGCGTTTCAGCATAGATGGCCACCACAAAATTGTACATTGGCTCCCGGCTAGCCTGGGCCAGGGCCAAGGCAGAGGGGGCCGTTCCCTCACTGTTTCCAGGATGGCTTCGCGGGAGACATAAAACCACGTCTCGGGCCGCATCCGGCCCTCTGGCCTTGTGTTTGACATGTCTGCAATACAACATTATATATGGCTGCTCAGAATTCAGTGACTTAATCCCAGATAAATATGCTTATAATTACTGCAGAGAGCTCAACCTCTGTGCATGTGGGGGCTGCAGGTTCATTTTTAAGTGGAAGCCAAGGGCAGGCTGATGTTGCTGGAGCATCACAGAAGGAGGTGATTTGGAATCACCAAGAATAGCCTTGCTTGACCAAGCCTTTGCATTTTGTTTCCGACAGTGGCCAACTAAATGTCTCTGAGGCAGAAAATGCAGACATACTAAAAGCGGTTAGATTCAGAACTGTCCTAAAAATTCCAGCCTTGAAGGCAGCGATAAAAAATCTACAGTATATGTTGGCTGGAGAAGATGGTTTGATGGAAAGTAATAAAGAAGGGGGCAGTCTTTTGCTGCTCATCTTCTTCATTTTTTCTGTATCTTGTGATTTCCCATTAGTTTAGTATTTTCTCAGATTAAATGGTTTCACAGAAGATGTTATTTAATCAAATATAGTTGGATATTTTACAAAATCAGTGAACATTACTTACAATTTGATTAATGTATGACAGACAGAACACTCCCAAGTATTAAAAAAAAAAACCACATCTAGTTTGAAAGCAGCAATGCCAATTAAGAAAAACTAAGCTGGCAGGAAGTGGGGAAGAGCATTAAAACTGCTACTTTTTCTACAAGCACACATTTTCTAATCAAGTGGATTCCCTCATGAACATAAAGGTTTCCTCTGTCAGTCGTGTCTGATTCTAGGGTAGGGGTCTTCAAACTTGGCCCTTTTATGACTTGTGGACTTCAACTCCCAGAATTCCTCAGCCAGGCATGCTGGCTGAGGAATTCTGGGAGTTGAAGTCCACAAGTTATACCGGTAAAAGGGCCAAGTTTGAAAAGGCCTGCTTTAAGGTATGGTGCTGATCTCTGTTTCCTAGCCGAGGGAGTCAGCGTTGTCTGAGGACACTTCCATGGTGATGTGGCCCACATGATTATATGCCAAGGCACATGGCATATACAGTATACATACCCAGTGAAGTGGTACCTATTGATCTACTTGCATTTCTATGCATTCCAACTGCTAGGTTGGCAGGAGCTGGGGCAAGAACTAGAGCGCTAACCCCATTATACGGCGTTTGGTTCTTTAACTGCTGACCTTCGAGCAGTTAAAACTTTCCAGTGTCTTAACCGCTAGGCTACCTCACCCCCTTTTATAACTAATGAATAAATCTAATTATTTTACATGAATGATGTAATCCATGAAATCTCACAAGAATCTCCAATACAGTAATCATTCTTAGCAGCTGATATTCAATAGCATTCTGCCTTTAAAAATACCAGTCAAGACTTGTTGGCTTCGTATGATTCTTGAACACGTGTAGTTAGCTGCAGTAGGAACTAGGATACTGTATTAAATAGACAAATGCTCTTATGAAGCAAGACTCTTCTTTGCTGTATAGGATACAGTGGTATCTAAATCTGAGTATTTATAGAATGGCTCTAATCATCTTATTTTTCAACCCCTTGCAGATATCTTTGGCAGGAATGGACAGTCAGGTTCTCCAAATGTTGATGATCTACAAAACCATCATCCCTCACCAGTGGTCATGCTCTCTAAATCTAACGTGATTTGAAATTCAACAGTATCAGAAGGGCCATATGCTGCCCACTTTTGTACCATTCTTATACTGATCTATTTAGGTATTATAGAGTACTAAGTTGCTTAGGAGATTCACTCACCCTTGAATAAATAACTTCCCTCTGGCTCTTTGTTGTTTTAATCAATGTCCCAATTTGTGCAGCATGCATTGCCACGAGTCCCTAAAGAGCAATTAAAAGAAAGTGCCCTTTGAACATTTAATGAAGCAGATGTTTACGCATCACCCCAAAGTCATTAGCATCCCCCTTTCTTACTTGCCTTAAATCCAGTTTAAATTAAAGAGAACTAGTTACTTTCAGCTGACAAGTGCATACACGGGAAGAATTGTATGGAAGGACATTTTGACCAAAAATATAATCTAGACCAGGGGTGTCAAATTGCCGGCTGGTGGGCCGGACGCATCATCTGGAAGCTGCGCCCACCCATTGCCGGCAATGGCAAAACCATCCCGATATGTTGCGTGATGTCACATGATGTCGCAAGTTTGACATGTCTGATCTAGACTGTGACAATCATACGGTCTCATATAAAACTCACCCTAACGTAGCAGCAAATACTCAGTCCTATGTAAATGTCATTAAGGCCAATGGGCTGAACTGTACCACTAAAAGAGAATATTTGAAGCTCAGGGTTGAAATGAGGGGTCCATGGTGCTCTCTGAGCTTGGTTAGTTTTTTGGGGGTTTTTCAGTTGTTTTGCTGGATAGTTTGGGTAATAAAATGTCTGCCAGAAAACAACCAAGCTCAGAGAGCACCAAGGGCTGCGTTGTAATTCACATAATACCAGTTCCACTTTGAGGGAAGTTAGCCCAGAGAAGGAAATATTAAAAGGGCAGAAAAATATATTTTTCCTCAAAAGGATTTTTTAAAAAAAAACCAAACCTGGCCCCAAATCTATCTCTCTGCCCCAAGCAAGAGCTAGCCCCATACGAATGCAGATGTAGAACCATCAGAAAGCTGAAGCCAGGGCACTGAAGAAGACAAAGAGAAGATCTGCATGCCCCACCCAAACTCTAGGAGTCATTAGCCCCCATCACCTGGGAAGCAGGATATGATAATAGGACTAAACCACAGATATCAAGGCCTAGAAAAACACCCAGAAATAGCCTCAAGGTTCATGCCACAGGAACAGTAAACTATTCCAAACAAGGCTAGAGGGGGTATAAAAACCTACTGCCCATGTGCTCAACTCCTCTTTACTCTCTGCTCTTTCTTGCAAGGATCATCTTTCTGCTTCTTCAATAAACTTCTTCCCAAAGCAGTTGGCATGTTGTTTATTTATCCCGGCTTGGATGAACCAGGATGAAGACTTACTTCTGACAACTTTTATACTTATTTTCCACAAAACAAAGCAAACAAAATATTATGTTTGTTGTTATGACTGTTACTTTTACCGTCGCTTCCAAGACAAGGGGAATAAGGGAAACTGACTACAATTGTAACAATTAAAAACTAAAGAGGAATGAATACAGAATTCTACTCCTTTTTTAATCTGACTTCCCCATGGCACTCTATGGGAGGCTGAAGTTTGGGGTCTTAGGTTATATTTTTGCCAGTTCTGAATGCCTTGTTATTGGGCGTTTGGCTGCCCAACCTTTCCTTTTCCTAATTCTTAAACCTATTAAATCGGAAGAGAGCAAGACTGGTGTATTAATTCTCCTCTCCTCAAAAATAAAACAAAAACAAAAACAAAAAAAAGACACAGGACTCAAAGCTATTAGGGCCAGGAGGGGGTGCCATAGACTTGCTTTTCTGTTTTAATCATCCACATTAATGCAAAGGTTTAATCCCCAAGATGTGTAATTCTTAGAGACTGAATACAGGCACTCCTCAATTTACAACAGTTCATTTAGTGACTGTTTGAAGTTACGGCCATTGAAAAAAAATGACTTATGACCATTTTTCCACACTTACAACTATAGCATCATCCCCATGGGTCACGTGATCAAAATTCAGACGCTTGGCAACCGACTCATGACAGTTGCAGTGTCCTGGGGACATGTGAACCTCTTTTGCAACCTTCTGACAAAGTCAATAGGAAAGCCAAATTCACTTAACAAATGTCTCCCTAACTTAACAACTGCAGTGATTCACTTAACAACTGTGGCAAGAAAGGTCGTAAAGTGGGGCAAAATTCAACTGTTGACTGTTTTGAAATATTGGGCTTATTTGTGGTCGCAAGGTGAGGATTACCTGTATAGCCTTGAAGAACTGAAACATGAGGACGCAATCTTCCAGAAAGGAACCTTTGCATGCATTTAGCATTGTTGCTGAAGCCCCTTGTAGCATCAGGTCAAAGTGGGGAAATCTGGCTGTATGATCTGGGATGCTGCTTTGAAGGAATGCTTTGATCAAAGCTTTGTCTAGTAGGGCTTGTAGACTTCAAAACAAAAAAAAAAAATTAAAAAAGGAAGGTTGTCCTTCCTACTAAAATAAGCAATGGAACAGGTCTGGGATCCTTCTAGCTACTTTCTTCCTTTGTGGGAACCAGCAGAATTAGTGAAAAAAAAATTGCATCACTTAGGCAGCGAGCCCAGCAAGTAACTAAAGTGGTCCCATACATGGGACCGAGAGAGTTCTTGCTTACATATCATGAGGCAGAATTCACATTATCTTCTGTCATTCTATCCAGCAGTGCCTTTAATGCAAATAGCTCTAACTGCTGTTTAAGTATCACATACAGGAGAAATGCCACCAAAATAATCCATGGCAAAATTATCTGCACACACATCTTTTGTGCATAACCCTGTCCATTTACTCCTTGAATCCAGCACAGTATCACCTAAAACCAGTCCCCCCCCCCCTGCAAGAGCTTTTCCTCAAAGCAGGGGAAGTTAGGATATTGTTTTCTCCGGCATTGTTTTAAAGGGCACTGATCAAAGTTGAAAAATCAAAGAGTTTCAAAGAGAGGCAGGCAGTGGTTATGCAAGGACAATTTTAATGATACAAGGAAACTTTGCAGCAAGCAGACATCGCAAACACCAATACATTTCTCTTGTGGCTTGACATCTGCTCTAACCCTGTTATTCCAGCAGCGACAGAGGTCTGCAACTGGTCAGCCCCACCATCATTTGGGGTCTTCAGCAGCTGTTGCAGAACATCTACTCCTACATAAACAGGAAGAAAAAAAGAGAGAATTAAATAGACAAAGAGATCAAAACGATGTCCGAAAAAGCACACTTTTTTCTTGCATTTTGCATCTTGCTTCCAACCCCTCCCCCCATCTCCTTGTACTGCAATGCAATTTTATAAAAATACATTGGCCTAATGAAATTAAGAAAAGGAATTTGCTAGACAAAGGGAAAGCAAGAAAGTTTTTCTTTCTCCTTCATGTCCTGTCCATTCTTCTTTGAGGTTGGAGTATAAAAATGCAGTCATTTAAATCTGTAGGCACTTTCTGCTCATTTGGAATCAATTGTGGCTTTCTGTAGCGAGAAAAATATGCAACCTAAACAATTCCCAATTTTTCCCTCCATGCACCATGCTATTGTACATTTTAGCAGCATGACACATCATGGTGATTAATGCCAATGATATGGCAAACCTCCAGAGTAAAAATAAATGTACATTGCAAAAAGCAAATCTACAAGAATTCCCCCTCTAAGCTAATAAAAATCAAATCCCATCAGAATCTGGCATCATTTTCTTGTGTCTTTAAGATTTAATTGGTCTTTCTTTATCGCTATAGTACTGCTGATCTAAAGATTGAGGGCAATAGAAGAAGGGGACGACAGAGAATGAGGTGGCTGGATGGAGTCACTGAAGCAGCTGGCGTGAGCTTAAATGGACTCCAGAAGATGGTAGAGGACAGGAAGGCCTGGAGGAACATTGTCCATGGGGTCGCAATGGGTCGGACACACAACTTCGCAACTAGCAACAACTGCTGATCGTTAATGATTACTGAAAGAATATGGTGATGGGCACTGTAGGTAGCAATAAAAGGAGAAAATGTATAACCGGCTAGTTCGGAGCAGCCTTCAAATTCCAGATGATCCTTCGCAAACAGAAGAACATAGAATAATAGGATTGGAAGGGGCCTTGGAGATCTTCTAGTCAAACCCTTGCTCAAGCAGGAGACCTTGTATCATTCTGGACAAATGACTGTCCAGTCTCTTTTTGAAAACTTGAAGAAGGTTTTTGTGAAGCACTCAGTATTTCAGGAGGCAAGTCATCCCACTGATTAATTTTAACTGTCAGGAAATTCCTCCTTAGTTTTAGGAAGGATCTCTCTTTAATATCCTTCCACCTATTACCATACTTCTTGTCTTGTCCTTTGATGTTTTGGAGAATAAATCGATCCCCTTTTCTCAGTGACAGAGAAGAAAGTCTCATGGTTTAAGGTGGTTCTCAGAAAGAGAAGGATCTAACCTCCTTCATATTTACTGCTAGGGATGGATTTTGGGACAGTCAGTCCTTAGATGAATGGAATCAGGTAAATCAAGTTGATGTATAGTGCTATAAGAATTTGGGATTTGAACAACAGCCTGTTATCTTCTTAAAACAATTCCCATAGATTTGTTCTCAAAGTACCAATGGGGGATGTTTTCCTTTTAGCATCTGGCATTTCTGATTGGATAGGCTCCATTACAAGTTACAAACTTATAATGCCTTAAAAAAGTGATTTCTTTTTCCTCTTCCCCTTGTCCAGTCTGGTATCTTCTTTTTCTCCTTCTCCTTCTTCTAGAAACCAGGAGGCTATTAGTTCTAATCCTATCTAGGCATGAAAGCCAGCTGGTGGCTTTTAGGCCAATCACTCTCTCTCAGACCAACCCACCTCACAAGGTCATCGTTGTGGGGAAAATAGCAAGAGGAAGGAGTATTATGCATGTTCATCACCTTGAGTTACTTATAAGTATTATTTAGTATTTATAAAGTAGTAATAAAAATTATTCAATAATTTTGAAAGAAAAAGAAAAGCAAAGAAAATAACTTAGTTAAAAAAAGTGCAAGGTAAGAAATAGACAAGAGGGGGCAAAAAGAGAAAAAGTTATAAAGAAGCAGCTTCCAATCTTCTTAACATCAGTTACCAGTATATTAATATTTTACCCCCTCTAAGATTACAAAATAATTTCCTTCTTTTATTTTTTTAATATGATTTTATTGAAACTTTTTTTTTAAAAAAAGAAAGAAGATGCAAAGAAGTGGCTTCCAGTATTCCTCACAGCAGTTATAAATACAGTTTTATTTTAACCTCTCTCTATAAAGTTACCTCATGATACAATTTACCTCATGACAGTCTTCTTTCTATAGTCTATCCTGTCTAATAATCAAAACTATAAATCACAAGTTCATTTCCCCCCTTAATTTTTACACAAAACATTTTTTACACAAAAAAAGTCGTAAGAGATTTCTAGTCACCTATAAATGTAGCTGGTGTCTTTTCTCTAATCCAAGAAATTAATTTATCCATCTCAGCATGATTTCCTTCTTTGCCTAGTCTACCCTTTCTAATCATCAAATCCATAAATCATAAGCTCATTTTTTTTCTTGCTTCAGCAAAAAGTCCGTCAGAACAGTCTGGCATCTTCTCCAGTTTTGGCAATGGCAATGATTCCTACTTTTCAGGCCATAATGAAGAGATGTATAGAGAAGAAAATACAGGCAGACATAAGAGTTCTACACAAAATTTACTCAGTAGATTGAAAACTAATAAAAATAAAATACAGATAGTCCTCGACTTACAACAGTTCATTTAGTGACTGTTTAAGTTACAGCAGTGCTGAAAAAAGTGACTTATGACCGTTTTTCACACTTACCACCATTGCAGAATCCCCATAGTCACATGATCAAAATTCAGACAACTGACTCATATTTATGACGGATGCAGTGTCCTGGGATCATGTGACCACCTTTTGCCACCTTCTGACAAGCAAAGTCATGGGGAAGCCAGATTCATTTAACAACTGTGTTACTAACTTAACAACTGCAGTGATTCACTTAACAACTGTAGCAAGAAAAGTCATAAAATGGGGCAAAATTCACTTAACAACTGTCTCACTTAACAACAGGAATTTTGGGCTCAATTGTCATAAGTCAAGAACTACCTGTATGGATGTATGGTAATGTCTTTAATCATAATTTTTGCCATTTATTTAATCATAAATGTTGCCGTTGCAAACAGCAGCAAACTCTGAGCAAACAAAAAGGAGATTAAAAAGAGCTACAGAGAGATGAAAAGCATCAGAATGTTTGAGCTTTATCCTCCATTTCAATGTGAACTAACATCTGTAACTTTAACACTCCTACTGCTTATTTTCTATATAACTTCAATAAAACATTTTAAGAAAAATCAGCTATACTCCTGCCTGCTCTCAGGCAGTTGAAGTACATAGGTCATAATAGGGCGATGGTTCCCTACTCTGACTTAGGGTGTTGAACCAGGAGCAATGAAACCCAGATTCAGGAACTCAGTAATAATAAACAGTTAGACAACCCATGACCCATTGGGTCATTGTTTCAAAGATATTTGCTCACTATCTTCAACAGTGGCAGAACCTACAATTTCATTGGAAAACTGGGGATACATTCAGAGATGAAAACAGTCCATGTTGAACTGTATAGTACAGGCAAACATCAACATAGGAAGTATTTTATGATATCTTGTATCACTGCTTTTTTTGTAAAAAAAAAAAAAGTGCTGGAACCCCTAGCCATTGTATGTTTGTGTGTACGTTTGCTGAATGAATGGTTTCTTAATTTAGGGGTTCTCTTTTTTATATATGTATTTTTTATATATGTATTATGTAGTTTTTTTTAATATTGGATTTCTATTCATGCTGTGAGCCGCCCTGAGTTCCCGGAATAGGGCGGCATAGAAATTTAATAAATAACAACAACAACAACAACAATAATAATAATAATAACAACTCACACAGGTCATACAACCCGCCTTGCCTACCCTACAAGGTTCCATCCAAAAAAGGTGCCGGAACTCCGTTCTGGGCATTCTATGACAAAAAAAAAGCCCTATCTTGTATTATGTCACAAACTGCTCTATGATAACTTTTATGTCCTAAATATGTTTTATAAAATTTGCCAAATTTTAATTCCATGGGAATTATGGGTCCCAGATTTTGGATGCATTCTGTAAGTTATCCAATTTGAACCAACCAACTTTGGTTCAAAAATTGTTATGGGATAGATAAGCATTATGTGATTTGATAAGGTTGAAGGAATCTAAGTTAGAAATGGACTAAATAGATTGTATTTGTTATTTAGGTTTATTTGACATATGAGAAAGCCCAGAAGTCGATTGAAGAAGTGGAAGTGATGGAGTGATTGTTAGATTGATGGTTTAGATATGTAAATGAAAATTAATACTCTTAACAAGATGATTTGTCTGTTTTGTTTAGTGGATTGAAATGATTTAAGGTTTGATACTAGATGGACTGATTGAGGGATTAGATATGTATTAGAATTGATAAGGTTGAATAAATGTTAAGTAGAGATTGTATTTAGTATATAGTTTAAAATTCTTGTTAGGATTATATAATAACTTTGTTTGAAGTAGTGGGTTTTCTTTTGTTTTACCCTGTACTCACTCTGGGAAGTCAGGGGGGGGTAGGGAGGGTTTATAATTTTATATACTATGTTTTCTCAACTGCAATTGGGGTTGATGCAAGAATATGTAATTATTGTTATTAAGGGGTTGCTCGGGTGGCCTCTGGGCACCACATCTGATGGAAAGAGGAAGGAGGAGTGAAGGCTGATGTAAGTAATAAGTTGATAAGAAGGGGGAAGAGTAGGGATAGTTGGGTGGAGTAGAAGGAGGGAGATAGAGAAGGAGGGAGGAGAGTAGGTAGTTAGTTGGTAAGTGAGGGGGGAAGGTTAGGGTTAGGGGGATGTGGTGGGGGGGGGTACCGAGCAGTAATGTTAATTGTTTGGTAAATGTGGTCTATGATTATTTTCAGTTGAGTTATTATTATTAGATGTATTGAAATAAGTACTTATGTTTTGTTTATGGATGATTTTGAAATATGTATTTATGTTGCGATTATGTTTATTGTTTATTTCAACACTATGATTTGATTTGAGCATTTTTCTTTTTCTGTTAAAAATTAAAAAACCAATAAAAAATTGTTGCCCTATATTGCACCATTTTGCTCAGTTAAGGTTACAAGAATGATGGCTTTATTAAAACAACAACAACAATAATAATTTGAGACACAGTTTCCTTAGAACACAGAACATAGAATAGCAGAGTTGGAAAGGACCTCGGAAGTCTCCTGGTCCAACCAGCTGCTCAAGCAGGAAACCCTATACCATTTCAGACAAATGGCTGCCCAGTCTCTTCTTAAAAGCCTCCAGTGATGGAGCACCTACAACTTCTGAAGGCAAGCGGTTCTACTGGTTGATTGTTCTCATCATTAGGAAATTACTCCTTAATTCTAGGCTGGTTCTCTCCCTGATTAGTTTCCATCCATTGTCTCTTGTCTGGCCTTCAGGTCCTTTGGAGAATAGGTTGACCCTCTCTTCGTTGTGATAGCCCCTCAAATATTGGGACACTGCTATCATGTCTCCCCTAGTCCTTCTTTCCTCAAGACTTTTGAGAAGGTTTGTGGAATTTTAAAATGACTTCATTGCTTTAACTGAGGCTGTGATTCTTGTTTGGAAGCACACATTCATGTGGATCTAGCTGGGTAAATTTTGTTCCAAAGCTCACATTTATATTTGTGCCTGTTTCTGTTTTTAACTCAGTATCTTGTTGACAATGTTACAGGCCTGAAAGCAGCAGCAATCAATTTTGTATGTGTTCCCTCTATATCCTCTTCACAGTATGAGCTGTGCTTCTTAATTACTTCACGCCAAGTCCTTGAAAAAACAGTCTCCAGGATCTTCAGTAAGGAAATAGCGAATTCTTTATATACAATCCTGATTCTAAAGGAAATGGTAAAATGTAGGCTGAAGTTCATCTGAAATAAGAAATGGGATTTGGCTCAAAGAATTCAAAAAAAGCCCAGTACTTATTTTGAATCTGAGCTCATCTCCCCAACTCTGCTTTTTTTTTTTTTTTTGAAAACCATATCTTTATGAAGCCATCCTTATCTCAATCCCAGCTCACAGTGCAGGTATTTTCAACCCATCCTTAACTTCTCTGATTTTAAAGTAGTGTTCCTCCTTTTTTTCCCTCAAACAGTTTTGGCCATGGATAAAATCTAGAATGCTTCATTAACATTGTACTTAACAATGCATTCAGGGCTGAGATAGAAGAGGGAGTCAAACTATTCTCCAAAGTATCTGAAGGCAGGACAAGAAGCAACAGATGGAAACTAATCAAGGAGAGAAGCAACCTAGAACTAAGGAGGAATTTCATGACAAAACAATCAGTGCAAGGACTTGCCTCCAGAAATTGTGAATTCTCCAACACTGCAGGTTTTTAAGAAGATACTGGACAGCCATTTGTCTGAAATGGTATAGGGTTTCCTGCCTGAGCAGGGGGTTGGACTATCTCCAAGGTACCTTCCAACCTTCTTCTTCTTCTTCTTCTTCTTCTTCTTCTTCTTCTTCTTCTTCTTCTTCTTCTTCTTCTTCTTCTTCTTCTTCTTCTTCTTCTTCTTCTTCTTCTTCTTCTTCTTCTTCTTCTTCTTCTTCTTCTTCTTCTTCTTCTTCTTCTTCTTCTTCTTCTTCTTCTTCTTCTTCTTCTTCTTCTTCTTCTTCTTCTTCTTCTTCTTCTTCTTCTTCTTCTCCTTCTCCTTCTCCTTCTCCTTCTCCTTCTCCTTCTCCTTCTCCTTCTCCTTCTCCTTCTCCTTCTCCTTCTCCTCCTCCTCCTCCTCCTCCTCCTCCTCCTCCTCCTCCTTCTCGTCCTCCTCCTCCTCCTCCTCCTCGTTGCTGTTGTTGTTGTTGTTGTCTACCCAATTCTTATTAGCCATTTTTCCAGTCCATGGTCATTGAGTTTGACCTCTACAAAAGAGGTTGGACATCTGACCTCTGCAGGGGCATCAGTGTATAAACCTTTGACTAGCACAGTTTGAAGTACTTATGTGGGTTCTGTATAAAGATGGGTTTAGCACTCTTCAAAGGGTTCTAGAACGAGATTTTTGTTTTGTTTTTTTTAAAAATGGGTTTAGCAGTCTTTTAAAAGGGCACTAGATCTGTATTTTAAAATCAGATTATCCAATGTTGCACAGAAAGTCAGTTTCCATGGGGCAAGAGATCCAGATTCTGCCAGTTATGCTTTTCTGGTTCTGCCACCACCATTAGATTTCCTTTGTACTGTTTATATTATTTGTTTACATATTTATTTTTTGAAACAAATCTCTTAATTACTGCTTTATCATTAAAGCAAACGCTGAGTTGTATATACAGTATATACTTATTTCTTAAACTAATATAACTGTGAAATTTAAATAAAAACTTTAAATAATTGAGGCATCAGCTTTTGAAATTTGGCAATTATTTAATGCATCCTTCGGATAACACTGAGAAGTAAATCTAAGTTTCATGACTGTATTAATGACATTTACTCCAAATCTATAGTTACCCTTCATTCACTTCCTTAAATACAGAATTGACACTACTTTCCAAAACTGATCCTATGGATATGATTAGAACAGGTAGTATTAAAAGCTGCTCAAAAATTTTGGAGAACCAGAAGTCTGATCTCCTAATTATGATCAGGAGACAGAAGTGAAGCTAGTACGTGCATTTGAAAAGTCAAGCGTGAGAAATTAGAAAACCCAGGCATTTCAAATGAATATAAAGGTTTATTGCAAGCTTAAACTCTCTACAAGAATCTGAGCTACTAACAGTCAAGGCAAATTGGCGGTAGATAACAGTCAAAGGAATTCAAAGTGGGCTGGGCTTAGATCTCTTGTGGGAGTGAAGGGACTCATGACTGATGATGCATTTGACCCCTCCCACGGGCTCAGCCTGGTCATCTCCTACACATATATCATAGGGTTTTCAAAGAATGACTGCCAAGGGAGGTGGCTTTCCTATTGACAAAAGAGATGTCATAACGAACACAGTCCCAACCAGAAAGACAAAGCAGGTAGAAAAGGTCAGATGTTTACTAACAATAAGTAGCAAGGCCCACCAGTTTGTCTTCTGATTAACAAGACAAACTGATGCCGTTTGCTACCTACTCTTAGCACCCAACTGCTCTTTGCTTCCTACTCTTTCATCACAACTTACCCTTGTCTTGGGCAAATGGACTTCCCTACAAAAATTGCATTGTTTCTACTCTCTTAAGACTGAATCTGAGCCAATACTGGCTGGAGTGCAAGTCTTGGGAAAAAAGATGATATTAGAAGATATTGCTTGGCTTTGCTGCTTGCTAGTTTTTAGAAAATTAAACCATTGCTTAGTCCTACACAGCTACGTCAGTGCTAAACCTCAAATTAAATCTGGACTGAAACGGCTTTAGATAATCTGACATCTATCAGTATCTGTCCAAGACACAATCTTATTTGTGACCAGAGGAGAATAAAGGCAATCTTTTGACTCTAGAAAAGCTTGCTGAAGGAATGACTTTGCAGCTGCTTGTATCCTGATAACCACAACTATTACATCTTTTAATTAGATATTTACAGCCCCTTGTCAGTATCCTTTGGTTCAACCCAAGCCAAATTAATCAAAAAGTAATTAGCTGGGTCTCTCCAAACAGATGGTTCATATGTAACTGATCCCTTGAAACTGGACCTGAAGTGACGCTTAGTTTTAGACCGTTCTCCTAAAACAGGTTGCAGATCAGAAAAATATAAAAGACTTGATCCATGTTTTTGCTTACCTGCAACTGATCAACCAGGGAAGAGTAACCCCATTTGATCCTGCCTGACTAATGTAGAGTCTATTCTACCCCAATCACACTTCTTGTTTTGTTAATGCAGTTTGATTCTGAAGCCTGCAATCACATCATGCCAGGCTTGTTTACATGCATATGAAATTCCTGAGATCCTTTCTCTAAGCCCTTCACTCAGAATATCACATCCTGAATCAACAATCTTGTTTATATGAGCAGCCCATTTAGCTGCACAAACAAGGCAATTCAGAAGCAGCTACTGGAGCAGCTTACTAACATTCTTAGCCGAGGACAGGTGAGATCAGAGCTTTAATTCTACCTAAACTTTTCAAAATACAGAGAAATCGATCTGAACAACCTGATCTGCATCTTTCAATGTTGGGAGAGCAACAGGCTGCAACTGAAACAGGGAGGATCATATATGATTTTTATGCAATGATTTACTCATTTCTACAGGTAGGCACAACTTACAATAGTAATGGGCGGGCTCCATTACAGCTGTAAATTGTGGGAAATATATATATACATCCCAGGAAAATATATATATCATCCCAGGGGGAAAAAATATACTGAGAGGTATACAGGTAGCTCTCAACTTACAATATGTTTAGTGACCGTTACAACGGCATTTAAAAAAGTGGCTTATGGCTGTTTTTCATTCTTATGACCATTGCAGCACTCCATGATCAAAATCTGGATGCGTGGGAACTGGTTCATACTTATGACGGCTGCAGTGTCCCAGAGTCATGTGATCATTTTTTGCAACTTTCTGACAAGCAAAGTCAATGGGGAAGTCAGATTCACTTAACAATCCTCTTATTAATTTAACAACTGCAGTGATTCACTTAACAACTTTGGCAGGAAAAATCATAAAATTGGCAAAAGTCACTTAACAACTGTCTCGCTTAGCAATAGAAATTTTAAGCTCAATTGTGGTCATAAGTTGAGAACCTCCTGTTCTGTTGGATTGTTTGATTTCTAAAAGCACAATCTGTTTAGTTCAGATGGCCAATGGACTACGGGAGATCAAGCATATAGACTACCCAACTAACTTCAGAAAGTAGAATGTTCTGAATTTGCACTGATTTGTGGTTACCTTTTAATCAGGCAGGAAACAGAGTCTGTATAAAAGCATTCTGATTTGTAATCACCTGCAAGAACATTTCTAACACCATCTCGTTCAGATAGTTCTTATCTGACAACAAACCGACAGTTCCATTCATAATTCAGCAGAATTTATTTTAATTTTAAAAAAGTTACTTTCATGTATAATTGAACTAGGTTTCAGCTTGTTTATTCTGGGCCATAAGGGGTGGGGGGGTGGCTATCTTCATTAATCCTTTAGTGGCTCAGTATGTTTTCAAAGCTTATATATTTGTTTACATCTTATATAAAGATAAAATGTTTGTTATAAGGGGCAAAAAAAACCCTTTTGGTATTCTAATTATTGTTGCCTGACTCACATTGTAGTTGGGAGGTCCTGTCCCGTCCTTGGAACTGGGTGGGGAATGTAGATTTTAGGAGTCTTTGTTTTTCTAATCCCATCAGCTCCAGCCTTCTGTGGGAGCTGTGGCTGAAGGCATTTTGCTTATGAACAGGATGGCCCAGTCATTCTGAATGGATTACAAAATCTCCATTTCTAAAGATTAGCCTCTGCAGGTTTCTGCTTGAGGCAGAAAGACTGGGGCTGTTTCTGCCTTTGTTACGATTTTTTTCTCCATTTCTCCTTTAAAGAAAATATTCTATCCTGCCTTTTTTTAATATTTCCCCCCAATATTTCATTGTTTGGGGGGGGGAGTACTGACTTCCTACACACTTATCAAGTCTTTCCCAAGGACCGGGGCAGGTAGATGTTGTTTGATGGTGTTAAAGGAATCATTTCAAGATGTAAATTGTTCCAGGTAAAGCTGCCTTTTGCAATTGACTGGTGATTTTCTCATTGTAGACACTGTTCAAGTGATGCTCCAGATGTTTTGGGACTGCACCCAAGGGACCTATTATTACTGGTACTACCTTTGCTTTCTTTTACCACAGTTCTATTGTATTTTGTGATTTTCTCCAGTTTTCTCTTCTCTTCTCTTTTGCTATACTGCAACATCCACTATCCAGACTTTTTTTGCCTTTCTTGTCAATATTTGTTAAGTCTGGACTGCTACGTGGTAGCTGCTTGTCTGTTGGATTATAAAGGTATTATAGCCGCCCACTCCCATAGACTTCCATAGACATCAAAACCCTCTAGTGCCTGGCCATTCTGTTTATTGAGAGAAGGAAGGGAAGCAGAAGCAGAAGCAGAAGAAACACAGGGCCAACATTTTATTGCTTGGGGTTTATATTATCCATAATGTTGGGCTTCAGAGAGAGCACTACAAATCCCTTAATAAATTTCTGAAGCTGCTTAATTATAATTGCAAATTCTGTTAGCTTGCTCAGGACCCCAACATCACATGACACAGGAGAAAGAATGCTTTAAATATGTTATTAATCCATTAGAATCTCCTGCTAAAATATATTACCAGAATGCATATCATATGCTCCCAGCCCTCCTCCTTCTCTATGTGTCAAACCCTGACAAATTTTAGTAGTCTCTACCATGCTGTCAATAGGTTGGGAACTTTGTTAACTCTTAGGTTCATTTATTTATTTAGCATATGGTTCATATATGGACTAGCACTATATATTAATATTTCACCTAGATCAGGGGTTCTCAACCTTGGCAACTTTAAGACTTATGGACTTCAACTCCCAGAATTGGGAGTTGAAGTCCACAAGTCTTAAAGTTGCCAAGGTTGAGAACCCCTGACCTAGATTAATAAAACAACAACAACAACAATAAAGTTGGAAGGGACCTTGCTCAGACAGGAAACCCTATACCATTTCGGACAAATGGCTGTCCAGTCTCTTCTTAAAAACTTCCAGTGTTGGAGCATTCACCGCTTCTGGAGGCAGATTAATTGTTCTAACAGTCAGGAAGTTTCTCCTTAGCTCTAGGTTGCTTCTCTCTTTGCTTAGTTTCCATCTGTTGCTTCTTGTCCTTCCTTCAGGTGCTTTGGAGAATAGCTTGACTCCCTCTTCTTTGTGGCAGCCCCTGAACATTGCTATTATGTCACCCCTCGTCCTTCTCTTCAACAATAAAATATAAATGTTAAAAAATTCTATCTTCAAATACCAATGTCTTGGCCACCTATTCATTGAAGCATAGCATCGTTTATATGAAAAAAAAAAAATCAGATATTGGATTGGTATATGCCTTCAGATTATGGCAGTCAGGATATGCGCTACAATTTGATGTGGGACCCTGCAGTTACACTTATACTATGCTCCATTTATATAGTGAGTCTAGGCAGACGCCATGTGCGGTGCGAATTCTATTCAGGATTGTCCATTGCTGGCATGGTCGTTTAAAGCATGGCACCTTTTTGTGGGGTCATTTACTGTATATACCTTCCAAGGAGTGGGGTAGTGGCCTAGTGGTGAAGGCGTTCACCTCCCACTTGGAAGGCTAAGAATTCAATCCTAGATACTGGCAGATGTTTCTCTATCAAGGAGCAAAGAGAAAATATTTGCTGCGAACTCTGTGTAGGCGTCAGGAAGGGCATCTGGCCAGGAAACGCTCAGCTTTATCCAGTTGCCCCAACTCTACCCAGAATTAAGGGATTACAGGGTTGTAAAAAGGGAGTATTTATATATCGTCTTATGTCTGGGGATTCATTGACCCCCATCTGGCTTTCCATTGGACATCAGTGTTAAAGTTGTTGGGTAAATATTGTGTAAGTACCAGTGGAAGCTCCCCAAATTTCTCTTAGGTTCATAAGCTACTAAGATTCCTCTTGATCATCAGCCTAACGACTTGTCCAAGATTTTAAACAGGGATGGGGAACTGTTGACCTACCACAAATTTCTATCTCTCCTATTTCCTCTCCTCTTTCCCTTCCCTTTTTTTCATTCATATTCCTTCTCTTTCTGATCCAAGTCCAAAATTGTTGGACCTAAAAGAGTCATCAATCTGTGCTCTGAGAATTAAGTTGTCCTATATGCTAGATTAGAAGAGATTTCTAGTTTTCCTGCTGATAGAGAGGCAGTTCATCCTTCACTTTCCTCGGCTTGTGATCTTTCCTTGCTGGGTGGGTTATAAAAAGAAACCTTTTGTACTGCCCAGTATAGAAGCCAAGCAAGCTGTAAGAACAAAAAACGCAGCCTTTGTTTGCTCGCTCCCTGCTCTTCGAATAATATGCATCTGGACTGATGTCTAAGTGGGTGGATTTTTTCCTTCCCCAGAGTAGGATTATAGTCCAAACTCCCTTCCTTTACTTGTAAGTGATCCAGGGGCAAGATGCCCCAGACTTTACAATGGCCAAATCCTTCTTGAAAATATTCCCTACTAGAAAGCTATTTGAGGTCTTTTTAGAGATGCATTTAGTCTTACAAATAGTGTTTGTGAAATTTATGTGCATCTGTGTCGTTCCAGGTGATGCATTTCTTTTTAAGCCATACGTAGCAATCACCTCATTTATACCTAAAATAAGCTCCAGGGGGGCCTTTTGAATACATGAGTTTTATCTCAGGTTCCATTTGATTTATTTATTAAATCACTTTATATGGCCTGGAACTCAGGAACAGAGGAAGCTTGCTTCTTAGGTCCCATTAAATCAGTGCTTTTCAAAGTGTCACCTTTAAGATGTGTGGATTTCAACTCCCAGAATTCCCCAGCCAGCATAAAGTCCACACATCTTAAAGTTGCCAAGTTGGAAAAATACTGCATTAGATGATGTTCTTTAATAGAGAGCATCTATATAGTATGCCCATTCAGTTGAACCTAGTAGAACAAGTAGAAAAAATACAGAGAGAGGCTGCTTCATACCATGAAGCCTATAGGGCAGGCATGTCAAACTAGCAGCCCGCGGATGGATCATACTGAAACCACGCCCACCCCATTGCCGGCAATGGGGAAAAAGTCACAATACGTCACACAACGTCGCGAGTTTGACATGCCTGCTATAGGGGAAAACTAAAGCTAAATTGTCTGAGGATCCTGATGGTTGTGACCTCATCTGGAAAGACTGAATATACAGTTTTAAGCCAGTTTTTCCATAATCACTTACTTTAATTTTTTTTAACACAACATTGAATTCCTGTTTACATAAAAGCAATACCATATCACATATTATACAATTCTCAAGTTATCCAGTATAAATTCTTTGCAGGGTTTCTAAAAACCCTTTCTGTCCTTTATTTCTCTTCCAACATGATATTTCTTTAGAAGGCATAAAGCGTATGATCCTATCCTACCAGTTTCAGAGGAAGTTTGAAAGCCTATTATACATCATATGGTGGCTTACACTATAGTATCTACTCTAGGACATGGGCAAAATGCCTTTTTTTGGATTCCCCCATGCAACGTGACCCTCTCTTCCTTGTGGCAGCCCCTCAGATACTGCTATCATGTCTCCCCTATTTCTTCTTTTCTTTAGACTAGCCAAACCCAAATCCTGCAGCCGTTCTTCATACATTTTAGTCTCCAGGCTTTTGATCATCTTAGTTGCTCTTCTCTGTACCCTGTTCACTGTTTCTTCTCTAACTTTCTATCACAGCTTCTGTACCATTTATTTATTTAAATATATTATAGCTGTCCAACTCCAATGAACTCCAGTCTCTTGTTCATCAATTCTGTATGACCTGATGGACATCATTTCTCCAGGATTGTCTATCAATGCTTATCAGGATCTATTCTATTTTTCCAGACAGGCATACATGTAATTGAATGTCCAAGTCTATAGGAGGAGAGCTGGCAGTCTCAGACTTTTTCTCCCAGAAGCTCTTTACTCACTACGCCTAGCTTTGCCTCCTGGTTTGGAACCAGGGCATAGCAATTCTGTCACTACCACTAGGAAGGCCTCCCTTGGTATGCACTTCCTTGTCTGCATGTGTGTTTGTGTTTGTGTGTGTATGAGAGAGAGAAAGAAAGAGAGACTCTCATAGAATGTGCTGCCTCTTGGTGATTAAGAGATAAAAAAATAAAAATGAAAGTCATTTCAGCAGTGCTATTTCTTGGCCATGTCATATAGAGGTTTGGGGCTAGACCAGTGGTAGGCAACCCAAAACACTGAAAGAACCACTTGGACCCGTTTCCCACCAAAAACAAAAGACTGGGAGCTGCAAAACCCTTTTGATATCTAAAATGAAGCTAACACTGCATATATCCTTTTTCACCTTTATTATAGGTGTATGTGTGTATATATATATATATATGTAGGTCTTTGGTTCTTCGGGTTTTCTCCCACGTAGAATTTGAAGTGTCTTGGCGACGTTTTGACGAAGTCCCATTCGTCATCTTCAGGCTGGTGCTTTCGGCTTCATGCTGCTGCTAGAAGCATGAAGCCGAAAGCACCAGCCTGAAGATGACGAATGGGACTTTGTCGAAACGTCGCCAAGACACTTCAAATTCTACGTGGGAGAAAACCCGAAGAACCAAAGACCTACATACAAACACCCGCGAAAACCTCAGAATACAGAATACAGAATATATATATATATATATATATATATATATATATATATATATATATATATATATATATATATATATATATATATATATATATATATATATATATATATATATATATATATATATATATATAATATATAATATATAATATATAATATATATATAATAATAATAATAATAATAATAATAATAATAATAATAATAATAATAATAATATATATGTATATATATGTAGGTCACCTGCGAAAACCTCAGAAAACACACACACACACACACACACACACACACACATATCATAAAGGTAAAAAAGAATATATGCAGTGTTATCTTCATTTTAGATGTCAAAAGGGTCTCTCTCTCCCTCCCTCTCTTTTTCTGCATTTGGTCTGCTAGTCCTCTTCCCCCACTCTTCTTTCTCTCTCTCTCTCCCTCCCCCCTCTCACCCCCCCTCTCCGATCTTCTGCTCACCTGACAAGCTGGCTTCAAGCTGTTCTCTAACAAGCTCAGGGGTAGGCAACCTCGGCTCTTTTATGACTCATGGACTTCAACTCCCAGAATTTCTGAGTCAGCATAGCTAGGCTAGCTAGCTGTCTTCTGCCCTTCCTGCTTCCTGCTTCCTGCAGAGACGCACCAAAGGGAGGAGCCCCGCCCAGTAAGCTTTTTAGCTCCTCGGAGAGCACCGTGAGTCCACTCTCTTTGTTTTTACACAAACACAAACACACACACACACACACAGAGAGAGAGAGAGAGAGAGAGAGAGAGAGAGAGAGAGAGAGAGAGAGAGAGAGAGAGAGAGAGAGAGAAAGAGAGAGAGAGAGAGAGAGAGAGAGAGAGAGAGAGAGAGAGAGAGAGAGAGAGAGAGAGAGAGAGAGAGAGAGAGAGAGAGAGAGAAGAGACAGAGAGAAGTAGGGAAGCGCAAGTGTCTCTTTCTGTCTCTGTCTCTCGCAAATGGCAGAGGAGGTTGGGAGCCACAGGGAAAGGCTCAAAGACCTGCATGCGGCTCTGGGGCCGCAGGTTGCCAACTTGTGGGCTAGATGATTAAGTCCTTCCCTGTCTGTTTGGGAGACAGACCAATCTCATCAGAGATAAACAATATCAAACTTCATTTTAAAAAAAGCAAATATAAAATCTAAATCTTCGAATCTTGCCAAGCCCAAAGTTATTTCTTAGAAATGAAGAGGGGCAATATTTCATTTTATGCACCACTTCCATTTTTTTTGAATAAGTTAGCACTGAGGAGAGGCAGTAAAGTTAGCAATTTCCAAATGAATTCATTCTAGGCATATGGGTGCCAAGCTAGGAAACATAAATACAGACTCTGATTTATTTCTTTTTATTTTATTCTCTTCAGTCTACCCCTTGTTTCATAACATTCAAATTAATTAAAAAGCTTTGGAGATCTTCGAAGCTTGATTGGTGCTTTTTGATATCTTGAAAAAAAGATTGCTCATCTGAGATTTTGGAGAATTTTACTTTTGTGGATGGCCCCACAGAGACGTCTTTGGCTTTTTATATGCAGTTCATGTGATCGAAATATTAAGAAGCAGACAAGGTAGCTGCTAACATTTCATCCAGTGTCAATTAGAGATTCAAGAAGAGAAAAAAAAGCCTGGTTATGAAGCCTTGTTATTTTAATTACCATTCATTCAGAGCTCTTATAATCTTTGCCTTTCAATCTAATTTGAATTTATACCAATAGCCTAAATGGAGGGAATGGATAGCAAAAGGTCAGGCTAGGTGTTCATGTATCACTGTATTCTTTGACAGTCCTTTAAAAGCTACTAATTGATGGGTTGGTTGCGATTGTGCTCTTTCTGTCACTACCCTAAAGAATCTGAAAACCAGCAAAAGAAGAAGCATCATGACTGAACTTTACAGTTAGAAAGTTTCAGCAAACACCATGACATCTTAAATGCTATGGAAAGGTGAGTGAAATGTCATGAACTACAGAACTAGTATTGAATGTCATGATTTGGACATAATATCCACAGTAACAGAGAAAGAAAGTCTCTGGATAACTTTCAGGGAACTGCTTTCTATAGACCAGTGTTTCTCAACCCTAGCAATTTTAAATATTGTGGACTTCAACTCTGTTGGAATATTCATGAATAGGAAGAGTCATGTGGTAACTCAGTCAGCCAATGTGAAGAAAGTGCTACTGAGTCTGTGCAAAAGGGTATTGTGTTAGGAGCTGGATTTCCAGTCTCAGGTTTGTCTCTGTATCTCTCTGTAAGAAATCTTCAATTGATTGGATGGAAGTCCAGAAAACAAACAACTGTTGCTATTTCAACAGCGGAAGCAGAATTTATTGCTTTATCTGAATTGTGTTCTGAAGTAACATGGTATGTACAGTTGTTGCAAGATTTAAATATTAATGTAAAAGAATCTGTAAAGGTATTTGAAGACAATGCTGCCTGTATAAAAATGGCAACTGGTGACAGGGTGAAGAACAGAAGTAAACATGTAGACATTAAGAAGTATTGTAATGTCAGGGAAGCTGTAAAAGGAAAATTGATTAGTTTACATCATTGTTCTTCTGAGGATAATTTGGCAGACATGATGACTAAACCATTGGGTGGTGTTCACTATGGAGAATGTATTAAGTCAATAGGTCTGATATCTCTTCCTGTCATGAAGGGAGCAGTGTTGGAATATTCATGAGCAGGAAGAGTCATGTGGTAACTCAGTCAGCCAATGTGAAGAAAGTGCTACTGAGTCTGTGCAAAAGGGTATTGAGTTAGGAGCTGGATTTCCAGTCTCAGGTTTGTCTCTGTATCTCTCTGTAAGAAGTATTCATTGAGCTATGTTGCTGTAAAGAAGAATGTATGGTATTGTAAATATTTTGATATGAATATAAAGAGGTTATTTTGAATCAGCTAAATGCAGTCAACTGTGAGAGCTTCTGATTTATTTTTCACCAACAGAGAAATTAAATTCTCTAACAAACTCCCAGAATTCTATTGACAGAATTGAAGTCCACACAGTTTAAAGTTGCCAAGGTTGAGAAGTCCACACAGTTTAAAGTTGCCAAGGCTGCTTTAGACCTTACAGCACCCATCCTCAAAATTTCACCCCTGAAATTCAATAGTATATGGCCAAAAGGCATCAGCACAATTTTCTGTAGATTTTTGTATTATCTATTAACAAAAACTTCCAACTCCCTGAAACTGGGAAGGGGATTAGGAATGGACAAACAATTAACCATTCATACTCACACTAGAACAAGTTCATCTATCAACTTGGTTTGATAAATAGGAGGAACCCAGATCTCCACAGTTCTGTAGAAAGCTAATAGGGTTAGTGTCACCTAACTCTTAGAAGTGAGGAAGTCATTTCAAAGCTATAACAGAATAAGTCTAGACCTTGGAGGTCTTCTAGACCAGTGGTTCTCAACCTTTTTAATGCCGCGACCCCCAACCAGTCGTAAGTCGAGGACTACCCAACCGGTCATAAGTCAAGGACTATTTCCCTGCCCGGGAGTGCCGCACATGCGTGGTGCCACCCCTTGCACCGGCTGAGGCATAGCTGGCAAGGGGCAGCGACGGCGCAGGGCGACCACTGGCTGGGCCACTAGCTGGCCCAGCCCAAAGGAGGTAAGGCATCCGCCGGGCCCCACATGCGCCAGCAACCCTCCCTGCACCCACCGCTGCTCCGCTAGCCTTACCTTGGCCACTGCCCATTCAGGGCGGCGGCCGGCAAGCCCAGGCGCTCCTGGGCGGCTGCAGCAGCGACGGCGCAGGGCGACCACCGGCTGGGCCACCAGCTGGCCTAGCCCAAGGGAGGTAAGGCACCCGCCAGGCCCCACACATGCCAGCAACCCTCCCTGCACCCGCCAGCCTCCCACCTCCCACCCCTGGCCCTCTTTTACTTACATTTTTAGTAGTTGCTCAGCAGGGAGGGGTGGAAACTTCCAGACAGCTCGCCTTTGCTGCAGACAACTTGCAGCACCGTTTGCAGACTGGGACTTTTGGCGGGCTAAGCAGGGTAGAGACAGCCTGGACAATTCCTATTGGCTTTTGAAAGCCAACAGAATTAGACTCTATTCAAGAGAGTCTATTCTATTGGCTTTCCAAAGCCAATAGAATAAGAGGGAGTAGCACAGCTAAGGAAAAGGGGGGAAAATGGCGGACTGTGTTGTTTGGCGACCCCAGTGAAATGGTCGTTCGACCCCAAATGGGGTCGCGACCCACAGGTTGAGAACCGCTGTTCTAGACTAACCCTCCATTCAAGCAGGAGACCCTATACCATTTCAGACAATGGCTGCCTAGCCTCTTCTTTAAAACCTCCACTGATGGAGCACTCATAACATCTGAAGGCAAGCTGTTCCACTGATTAATTGTTTTAATCGACAGGAAATTTCTCCTTATTAATGGGTTGATTTTTCTCCTTGATTAGTTTCAATCCATTTCTGCCTTCAGGTGCTTTGTAGAAAATAAATTGACCCCTTCTTCTTTGTGGCAGCTCCTTAGTTATTGGAATACTGCTGTCATGACACCCCTAGTCCTTCTTTTCACTAGACTAGACAGACCCAATTCTTGCAATTGTTCTTCATATGTTTTAGCCTCTAGTCTGCTAATCATCTTTGTTGCTTTTCTCTGCACTCTTTCCAGTGTCTCAACATCAAAGGACTGGTGCAACAACAGAACAGGTTCATCCCTTGGGTCCCATTAAATGACTTTGCTTCCTAGAAGGGACCCTAAGGAACCTGGTAGGATGAGCACAGTAATAGGAGATAGTTCCTCAAATAACCAGCTATATGCCATGCAGTGAGAAACGCATGGCATTTATTTAAGCAAATAAATTAAACAGACCATTGGGGAAGATGTATATGTATTACTTAAAGTCTCTTTCAAGAGCATTAAACAATTCATCACCCTCAACCTCTGGCTAAAGAGAAAACTGCCCTGAATATGAGATGGTGACTATTTTTAGAGAAGAAAGGCTACTCAGCAATGTTCTGAGCCAAGAATAAAATGTAATGAAGTGAAATGGAAATTTGTAAAATGAAGCAGTTTCTAATTGGGATAGCAAGATGAAAGAACAAAAATAACTATTATTAATTGCTCTTTGGGTTGTCTGATTATTGGATTTCTACCAGGGGTGCCAATTCCTAAAGAGCATCTTCTGTTCTACTAATGCCTCAGCCAAAATACAAACATGTACTGTACATGAATGAAGGCAAATATACATGTCTCAGGATAACGATGCGAAATCGACACCAACTCTCCACACGTTCTGAGTTTCAACAGAAAGCCTCCACCGTCACAGAAAAAGAGCTGCCTCAGGACATTAAATGGCAGAGTGAGAAACCACTGTAGTACCCAGCAAGCTAAACAACCAGACAGAAGGTATCTTTGTGAACAATTCAAGCATAATGGGTACCCGAAAGCATTTCTTACGAGTTGGCTGCTCAAAAAGCAACGGAGAGAAAACAAAGAAGGTAAAAGACCAACTGCCATACATAAAAAATATTTTAGAAGCAATAGAATGCAGCTGCCAAGATCTGCAAGTGGGCATTGCAGAGGCTGCCATACGAGGACAAATTATGTATTGTAAAGATCGTTTGGAGGTGGGAGATACTTCCAATGTAATCTACTGCATGGATTGCCCCTGAGACTATGTAGGACAAATGGGGAAGAAGATAACCACCAGATTGCAAGAAGAAAAGCAAATGACCAGACGAGGAGACCCAAACTCATTGGTAGCCTCACATTGCAATGAACAAGGACACACAATTAATTTTGCAGCAGTTAAGATCATTGGCCACGCAGCTACAAAGATAGCCAGGGAAAAGACTGAAGCCTGGGAAACAAGCCCCTTGTCAGTTAACAGGAGTGCTAAATTATCACCAGCCTATCAAATACTTAGGAGCCGAGGGCTTGGCAGCCCAAGGAAACGACAGGCCGGTCGCCAGCCATCAATACACCAATCAGCCAACAGGAAGGCACCTATTAAACACAACACATAGAATACCCCAAAGCATGTATTCCAGTAGAGAAATTCCCTCAAGATGGGCTCCAGCATGAGTCTGAAAGCTCAGAAGAATAATTATCTGGTCCCAGTGACCGACCCAAATTTGATTTCACATTTATTTATTTGATTTATTTTATTTGGGTTTGTATGCCGCTCCTTTCCGGAGACTTGGAGCGGCTAACAACATATAAACAACAAAAAAGTACAGTATAAAAAAAACCCAAACAAAGCTATCTAAAAAGTCAATTAAAAACACACATTCGATACAACAATCAACTACAATCATCCCCAGGCCTGCCGGCAAAGATGAGTTTTTAAATTTTTCCAGAAGGCCGGGAGAGTCGGAGAGACGCGGACTTCAGGAGGGTGCCACAACAGAGAAAGCCCTCCCCCTAGGGCCCGTCAGACGACATTGTTTTGCTGACGGGACCCGAAGGAGGCCGACCCTGTGCGCTCTCACCAGTCGTAGGGAATTATGTGGCAGAAGGCGGTCCCGTAAGTATATATATTGTGCATCCCTATATAAAAATGCTAGTGCTAAAAAGGAGAACTATCCAGATGAAATCAAGTTATATATGTGACCATTGGCCCAATCCACAATAGACCATAAAAAAAGGTAAAGGTAAAGAAGAGACTGGACAACCATTTGTCTGAAATGGTATAGGGTTTCCTGCCTGAGCAGGGGGTTGGACTAGAAGACCTCCAAGGTCCCTTCCAACTCTGTTTTTCTATTCTAGTCCCTGCGGATTTTACTCTGCTAGTCATTGTCGACTATAGGGGATGGTGCTCATCTCTGTTTCAAGGCTACTGAGCTAGCATTGTCTGAAGACATTTCCACAGTCATGTGGCCAGCACGACATCACGGAGCACTATTACCTTCCCACCGAAGTTGTACCTATTTATCTACTCACATTTGCATGCTTTTGAACTGCTAGGTTGGCAGGAGCTGGAGCGAGGATGGGGGATCACCCCATCACATGCCGCTCGGGTTTCAAACCTAAGCTGCCGGCTTTCCAGCTGAAAAGGCCAGCATCTTAGTGGCTGAACCACCATGCCACCCCTACAGTAGACTATGCAATAGTAACAATAATATTATAAGCCATTTTTGTTACTGAGTGGCATTGCCTATGAGCACAATCCTACACTATTTTCTTCCCAGTCCTGAAGCTTTCTCTCCTCTGCGTAAGGGAAAGTGAACTGAATATACTCTTTAACTAGCTTGCTTTTTTTCTTGTCACCTACCATCTGCATTTTTCTAGCTCCGATCTGGGCGCCCTGTTTTAATATCCTGAATCATTCCTTATCAGCACCAGATGGATTATTTCAAAGTGAAATAAGAAGAGTTCTTTTGAAAAGTTAAAAAATGATAATTCTAAGGCAGAGGGCAAAATAATTTCCTTGTTGCGCACAATTAGCTCAGCTATCACAGTTGACAAGTTGAAAGTTGTGAAGCCTTAAAATCTTCTCTGGGGATATTTCAAAATATTACATTAACTACATTGCTAAAATGATATCATCTCCCTTCTTTTTGTGTAACTTTGAATACTGAAATTATTATAGCTTCAAATCTTGCTTCATTGGAATGGAAAAAAACACAGGGAAGAGCCCGGGAACTTGTTTTTATACAATTCATTAGTTTAGAATGAATGTGTTATAAAATATTCTGACAGATAATGTAGTAGGCTGCACAGGACCTGTTTTTCATTTTCTTCTAGATAATTAATTGGAGGAAGAAATACTTATCTCCTAAAACATTATTTTTCAAATGTTATGATCGTCTCTTTCGTGATAATTGGAACTAATAGCTTTTCAGTGCTGTTCCCCAAAGAAAGTATTTACAGATTTTTCTGAAATTATTTATATACTATTTTTCTGAAATAATTAAGTATATCAGTATCTCTATTTATGGGCAGAAATATAATTTCTTTTTCTAAGTAATATCAATATCACACTCAGGCCCAAAACTATTTCAAAATGGAAATCACATTCTATACCATTTGTCCTATCAGATATCAAGCATGATGGTTCTAAGAGATATTAGCAGTCCAAGAATTTAGAATGATTAAATTCTGCTTCTTTGCATCTTTTTTCTTTCTTTTCTTTTCTTTAACTTTTTTTCCTTTCTTGAACTTTTAGCTTTCTTCTCAATTTCTTTTTCCTTCCTTTTTCTTACTTTATATAGTTGGTGTAGTTTTTTATCTTCCTTTTTATTTATTTTTTTAAACAAGATGTAAAAGGGCCAGCCTAGAAACCAGGAGACTGTGAGTTCTAGTCCCACCTCAGGCAAGGAAATTGCTGGGTGACTTTGGACCAATCCATCTCGGTCCAAACTCCCTCACAGAGTTGTTGTGAGGAAAATAGGAGGAAAGGACGTCGTAATTACCTTCATTTGAAATACTTACAAAACAATAAAGTAGAACAAAAGTTTTAGTTCCGTCTTAGGCATGAAAGCTGGCTGGGTGACTTTGGACCAATCACAAGGAGATGTGAGTTCTAGTCCTGCCTTGGCATGAAAGCTGGTTACTTACAAAATAATAAAAGTGGGATAAAAATCTAAAAATAAATGAAATAAAATAAAATATAACTTACCAGTATAGCGAGCTGGCTAAAGGAAGACATGGAAGCAGCCAATGTGAAGACTCAAGAACTCTTCACAGTGTACAGAGTCTATTTCCCAGAGACTATAACTAGCTAGAAAGAGGCCAGTTGGAGTCTGCTGAGTGTCAAAGCTGCTGTCCTAGATGAATCCTAAAGGACACCAGGAGTACTTCAGTAAGATGGCACCCAAAGATGAGCAACAGTCATTGGTGGAAGATCAAGCAGAGACAATGCCATGGCAATGCAAGACTCTGCATAGTACTATTGACAAGCAGTTGATATGGAAAGAGACATTAGGACATCCTACTAATGGCTGGAAAAGGCTGGAGAAAAAGACAGCACTGAGGCACTGATCATAACAGCACAAGAACAAGCACTATGTACTAGATCCATAGAAGGATAGGTCTAACAAACTAGACAAGATCAAGGGTGCAGACTATAGAGAGAGGCCTCAGAGACAGTCCAACACATAGGGCAGGCAGGAACCACATACACTGAATGGTACAAACAAGTAGCTGGTATTGTGTACAGGAACATCTGTACAGTGTGGACTAGATCCTCTCAAGTTTAGATGGGCCCTTCCCCAGAAGATTATGGAAAATAACAGGGCTAAGATTCTGTGGGACTTCCAGATCCAGACAAGCAGGCAGGTACTTACCAATCAACTAAATATGGTTGTTGTTGTGTCCTGAGCCTGCAAAAGCAGGCTCAGGACGTTGCATTGGTCCTTGGCATTCCAAAAGCTGCCCGGGACCAGACAGAACGGCACCAACCTTGTGCACATGCGCATGGCGCGAAAACGCTCTGTTCCATTGGTTGATGTTGTCTGGGTTTCTGGCCATATAAAAAGGCTTGCATGGCTTTTGTTTTTGCTTGGGTGTTGTTAGAAGGAGAATAAATAGTTGCTCAACATCGCCATGTGTCTTCATCATTCGCACGCGAATGAAGTACACAACACTGGCGATGAAGGTGGGATCCTTTGCAAGCTGAAATAAGCGTTTTAAGGACTTACCTTGGAAGTCCTGAAGAGGGGAAGACGGCGTCTGAATCAGCGTCCCAGCCTGCAAGTATAGCGTCATTGGAGGGTGAGCTTGGCTAAAGGACCCTTTCCCCAAACAGCAGTTTGCAGAGGAGCGAGTGGTGAAGGTCGTAATAGTATGATGGCAAAGATTGGCCGTTTGTCTGATTTTGATGTCTCACACCCAGAGAGATGGAATTCCTACGTAGCAAGGGTAGAAAATTACTTCAGAGTAAATCAGATTGGAGAAGACGGCTTGAAGGCTGCAATTTTGTTGTGTGTCTGTGAACAGGAAGCTTTTGAAATTGCAGAGAATCTGGTGGCCCCTGCACCTCTGGAGTCAGTAACATATACTGATTTGAAGAAAATGTTGAAGGAGCACTTCCAGCCAAAGTTATCTGTTATTGCTTGGAGGCACGCATTCGAGCAGAGAGACCAGAGGCTGGGTGAATCTGCTGCAGAGTTTATTGTGGTCTTAAGGCGAGCAGCCAGACCTTGTGAGTTCAAGGATCTGGAAGAGAGGCTGCGAGATTGCTTCATATGTGGTTTAAGGAACAGAGACTTACAACAGAAGATTTTTGCAAAAGAAGATGTCTCTTTCCAAGATGCGCTACGAGAGGTGACAGCTGAGGAAGCAGCAGGCGGGGTTGTGAAGGCCTTACGGCTCACCAAGAACCCTCCAGACACAGCTACCATCCATCAAGAGGATGCTCAAGAAGGATCAGAAGTGGATCCTGAAGAGGAGGTTGACAGAATTCACCAGCCAGCTGAGAGAAGGCAGAAGGGACGTCCGGTCAAGGCCCCAGCATCTCTTCAATGCTTTGGGTGCAGAGGATGCCACAAGCGAGTCGACTTCAGATTTCACTCAGCCATTTGCAGGGCGTGTGGCAGGCAGGGCCACATTGCATCCATCTGTTTGGGTCGCCAGAAGGTTCAACCTCAGGAAGAATTGCTTCAGAAAGGTACTAGGGTCCCCAGCCAAAACAAGGTGGGTTTCTGTGCATCGCGCAGGAGTATTCTAAGAACAAGGTCACACAAGCCCCTTAAGAAGAAACTTTCCATTAACGTAAGGTTGCAAGGGGTTCCCCTATCAATGGAGTTGGACACTGGCTCCGCTCTCTCAATTATTTCAATTAACACATTCAAAAGGATATGCAGCAGCAGTGGCATTCGAGTTAAACTCAGGCCGTCAAACCTAATACTTACTGATTTTCAGAATTCTGTGGTGTGTGTTAAGGGGGAGGCCGCCCTTAGAGTACAGCATAAGGATTTTGAAGGTCCCCTAGATGTGGTGGTTGTTGGGGGTGAACGTACGAGTCTTATTGGACTCGATTGGTTTGAGGCTCTAGGAATCCAGGTAACTGGGCTGCACCATTTGCAAACGTTGAGCCTTGCGGAAGTCTGCAAGGAGTTTGCAGATGTGTTTAGTTCAGAGCTAGGATCCTACAAGGGGCCTCCCATTTTGCTACGGTTAGACCCAACCATCACGCCCATCAGGGTTAAGCCTAGGAGGGTATCTTTTGCTCTCAAAGGCAAGATTGATGCTGAGCTGGACAAATTGCTCCAGCAGGGCATTCTAAAACCTGTGGATTCTAGTCCATGGGAAACCCCCATAGTAACGCCTCTAAAGGCTAATGGGGACATACATATATGTGCAGACTATAAGTGCACACTGAATAAGGCGCTGCAACAGCACGCTTGTCCAGTGCCTGTAGTAAGTCACATTCTAGCCTCCCTCAAGGGGGGGCGCATTTTTGTGAAGCTTGACCTGGCACAGGCCTATCAACAGTTACCTGTTGATGAGGCAGCTGCAGAGGCCCAGACTATTGTAACTCACAGGGGGCCCTTCAAGGTCAAGAGACTGCAATTTGGGGTAAATGTAGCCCCTGGCATATTCCAAAGTGTCATGGAGAGCACACTTCGAGGTATTCCTGGGGTCTGTCCATACTTCGATGACATCCTCATTGCTGGGGAGTCATCTCAAAATTTAGCAGAAAGACTAAGGGCTGTCTTGCTCGTTTTCGAAAAGCAGGCTCCTTGGCAGTGGACTAAAGTCCATGAAAAAGTTTCAATGAGGTTAAAGCCTTGCTTACTTCTAATGCTGTTTTAGCACATTTCAATGAGCAACTGCCTGTTTGCATCGCATGCGATGCATCTCCTTATGGAGTGGGAGCCGTACTTAGCCATCTGAAGGCTGATGGGACACAGGTCCCTGTGGCCTATTACTCAAGGACTCTGTCTTCTGCAGAGCGAAATTACGCTCAAATTGACAGAGAAGCCTTGGCCATAGTGGCTGGCATTAAGAAATTTCATGATTTCTTATATGGCTGCCATTTCACGGCCTTTACTGACCATAAGCCTCTGCTGGGTTTGTTTACCACTAACAAACAGACTCCACATATTATTAATTAAGGCTTTTTGGATAAAAATATGGTGGATTCTTCAAAATATTTTGAGAAAGCGTATTGAGTTTGTACCACAGTTGTTTTTGTTGGGTATTACAAAGGACTGTTCCACCATAGAGACTAAGTTGATTTTGAACTTGACTACAGCTGCAAGACTGTTGGTGGGACAATATTGGAAGTCATCTGAAATACCATCTATTGAAGAATGGACGTTAAAAGTTACCCATCTTGTTGAGATGGCCAAGATTTCGGCATACCTGAAGAACCACTCAAATGAAACATTTTTGATGGACTGGAAGAAATGGATTGATTATATGCAAAAGAAATATCAGTTGAAAGAATTAGATTTGATATATGGTTAAATAGTTTAACATAGTAGTTTAGTGGGGTTTCTTGCGTTTTTACCCTGTATTCATTCTGGGAAGCCTGGGGGGGAGGGGGGAGGGAGATAATATATATTAGTTTATGTTTCTCAACTGTAGTTGGGGGTTTAAGGGTTAGATAATTTTTGTAGGATGCTCGGGAGAATTTTAGTTAGCGCTACGAATGGTGAGGAGGAGGAGCGAAAGTACAAGAGGAGTGGGTTGCTGGAGGGTGCTGTGGAGGGGGGTTCCGAGCAGCTATTTGTATTGTTTTCTTAATATGTAATTTGTTTGTTCTCAGTTGAGTTAATATGTTATTACGTTATAATTGTTAAAAGTTTTTAAAAAATTTAATAAAAAAATTAAAAAAAAAAAAAGAAATTTCATGATTTCTTATATGGCTGCCATTTCACGGCCTTTACTGACCATAAGCCTCTGCTGGGTTTGTTTACCACTAACAAACAGACTCCACATATTATCTCTCCTCATATGCTGAGATGGTCCATTTTCCTGTCAGCATATGACTATACTTAACTTCACAAACCAGGAAAAGAAATGGGTTATGCAGATGGCCTGAGCAGATTACCACTGAACCAATTAGAGCCAGATTCTGCTCCAGCCATTAATATTCTGTCAATTCAAGAGTTGCCTGAGTCTCCTCTGAATGCTAGGGATGTGGCTGCAGAAACTGCCACTGATCACACGCTTACACGCGTGCTGACACGGGTGTTGTCAGGATGGCCTGACAAGTGCCCAGATACTGAGTTCCAAAGCTTCTGGCACAAGAAGCATGAGTTTTCCACTTTCAAGGGTTGCCTGTTATGGGGCAGCAGGGTAGTGATCCCAACCTCATTGAGGTCTAGAATCTTGATCTCTCTGCATGAGGGACATCCTGGTATAGTCAGGATGAAAACGCTTGCACGCAGCCATCTTTGGTGGCCTGGCCTCGATGAAGCCATTGAGGCTCAGGTGCAGAGGTGTCAAGTGTGCCAACAGTCCCGGCCTGAAATGCCTCAGGCCCCAGCACATAGGTGGGAGGAAACTCAAACCCCATGGTCTAGGGTGCATATAGATTATGCTGGGCCCTTTCAGGGACAATTCTTCCTGGTTGTTGTTGATAGCCATCCCAAGTGGCTAGAGGTTGTTCCTGTTTCCTCCACTACTACTGCCAGGACCATCCAGGTGTTGAGAGGAATTTTTGCATCACACGGTCTTCCAGATGTTCTGGTTTCGGATAATGGCCCTCAATTTACCTCTTCTGAGTTCCAGGCTTTTCTTCAGGCCAATCTGATCCGGCATGCAACATCAGTTCCCTTCCACCCATCCCCCAACGGACTGACAGAGAGAATGGTGTGCATCACCAAAGATGCCCTCAAGAAACTGACTTGCGGTAACTGGCATCACAGGTTAGCAGATTTCCTTCTTGCACACCGCACCACACCATGCACAGCCACAGGGAAGAGCCCTGCTGAACTCTGCTGGGGTTACCACCTTATCACTAAACTGGACAGGTTGCACCCTGACCAGGTGTCACAACCGCGGGCACCTAGGAGACTCCAGGTGGGCGATCCGGTTTGGGCATGGAACTATGGGCCTGGACATCTCTGGGTCACAGCTGTGGTCTGCAAGGTCTCTGGGCCATTGTCATACGAAGTTGCCTTGGGTGACGGCTGCGTTCTTCGCAGACACATAGATCAACTGCATTGGAGACTGGACTCTCATCCTTCCACTCCTGGCTCTGCTCTGGGGGGGGGGAGGAGGACCATAATATGCATTCTGGGTCACAGTTTCCCAGGTCTAACAGGGCCTCACTAGCTGCTACTGAGGCTGTTGGGAATTCATCCCAAGGTTCTGCAAGTGCTCCTAACAGGAATTCGCTGGATAGGGGATCATCCCACACATCCATAATTAGGGAGTCACACCGGAGTATCCACATTATTCACATATGTCAGATAGTGCTCCAGGGAGACTGACCGGGGGTACCCACACAAATCACAAGTAGCAAAAGAAAAGGAATTCCATCAGGAGCACTTGCCAAATTCCGCAATTGCTCCCAAAAGGAGGTCTCCAGCAAAAGGGGTTGCCAGGGAGGCGACTCCTGACTCTGGCACCTGGGGCACGTGCTTGGGGGCCACAGAGTACTGGGGCACTTCCGCTACCCAGCCCTCTCCATCTGCTGGCCTTGGGCTCGAGGGACAGTGTTCCCAAGAGGGGTCCATTGTGGATTCGGGGACTTCCACTCCTCCAAGGTATGCTGGGTTAGACTTAGAGGGTCCAGCCAGCCAGCAGCTGGGCAGGTCAACCGGGTATTTGGGGCAGCAAAGTCCTGGCCTGCCTAGCCTGGTAGGCGAGCAGGTAGGCCAGGCACCCTCACCAGGGTCATCTGGGAATTTAGGGCAGCAACATCCTGGCCTGCCTCGCCTGGTAGGCGAGCAGGTGAGCCAGGCAATCTCTCCGGGCATTAGAAGGTTGCAGCGGGCCAAGTGCCCACTCAAACATCTGAGAGACTTTGTGAAGTTGCTGTCAAATCATGAGGGACCTGTTCATGAGGCCCCTGAATAATGGGAGCAACTCATGGGTATTATTTTTTTTTAATTTTGGATACATTTATTGTATTACTAAAGATAGAAAGGGGTTTGCCTGAGGGCAGACTCGAGTATTCCACACTCATTACATTTGATTAATGAAACTGTATGACACTCTTCCCAATGCATGGCGTACATGTGAGTGCGCAAAGTATGTTCCATCTAGGGGGGAAGGGTGTTGTGTCCTGAGCCTGCAAAAGCAGGCTCGGGATGTTGCATTGGTCCCGGGCATTCCAAAAGCTGCCCAGGACCAGACAGAATGGTGCCAGCCTTGTGCACATGCGCATGGCGTGAAAATGCTCTGTACCATTGGTTGACATTGTCCGGGTTTCTGGCCATATAAAAAGGCTTGTGTGCCTTTTGTTTTTGCTTGGGTGTTGTTAGAAGGAGAATAAAGAGTTGCTCAACATCGCCATGTGTCTTCACCATTCGCACGTGAACAAAGTACACAAGAGTTGTAGTAGGCAAGGAGCAGTAGACAACAGTGGTGATAGATGTAGCAGTGCCAAAGGATAGCGACACCAGGAAAAAGGAATATGAGAAGATGGAGAAGTACCAGGGCCTGAAGGCAGAACTAGAGAAGATGTGGAAAGTAAAGGCCAAAGTGCTCCCAGTGGTAGTAGAAACTGGGAAAGTGGCTCCAGCAGATCCCAGGAACAACATCGGAGCTCTCTGTGCAGAAGAATGCAATGCCCAGAACAGCTAAGACACCTTTCCAGCTTTGTGGATTGGCGGGAGCGGCAAGCACAGATATCTGCTGCTCACACAAATAGAGCTGTGTGTGCTAGCCATTTCCGCGGCCCAGTTCCGAACTGGCCATGGCCTGGTATTGAGCTGCAGCTCAGGGGATTGGAGACCTCTGAGCTAAAATACTAAGCAGTATCTTCAGACTCCCAGACCTCTATTAAAGGACCTCTGAGATTGAGGAAGACATTCACCACCCATAAGAATGAGAAGGGATTTTTAAAAATTATTTTATATAGATGGAATGGCAGAATCTCAGGGTACAGATCCTTGTCTGCTTAGCAGATCCATTAATAATAACAGAAACAAGTTATTAATAAAATAATTGGCAGACCTCCTCTCAAGATGAGATTAAATTTTAGCCTTTGAAACTGAAGATCTATTAATGGTAAACAGGAGGTCATCAACCAAAGAATTGAATTCTGCTAAGGTGTTTTCAGTGAGATTGCATTTTAAAGGCAGGATAATGTACATATTGAATTTGATGGTTTGACAACTTGGTATTCAAAAATATATTACACACCTTTTTACTCAGTAACTTCTGACTCAGTTGCTTTTTATGCCCAGGGTTATATTCAACGTTTCCTAACTGGATGTCTTCCAAACATGTTCTGTCTGCAATTAGCAAATTTCCCAATGGATATGGAAAGACCAAGACTGGGAAACGCTGCCAGGTGCTGTGTGAGTGTCATTTTCACAATTTTCTCTAAAAAAAGTATTTAGGTTAAAAGTCACTTCTAGATACAGTACCCCAGAATGCTTTAATTGGAGATGGAGCAGCTTAAGCTTTTTATTACTAAGGTGACCAACTTTTTTACAATGAAAAGGAGGACACAAATAAATTGAAGAAAAAAATATCGTAAATAAAAGAAACATTTTATTCATTGCAACAATAATACAGACAGCTTGCATGTGCAAAGTTTGCCGGTCGGGTGTTTTGGCGCGCTCAGCAGCAATTCCTATTGGCTTTCGAAAGCCAATAGTGGGAGTAGCACAGCTCATGCAAAAGTTGAAAAAAAACCCATTAAAAAAAGGTGCCGGAACGCCGTTCTGAGCATTCTATGAGGGGGAAAAAAGCCCTGCAGATTAGTCTTCAAATATCGAAAAGGAGAACATGTAGAAGGACACTTTTTGAGGGAGGACAGAACCTACTAAAGGAGAACTGTCCTCCCTAAAGGAGGATGGTTGGTCACCTCATTATTACCTATGAACCTTTTCCTCTAAAAATGCTTTAAAATGCTACCTTATTCCATTATTCTGGCTGAGGAATTCTGGGAGTTGAAGTCCACAAGTCTTACAGTTGCCAAGTTTGAAGACTCCTGGTTTAAACTATTGCCCTTAGACTGGGAAGATCCAATAAAAGTTCTACTTGAATAACGAAGGTCATTGAGTGAGTTTGTGACCATCACTCTCAGCCTAATCCACTCAACAGGAGAGTTTATATGGGTTCGCTGACTGGATAAAAAGCAGACTTATAAACCCAATAAATAAATAAACATCATTCTCAGGAGTGAAGTCCTATTTCCTTGCCTATGAAATGAAAATGTTATACCCTCATATGGTTGATTTAATGGATTTTAATTTCATGAGACATTGTTTAATGAGCTATGAATTAATATATTCATGAAACTGACAAATTGCCTAAATTCAGCAAGGCCAGAACAAAAGTCCATCTAGTTTAGCTTTCTCTCTCCAAAAATAGCACTTGGAAGCATATTCGGAATATAATGAATTAGCTCTAATTATAATGACTCCAATATATTTTTGGGACATTTGAATGCAGTCAATGTTGAAATTAATGCCTTGCTGATTATGAGTTGATGGTTCCCTCTAAGTGGTTTTGCCCAGAAGTAATGGGCAATCACTGCTTCTCACCAAATGAATAAAGACCTGGAGATTTCCATCTCCCCATTCCCACAAGGTGAGTTCCCATGTTACTAACTTAAGAACTACAATGATTCACTTATCAACAGTGGCAAGCAAGGTCACAAAATGGGGCAAAACCCACTTAACAAATATTTCACTTAGCAACATAAATTTTGGGCTTAATTTGTATTTGTAGGTTTAGGAGTACCTGTACATATATGCCTGCATCCCTTAAACCAGGGGTAGGCAATCTTGGCTCTTTTATGACTCGTGGACTTCAACTCCCAGAATTCCTGAGCCAACCAGGCTGAGGGGAAAGGGAGAGGTTTCCAAGCTGAGCCATGCTGGCTCAGGAATTCTGGGAGTTGAAGTCCACGAGTCATGAAATGGCCTAGGCCTAGGCCAGAGGTAGGCAACCTCGGCTCTTTTATGACTGGTGGACTTCAACTCCCAGAATTCCTGAGCCAGCATGGCTCAGCTTGGAAACTCTCCCTTTCCCCTCAGCATGGCTGGCTCAGGAATTCTGGAGTTGAAGTCCACAAGTCATAAAAGAGCCAAGGTTGCCTACCCCTGCCTTAAACCAACCTGCTGCCCTCAGCCAACATTGAAGATAAATTCTCAGTTTGACATGTCTATAGAGATTCTCAATCATCCAGGTCATGGCTGTCCCAAAGTTGTTTTTCCAAAAGGCAACTGGACTTTTTGGGGGTTTTTTCTTAAAAACATTTCACTTCTCATCCAGGAAGCTTCTTCAGTTCTAGCTGAATGATGGGGAATGGAAGGGTTTATATTGTTTGCAGTCATCTGGTTGTTTAGCATTCTGAGAGATGTTGAAGCCATTTGGGGGTTTATCTGTATCCTCAGAGTCACCTGAGTCAGAGTGCAAATGAGTGTGGGACTGTTGAAAGGACTGTGTTGTTAAGAGGAGATAGGTGACATCATATCCCTCTCCCTCGGTTGAGAGAGGGCTGTTCAATTTTAACATAAATACAGGTAGTCCTCGACTTACGGCAGTTCGTTTAGTGACCGTTTGAAGTTATAACGGCAATTAAAAAAAGGGACTTGTGATCATTTTTCACACTTACGGCCAATGCAGCATCCCCATGGTCACGTGGTTTACATTCAGATGCTTGACAATTGGTTCATATTTATGACGGTTGCAGCATCCTGGTGTCATGTGATCACCTTTTGCAACCTTCTGACAAGCAAAGTCAATATAAGAACATAAGAACATAAGAAGAGCCATGCTGAATCAGGCCAAAGCCCATCGAGTCCAGCATTCTGTGTCACACAGTGGCCCACCAATTGTACATGGGGATCTTGAGCAGAAAGAGAAGGCAAAACCCTCCCTTTCCCTTGACCCCCAACAAATGGTACTCAAGGGAATCCTGCCTGCCTCAACCAACATAGAGGCGGCACATGGACATCCGTTTTAATAACCACCGATACACTTGGCATCCATGAATCTGTCTAACCCTGCCTTGAAGCTGTCAAGGCTGACAGCTGCCACGACCCCTTCTGGAAGTGAATTCCATAAATCAACGACCCTCTGGGTGAAGAAATATTTCCTTTTATTTGTCCTCACTTTCTTAGCTATGAGCTTTAGGGAGTGCCCCCTTGTCCTGGTATTGTGTGATAGAGAAAAGAATTTTTCTCTATCCACCTTTTCTATCCCATGCATGATTTTATACACTTCGATCAAGTCACCCCTTAAACGCCGTCTTTCAAGGCTGAAGAGACCAAGGCGTTGCAATCTGGTTTCATAAGGGAGGCGCTCCATTTCCTTGATCATTCTTGTTGCCCTTTTTTGCACCTTTTCTAGTTCCATTATATCCTTCTTGAGGTGTGGTGACCAGAACTGTACACAGTACTCCAAGTGTGGTCTCACCATCGATTTGTACAGAGGCAATACAACACTTGCTGACTTATTTTCGATTCCCTTCCTAATCATGCCAAGCATGGAATTTGCTTTTTTTACTGCTGGGGAAGTAAAAGTCAATGGGGAAGCCAGATTCACTTAACCACCATGTTACTCATTTAACAACTGCAGTGATTCGCTTATCAAATGTGGCTGGAAAAGTCATAAAATGGGGCAAAACTGACTTAACAAATTTCTTGCTTAGCAACATAAATTCCATTGTGGTCGTATCTCTAAGACTACCTGTATATCTATGTTAACTATATAAAGGGAGAGGTTTTCGTTCATGTTTTCCTTTTCTCTTACATCGCAAACACTGGGCTGAACCAAGAGAGCTGGACTTTTCCAATTGCTTTCTCTGAGAGATTAAAAAAACAGGAGGGCCTGAAGTATAGAAAGTGAGGTATAGCGGTGCTTGAAATGGCAATAATTAGGATTTCTTATTGCTTTGGACTGGGTCAGGAAGCATAAGGAACAAAATGTACAGCTGAATGCACACAAGGAAGGACTTTTGAAAATCTGAGGCCCCTGGTTTACTGTGTTTCATGCCCATCAGAATGGCTTGGGAGGAAAAAAAAAAAGTAAATTATTTCCAAATTTTCATTTCAGCCATTTGCTCACATGAGTTTCTCCCTGCTTTGAAAACTAAAAGCAACATATTTTTTGTTGAACTCCAATCTCTGAATGATCCAGTCTTGTTCTGGTCCAAAGAAGGTGTGATTATTTAGGCAAGGAGGACCATGGGAAAGGAAAATAGAAGAGGATCTGTCTGTTTAGAGATAATTTACTACAACTGCTTTCTGGCTGTTGCTAGTAGCTTACCAGAGCTTCCAAGAGGATTATACCCGTGTTTCCCCGAAAGGAAGAAGTGTCTTACTTTCTTTTTATCCCCAAAAGCCCCACTATGTCTTACTTTCGGGGTACGGCTTATATTGATTGGAAAACAATTGTCAGTTTTATTTTAAGTATTTTAAGTATATTAAGTATTTTAAGTATTTAAGTATTTTAAGTATTTAAGTATTTTAAGCAGGAGGCGGAAGTGGGCAGGAGTAATATGTCTTACTTTCAGGGTACAGCTTATATTAGCCGACCCCCTGAAAACCCCGATACGTCTTACAATCGGGGGTGTCTTACTATCGGGGAAACACGGGTAGGAATGTGGCCTCTTCTCTGCAGAAGATTTGAATCACTGAGAATCGTGCGGCATTGAAGGGGAATGGAAGATTCCCTTCAGAATTCTTAGAAATATCTCCTCCATCTTCATTTCTTTTCACCCATTCTTCTTTTATAGTACAAATTCATCTGTTTCCATGACTACGGAAATCTGTTTTTCTTTTTTTTTCTTTTTTACAAATACTTGTCCAACCGTTCTTGGATCCAACAATGGATTCACACTTTAAGTAGTCTGAATATATATGTAAATGTTACTGTGCATTCTGAGAGAGGCCTGGAGGTTTAAAGGTTGGAGAAAATGGCTAAGGATAATCCCCAGGGGAACAATTTTCCATTTCTAATAAAACTGCAATAAAACAAAATTACAAGTAGTCCTCAACTTACGGCCATAATGCAGCCTGCCCATTATAGTCGTAAGTTGTGATGGTCGTAAAATAGGCCATCCTGTAGCAATAGCAATAGCACTTAGATTTATATACCTCTCCTTAGTTCTTTATTGCCCTCTCTAAGCAGTTTACAGAGTCAGCATATTATGCATATTACAATCTGGGTCCTCATTTTACTGGCCTCGGAAGGATGGAAGGCTGACTCAACCTTGAGCCAGTCAGGATTGAACTCCTGGCAGTGGGCAGAATCAGCCTGCAATGCTGCATTCTAGCCATTGCGCCTCACCTGATTTTATGACCCTTTTTGGCAGTGGTCATAAAGGGAATGCTATGGGACTGCCTTCTGCCACATACTTCCCTTCGACCGGTGAGAACACACAGGGTCGGCCTCCTCCGGGTCCCGTCAGCGAAACAATGCCGTCTGGCGGGTCCTAGGGGGAGGGCCTTCTCTGTTGTGGCGCCCACCCTCTGGAACCAACTGCCCCCTGAAGTCCACGTTTCCCCCACTCTCCCGGCCTTCCGGAAGAATTTGAAAACTTATCTATGCCGGCAGGCCTGGGGATGATTGTGATTGTGTCTGTATGATGAATGTGTTTGGGGGGTCTTTTAAATGCTTTGTCGACTCGGTTTTTGGTTTTTAAATGCTGTGATGTTGTTTTTTGTTCATGTTGTTAGCCGCTCCGAGTCCTTTGGAGAGGAGCGGCATAAAAAATCCAATTAATAAATAATAAATAATAAATGGTTGTTAATTAGATTAGATCTTTATTGTCATTTTTTCCTGTGGGCACAATGGCACACATTAAAAGTGAAATTTAGTTGCTTCCTCTCAAACTGTACACATACACAACACACATTTAAAACATACTATATACAACATATGTATAGACCTACATTCTTACATATAAGTAACATATAAATAGTAATCACTGTTCATCTTGCATACATAAGGGAAGGAGGAAGCTTTAGAGTTCACAAGGTTAATGCTGTATGGAACAAAGCTATGACTGAATCTGGATGTTCTGCTTCAGATACCATGAAGCCCCCTCCTCCCAGAAGGTAACAAGGAATTGTTCCCAATGGGGCCCTTTTGCTGAAAACTGGAACTAAATGCTGGTTTTCGGCAATAATGTGGTAAATTATGATAACAAGACTGCAGGATGCTGCAATTGACTATAAATGTTGGCTGGTTACTGAATGCCTGAAATGCAGTCATGTTACTGGGGGGGGGGGCTCAGCTATCGGAACTTCAGAACCAGGTTATAAATATCTTTTGAGGGGTCCATCAAAACTTCAAATGGTCACAAAGTGAACTGTTAGGACTATACCTGTAGTCTTGTTCTCTAAACCTCATGAATAAATCTCATTGGTTTCAATACAGCTAGGTTGCAAATAATGCAATTCATACTTGGTTTAGTGTGAATTGTAAATTGATACCAGGTTACATTTAATACAACCCAAAATTCAGCTAATATGAAAATAGTATGTCATGGTTCCGACAGATGAAACTCTTCAAAGAACTTTGAGGCATTGTTTACCTTAAAGAATCTTTATTCGAGTAGCATAGTTTCGGCACGTACATATAGCAAAGCTAAAATCAGAATTCCCCTCCCCTGAGCACATAGTATCAAGCACAATTCCCTCCTCTAATTAACAATCATAAATCACATTCTCCAATTAGTTTGAAATGCAGGCTTTCCCTCCTGTTCTCCATCCCTCCATTTCTTATCATCTCTTATTTCAAAAAACCTTGATTCTCCCACTATTACAATATTGTTATGTCTAACTAACTCCATAGACATTCCTCCTCATCCCCCCCCGTATCATCTAATTCCAACTCTAATTCTAAAAGTAAACCATAAGAAGGAAAATGGTTGCATCTCCATATGTTGTCAAAGCAAGAACAGCCGATGTTAACAGTGTTGACATCATACATGTGCCATTCACATTAGCACATGAACACAGTTCACTGGGACTTTAGATACTGCTAATCTTCATGTGAGCAATAGAAACAGAAGAGAAGAGAAGAGAAGAGAAGAGAAGAGAAGAGAAGAGAAGAGAAGAGAAGAGAAGAGAACAGGAGCTAAAAGGGACCTTGGAGGTCTTCTAGTCCAGCCCCCTGCTCAAGCAGGAGAACCTATACCATCTCAGACAGGTGAATGTCTAGTCTCTTGTTTCCAGTGATGGGGTGCCCACAATTTCTGGGGGTAAGCTGTTCCACTGGTTAATTGTCCTCACTGTCAGGAAGTCTCTCCTTAATTCCAGATTGCTTCTTTCCTTGATGAGTTTCCAGCTATTGTTTCTTGTCCTTCCCTCTGGTGCTCTGGTGAACAGCCTGACCCCCTCTCCCTTATGGCAGCCCCTCAGATACTGGAACGCTGCTATCATGTCTCCCCTATTTCTTCTTTTCTTTAGGCTAGCCATACCCAAGTCCCATAGCCGTTCTTTGTATGTTATAGTTTCCAAGTCTTTAATCATCTTAGTTGCTCTTCTCAGAGAAAAGGAAAATTATGTCAAGAGAAAACAGTAAGGTGCAGGTGAAAAAGTTCACTCTCAAGGACTTTGGGGATATATTTTGAATGATAGAAGCAAAACATTATGGATGCTGATCCGAACCATGATCAAAAAATGCAACTTAGCTAAGATGTGGATAATGCTCTCTGCATCGGGTCTAGGACAACTCACCTTGGCCAACTTGACTGCAATCAACTTGCTACGGGACAACATGCCACGGGACAGGAGTTATGCTAATATTGAAGAAATGGTGGAATAGAATCATTAAAGGAAGGAAGCAGAAGGAGGGACAGAATGAAATGTGAGTGACAAAAATTGAAATATTTTTAAAATTGTTTTAAATAATTAAGTTGAATTATTGAGACGAGATGAGTTGGCCCATTCTGCTCTGCATCTACCAGTGTAGATGTGATGATTTTAAGAAAGAGAAAACAGTTTAGTCTACATTGCTAAAATATTCTGAAGGACAATAAAGCTGTTTTCATCTGTGTCAGCTTATCTTCAGGAATAATATGTAGATTTTTCATTTTCATTTTGTTTTTTAGAACTATTCTTTGTTAATTCTGTTAACAATAGATTTACATTATAAATTCACTTTATCTTTTATAATGTTTATCCTATGTAATATTTCATTAATAAACATCAGTGTTTCTCAACCTGCATGGACTTCAACTGCATGTAAACTTCATCACTGACCATGATTTGCAGGGATCAAAAACATCAAATTCATTGCCACAGCTGTAGGATTAAAGCCATTTTGATCATTATGTTTGTTGTGACACAAGAAAAAGGGGCAGGACTTTGATGTCATGGTTGTGGATACCATCTCGACCTTTTGATTTATTTATTAAGCTTATATGCCACCCATCTCACCTAGCAACCAATAAAAGAAACAAGATAACACATTAAAACATTAAAACGGTAAATATTAACACTAAAAATTGACTTAAAAGTCAACATAAATGGCAAGGAAGGGAGCAAGATGATCATGGGAGGAGGTGGGGATCTTATCTTGGTCCTGATGTTGTTACCTAGTTTCTATAATGAAACATCTGCAAGAAAACAGCCAAGTGCAGAGATCACCCCTCATTTCAACCTTGAGCTACAAATATTCTCCTTTATCAGTTATCTCAGTCTATTAACCACCTCCAAAAAGACACCTCCCCATGGGGGGGGGGCAGGCCAGTTGGCGAAGCCAGATCTTCAGGCCCTTTTGAAAGACAAAAAGGATGGGAGGGGAAATTCTAGAAGATGGGATCCTCTCTTCTCCTGGATCCTGCCAGCCAGAATTCCTTGACTAGTGGGGTCCAGAAACATGCTCCTTCTGCCAGTGCAGGTGGGATGGGCAAATCCCATGGGGGTGAAATGGTTCCTCAGATAACTTGGACCCATGCCATGAAGGCTTTAAAGGTAAGAACCAACATCTTGAATTGGACCCAGAAGCAAACTGATAACCAGTGTAATTCGTGCGACAGTGGTATGACATGGGCCAGCCTAGAGGCCCCAAGAACTGCCACATGACTTTATTCAGCACCTGCTGTAGCTTCTGAATACTCTTCAAGGGCAGGCTCTTGTAGAGCACATCTGCTGGCTGAGGGGTTGCCACATTCACTGTGAACTGGACAGGAGGAATGAAACCAAGAGAGCTATAATCTAGTGGCTCCCCCATTGACATATCTGCAATGCTGGGTTCTCCCACAGATAACTAGCAAAACATCCCCAAGGATGATGTTCAGTCTTATATTTCTGCCCCAGGAACATAAGTTTGTCTCAGTTCAAATCAAATCAAATCAGTTTATTACAGCCATGTGGCCAGAAACAGTAAAATATGCAATTGTAGGTTACTTACATACATACGTGAGCATGATCTAATGATGAATAAGAACACATATAATAACATTAATTTTAAAAAAAAATATTTAAAAAAGATCTAAAAATAATATTTATCTTATTTATGTTTCCGACAAATCCCCAGTGGTGCTACTCTGGTTTCTCTTCAGACCGTATAAATCTCAGTTCATCATTCTCACATTCCTTATTACAGTGTTACAGATATCTCTGCGGCTGTTGAACACTTCTTTCATCTTTGGGTACATCAGCAGTTGAATGTTCTTCTGAATTTAATCCAGCTGCATCAAAAGCACTAGCCCTACCTGTCAGCCCTGTAAAGTGGAGCAGCCTAAAAACAGACACTATGTGGGCCTAAGGCTACTTTTATTATAACAATATAGTCTTGTGAGTCTAAATGTGCTTTCCCTACTCCCTCTTTTCTGTTCATATACATTGGGGCAAGGAGGCACTGTCTCAGTTAACCCTCTAGTTCAGCGGTTCTCAACCTGTGGGTCGCGACCCCATTTGGGGTCGAACGACCGTTTCACGGGGGTCGCCAAACACCGCAGTCCGCCATTTCCCCCCCATTTTCCCCCCCATTTCCCCTTGGCCGTCGTGCGCACCGCGCATGCGCGATTCCAGCTGTCGTGCCACGCATGCGCGGTTCGGGCCATTGCGTGCACACCGCACATGCACAGTTCGGGCTGTCGCGCCACGCATGCGCAGTTTGGGCCGTCGCACGCGCATGGGCGGCGCAGGTCGAGGTCTCGGTCTGAAAAAGGTTGAGAACCACTGCTCTAGTTAACATCTTAAAGCTACATGCAACCAGCAACCATATAAATACAAAGAGTAGAACAATCCAGTGGAGGTATTCTGGAGAAGGGCACTTTTGGGACAATCATGACCTAGATGACTGAGGATCTCCACAGACATTTGGCTATGCACATTGGGATGAACACCCTTCAAGTGGTGCAGGAGTATGAAAGGTTTTCCAGAAAGCATTGTGGACTGTGGGAACCATTTGTGCTTCAGTATGAGATGCGGACACCATGGACTCATCCCTGGCAGCCTGCACCTTTCTTCAACAATGAAGGGACACAGGACCGAAAACATCCAAGAAGGCTCCACACATATTTGCATTACTCAAGTGACCCTGAGGACACAAGTAAACCTACAAGTGGCCTCAATGACTCTCTAAAATAATGCAAATGACCAACTTTCTGCAAGGAATATAAATCCTTCCATTCCCCATCATCCAGTCAGAGCTGAAGAAGCTTCTTGGATGAGAAGCGAAACATCTTCAAAGAAAAATAAGAAAGTCCAGTTGCCTCTTGAAAAAGCACCTTTGGGACATTCTGGAGAAAGAGAAGTTTCCTGATGATGGGCTCCAGCATAAGCCCAAAAGCTTGGAAGAATAAATCTTTGGTCCCAATGACTGATTCAGATTGGATTCTGTGTCAGTTAGGTTCATAAATCTCTCTTTTGGTATGGGCTCAAACCACGTTTATCTGAGCATTGTCTTACTAATGGATCTTCTCTGTCTGTCAAGGCCATTCTCTCTACTCCTTTCATTACATGCTCTGGGCTCTTCCTCAATAACTCACTGAATATCTTTCTTCCTGGAAGACTCTTCCCCCATATCATGTTAACCTGTCCTGTCTGCAAATTATTATTTGATTTCCTTAGCAAAATACTGAAGTGGATTGCTCTTTCCTTCTCCAGTAGTTTATATCTAGTGAGACCCTTCCTCTATGATCATCATGAGGGATCCTTCTCAGACTGAAGATCCCCAACAGAATACTTATAGTATCACAAGGACGCACAACCCCCTTTATAAGGCAACAAGTCATGAATACAGTCATTCACTAGATGGCAGCAAAGAGCTAAGAGTTTTCTTCATTTCTTTGTCACCATCTACTGATTGGTTAAATATTGGCAGCCTATTATAAAATATATTAACCCAACATTTGTGACCTTGAGCTACTGTGCATTCCAAAAGTAGCTCTTTGCATTCTCGCTATTGCTGAGATGGGTCTTGTGTATCCCTTTAAAACTGATGAATCCATTTTTGTGCTCGTAATTAGATCTGGAAAAACAACATGCTGTCATTGTATATTTAACATCCTCTGTGCACTGGGCTCTTTAATAAGCAAAATTATTGTGGCATTTTAAGAACATTGAAAAATTGCTCTGCTGGAGCGGAGCAATTGTTTGTTTAGCACAGCAGCATACAGTAATGGCCAACCACGTGTCCCCGAGAATCATACAGTCACTGATGTTCAGAAAAGGTGCTTGATAACAGAGGAGAGTGCTTTAGAACATATGCATCATATAAAATGCTGGACTCCGAAATCTCTCTTCCTGAACCCAAATAAATTAAATGTTTAAAACTGAATTGTTTACTGTGCTGCGCATAATGTTGCTCACTCCAGAAGGAAATAGCCTGATGTTGTTGAAAGAAAAATCTTCATCAGGATCCAGTCCAAGCCGGGAATAAATAAACATGGAGACTGCTTTAGAAAGAAGGTTGTAGTTTATTGAACAGGCGAACCAGACAGAAAGATGGCTCTGGAAAAAAATTGACCACATGTAGTAGGGAGTGGCTTTTTATACCTTCTTGGGCTTTTGTTTGGAGTTGTTCCTATGGCATGAACTTTGACCTGAGTCTGAGTGTGCCATTCTGGTATTCTGATGGTGGTGGCTTAATCCTATTATGTTCCAAAGGTCATATCCTGCTTCCCTGGGGCTGTGGTTGATGATTGTTGGATTTTTTGGTGTGGGGGATTGTTGATTCTAGGGATCTTTCTTTCTAATCCCAGCTTCCTGATTCCAATCTTTCTGAAAAGATTATCACATCTATATTTCTGCAGACCTGGTTTCTGTTTGGGGCAGAGAAACTTTGAGGGGGCCTGCCTTTAAGATCCTTTGGAGAAATATAATATTCTGCCTTTTAATATTCCCAAAAATATTTCTTTCTCTGGGGGGGGGCTTATTTCCCACAATGTGTATGTATGTATGCATGTATGGAATAACTCTACCCTATACCCAGCCCAACACTAACTCTAGAAACATACTTTTAGCGAATAAACTATGATATTTCCATTTAGCAATGTAAATAACTGTGAACTTCAACCTGAAATATAGCCTAGTATCTTCTTTCTTTTTAGAAATCCAATATCATTTCCCCCCTTACTTAGAGCTGACGTTTGATCACCCCATATCAAGAAGATTCTGTTGTAGTTGAGACTCGATGTAAAGAGGGAAGAATGTTTACCGAAACAAATGTTTACAAAGACTAACACCTAATGTTGTATGCCTATGTTATATGATGAAAGCATCTTAATATGATCTTATGCTTAATGTTGTTTGCTTTAATATTGATAAAGCGGAATGAATTTCTATCTCAGGTTATGAAACTTCTACCTCAGGATCTTTGGTTAGGGACTATAAAAGATTGCACTATTACTGAGACGAAGTTAATTCAGAAGCGTGAATGAACAATATGTGATAGACTAGATATAGTAGATAAACCATATACAAGATTTACCTCAGGTTATTAAACTTTTACCTCAGGATTTTTGGTTAGGGACCATAAAAGATGGTACTAATACTGAGATGAATAATATGTGATAGACTAGAAACTGTGGATAGACTATAGAAAAGAAAAACACCAATCAAATAAATTGTAACAGGCGTCTAGTTGAGGCTTGATGTGAGGAGCGAAAAATGTTTACCAAACCAGACGTTTATAAAGATTAATACTTAGTGATGTATATCAGGTGCTATGATGATTGATGCATACTATGATTTTATGTTCAATGCTGATTGTTTTAATAAAAGAATTTTTTCATTAAAAAAAAAAAGAAGATTCTGTTGCAGTCAAAAATTATTACATACCTAATGTGAAAATTCTTTCCTGGGTAAGATTTCCAAGTTGGATAAAAATTTCAAATTTACTTTCTGAAATGGTTTAATTCTCCTCTGTATTTAGGTTTCTTGCTTTTTCTTTTAACTGTCTATGATTTTGTCCTCAAGCGATGTGCAAATTTCACTTGGTTTTAAAAGCTGAATCTAGAACTCTATAATCAAATCTATTCCAGGTTTCTATAGAAGACTCTAATCTGATTTGGTTCCTAGATCAGAAGCTCCATTATTATTTGGTATGGAGTACAACTATAAGTTAACAAATATAACTTTCAAAGGATATTTAGAAGCAACATCCCCCAGTTTAGTATCACTTGGCATTTTGCCTCATGTTTAGCCTAGGACAGAAGTCCCCAGCCTTTTGGGCACCAGAGACTGGTTCTGTGGAAAGAGGTTTTTCCACAGACTGGAGAATGTGTGGTTTTGTGTGTTGCCTGCATCTCATGGATGGGGCTTTGCTTGTTTGTGCGGACTGGTTTCTGGCATGCTGTGGCACGGTACTGGTCCATGGACCAGGGGTTGGGGACCCCTGGCCTAGGACATCAAGGGTGGCTGCCCCATTCTATTTTTTCCTGACCATAACAGACCACCATTCCTAGTTTGGGAGTCATCAAACATTTTTTTTTTAGAAGTTTTGAAGCACGTGTCAAATCTTACCTAAGATTTTTAGATCAGGAAAGAGAGGTGGATCTCATGCCACAAAAAAAGGGAGTCTTATCTTGCTACCTTCAGCAATCCAACTGTAATCTTTTACCATCAGCGGATTTACGAGTTTCATGACTACAGGTAGCCCTCGACTTGCCACCCCAATTGAGCCCAAAATTTCAGATGCCAAGCAAGACAGTTGTTAAGTGAATTTTGCCACATTTTACAATCTTTCTTGTCACAGTTGTTAAATGAATCACTGCAGCTGTAAAGTTAGTCATATGGCTGTTAAGTGAATCTGGCTTTCCCCGTTGACTTCGCTTGTCAGTAGGTCACAAAAGGTTCACTTTACCACTATGGAAAGAAAGGTCATAAAACGGGGCAACGCTCACCTAACATCTGCCTTGCTTAGCAATGGAAATATTGGGCTTAACTGTGGCTATAAATCAAGGATTACCTGTACATGGACCAGATTAATCCAGAATTTTCACCTGAGATGTGAACTACTAGGCTCAAACCCATCACTGCTCTAATCAGGCCCATCCACTTGGTTGCTATGTCTTCTTCTGCTCTTTTCTTCCACTTTGTGCAATGGAATGGAATGGAATAGAATAGAATAGAATAGAATAGAATAGAATAGAATAGAATAGAATAGAATAGAATAGAATAGAATAGAATAGAATAGAATAGGGAATAGGGAATAGGGAATAGGGAATAGGGAATAGGGAATAGGATAGGATAGGATAGGATAGGATAGGATAGGATAGGATAGGACAGGACAGAAAAAACAGAATAGAATAGAATAGAATAGAATAGAATAGAATAGAATAGAATAGAATAGAATAGAATAGAATAGAATAGAATAAATGGAATAGAATAGAATAGAATAGAATAAATGGAATAGAATAGAATAGAATAGAATAGAATAGAATAGAATAGAATAGAATAGAATAACAGAGTTGGAAGGGACCCTGGAGATCTTCTAGTCCAACCCCCTGCTCAGGCAGGAAACCCCATACCATTTCTGACAAATGGCTGTCCAGTCTCTTATTAAAAGCCTCCAGTGATGGAGCACCCACAACTTCCGAAGGCAATTTGTTCCACTGATTGATTGTTCTCACTGTCAGGAAATTTCTCCTTAGTTCCAGGTTGCTTCTCTCCTTGATTAGTTTCCATCCATTGCTTCTTGTTCTGCTTCAGGTGCTTTGGAGAATAGCTTGACTCCCTCTTCTTTGTGGCAACCCCTGAGAACATTATGGATTTCTCAAGGGAGTAGGATCTCCATCTAACATGTCCAAAATATGATAGGTTGATAAATACATGCCAGTTGCCAAGTGTCTGAATTTTGATTGCTTGACCATGGGGGTGCTGCAAAGTCACTCTTTTTTAGTGCTGTTGTGACTTTGAATGGTCACTAAATGAATGGTTGTAAATTAAGGACTACCTGTATATGAAGAGCCAGGTTCTAAAGTCCTCCCCCCCATCTGCTTCTAAAAGGTGAACTAAAGCACAGTCACCTATTGCTCCTCAGGCTTCAATCCAAAAATGTAAAAACAGAACAGCTTACTTCAGAGCTCTCTGAAGATAACTTTCATAAATGTGAAAAAGCCATCATTTACTAAGGTACAATATGAATGGATTACGATAATCTTTAATCACTGGTTGTAGTGAAGAGAATTTTCCCAGAAAATTATATAGGTAGCCAGAAGCAATCCATTTACGTCTAAACTGGAACATCTTGAGACTGCCATAAATTCTTTCTCAGAAAGGATTTCAAAAAGCATGCCGCGAGAATTATCATCTAGAGAATGGAATTTATATTCTTAATACACATTTGGAAAGGTTAAAGTCTACATTAAGTTACAAATTCCTTTGGAGTATATTCTGCCATTTTTACTGTTCTCCAGCTAATATGCTACAGCTTTGAGCCATTTAAAAAAAAAACAACAAGGTATAACATGATCATTAAACTTTTAATCCTCTTTGCACCCATGGAAGTTCATGCACGCTTATTATTATTGGAGGGAGGGTGTCATAGTTATTTGGGATTTTATTTATTTGGGTTTTTTTTAATGCCACATTTATTATTAATAACTCGAGGTGGTGAACGTCCATCCTCTTCCTTCCTTCCTTCCTTCCTTCCTTCCTTCCTTCCTTCCTTCCTTCCTTCCTTCCTTCCTTCCTTCCTTCCTTCCTTCCTTCCTTCCTTCCTTCCTTCCTTCCTTCTGATTTTCCCCACAACAATGCTGTGCAGTGAGATGGGTTGAGAGAGCCCAAAGCCAGCTTTCATGGCTAAGGCAGGACTAGAACTCCTGGCGATTGGCCCAAAGTCACCCAGCTGGTTTTGATACTTAAGGTGGGACTAGAACTCACAGTCTGCTGGTGATTGAGCCAAAGTCATCCAGCCAGCTTTCATGGCTATGGTAGGACCAGAACTCAGTCTTCTGGTGATTGACCCAAAGTCACCCAGCTTGTTTTGATGTTTAAAGTGGGACTAGAACTCACAGTCTGCTTGTGATTGAGCCAAAGTCATCCAGCCAGCTTTCATGGCTAAGGCAGGACTAGAACTCACAATCTTCTGGTGCTTGGCCCAAAGTCACCCAGCTGGTTTGGAGACTTAAGGCAGGACTAGAACTCACAGTCTCCTGGTTTCTAGCCGGATCCTTTAACTACTAGACCAAATTGACTCTCAAATTGGAACTTGTACTCATTTACTGCATCCCAAGGTGAGCTGTCTCATGAAGAACTGTCCACATTTCACCAATCATTTGGAAGATGTTTTTTTGAATCTCATATGAATGTAGCAGCTGTCTACTATTCATTAAAGCAGCCTGACTCTTTTTAGGCTTTTGTGTGCCTCTGCAGAGTGCCACTGTTTTAAGCGTCTCATTAATTTTAATGAGGAATCCTTCCTTCTTGCTTCAAATATTGCCCCTTCGCTGCTTGCTATTTGTTTTCATGTCTAGTAAAGAACATTTTCTGGGACTAAATAATGGGAAATAAAATTGAGAAGGAAGAACAGGAGCAAAAGACTGAAATATCCTTGGAAGATCAGAGTTATTTAAGCCTATTTTAAAAAAAAGCATGTGTTCCTATCAGTACTAGTTATAAAACCCAACTCAGTGACATTGAATTAATTAACTATGAAAAGGCAGGGCTGGCAAATCATATAATATAAAGAATAACAAGTGGTAGACATATGAAAATTAAAACGCTGTGTTGATGCTTTCCTAGTAAGACAGTTAATTAAAACTACCAGGAATTGAAAACATACTCAGTTAATATTAACTGAACTATTACTTAATCCATTCTAATCCGCCATGAAGTTACGAAACATATAGGCATTGTCATAAATGTATACTTAAAACCATCTTTAGAAGATTGGAAAAATATGGATAATAATTGGGTGCTAAACTGTCTTCTCCCATTCCTTCATCATCTTCTTTTAAATCATAAGGGAAATAATGTTCAATACAATCAGACAGACAGAAGAGGATTTTGAAGGATTCTGATCATGAAAGCCCTGTTAATGGTGAATACATTTTGCAAAATTAATAGTCCCAAGTTCCAACTACAGTAGGCCGCAAATAAGGAAATTTCCATCACTCACTTAAGTCAGTGTTTCCGATAGTGGTGAATATCTGTAGAATGAGGGCAGAGATTCGTTCTCCAAGCTTGTGGGTTGATTTCCAAATGTCTTGTTACCAGGCTAGGTAATACGGTATCTTCAGCACAATTTAGGAGATGTCAGTGTTGGTGTTCTTCTGCTTATAAGGGCTTTGTGTGGTCAGTAGGTCTTGAGATGGGGAGGTCACATAGGTGAAAGTCTTGTGATGGGTCCTGTGAGGGGTCAGGTGTGGGTCATGTCAGGTGAGGGTCGTGATGGGTCTTGTGAGGGGTCAGGTGTGGGTCATGTCAGGTGAGAGTCTTGTGAGGGGTCAGGTGTGGGTCATGTCAGGTGAGTCTTGTGAGGGGTCAGGTGTAGGTCATGTCAGGTGAGAGTCTTGTGAGGGGTCAGGTGTGGGTCATGTCAGGTGAGAGTCTTGTGAGGGGTCTTGTGAGGGGTCAGGTGTGGGTCATGTCAGGTGAGAGTCTTGTGAGGGATCAGGTGTGGGTCATGTCAGGTGAGAGTCTTGTGATGGGTCTTGTGAAGAATCAGGTGTGGGTCATGTCTTGTGATGGGTCTTGTGAGGGGTCAGGTGTGGGTCATGTCAGGTGAGTCTTGTGAGGGGTCAGGTGTGGGTCATGTCAGGTGAGTCTTGTGAGGGGTCAGGTGTGGGTCATGTCAGGTGAGAGTCTTGTGAGGGATCAGGTGTGGGTCATGTTAGGTGAGAGTCTTGTGATGGGTCTTGTGAAGAATCAGGTGTGGGTCATGTCTTGTGATGGGTCTTGTGAGGGGTCAGGTGTGGGTCATGTCAGGTGAGGGTCTTGTGATGGGGAGGTCATGTCAGGTTAAGGTTAAGTGGGAGATAAAGTGTTGGTTGAGAGTAGTTGCGTGGATTGGTTGAGGGTCAGTGCTGTCGCTGGTTGGCTGTGCAATTAATTTGAATTCTGAGGGGTTTTTAGGCTGGCAAGTCAGTGTTTCTCAAACCTGACCACTTTAGGATGTAGGGATTTCAATTCTACAAATCAAGAATATCCCCAATCTTTGATAATGAAATTTGCCCTTGGTTAACTACCTGTGCTTCCTCAGGCCACGTACATTGAAACTATGTAGGGCATTGAATAAGTTCCTAATTTGTTATTACAAAACACTAGAAAACATAAACACATCTTTACCTAGATTAGAAGCATTTGGTGGGGACAATTGCATTGGCTGCAAACACACACAAAAGTAAAACTCTTTGAAGAAATCTAGAATTAAAGATAATTTTGTTCCAATTTGGTGACCATTTGTTAATATATTAACATTTCTCCTAAAAAAAACATTATCCAATTCAGTACAAATTCTGGGCAAAAATATTCTTTTTAAGACTAGATAAGTGCATAAATACTACCTTTCCCCTTCTCATTTGCCTTTGGTTTAATGCTTTCTTTACCTTTCTTTCTGTCTTTTTAGTTTTTGTGCTGATATCTAAATAGTTCAATAAAAAGCGACATAAAAAGAATTATAATATCTTCTTTCCCAGCTTCAGTGCTACAGCCTAGGATTTTCCCAACTAATTCTAAGTGTATTCAACTGATCTTCTTTCAATACCAAGAAAGATTTGGTTTTTGTTTTGTAAATGAGCTGTACTATAAAAGGTTTATTGGTTATTTAGTTGGAAAATAGTGCCATGCATATTCAACCAAAGAGCTTTGACAAACAGAATAAAAACAAACACATTAAAATACATGAACTTTTTGAAGCTGTGAAAGAAAGAATGTTCTTGCCTCTTCATCACATACCTAAATGGAAGCAGCTGTTAAAGATAATACCAAGTCAAAACCCAAAAGCATGAAAAAGAATATTCCATGTAATAAGAAGAAATTACTGTGAGGCCTGGAAAAAAGCATACTTTCCTTTTTGGTTAGTCTGCTTACATTTGTCTGAAAAATGGAAACGAGTAAAGTATCAGTACCAATAGAAGAGAATAGTTGTAGCCCAGGGTTGGACTGTGGGTTCCTTGGTGCTCTCTGAGCTTGATGGTTTTCTTGCAGTCAAATGCCACAATCCCAAATCCTTAATCTCTACCCACACCAACACCAAACAGCACCAGTTTGATTGGAGCAACACAAAAATCATTGGCCACACTACCACCTGCCACGCTTGTGAGTTCATAGAAGCCTTGTTATTGTTGTTAGTTGCGAAGTCATGTCCGACCCATCGTGACCCCATGGACAACATTCCTCCTGTCCTCCATCATCCTCTGGAGTCCATTTAAGCTCACACCTATTGCTTCAGTGACTCCATCCAGCCACCTCATTCTCTGTTGTCCCCTTCTTCTATTGCCCTCCATCTTTCCCAGCATTAGGCTCTTCTCCAGGGAGTTCTTCCTTCTCATTAGGTGGCCAAAGTACTTGAGTTTTCATAGAGGCCTGGCACTCCCCAAACAATTCCTTCCACAGACACATTGACCTACAACCAGCCTACCAACCCCTCAGAATCCAAATCAACTGCACAGCCAACCAGAGACAGTACCAACCCTCAACCCACCCACGCAAGCCCCCCTTCCCATCAGCAGTTCACCTCCCAATAACTCTGACCTGAGGTAACCTCCCCATCACAAGACTCACTGATGATTCACACTAGACCCATCACAAGACCCTCACTTGACACACCCACACCTGAAGCCCTTATAAACAGAAGAACTCTGACACAGACATCCCCTAAACTCTGCTGAAGATGTTACATAGCCTGGTAATGAAAGTTTGGAAACCAACCCACAAGCTGGGAGAATGAACCTTCACCCTCATTTCTTGCAAATGTTTTGTTACCTACAGTGCCTAGGTAACATCTTCAATGCTAGAAGGGATGGGTTTTGCTCTCTGTTTATATATAGTGACTTGCCCTGTCAGTTGCCCTGTCAACTCTCACCTACTCAGCGCTGAATTGGCATCAGAGAAGAATTAATGGAATTCAAGAGTGGCTGACTACTTTTGGCAATGAAACAACTCCAGGCTGATTCCTCTCTTGACTCCACCCCAAGGGTCTGCCTCTCCTCCTCCTCCTCCTCCTCCTCCTCCTCCTCCTCCTCCTCCTCCTCCTCCTCCTCCTCCATTTATAAGGAAATACAATGTACAACTATTGCTTTGTTACCCTAAAATGTAACTTGGTGACTGACAGATCATAGAAGTGCTCCTAGACCCAATCACAATGAAATTGCAAAAGCAATATGAATCAAGCATTAAGGAATGAGAAACAAAATATAGTCTCTCCATTGTCTTTTGTCAGAGAATAACTCTGACTTTTTAAATAAGACTCTCTTCTTCCCTCACTACATACTTACACAAAGACTGACAACAGACAGTCAGGGTTTATTTGTATCTTATATTGAAAACTGGAAAGGTTTTTCTTTAGTTACAGTTGGTATAATGATAATCCACATAGGTTGGGCTGGTAATTCTGCTAGCTTTTAAGATAATATGGTATGAAATTACCCTGCATGAAGCCATCCATATTTCTTAACATATACTTTGTCCTTCACTGAATAAGAGATAGCGCCAGAACAAGTCTATGGAGAGAAACCCTACTTTTAGGAGTATAACTTTATTAAGAAGCTGTCTTGAGGCTGGTGCTTGCATTAATAAAAATAAAGATAAGAAGAATGCAGTTACAGAAAACCCTGTGACTGTGTAGACCTAAAAGCCAACAGTGTGTTTCCTCCATTATACTGAGGCAGCAGATCAAGTAAGCTCTTGAATTGGACAGATCAGAGTCAGAACAAAAGAAGAAATGAATGAGGAGAGGAGAACAAAGGGATGAAAGTCCTGACAATATTAATCTAACCAATGGGAGATGTGTTATGTAGACAACTACAAAATAATCCTTTTAGACCTTGCAAAATCCCTCTGCAATTTTCTCCACGTCCATTTCCTCCAGTTTTCTAGTGCTCAGTAGTGCATGCAAAGTCAAATGTCAAGACTCTTTTTTCCCATCTGGCTCGTAACCTTGAATTAGAGGCATCTTTGGTTTACATTCTTCAAGGATAAAGGCAGCTGCTGAATACCAGCGTTGTCACCAGTTCATCTGCTTTATCCCAAATTCTTGTCTGCCTGTTTTATGATAGATTGCTTGGTTTTGCACCCCAAATAGGTGCAAAAAATGGAGCTACGTGGCAGGTATCCTGCATACGTTGATTAACTGATTCACAAAAAGTCATCTATTTCTTCTGCTTGGTTGGGTGGCCTATAGCAAGGCTTTTCAACCAGTGGTACAGGTACCACCTGTGGCACATAGGCACCTGGCAGGTGGTACCGACCATCTTAGAAAAGTGGTAGCGGGGGAGGGGAATGAGCTGAACCGGTGGCAGCACCGCACAAGCCTGAGCGAGAGATGGCTGGAGCTGCAGGGCTGTCAGGGCTCAGCGGAAGCGCCAGGATCAGCGCCAGGCTCCAGCTGGAGCTCCGCGCTGATTTTGGTGCTTCTGCTGAGCCCAGAAGAAGCGCCGATCAGCTGGAATGTTGCAGCATCTCCAGGGTCTTGTGATTTACATTCAGATGCTTGGCAATTGATTCATATTTATGACGGTCATTGTGTCCCAGGGTCATGTGAAGTGACCAAAACTTACTGCAACCACCCAGCAGACGGGGGGAATAAAAACCAAACACCCCCACCCCACCCCCACTGCCAATCCTCAACAGAAATGCTCACAACAATGAAAACCTCAGACAGGAGGAAAAGCACCACCGGGTGGGCAGGCAGGTGTCTTGCTCGGCTGTGGCTTGGGGGGCACTTTTTTCAGTGCCATTGTAACTTCGAACAGTCACTAAGCGAACTGTTGTAAGTCGAGGACTACCTGTACTTTATCACTTTTTTCCTTTTGGGGGGGGTCATCAAGTTTGTTTAGGGAAACTAGCTGGACAAGGAGACAAGTCTCCCCGTGTGGCTAGAGGCGCCACGATCCGGAACTGGAAGTCGGGGATCATCAAGTTTTTGACATCTTGCTAGGTGACTGGTGGTACTCGGATACTGCCATATCCTAAAAGTGGTACAATGAGTGAAAAGGTTGAAAAGCCCTGGCCTATAGTATACACCTATGGTAATGTCATTCTTTTATATATTTTCATGTGCATCTTATGAAGTTTTCATCCTTGGTTTCGTGCATTTCTGTAGAAATGTAGTGATCTCTTACATATAATGCAACTCTACTTCCTCTTTTATTAGGTCTGTTTCTTTTGAACAGTTTGTATCCTTCCGTCAGCATGTCATGAGTTTCAGTAATTGCCAATATATCATAATTATCCTCATGTACTAGTACTTCAAGTTCACCAGGTTTGTTCCCCAAAGGTTGTTTTGGGTTCACCCAGCCATTCTCTTAGCATATTGGGTTAATTTGGCCGGAATACCAAGCTATCATATCAATTATTTAGGGACGTTGTATTATATAAATGAATGGATCTAAGTATGTAGTCCCTAGGAGTCATAAATGACTTGACAGCACATATTCAATCAACTATGTAAACACAGCAGTTGTGTTTCCTTAACTGGTTTTACAGGGAGTGTAGCCAACTTTTATGAATGCAATAGATTCTTATAAAGCTGCTATTCTAAGCATAAAAAGGACCTTGTATTGTTAAAAATTAGCTTTTTAAAAAAGAAGTGATAACTCCAAGTGAGCAATGCAGAAATTAAGCCACCAACTTTTCTTCAAATTCAATTTATTCATAAATGCTTACTTAAAAAATAAAACCCAAACAGAATCCTTAACCATTCAGTCTGTCTCAGTTTGCCCAGGATTTTTAAAGTGAAAATTTCACAAATATGTTTCCAAAACAGTAACTGTGAGAGAGTCCTTGGAGTCCTAGTGGACGATCACTTGACTATGAGCCAGCAGTGTGCAGCAGCAACCAAAAAAGCTAATACAATCCTGGGTTGTATAAACAGAGGCCTAGAATCAAGATCACACGAAGTACTACGTAGTACCACTTTATAAAACCCTAATAAGACCACACCTGGAATATTGCAACCAATTTTGGTCACCATACTACAAAAAAGAGGTTGAGACCTTGGAAAAAGTTCAGAGAAGAGCAACTAAAATGATCAAAGGCCTGGAGACTAAAATATATGAAGAATGGCTGCAGGACTTGGGTTTGGCTACTCTAAAGAAAAGAAGAAATAGGGGTGACATGATAGCAGTATTCTGGTATTTGAGGGGCTGCCACAAAGAGGGCATCAAACTATTCTCCAGAGCACCAGAGGGCAGGACAAGAAGCAATGGTTGGAAACTGATCAAAGAGAGAAACAACCTGGAATTAAGGAGAAACTTCCTAATAGTGAGGACAATTAACCAGTGGAACAGCTTGTCTCCAGAAATCATGGGTGCTCCATCACTAGAGATTTTAAAGAAGAGGCTAGACAGTCACTTGTCTGAGATGGTATAGGTTCTCCTGCTTGAGCAGGGGGGGGGCTGGACTAGAAGACCTCCAAGGTCCCTTCCAGCTCTATTCCATTCTATTTTATTCTAAATTCCCAGCCCAGTTTCAGCTGAAAGAAATCACAACTGTATTTTCTACTTTCTCTATTCACAATTTAGGTGATGAAGAAAAATACATCAAAGCAATAAAGTAGGATTCTAGAACATCCTGAGCTCAAAAAATAACACTGGTATTACACATTAAAAACCACAATAATAATAAAAGTAAAGGGGATAAGAAGATGAGGCCAAAAAATCAGATATGAGAATATAAAAAAAAAAAACTCTTGGTAAACTAAGTGCTGTAACCTGGATTTCATAGAAGTCTTTCCATTAGTTTTGAAATAGCTTGCAGAAATTATGAATATGTATAAAATGAAACTAGTGTTTCAAAAACTCTTTGATCCAAACATAAAAAGACTACTTTCATGGCAAAGGAACATATACTGTCAATATCAAGAACTATATGTCCTTCAAAAATGAACTCAGGATGACTAGCATTCTCCAGAGAGCAGCAATACCATTAACAATAAGGAAATAAATTTCCTAATTGTGTGTGTACACAGCTCCAACTCAATCAGAGATCTAAGTGTTTCTGAAAGCACAATTCAGTAATCCTTTGAAGTACTTGTTGATGTCAAAACATATGTAATTTGATTCACCTTAAACTGACAGCTGTTTAATGAAGGAGGAGAAATAAATCAGAACTACCGGTACCTACTTTATTTGCTAAGGCGCTTTTATCATGTTTCTTAGTCAACAGACTACTTTGGGCCAAACAACATTTTCCTTTCAAATGAAGCACCCAGAAGGCCCTTTAAAATCAGTATGTTTGTCCCCGTGTCCCTATTTGTAGATTTAAAGTTGCCCAAAGTTGTTATTAGTTATGGAAGAGAAACACTCAACAACCCAGGATTCTCCCACCTCCATTTAGTTGAAAAGTTCATGGGCATTTATGCACAATTTTTTTCAATCTTTTTTTATTAATTCCCCCCCATATATGTTAATTTTTCCAATCAACAAGTTGTCTGAAATTTGCTAAATTAATACATATTCAATTCCTAATCCTTGCTTCTTTTCTCTAACCAAGTGTAAAATAAATTCCAAATTTGATAATAGTCTGTATCTTCTTTGTCTTTCAGTCTCATAGTTAATCTGTCCATCTCTGCACATTCCAAAATCTTCCTGATTATTTCTTCCTCTGATGGCAAAGCTTCATTCTTCCAATATTGTGCAAAAATTATTCTTGCTGCTGTGATGATATGTAAGATTAAATAAAATTTCTGCTTATTAGTCTTTTCAGACATAATTTACAAGGACCATAATGACTGGAAACGGGAAGCCAATATCTCTTTGAAGCTGTACACAAGTGGGCTAAGTAAAAAAAGAATAAAAGTGCCTTAATATCCCTAGGGTGTCTTTTCAATTGTTTTTTGATATTTTTTTCACTCCTACCAAATTTCCTTCCCTATAATGTTTTCAGCAGTCTTTGCAAAGATAATTCTGAGAATGTTTTACTTGCTGATAGGGGAGGCCCTTGTGAGAAAATCAGTTCAGGAGTAAGAAATCCAGATTGGCAGTAGAAGAATCAGAAAGAGTTCTCAGCAGCTTCTTCAACTGGATTGAGGATTCTTCTTTGGGACTCTTTTAATGGCTGCCTGCCAGTAGCAGCAGTAGTAAACAACTACTTCTTCTTCTTCTTCTTCTTCTTCTTCTTCTTCTTCTTCTTCTTCTTCTTCTTCTTCTTCTTCTTCTTCTTCTTCTTCTTCTTCTTCTTCTTCTTCTTCTTCTTCTTCTTCTTCTTCTTCTTCTTCTTCTTCTTCTTCTTCTTCTTCTTCTTCTTCTTCTTCTTCTTCTTCTTCTTCTTCTTCTTCTTCTTCTTCTTCTTCTTCTTCTTCCTCTTCCTCTTCCTCTTCCTCTTCCTCTTCCTCTTCCTCCTCCTCTTCCTCCTCCTCCTCCTCCTCCTCTTCTTCTTCTTTTTCTTCTTTCTTCTTCTTCTTCTTCTTCTTCTTCTTCTTCTTCTTCTTCTTCTTCTTCTTCTTCTTCTTCTTCTTCTTCTTCTTCTTCTTCTTCTTCTTCTTCTCCTCCTCCTCCTCCTCCTCCTCCTCCTCCTCCAGATCACATTGAATATAGAACAACAGAGTAATATTTGCCATTCTCTTCCTTTGAAAGATTATAATTTGAGTGCTATCTTAGCTTTCCTTAAAGCAGTGCTTATAGTCAATGGTTAAGATAGCTCTGAGTGATTTTTATGACTAGTTTTTATGATGTTCAAGTTACAACAGAGTTGCCTGCCAGAGTAATATTTTATTTTTTTATTGTCAGGCTAAATCACTGACCAGAGGGTAAAAATAAAATTTTGCTTCCCTGAATAAAGTGTTGCTTTGGCTTGATAGTTACTTCTAAGTTGAATTTATGGTATCACTTAATGTCCTGTAACAGTGTGAATTGTTTTCTGGATAACTTTTAGTTGTCCAGAACAAAGTATTTCTGTTTACATAAGTCAGGGAAATCTAACCAATTTAGTTTGTTTTTGGTGAATATTTATGATTAGTGGTAAACCATGCTATATGAGGATTACTTGTCATATTAATATTTAATGCAAGAAATTTCTATTGACAATAGATTAAAGGTTAGGGTTTATAATGGTGTGTGGGTATGACCCTGGGAAACAGGGAGGAAGAGCTGCAGACTAGGCAATGGCCAGACAACAGGCAACTAAAGACCCACAAAAGGAGTGTGTCAAATACTTCAGAATCCACCCTAGGTTCTTGTTCTGTCTGGCCCCTCTCAGCTCATTAAAATCCACATAAATATGTCTTTAAGAGGTTTGTTTAACACATTTCAAAAGAATTCACTTCAAAGCACGCTGCTGGCATTTTGCTGGCAGAAACAGCCAAGTCTCATGTATTTACATTTAGATTAACACATGCTCCTTCCACACCTTCCAATTAACTCACTCTTTCTTTATCACATTGTCCAAGGCCTCATTATTCTCCCGTAGATTTCCAAAACATCAGAAGACTGAAGTCAAACGCACGGTTCCAGATATCAGGCTACTCCTTGATTAACGTTGCTCGTGACAAAGGCGTAGTCTCTCTGTCCCCTTCTAATATAGTGTCCGATACGTCACTTCCCCTCATTACTTCCTTTTTCCACTTAACTGACACCGTCGCTTATCAAACCTTCGGAATCTTGGATCAAGCCATCTATCTTCTTGATCCAAATCTGACCCCTCACTTTGTGAATCTGATCCAGACTGCCTGTAAATCTCCTCCCTGTCTGGCTCAGCTGCCGGGAGGGGAAAATACCCAGAGGGGCCTGGCTGCTCTTCCTCGGCTGCCGGGAGGGGAAAATACCCAGAGGGGCCTGGCTGCTCATCCTCATACTCTGACACTTCCCAAGCTGGTCTAGGGACACTCACAACAGTTCTCAGGCTGTAAAGCGGGGGCAGAGATGTACTTTCAGAGTTGCAAGATTGTGATCATGTAACCCTAGAGTTACTACTCCTGAGTATACTTTTTGTCTGTGTACTACTGTGGGAAGTCAGCCCCTCAGAGAAGGAAATATTAAAAGGGCAGAAAAATATATTTCCTCCAAGGATCTTAAAGAGACAGAAAAGCATGCCCAGTTTTTCTTAATAGTCCCAAGTATGCCTCCCCCAAGCAGAAACCAGCTCTGTACAAATGCAGATGTAAACCATCAGGAAAGTTGGAGCTAGGAGATTAGGAAGACAAAGACCTAAAAGCTGCATACCCCACCTGGGACAAGACATGGTAGGATTAACTCACAAAGGCCAAAGGGCACACCCAAACTCAGATCGGAATACATGACACAGGAAATAGCTTCAAAACAAGAACAGGAAATAACTCCAAACAAAAGGCTCCAGAGGGTATAAAAAACCTACTTCCTACATGTGCTCAGTCCCTTTTTTCACTTCTCTTGCTGCCAGAACCATCTTCCTGTCTGGCTCTCCTCTCCAATAAACTACAGTCTTCTTTCCAAAGCAGTTACCATGTTTATTCCCAGCTTGGATGAACCATTATGAAGACTTTTGGCACCCCAGAAATGGGACTCCAAGCTAACCTCTCCAATGGACTGAGACTGGTAAGCCCCATCTTGCCAGCCACAGACCCCTTGTGTCTGTGGATGGATTTCCCAGGCCCTGCCCATGTGGAGCCAAGGTAGTAAAGGGAGTTTTTGGGTTTTGAGCTCAAGAGCTGCTTTGGAAAGAAGGTGAAGGTGAGTACCTCTAAATTTTAACTTTAAAGCCCAGGGGAACAAAGGAAATGTGTGTATGTCTATGTGTGTGAGTGAGAAGACCCTTTTTTGGGAAGAAGGTTATACGGTAGTTTATTTCCAGCTCTGATGAACCATGAAAAAGACTTTCCTTCCAACACTACTTTGAAGGGCTGACATCAATCCTGCAAGTATATAAATCTGTGAAAAATCCATGCAAATCTTTGTCTGCTATTGTAGGGATGCATTATCCTTTTTTGACAAAGCACAAATGGACCCCCATCTCCTTCCTTCTGACTTTTTTGTTTTACACGACTCATTTCCATTAATGATGCTTAGACTTAAGTCAAGTCAATGTTTCTTACAGTCAAAGATCAGAGACCAGAGCAAGTTAAAAACTCTCAAGGAATATCTAGTTAAAAATTCTTGAATAACACTCCCAAAAAAGGCCTACTCCGAATGGCATGGCAAATTACAAATACCCATTTACCAGAGACCAGTTACTATTTCACACAACCTTTACCTTTTCTTTGTGCAGCTAAACATACTTCTACAAAAAAGCTCTGGGCAATACCCCCCATGATTTATTGCCAAGAATACCTTTGGAGTTTATGTAGGGCAGGGGTCTTCAAACTTGGCCCTTTTATGACTTGTGGACTTCAACTCCCAGAATTCCTCAGCCAGCTGGCTGAAGAACTCTGGGAGTTGAAGTCCACAAGTCATATAAGGGCCAAGTTTGAAGACCCCTGATGTAAGGCATTGAGATATTGTTGAAAATATGGGCCAGTTTAGCATTGCTGTTCGGTGTGCTCTTCAACTTTGTAGTAGGCTATTTTTTTGTTTTTTATTTTAAAAATGGAGTGCCTTCAGTTGTACAGAGGGAGTGAACAAGAAAAGAATGACAAAACAGGTAGAAGATCAAAAGAAGGGAGAATAAGTTAAGAGGAAGATCTAAAAAATGGTAGATGGATAAATCTGATAAGCTCTTCCACGAAAAGGCCATGAGAAGTTTCAAGAGCACAAGTAATGCATGCAGCTGTGAATGAATGTAAGAGGAATACACAAAGTTATAAAAAATATAATTAAAAGGGTAACGGTATTCTTTTTTTTTTAATTTATTGATTTTCCAATTTTACATTTACATATTCGAAAAGCAGCATGGCGGCTGGGTTGGTTCATAATTCAATAACATACAAATTTCTTTAGTACAAATCACAAACTATTACATTAAATATCTCTTTTTCCCTTGGTATTTACTGTCTCACATTTGAATTAATGCAATTCTTATTATATCAATTCAATACAAATAGCTTTCTTACATTTATCAATAATTTTTAGTTTTTACATATCTTAGTCATTTTGACATTCAATCTTTTTAGATGATCAATGTCCTGATAAGTTTTTCCCAATTTTTAGTTTCCCACAAAAATTTAAATTTAACGTTTAATAAATTTCCCAATTTTAAATAACCCCAATTCCCTTTGCCACAATTCATCCCTGCATCAGCGGGTTAATAATACAATATAATATTCTTATTTTCTGGTAATTTCCAAATATCTTAAATTTAATAACCAAAATTTCTCTTGTTTCAACATTTAATACTTCCTCTTTTTTCTCTCAATATCTACTATCTTATATTTAAGCTAATCATTTTTATTAGGTAATGGTATTCTTACATTCGTGTTATTGTAGGGATTGCTGGCTTTGGAAATAGGCTGGATGAGAAACTTTAGGATGACACCTTGGGAGAAGACAGGAATCAGTTTTGCGTGATTTCAGTGCCTGAGAGAGATTTGGGGAAAGTCTCTTGATCTCAAATAGCAGCAACTGTGTGAAGTTTTCATAGGAAAAAAGCTAAGATCTTCGTGGGACTGTTTGACACATATTTTGACAGGGTTTTCCATACCAGAACTGCTTTGTGCTACAAAGTCAGAATGCCAAATCAAAATAGAGACTGAACATGTGCAACTTAATGAAGAGAAGTCAGTAATTATGCCCTGTCAGGCTACAGACAATCAACTAATGCTTTTTGATTCTTCTTAACCAAATTAGCTGAGAGGCTGGCAGCAGTTCAATAAAGATTGCCAAGGTAGACTTTAGGTTATCTATAAAAACAACAACAGCTTTCTTCTTAAATTAATAGAAGCCAATCAACACCTGGAAAACTTCCAGGAATGGTAGCTAAGGTTGTAGGAGGAGAAGAAGATAAGGATACTAAGATATCTCACTCAACTTGGATGCCAGGATTTGGAATCCAGGCCAGGGAAAATGAGAAGAAGAAAAACACACAGGAAATATTTCTCATTTATAAGAAAAGGCAGTGGAAGAACTATGGAAACACATGAATTCTTTAAAAGGTAACTGTGGGACACCTATTATGTAAAAGAGAACAGGATTCCAGTTCATATAATCATGTAAATCACTTTTCCTAAAACTACTTGCAGGGCATGTCAAGTTCCAGACCAACTTAGTTTGAAGAGATGTACTCAGAAACAGAAGTCTGCGAACTTTGGACACACCCAAGAAGAAGGCATGAAATAAAACTGACAGTGACACCTCAGAGCCTGGCTTGAAACTGATTATATTTATGCTGTCACCATAGCAACTATATATATGTGTGTATAATTTCATTAAAAATTTGAATCCTGGGTAAAGCTATACAGTAAAAACAAATAAATGCGAACACCAGGATAAAATTAAACTAAAAATGTTTAATAACATGCTGAGCTTTCGTCGGTCAGCACTACCGACATCATCAGAGCTTAAAAATAGGTCGATGGGAGTCTCTTTTTATAATATAATATATAATATATAATATTTTCTATCTCTATGTTCAGGGACCTATCATTTCCCCTCAATTGAGACTGGCCAGGGATTTAACTCTTTCTCATCCTTGATTTGCCTAAATAAGGGATTTGAAAGAAAACAAGCTTCTCTTAAAAAAGATATTTACAGAACAATTTGACAAACCCAATTTTATCACCTGTCACCGTGGGACTGGTCATGATTTATACTATGCTTCCTCTCAGGTCATTAATCAGGGGTCCCTCACTGCTAAATGTTTTTTTAAAACAATATATATTTTTATGTATTTTAATTACAAGTTTTGAATCCAATGGGCAAAGTTATTTTTCATAGCCACCCAATTAATTCTTGGCACTCTCTTTTGTTCCTGGGATAACTAACTAATTGTAATTTTATTTAAAAAAATCACCCATGCTTGGAATTACCTATATTCTTAGATGCTACTTTACTGATTCTTAGGTTCTTGATTAGGATTTTAATTATTAGGTATTCACCAGCCTTAGATTGTGAATTTAACTGTAGATTACCCACATGTAATAATAATAATGTAGTAAAGCAATAAAGACTTGGCTCATAACACATCAAAAATAACAGTGGTCTAAAAAAAAAGAAAGAATGGATAATTGGTGTAGCAATATCAGAAAACAGTAGAATGGAAAAACTGCAGAAGATCACACAGCATCAAGATCTGAAAATTGAAGTTGAAAGATTATGGCCTTAGGGAGGGCAGTAGCTCTCATGGATAGGATGTTGGGCTGATGGCTGGCAGGCTTATGTTCAAGACCCAGTGTGCTGTGTGCTGGGATGAGTCCCATCACTCGCTCCAGCTCCTACTAACCTAGCAGTTCGAAAGAGGGTGTCCATGAATAGATGAATTGGTACCGCTTTGGTGGGCTCATTAACAGTGATATGAAAGAAGCCCCTAACTGGGCATCACCCAGGTAACAGTTATGTCATCTTTTGTCACAGAAGCACTCTTGTGTTTCTGGCATGGAAGTCTACTATAGCATAAACCAGCCATGGTGGTCTCACTGTTTATCAGCATACTGGGTGTATACCATAAAATCTTGGACATCATTTAGGCAATCTGCACATTGACAAAATTTCCAATTACAAAGGCCTTACTGCTTCAATCTGTACATATACTATACCAATACATTATGACATCCCAGGTTCTCGGAAGAACTTGATGCAATGAAGGCCAACACCAATTAAAAAAATGACAGGTATGATTTCACCTCTTCATGTATATAATAACAATGTGCATTTCTTCTACCAGTTTTCATACAATCTGACAAGTGCAATTTTGCTTCCTTTTTCTGGAATAGAATAGAGCTGGAAGGGACTTTGGAGGTCTTCTAGTCCAGCCCCCCTGGCTTAAGCAGGGAAACCTATACCATCTCAGACAGTGATTGTCTAGCCTCTTTTTAAAAATCTCCAGTGATGGAGCACCCACGATTTCTGGAGGCAAGCTGTTCCACTGGTTGATTGTCCTCACTGTCAGGAAGTTTCTCCTTAATTCCAGGTTGCTTCTCTCCTTGATCAGTTTCCAACCATTGTTTCTTGTCCTCCCCTCTAGTGCTCTGGTGAACAACCTGGCCTCTTCTGCCTTGTGGCAGCCCCCCAGATACTGAAACAGTGCTATCATGTCTCCCCTATTTCTTCTTTTCTTTAGACTAGCCAAACCCAAGTCCCGTAGCCATTCTTTGTATGTTTTAGCCTCCAAGCCTTTGATTATTTTAGTTGCTCTTCTCTGAATTTTTTCCAAACTCTCAACATCTTTTTTGTGATATGGTGACCAAAATTGGTTGCAGTATTCCAGGTGTGGTCTTACTAAGGTTTTGTAACACTGTACTAGTACTTCGCGTGATCTTGATTCTATGCCTCTGTTTATACAACCCAGGATTGTATTAGCTTGTTTGGTTGCTGCTGCAAAGAAGATGGCATTTTGGAGAAATTCTCAAGTATAATAAATGTGGTGTTCTTGAACTAATTTCATTATAGATGGCCAATGGGTATGTGCATGCAGTCCAAGCACAGGAAAAGTGACATCATGTGGGTTATTTAATTTGCATCATTTGTGTGATGACCATATGAAAAATGAGCAGCCAGGGCGTTATAGGTGATTACTCAACTTATGAGTAATGAGAAAATGTATAGCTCCAGCAGAGTTCTCCAAGAGTCTCAATGATAAAGTAAGTTTAAAACCACCAAGCGAAACTCAGTACTGTAATAGAAGCATATGTTGTAGAAGTTTCAAGAATTTAGCCTCTTATGCAGATATCTGCGCAGCATGAAACAGGATTTCGGAGAGGAGCGGCATACAAATCCGAATAAATAAATAAATAAATAAACAAATAAATAAATAAATAAATAAATAAATAAATAAATAAATAAATAAATTTCAACCCAGAAAGCAAGATTTTCTCACATCAGCTCTCTGGACAGGTGGGGGTTTTTTTTGTTGTGTTTTTTTTTTGCATGTTTGCTGATTGCACATTATAGCAGGGGATCGCATTAGTGTCACTTGCAAGAAAAGTTCTCAAGATTAATTCAGAACTCACAAGGATATAGCAAGGGTCTCACACTGCAGAAATATCATAGCTGTCTCAATACGCAGATAGCTTTTACTATTGCAGTCCAATTGTGAATAAGTCGTCAGATTTTAAGCTCTGTGCTTTATAGGGTTCTAAATGGCTCTTGGACTTTTCAGAGCTCAAAATTTTGGATGGCAGCTGGTAGAATCCTCACAATCAGCCTCTTTATCTAACATTATTGCTGTTAGCCAGCATGGAGCAGGTGGCTTGTAGATTATCTAGGAGAAGCTTAATTCCTCCCTTGCTAGCTTGTCCCCACAGGCATTTATTCCCAGGAGAGTACAAACCAAGGAAGCAACCCACACACTGCTTCTCAGGGGCAGCCTTGCCATCTGTGATGCTTATTTCCAGGTACAGAAAGGCATCTCGATCCCATCAACTGCAGGTAGCTGTCTGAGTTACAGGCATTATCAACCTGAGCTTCCACAGCACAGTAAGATGGGATCATTGCTTACGTGACTTGACCATGGTTTACTGAATAAGTCAAATTAGTTAGGTTGTATCTAACAAATAACTTCTAATTCAGCTCCCTCCCACCCAACCGCCACTGCCATAAACACAGGCCAGTTGCCAAGCATCTGACTTTTGATCACATGACCATGGGGATACTGAAACCATCATAAGTATGAAAACCAGTCATAAGTCATTTTTTTCCCCAGGGCCATTGTAAATCTGAACAGTCATTAAATGAATGGCTGTAAGTCGAGCACTACCTGTATATTGAATTATTCACATGGCTTCATCATGGCTTATTGAGTTTGTAGAATGATAGACTTTATAGAATCATAAGGACTATTTTCTGAGTTTGCATGACACAACTGTAAACTGTAAAGCAGTGTTTCTCAACCTTGACAATTTTAAGGCATGTGGACTTCAACTCCCAGAATTCCACAGCCAGCATTGCTGGCTGTGGGATTCTGGGAGTTGAAGTCCACATGCCTTAAAATTGTCAAGGTTGAGAAACACTGCTGTAAAGTAACAACACTGGCTGGAGGGATACAATGGACTAGGCTCAAATGTGCTCAGACATTTTTTATTTAGTGTTTTGCAGGTATCAAGCAACACTTTGATGGAAAGCCTCTTGGATCCTGGCAGGTCCTTTAAAAAGGATCACATAGCAGATTATATATACAATTCTCCATCTGAGACTACAAAGAATTCTATCATTTGGATGAATATCATGATGATGACAATGATGATGGCTTCTTACAACCTTTCCCCCTGGGTAAGGTGACCTATGTAGAAGCTTTACTTAATTCCACATCAATAATGAGATAGGTTAGGCTGAGAGAAAGTAGCTGGCTCAAGGTCATCCAGCAAACTGCTAGGGTTAAGTGGGAATGAGTTCCAATTGTAGCCCTACATGTTGACCCCAACACTGCACTGGCCCTCGAAACATAGGCTGTTTCCTAATATCCTTCATCTGAATTTCATTTCATAAACTTTAAAGCAGGGGTTCTCAACCTTGGCAACTTTAAGACTTGTGGACTTCAACTCCCAGAATTCCTCAGCCAGCTTTGGGAGTTGAAGTCCACAAGTCTTAAAGTTGCCAAGGTTGAGAACCCCTGCTTTAAAGGCTAACAGCATTGTTATCTTAAGTTCAGGATGGATGGTGGAAGATTAGCTAGCTCAGCGTAGGAGGTACTGGAAGAAAAGTCAAAGAACAGATTGTCTACATTTGCCTTAGAATGAATGGATGGTATTTATATCATATGCCTGATTCAATTATTTTTGGAGCCTCAAGTTAATTTGAGTCCAGCTATTCCATTGGTTGATTGTTCTCAGACACAGAATACTCTGGATATTCATGGAGGGCTTTGGCATCCTAATATAGGCAGTCCTCTACGTATGATCACAATTCAGTCCAAAATTTCTGTTGTTAACTGAGACAGTTGTTACATGAGTTTTGCCCCATTTTATGATCTTTCTTGCCACAGTTGTGTAAATTAGTGACATGGTTGTTAAGTCAATCTGGCTTCCTCATTGATTTTGCTTGTCAGAAGGGCACAAAAATTGATGACATGACCCTGGGACACTGCAACCGTCATTAAATGAGCCAATTGCCAAGCATCAGAATTTTGGTGATGTGACCACAGGTATGTTGCAATGGTCATAGATCAATTTTTTCAGTGCTGTCATAACTTCAAATGATTACTAAACAAATGGTTGTAAGTCAAGAACTACCTGTAGTTGTTTCCCTACTGCATTACTCTAAGGCAGGGGTAGGCAACCTTGGCTCTTTTATGACTCGTGGACTTCAACTCCCAGAATTCCAGCCTTGCTGAGAAGAAAGAGAGAGGTTTCCAAGCTAAGCCATGCTGGCTCAAGAATTCTGGGAGTTGAAGTCCACGAGCCATAAAAGAGCCAAGGTTGCCTACCCCTGCTCTAAGGACTGTTGGAAAACAAAGAATAGAATAGAATAGAATAGAAGAGAAGAGAAGAGAAGAGAAGAGAACGGCCCCCATCCTGCGCGAGCTGCACTGGTTGCTGGTGGTCTTCCGGGTGCGCTTCAAGGTGGTTGGTCACCACCTTTAAAGCGCTCCATGGCATAGGACCCAGTTATTTACAGGACCGCCTACTGCCAGTAAATACCTCCCACTGACCAGTTCGCTCCCACAGGGAGGGCCTCCTCAGGGTGCCATCGGCTAAGCAATGTCGGCTGGTGGCGCCCAGGGGGAGAGCCTTTTCTGTGGGGGCACCGACGATGTGGAACGAGCTCCCTCCGGAACTCCGGACATGTCATGATCTCTGCACCTTCAGAAGAGAATTGAAGACTTATCTCTTCAATCAAGCCGGCCTGGCCTAGAGCTCCTCGGGTTTTTATGTAATTTAAATTAAGTAGTTAGGGTTTTAGTATGGGATTTTAATTTGGTTTTTAGTACAGCCTAGGTTATTTAATTCTGTTTTAAATATTTATTATTGTTACATTTTAAATTTGGCTGTAAACCGCCCCGAGTCCTACGGGAGAGGGGCGGTATAAAAGTCTACAAAATAAATAAATAAATAAATAAATAGAATAGAATAGAATAGAATAGAATAGAATAGAATAGAATAGAATAGAATAGAATAGAATAGAATAGAATAGAATAGAATAGAATTCTTTATTGACAAAGTGTGATTGAACACACCAGGAATTTGTCTCTGATGCATAAGATCCAAGTGTACATACAAGTAACAAGTGATAAATCATGATTATAATCATACAAAACATTTATATAAATCATAAGATACAACATTCAGTGAGGGTTATAGGATGCTAAATAAGCAATCAACATAAACCATACTAGGATACTAAATAAAACAATTAATATAAAAATAGGAAAGGAATTACCTTGAACGATAACTCTTAATTAAACCTACCCTGTTTGATCTACAGAAAACCGGATGACTCTTAAGTGATAGCAAAAGAGATACGGATACTTTCCTGGCATCTAATGGACATCTAGATTTTGCAGACCAGGTATGAAAGACCAACTCCACATATTCTTATTCTGATCAAATTACTGTTGCAGCTAGTAAACATTAAACATTAGAACAAAACTAATGTTTTTTGTTCCTGGAAGGACTTTTTTTTTTGCTTGACACTTTAGAGAACCTGGTCCTCTTAAAGCTCATAAGTCTTCTTTTACAGCAACAGATTAATTACAACAGGAATTCCCCTTCCTATTCTCCTTCCTATTCATCATTTTTTAAATAAAGGTCACACAATGCTTAATCACAGCACTGATAAGGACCAGTTGTTTATTAATCAGTTAATCCACTGTAAGTAACAATGTGGAAGCTGCATTTAATTAAGGAATATTTCTGCCATGCACATGCTTTTTCCTTTATTATTATGAATGTACACATGAATTTACATTTAATTACTAGTTAGATAGGCAATAATGCGGAGAGTTATATTTCAATGTACTAAGTTAAAGAAGATTGAGTTGTTTACTTGCTGTACTGATTGTGGGGATTGCATTATATTCCTGGGGTTTGCAACCTGTTTCAGAGCAAGGTAAGTGGTACACAGGAATCAATTTTAAAAATGGGCAGAGCTAAGACCATCGTGGAAGATCACTCATCCACAATGTGACTGCATTAGTAGTTATGAGTATTGTTCATTTTGCCTATGTAATTTCCTGTAAATGGCATTAGTTACCAGTATTATTCTGGGTGTAATTCAAAGTGTTGGTTGTTACCTATAAATCATAACTAATAGATAAAAAACTCCCTTTTTATGACTTTGCAATCCCTTAATTTGGGGTAGAGTCAAGACAATGCAGCTGAGCATTTACTGATCGGATGCCCTTCCTGATGCCACACAGAGTTTGCACCAGATTTTTTTTCTTTGCACCCTAGGAGAGAAACATCTGCTGCTATCTAGGATTGAACTCTCAACCTTCCAAGTGGGAGGCGAGTGTCTTCACCACTAGGCCACCATGCCACTCCAAATATTAACAACTAGATAACTAATTCAGAATGAATATGATCATCCAGAAGAAACTATCAAGAGTAAATCTACACTATACCTATCAAAGTGCCTCCTATGAGAACCAGTTTTTCACAGTTTTATGAAAATCCAACAGGTTCAGGGGTCCCAACATAGCCAGGCTTTATGGCTGGTATCTGGAGTGTGCCAACTCTAAGGTTGCAAAAGGTGATCACATGACCTTGGGACACAGCAACGGTCATAAGTATGAACCAGTGGCCAAGCATCTGAATTTTGATCACATGAACATGGGGCTGCTACAAAGGGCATTAAGTGTGAAAAATGATCATAAGTCACTTTTTTTTTCGGTGTCGTAACTTTGACCGGTCACTGAATGAACTGTTGTAAGTCAAGGTCTTCTTCTCCATGACTCTACCTAAACCCATTTTAAAGCCATTGAAGTTGAGGGTCATCATCCCAAATTTTGGGAGCCAATTCCATAGTTGCAGAGTTCTGTTTTCTGCATTGAACATTTCCAGATAGTTTTTCTGGTAAGATATTTGTCACTGCCGATTTCTGCTCTTCAAATCCTGTCTTGTTTAGCTTTCCGAGATCAGCCAAGGCCATCTAGGTGCTACCACTGAGTATTATGCGACAACTTCCTTTTCTTAGATATCTGATGTCTTTAGGAACATTTGCCCAGGTTCGCCTGGTGCACCAGCTGCGGCCCTATTTGGACCGGGAGTCTCTTCTCACAGTCATTCATGCCCTTATCACCTCGAGGCTCGACTACTGCAATGCTCTCTACATGGGGCTACCTTTGAAAAACGCTCGGAGACTTCAGGTAATGCAGAATGCAGCCGCGCGAGCAGTGTTGGGCTTGCCCAGAAATGCCCACATTTCGGCATCACTCCGCGAGCTGCATTGGCTGCCAATTGGTCTCCGAACCCAATTCAAAGTGTTGGTTATGACCTATAAAGCCCTACGTGGCATCGGACCAGGTTACTTACGGGACCGTCTGCTGCCCCATGAATCCCAGCGGCCGGTTAGGGCCCACAGAGTCGGCCTTCTCCAGGTCCCATCAGCCAGACAGTGTCGCCTGGCGGGGCCTAGGGGAAGAGCCTTCTCTGCTGCGGCCCCGGCCCTCTGGAATCAACTCCCCCCGGAGATCCGTATCGCCCCCACCCTCTCCGCCTTTCGTAAACTCCTTAAGACACACCTCTGCCGGCAGGCCTGGGGCAGCTAACACCTTGCCCCAAGACAGTGTATGTCTGTGTGTATGTTGAATGATTGGGGTTTTTTTTTAAATTAAGGGGTTTTATATACATGTATTTTTAAATGTTGATTTCTACTATGTTGTGAACCGCCCTGAGGGCGGCATAGAAGTCAAATAAATAATAATAAATAATAATAACCATCTTGAAAGGGGAATTTGCCAGTTTCACAGCTACTGCACAGGTAGTCCTTGACTTACAACAGTTCATTTAGTGACCGTTCAAAGATACAACAGCACTGAAAGAAACTGACTTAGGACCTTTCTTCACACTTAACACCGTTGCAGCCTCCCCCACTTAACACCGTTGCAGCAACAAAATTCGGACACTTGGCAACCAGTTTGTATTTATGACATTCGCAGTGCTTGGGGGGGTCACGTGGTCCCCTTTTGTGACTTTCTGACAAGGGAAGTCAAGAGGGAAGCTGGATTCACTTAACAACAGTGTCACTCGCTTAACAACCGTAGTGATTCACTTAACAGCTGTGGCAAGAAAGGTTGTAAAATGGAACACAGCGAATCACTTCCATACCGTGAGAAAACAGATGAAAACTGTATGGTCACAAGGAACGAAGTTGGATTCAAGACAGTCTTCATTGACCTCTTCAGTCCTGAATTCCTAGTTTACAGTAATAGCTGATCCATTAAGAAGTCCAACTCTGCCCAAATCTACAACCCAAAAACTTAAGCAGTGACTGGATCTATCTATCTACAGATGCAATTAATTTCAGGTTGTAGAGATGGCTCAAAGAATACTTTTCTCTACTGCAAAACCCTCAGAAATGAAAACGGTAGAAAGCAAAGTTCAAAAAGCTTGCTTCAAAATCTAACTTTCACTCTCTAACATACTGTAAGGATTTTGGTTTAGTAGATGATGATGATGATGATGATGATGATAATAATAATAATAATAATAATAATAATAATAATAATAATAATAATAATAGTTGGAAGGGACCTTGGAGGTCATCGAGTCCAACCCCCTGCTCAGGCAGGAAACCCTACACCATTTCAGACAGATGGCTGTCCAGTCTCTTCTTAAAAACTTCCAGTGTTGGAGCATTCACCACTTCTGGAGGCAGGTTGTTCCACTGATTAATTGTTCTCACTGTCAGGAAGTTTTTCCTTAGTTCTAGGTTGCTTCGCTCCTTGTTTAGTTTCCATCCGTTGCTTCTTGTCCTGCCTTCAGGTGCTTTGGAAAATAGCTTGACTCCCCTTAAGGCACCAGGCTGGAAACCAGGAGACTGTGAGTTCTAGTCCAGCCTTAGGTGTGAAAGCCAGCTGGGTGACCTGAGCCAGTTATTTTCCCTCAGTTCAATTTACATCACAGAGTTGTTGTTGTTGTTGCTGGGAAAACAGGAGGTGGAAAGGAGTATTAATGTTCTTTGCCTTGGGTTATTTATAAAAATAATGAAGGTGGAATAAAAATAAAAGCAAATATGTAAATATGGGGCGGGGAAGCACTTTGCAAACATGTCAGCCTCCTTTAGTTATTTGAAACACTAGACGCCAGTCATAATTTTATCAAGCCAAAGGAACTAGGTCATGGATTCACATTCGTATCACACCACCTTCTTTCCTGTTCTGCCTAAAGCAGGATCCACTGCAACACAATCTCATCAGATTCTTTTCTCATCTTTATCTCTACCGATCCCTGCCATGAATAACAGGGTTAAATAGACTTTAAATATGGCAACTAACGCCCATATTCAAGTAGCAACATAGATCCAGTCCATGTGGTCACCAGGAGTGGAGTTCAACTTGGAAACTTTACTGTTACTGATTTAAGAATTCTGAGACACAGGATGTGACCAGTATTAAGGGACAGTAGATCATCCTGAAGATTTGCAGGACACTGTATTCAAACTACAGATAGTCTTTGACTTAACAGCAGTTCGTTTAGTGACCCTTCAAAGTTACAATGGCACTGAAAAAAGTGACTTATGACCATTTTTCACACTTATGACTCTTGCAGCATCCTCATGGCCACGTGATCAAAATTCAGACGCTTAGCAACTGGCTCGTATTTATGACTGTCACAATGTTCTTGGATTGTGTGATCATCTTTTGTGACCTTCTGGCAAGCAAAGTCAAGAGGGAAGCCGGATTCACTTAACCACAATTATTAAGTACTGGGTTCGAGTGCAATTACTGAGACACATGGTGAAATCAAAGTTCTTTACTCTTCTCTGTGCTTAATACAACCAACAGAAACAAAAGAAAAGCAGTCTCTTTTTAAGGACGATGGACCCGGACTGAGGCAAACAATGTAACAAACTTTTCTTGCTCTGCGCATGCGTACAAGGCTGGCGCCGCTCCGTCTGGTCCCGGGCAACTTAGAATGCCCGGGACCGACTTCCGGTGGCTCCGCCGGCGTCGCTGGAGCCTCTAATGTGAGGCTCCGATCTCTGAGTCAGTATAGCCGTCAACAACAGCGCTCAACAGCTGTTTGTTGCGGCGAAAAAACTCCTCTTCGGGCAAAGAAGGGGAGTAGAGCTTCAAGAGCCGGTTTGAGCCCTTCCAAGACCCCTGGAACAAGTTTTCAGGGGCAGAGAAGGTGTGCTCCCCAGGCACTTGAAACGCTCCTGCTCAGAGACGCTTCTGTCGGCTGACAGAATTAGACGCCGCGACCGCCTCTGCTTTGAAGAGAGAACAACAAGGATTTTTAAACAGACGGAGTGAATACAAGAGTTCTTTGAGTATTGCAAGTATTTTGTTATTTTGTTTATGCCTTTTTACTTATAACTTTCTTGAATCAACATAATTCTTTCAAAATGGCGATTGCTTTGAGCTTTCACTTACTCAGTGAAAGTGAAGAAATCGAAAGTATTGAATCTGCTGGAAAGTGAAACTGAATTTTCTCTTCTCTTTCTGAAGTGATGTTTGAGAGACTATTTAGACTTGATGTACTTACTAAATTATAACGTAAATTGGATTTTAAAAGAAATTGAGAAGGGAGGAACTGGCAATTTTAAAAATCTTTTTTTTACTTTTTCCTTTTTTCTCTTTTTTTCTTCTTTCTACTATGACTATGAGATATAAGGCAGCTATGGCAAAGGTTTTTTTAGAATCTCAAGAGCTTTTACAGTCTCCTTCGGAAATGCTTACAATGAAAGACTTACAGAATGCTTTAACTGTTGCATTATTTCCAGTAATGGTTACATTATCTTCAATAAATGACAAGCTGGATAAAATGGAGAACAAGCTGGATAAAAAGATACCAGAACAGAAAAAAGATTCTAAAGCTATGTCAGAAGTTTGTAATTCAGAGCTGAGAGAAGATATTATTGAAGTCAATAAAGGAGTATTTTTTTCAAATGAAACTGATCTTCAATTGGCTGCTGAACATTATACAATACAATTTAATCAAGAAGTAAAACAAGAACAATCAATTAGATCCCTTTTTTCAAATGGAATTGATTTACAATTGATTGCTGAACATCTTATAATACAATCTAAATCAAAAGGAGAGCAAGAAAAAGAAGAATACAGTACTGAGTATAAAGAGAATAAAGGATGGATTTTGTTTGATAAACAGCTTATTTATGGACTGGAGGAAGAAGATTTGTTTCAAGAAAGGAAGTGTTGGTTATTCCTTTTTGATAAGCAGCAAGAAGAGGATTTATTTGACAAAAAAGAGACATTGATTCAGTTCAAGATGCGAATTACTTATGGAGGTGAAGAAGTAAAGAAGAGAGATTTATTATTAACGAGGGAGGCCTCGTTACGGAGGTCTACTTGGCTGAAAAAAAAACCTAGAGTTCGACTGAAATGAAATTTAAAATTGTATGCAAGGGTTTATGGGTAATTTAATACTATGGACTGAATTAAGGACTAAGATTATGAGTAAGATGTAAGAGAAGATGATTAATGGAAGATATAACTAAACTGATGAAGAACGTATTTGTTTGGAAATGATCTAGGTTTGATATTGAATTGATTGATTGATGGGATAGATAAGCATTATGTGATTTGTTAAAGTTTTAGGAATGTAAATTAGAAATGGAATAAACTGATTGTCAGATGAGAAAGCCCAGAAGTCAATTGAAGAGATGTAATTTAATAAATGTAAGGTTTTAAGGTTAATCTAAGATCATGGGGTGAATTTAAGACTAATTTTATAAGTAAGATGTAAGAAAGGATGTTTAATGGAAAAAGATTAAGATTATAAGTAAGTTGTAAGATAGGATGTTTAAATGATATATTAAGATATATTAAGATATATTATTACAAACTAAATGTATTAGATTTGACTTAGATTGGTGGTTTAGATGTAGATGATAAATACTATTCTTAACAAGATGAGTTGATTGTTTAAAGGAATTAAGGTTAATTTAAGATTATGGATTGAATTAAAGATAAATATTATAAGTAAGGTTTAGGAGAGGATGTTTAAATGAAGATATATATTAAGATATATTATGGTAAATTGAATTGAATAAGAATATAATTATTATTACTCTTTCTTTTTTTTATATAGTCTAAAATTCTTGTTAAGATTATATAATTATTTTGTTTGATGTAGTGGGGTTTTCTTTTGTTATACCTTGTATTCACTCTGGGAAGTCAGGGGGGGGGTTAGGGAGGCTTGATAATCTTATACATGATGTTTTCTCAACTGCAATTGGGGTTGGAGGAAGAATAAATAATTACTGTTACTGTTATTAAGGGGTTGCTCGGGTGTCCTCTGGGCTCCACATCTGATGGGGAAAAAGGAAGGAGGAGTGAAGGTAGGGGGAAGGATAGGGTTGGTGGGATGTGGTGGTGGGGGTGCCGAGCAGTGATGTTAATTGTTTGGGATGATTATTTTCAGTTGAGTTATTAGTATTAGATGTATTGAAATGTATTTATATTTTGTGTATGGATGATTGTTTACTTTTATATTATGATTTGATATGACTAGTTTTTTTTTCTCTGTTAAAATTAAAAAAAAAAATCCAATAAAAAATAATTAAAAAAAAAAAAAAAAGAATGCCCGGGACCAATGCATCGTCCCGAGCCTGCTTTTGCAGGCTCAGGACACAACAACAATATCATTAGCTTAACAATTGTAGTCGTTCTCGTAACAACTGTGACAAGAAAAGTCGTAAAACGGGGCAAAATTTATTTAACAAATATCTCATTTAGCAACAGAAATTTTGGGCTCAATTGTGGTCATAAATCGAGGACTACCTGTCCAGAGACAGGTCACATATCTCAAGTTAAATTTATCATAATTAAAAAATTGCATCCAGAAAGGAGTTAATGTCCTAAGAAAGCATTTACCAAAAGTCTTTAATTTTATAAGATGATCCTTACAGAAAGCAGCAATCGGTTCTTGAAGAGCGATCCAAAGACTCATTCTTAATCACTTTTGTTGACTTTTCTGCTTGAATTAATTATTATTAATGGATGGAAGGGTTGCGAATCCAAATTAATGCCATAGCCAGCATCAAGATCTATATGGTTAATAAAGATTACTTTTTAATTTCTTTTTCCAGGAACGTCTTTTTCCTAGCAACTAGGTTTTGTAAGGATTGAGAAGGGTACAGTTCATTTTTTCCACTCAAGGCATCCACATCCTTAGATTCTACAAGATGAAAATTACAACAAGAAGAATATCTGCTACCTATGCCATCACATGCCATTATCAAATTGACAGCATCCAGGTTTCCCTGGTTATGGCTTTTGTTAGCTGGCAAATGTAAAGTAAATGAGTCACACTGCATCTACACGGATTCCACCCCCCAAAGTTCTTGGTTCCTTGTGGGTTCTTTACTAGGTTTCCCCAGACATTTAGAATTGTGGGATATTTATTCAAGATCCCTTTTAAAATTCGTTTTAAAGAACTTGTGTTTCATCAGCCCATGAAAATGGTTATCATTTTTAACTGTTGTTCAGTCTCTTAAGCCGTATCTGACTCTTCACAACCCCATGGACCACAGCACAGAAGCCCCCCCCCGTCTCCTGGAGTTTGCCCAAATCTATGCCCACTGTGTTTGATGACACTGTCTAACCATCTCATCCTCAGCCGTTCTCTTCTCCTTTTGCCTTCCATCTTTCCCAACATCAGGTCTTTTCCAATGAGTCCTCTCTTCTCTTTAGGTGGCCAAAGGATTTGAACTTCAGCTTCAATATCTGTCCTTCCAAAGAACAGTCAGGGTTGTAGCCCTAACACCCTGAGTTCTCCGGAATAGGGTGGCATAGAAGTCAAATCAAATAAATAAATAAATAAACTGGAAGGGAAAAGGATGGGAAAATCTGTTGTAAGCCTTCAGTGCTTCTCTTGTGGTCCATAAAGACAGATGGTTTACTGGGAGCCAATTAGGAATCTCCCTTCCCATATAATTCATATCCCCAGTGTGGTTCTTAATCCTATTCCTGAGCCTGCAAATAACTCTGTCATAGTTTAAAATGTATTCATATATTAACAATATTCTTATGCCAATGGAAGTGTCTTCCGTGGTGGGGTTGAAAAGTCAAGATGACAGCTCCAAGGATGTAGTCAAAGCTGCACAATGCACCAAAAAAAGGAACAATGCACCAAGTGCATGATCTTGACAGCCATCTTAATTTTCTTTAATTTTCTTTCCACCGTGGCTCCCCCTTTTGCATATTTCATTAAACAGTAGGTGATATATTGAAATGTAAGAAAATACCAAAGTGCCCAATTAAAAAAAATCACACTTTCCAAAATGTAGTAAAATACTGTACATAAATGGAACACTACTGGTCCAGAAAAAAAAAGGACTAGGGGTGACATAATAGCAGTGTTCCAGTATTTGAAGGGCTGCCACAAAAAAAGAGGGGGTCAAATTATTTCCCACAGGACCAGAAGTCAAGAAAAGAAACAATGGATGGAAACTATTCAAGGAAAGAAGCAACCTGGAATTAAGAAGAAACTTCTTAACAGTGAGGACAATTAACCAGTGGAACAGCTTTCTGTCAGAAGTTTTGGGTGTTTCATCACTGGAGGTTTTTTAAAGAAGAGACTGGACAGCCACCTATCTGAAATGGTATAGGGTCTCCTGGTTGAGCAGGGGGTTGGACTAGAAGACCTCCAAGGTCCCTTCCAGCTTTATTCTGATTAAAACAATCATATTAAACTTTGAAAGTTAAGTTTTAGTTCCCCATCCTTATGAATTGTCCATTTTGTTATTCTTTCTATTTGGCAAAAAAAAAAATTACATGACAAGTTGATGTGTCATGGTGCTTCAGTTTTATTTCCCAGATGTCTCATGAAAATAAAATTTATTTAGAAATAAAAGACAGATCTAGAAGGTAAAGGTTGGAGCTTGGCTGAATCCTGCAGATAGGTGATGTGTTTTTGCGTGATGGGGGAAAAAAAAAGACAAAGGTAAGCAATTGTCAGCCTTATGAGGTATACTAGAAAGGAAACTAAATGAGCTAATTCTGTTTTCATTGTAAAAATCACATTAACAGAATCTTGCAAGTCCAAAAGGACATCTCTCTTCCCTACTTATCTTACCAGCCCCCCAAAAACTGAAAAGGGTCTTTTCTGAGCTCCTTGCCCTTCCCACATTTCTGCTGTGGGTTCAACTGCCTTTTATTTGATTGTTTTCTTGACTGCATCTATTTGTCCTGACTTCCAAGGTCATTCCCACATACCATTCCAGTAAGTCAGAAAGATGGAACATCATCCTAGTCAGTTTGATTATGTGAGTGATTCTGCTCAAAATGCCAACCATTTTTAAGAGGGTCTGTATCAGTCCCAAGTGTGTCAACTGACAGCGTTACAACAGAGCAGTTAAACTTAGCTGCTATGCACACTAGATTTGTTGTTGTTAGTTGCGAAGTCAGGTCTGACCCATGACGACCCCATGGATAATGTTCCTCCAGGCCTTCCCGTCCTCTACCATCTTCTGGAGTCCATTTAAGCTCATGCCTACTGCTTCAGTGACTCCATCCAGCCACCTCATTCTCTGTTGTCCTCCCTTCTTCTATTGCCCTCCATCTTTCCCAGCGTTAGGCTCTTCTCCAGTGAATCCTTCCTTCTCATTAGGTGGCCAAAGGACTTGAGTTTCAGCTTCAGGATCTGGCTTTCTAAAGAGCAGTCAGGGTTGATCTCCTCTAGGACTGACCAGTTTGAATGCCTTGCAGTCCAAGGGACTCACAGGAGTCTTCTCCAGCACCATAGTTCAAAGGCCTCAATTCTTTGGTGCTCAGCCTTTCATATGATCCAACTTTCACAGCCATACATTGTAACTGGGAAAACCATGGCCTTGACTATATGCACTTTTGTTGGCCGGGTGATGTCTCTGCTTTTTAGTATGCTGTTTAGATTATTATTGGCTAATTTAACCTTGGTTTAATGGGGAGGCGTTCTGGTGTTTTGGAAAGGGAGCTTCATCTGTTAGGCAAATCTTTTGTTAGTTCAAGCTTTCATGTTTTGTGCAAATACAGAAAGGGGGTCAATTGTGAAAGAATGTTCTGGAAAAGTAAGAGGCAACTCAGTCCAGATATCATATCAAGAGCCGTGGTGGCACAGTGGTTAGAATGCAGTATTGCAGGCAAACTCTGCCTGCTGCCAAGAGTTTGATCCTGATTGGCTCAAGGTTGACACAGCCTTCCATCCTTCCAAGGTTGGTAAAATGAGGACCCAGATTGTTGGGGGCAATATGCTGATGCTGTAAACTGCTTAAAGAGGGCTATAAAGCAGGTAGTAGAATGCTCAATCTGTTAAAAATAACACTCAGCCTGGAAGAACTGTTACGGGACAATCTTGGTTTAGGACCTGACGTTAATTGAGTAACTGTGTTAAACCTGATGTCTGAATGCAACTGTATGTGATATTCCACTGGGTCAAGTGTGAAATAATATAGCACAGATTTATTTGAGAGGAAGAACAAGAGGAAGACAGGAACAAAGACTTAAAGATTTTCCTCGTTCCCTTGACATGCAATAGATTAATTTAATATTGTTGTGTGCTTTCTCATCTTTTTCAACATTTTTCCATTCCTATTTATGATTTCCCTCAGCTTGCTTTTCTCCTGCAATAGATAAGAGTATGAAAACCTAGCAATTTTAGCCTCTAAACTATCAGCACAGACACACACACAAGTGCAAACGACAGGAGACAAGATGTTTAAGTGAGTTTTTAAAAGAAAACCTTGGAGAACAGCAACAACATTCTTGGAATTACAACAGTTTTGTGTCTTGGGATCAAATTTAACGGTGGTGGGGAAAATTCCCTCGTGGACCCCTCCCCTAAAGACATTTCCAGTGCCAACTGCTGCACGACAACATCATATTAGCCCCCCAAATCTGCATTCCTGGCAAATAGAGAACAAATATACACTTATTTCAAGTAGAACAATTGGAGATAGAAGAAATGCTGATATTAAAGCAGAAAGAATGAATTGTAGAGATGTAAAGAAACAGAAAGTAAAACGGGTCTCTTTTGCATAATAGTGCATATCTCCAGCTCGTCTCATAATAACATGGATTCAGTCTTTTTTATCTTTCCTTTCGTGACACAACTTTTCAGCTTACAGTTTATCAATAAAAGAAGCTTCTAGAGGAAAAGGGCTGCTCCTTTTCATAGGCAAATCACAAACTGTTCTGGAAATTTCCATCAATCCTTCTCTCCCTAGATTATTGTTATTTCAGACTGAATAATGTTGCCACGTTGCAGAATGAGTTGAGAATTAAATGAAAGATTTCTGAGATGGCTTTATTGAATGTGCCATTTTAGGCAGCCCATCTTTGCAATACAGTACAATATAATAGTACAGTGGTGGCAAACCTTTTAGAGACCGAGTGCCCAAAAACTGGCCCTGCCCCCGCTCCACCCCCTGCCCTGCCCCTGTTCCACCCACACCCTGCCTGCCTGCAGGGCCACTCACCGCCTCCAGGGCCCACCACAGATCGCCCAGCAGCACCATGGAAGCCACGCCCTCTGCCCGTGCCCCGCAGCATCAACTGTGCACGATGGGGTGTGAGGGCAGAGTCTTGTCTACGCTGCCTGGCTGCCATGTCCTTGGCTGCATTGCTCCGCGTGGGCCACGCTCGGGGGCGACCCTTCTTAAGGAGGGCTGCTGGTGACGAGGGTGTCACGGGCATGTGTGCCCACAGAGAGGACTCCGAGTGCCACCTCTGGCACCCGTGCAATAGGTTTGCCACCACTGTAATAGTATATTCCACGTAGTAAATGTGGAAGAAGATGAGTAAAACACATAAAACCAGGAGATTATTCTGCTAGGAGGAAACTCAATTGACTGCATCTAGGACTCAGATAAGAGCATTCTTTCTCTGTTGATCGTTCTTTTCTTATAAGGCGATATTATATTTTGTGCAAACAAAGGAACATTTAAATATGTAGCCTAATACCTGCAGGCTAAAGTCTACATTTCAAGAAGTTATCTTATTCTACAAGAAGAAGGTATTTGCACAACAGAAGATGTGAGCAACCTTGTTTTGACCAGAAGGTTACCCTTTTTATTTCCATCCTCATCAACATTGTAGATAGCATGGTCCATGATTTTATGACATCATGGAAGTGTCCAAAATGGAAAAAATTATACCTCTTTTGTTTGGTCATATATTTGTTTGCTATCAGGTAGGTTTAAAGGAGAAAATAGGTACCTTAAACCTACAGAAGCAAACAGACCCATTTTGCATCTTAAAGCAGCACCCAAAGAAGAAAAATGGCCCATTCAAGGTGAGGAATCAAGATTTTAAAGGGATGCTACAAACTGCATTAAGTCTCTAAAATTCTTGAGGTGAGTAACAAAGACTGGCTTGAAATGTTCAGCCACACCCACTAGCCAGGTCTCTGATGGTTGAAAATGGAAAATACTATGCACGATCCATGTCTTTTACATAGGCTAGTCCAGGGGTAGGCAACTTTGGCTCTTTTATGACACGTGGACTTCAACTCCCAGAGTTCCTGAGCCAGCCATGCTGAGGGCAAAGGGAGAGTTTCCAAACTGAGCCATGCTGGCTCAGGAATTCTGGGAGTTGAAGTCCACGTGTCATAAAAGAACCAAGGTTGCCTACCCCTGGGCTAGTCTATCTTGGAATTTTGGGAACTGTAGTCCAGGGGTCTCCAAACTTGGCAACTTCAAGACTTGTGCACTTCAACTCCCAGAATTCCTCAGTCACCTATGTTGGCTGGGGAATTCTGGGAGTTGAAGTCCACAGGTCTTAAAGCTGCCAGGTTTGGAGATACCCCCCCCTGCTGTAGTCCAATACAGGTAGTCCTCAACTTGGAACAGTTTATTTAATGCCGGTTCAAAGTTACAATGGCACTGAAAAAAATGTCTTATGACCATTTTTCACATTGCAGCCTTTGCAGCATCCCCATGGTCATGTGATCAAAATTCAGACGCTTGGCAACTGGTTCATACTGATGACCATTGCTGTGTCCCAAGGTCATGGGTTCACTTTCTGCAACCTTTTGACGAGCAGAAGCCAGATTCACTTAACAATCATGTTACCAACTTATCAGCTGATTCACTTAATAACTGTGGTAAGAAAGTTTGTAAAATAGAGAAAATTCACTAAACAAACGTCCCACCCACTTAACAACCAACATGTTGGGCTCAATTGTGGTTGTAAGTCAAGGACTACCTGTACAATCAAAGGTCAGCAGCTTAGGAAAGGTGAGAATGGATCTATTTCAACTATGCACTTAATCTGCCACCTACGGTTCTTCTTACAACCCTGGAGGATTGTAGGAGGGTGTTTTGCATTTAAATGGGAGGAGCTTCCATTGTACATTGTGGCTGTCATCTTGACCTTATCTGTGGTGGCGCAGTGGTTAGAATGCAGTACTGCAGGCTACTTCTCCTGACTGCCGGCTGCCAGCAGTTCTGCAGTTCGATTCTCACCGGCTCACGGTTGACTCAGCCTTCTATCCTTCCGAGGTCAGTAAAATGAGGACCCAGGTTGTTGGGGGGGGGCAATATGCTAATTCTGTAAACTGCTTAGAGGGGGCTGTAAAGCACTGTGAAACGGTATATAAGTGTACGTGCTATTGCTATCTGTGGGTACCATCTTGGCTGTTGGGAAGAAACATGTTTTCTTCTTCCTGATTTAGAATATTTATTTCAGTGGCAGTTATTTTGTTTGCTTGGTCCATCCAAGGTGGTGACTTAAGTAAGTTCCAAGTGCTAAATTGACAACCTGAAGCACTACTGTCTACTCATGCATTTATTTATTTTGCAAAGAAGCCAATCTGGAAATTGCTCATTTTTCCCTTGTAGGAAACTAATCCAGAGTACTGTGCAAGCATCTAAAATGGCTGACTCATGACTTCTCCCTTTATTCTTTAGACTTTACTAATTTGTAACAGACTTTTTAAAATGAATATTTAATTGACACAAACATGCTGATGACGACACTTAGCATAAAGACAGATGTCAAATACTGCACAGACATCAAGTATTGTGGAGGCCATCTGTTCCCAGAATTCACCAAACATCTTGTGGCCCCAGACCCTCAAATTTCATAATCTATATTTTATGGATAATTTACCCCACCTTTATTATTTTTATAAATAACTCAAGGTGACGAACATACCCCCTCGTTTCATCACACTTCCCATCTTTTAAGTTTAATTGATCATATTGTAATTTCTTTTTTTGATTGAGGAGGAGGAGGAGAATGGTGTCGATTAAACTTCTTGCCTCCCTTTTGAAACTGAAAGAAGAAGAGGAAGAAGAAGGAGGAGAAGGAGGAGGAGAAGAAAAAGGAGAAGGAGGAGGAGGAGAAGAAGGAGGAGAAGAAAAAGGAGGAGGAGGAGAAGAAGGAGGAGGAGGAGGAGAGGAGAGGAGAAGGAAGAGGAGGAGAAGAAAAAGGAGAAGAAGGAGGAGGAGGAGGAGGGGAGAAGAAGGAGGAGGAGGAGGAGAAGGAGGAGGAGGAGGAGAAGGAGGAGGAGGAGGAGAAGGAGGAGAGGAGGAGGAGGAGGAGAAGAAAAAGGAGGAGGAGAAGGAGGAGGAGGAGAAGGAGAAGAAAAAGGAGAAGGAGGAGAAGGAGGAGGAGAGGAGAAGAAGGAGGAGAAGAAAAAGGAGAAGAAGGAGGAGGAGGGGAGAAGAAGGAGGAGAAGAAAAAGGAGGAGGAGGAGGAGAAGGAGGAGGAGGAGAAGAAGGAGGAGGAGGAGGAGGAGAGGAGAAGAAGGAGGAGGAGGAGAAGAAAAAGGAGGAGGAGGAGGAGGAGGGGAGAAGGAGGAGGAGGAGGAGAAGAAGGAGGAGGAGGAGGAAGAGGAGGAGAGGAGAAGAAGGAGGAGGAGGAGAAGAAAAAGGAGAAGGAGAAGGAGGAGAAAAAGGAGAAGAAGAAGAAGAAGAAGAAGAAGAAGAAGAAGAAGAAGAAGAAGAAGAAGAAGAAGAAGAAGAAGAAGAAGAAGAAGAAGAAGATATCAAATCTAGATTCATTCAATGAACTGAGGATAGTTTATTCCCCAAATTCCCCAGCCAAAACTAGCTCTGTTCAGAATGCAGAAAGGGGGCTGACATACCATCACCTTCTTTCTGGTTTTGCCAGAAAACTGTAGTAGGCTTATTATCTTTTTTTTTAAATCACAAATACACATTAAAGCAAGAACTTTATTAGGCCAAGGTAGAGTTGTAAAACAATCCCAAGAATCTTTACTATAATTAGGTGACTAGATGCTTAACAAGCAAAAAAAAAAAAAAGATAACCTGCAGCTGCCCCTTCAACCTTCTAAGCTTGCTCTCTACTATATTCCTCTGACGGCTGAGCAGAGAGATGCCCCTTTCAGGAGGAAAATGATACCGTTGGTTCTCAGTCAAAGGAAGCTAGCCTGATCACCGTTTTGACTGATCAAAAGTATTCCAAGGGAAGCTGGAATCCTGGAGATGCAAGGTAAGATCAGAGAGGGCAGCATTGTTTTCCATGATGCTTTTGGAAATTTAGAGAGGTGTCTACAGAACATATTATTGCCAGAATATGTGGCTGTTGGTACAGACAGTATTAAAGTTTCCAACAGAAGAGAATATATGTAGCTCAGGGCTGAACTGTGGAATCTTTGGTGCTGAGCTTGATTGTTTGCTTGGAGACATTTCATTACCCAATTTGGTAACATCATCAGGGTAGGGAGTGTGGGGCTTGCTCCATTTTATGTACAGTAGCTTGCCTTGCCGGTTGGTGGGGTATACTTTGCTTCTTGGTATTTCCTTGATTAGAGTATTGTTTGCCTGGAATTATTGTATATAAAAAGGGGATTATACCCCACACATGCTAGCAGCGATGATAATGTTACCTAGTTGGGTGACGAAATGTCTACAAACAACCACCTTAGATCACACCAAGGATTCCATAGTATTGAAGCTTGATTACTTCTGATTGTTTGGGAAGGGGGTGACTTAACATGAGATGCAAACATTCGAATAGGGTGTGCAAATCGAGAAAATGGACTGATTCCATGTCAGTCCTACAAGGTAGACTAGACTAAAAAAAACCAACAACAGTGCCCTATTGGGCAGGACTATTTTTCTTCCAACACAAGAATCTTGCAATATAAAGCCTATAAAGCCCTTCATGGCATGGGACCAGGATACTTATGGGACCGCCTTCTGCCACATACTTCTCTACGACCGTTGAGAGCGCACAGGGTCGGCCTCCTCCGGGTCCCGTCAGCGAAACAATGTCGTCTGGCGGGCCCTAAGGGGAGGGCTTTCTCTGTTGTGGCGCCCGCCCTCTGGAACCAACTACCTCCTGAAGTCTGTGTTTCTCCGACTCTCCTGGCCTTCCGGAAGAATTTAAAAACCTACCTCTGCCGGCAGGCCTGGGGATGATTGTTGATTGTGGTGTGATTGATGAGTATGTATGGGGTTTTATTTTTAATGTTTCTTGTTCGGATTAGTTGAAATTGTTTTATATATATGTTGTGAGCCGCTCCGAGGAGCGGCATACAAATCCAAATAAAATAAATAAAATAAATAAAATTCTTAATGTGCTTCCCTCCTGCCTCACTTTATCTTCATGTGAACTAGGGAGGGTCCTGCCTGAGATGTTTTCTTGTTATTTTCTTGGCTTGGCCTGAAGTCCATCTTATCTGACTGTTGCCTTGATAGCTTTCCTCCTGTCCTTCAAGGACAATCTCCATGCCCTCTATATTCAATAATCAAGTTAAGCGTGTTGAATTAACTGTCTTATCCTAATTACATCAACCTCTCCCACCTGGTCAGGCAGGGAGGTTATGCTGCAGCTCTGCTCGGGTTAAAGAATTTTAGTTGGTGGAATCCAGGAAGAGAGTGTTCTCTTCCATTATTTCTACTCTTTGAAATAACTTTCCTCTCCTTTTATTTTTTTCCCCCTGGCCTTCTGGAAGAATGCCAGACCTGGCTCGTCAATTGGCACAGGGTTTTAAGTGTGATGGGCAAAGACTCAGCAGAATTTAGAATCTCTGGTGTGCAGGAAGAGGGTCATGACAGACCCACCCCCCTAGTCGTTATGCAGATTGTTGCTTTAGTTTGGCAAGATTCTGTCTATAGGCGGGCAACAATAAAGAAACTACTCAGAAGTAACTTCACTTGTCATTCTTGGATCCATGGGCCTATAATGCTAAAAGTGATATGCAACCCTGGGGGCGGTTAGTGGTTTGAGGCATTCCCTTTGTCTCTTTTAACTGTGTAACCCCCTGATTTTAACCATGTTTTAACTCTGTTCTTATTTTAACAGTATTTATTGTAATCCACCCAGAGTCACTTAGGTGGGATGGGCGGGATAATAATTTGATAAGCAAACAAACAACCAGACACATAAACACTCCCAAGGTATCTGGGCCGTCCAGCCTCTAAATAAGGAAACAAGGTTTCTGGACAAAGACCCCAGCAGTGACTCCAGCTACTTTGCAAGCCAGGATGACCTACGGGGAGGGGGGGGTCATTTTAAGGGAAAGCACAGAGGAGGATCCTACACTTACTTTAGAGAGGAAAAGAAGAAAGGGCACTTATTCACTACTCAGGGGCTCTCGGGAAGAAAGGGAAACTCTGCCCATGCCCAGAGGCAGACAACTCCGAACCTGTCTTAAGGTTTGCAAACCAAGGGGTGGCTGGGTGGGAGCGACACGTATTGCCCTCCGCCACGACGACTTCAATGCCAGCCTTTAGCGCTTCTCGCAAGGACCAGCCTGGTTTAAAAATAATAATAATAAAAAATTCCCTCCTGCAGGTCTTCTCTCCCTCTCCCCCGGCGGCGAGGCTCGAGGAAGCCGGCAGGCGTTCCCGAAATTCTCGTTCCCATAAGGAACGGAGGAGCGGGATGGGGGGAGGTGGGGGGGGGGTGGGAAGCGCGAGAGGCAGCGCCAGCCCGGGAGAGATGCCCGCTTCGGCGCTCTGCAGTCAAAGCAGCAGCAGCAGCAGCAGCAGCCGGGACCGAGCGCGCGCCGGTCTGCCGAACGGTCCCCGGATGGCGCGCGCTCCGCTCTGCTCGGTTCAGCTCCTGGCGGAGGGAGGGGAAAAGCGGGAGGGAGGGAGGGAGGGAGGAGAGGAGAGGGAGGTCGCCTCCCTCTCGGTCCAGCGGCAGCGCGAGGAGGAGGAGGAGGAAGAGGAGGAGGAGGGGGAGGAGGAGGAGGGGTCGCGGTGGAGAGGAAACGAAATGAAGGGGCCGAGGAGGAAACCCAAAAGAGTTCGCTTGAAAAAGAGCGAGGCAGAGTTCTAAAGGCAGCGCCGGCAGCGGAGTTTGCTCGCTGCCCATCCTCGCTTCCCCCCCCCACCACCTCTTCCTTCCTCCCCCCCCCTTTTGGCCTGGCAAATACTCTTCGTAACCAGCCTAACCTTAATCCACCTTCAGGCTTTTCTCCCGCCTTCTTTTCTTCCTTTCTCTTCTTCTTCTTCTTCCTTTCTCTCTCTCTCCCTCTCTCTTTTTTTACCCCGGTGCCCGATCAGCTGGGAAGAGGAGGAGGAGGAGGAGGAGGAGGAGGAGGAGGAGGAGGACACCCCTGGGCATCAGAGGCGGCAAGATTTCCCAGCTCAACTCCCGAAGCCGGGAAGGACTCTTTTTACCTTGCTTGAATGCGATTGCACCTGGCGCTGCCAACAAGGGGTCTCCTTGCTTTCTCCGGGTACCTCAGCCAGCCCATCACCTGTCAGCCTCAGGGGAGTTTGAAACCGGCAGGGCGAGAATGTATCAGGGCCACATGCAGGTAAGTCACCTCCGGAGCTGCCTTCGCAAGGTGCAGCACGGTCAAGTTTTGGGGTGGGAGGGAGGGTCGTCTGGGACCCCTCATCGGATGGGGGGGGAACGGGTCTTTGCCTGCCACAACAGGTGGCTGGGTCCAAGAGCCTCATTCACAGCTGGGAACTTCAGGAGGAACTTTGAGGATCCAACCTGGCTCTGGGTTTGACCTTCCCAACAGGTAGGTCCTCTCCCAGGTTCAGGGAAGGCTGTGGGAATAGGAAGATCCTCACCCTGGATGAAAGGTCTTGAAATACTGTGTGTGTCAACTGAAGGGCAGGCAATAAGTGGGTTCTTGTTTTTAAGTGGCTCTGAAAGATCTGGGGATCTCAGCCCCCCCCAAAATCCTTCCTACACTGTGAGCTTTTTTTTTTTTTTTTGCCTTCTTTGGGAACCTTTTCTTGGTCTCTCTGTGGCCAAGGAGATGTTCTGCGGGGCTCCTCAAAAAAAATCAAAATGCATCCAGTATCCACTAGCTGGAATTGTTATGACTGCCTTCTCACGGTCATTTCCAAGTCCTTCTCCTTCTTCGTCTCCGGCCTGGCTTTCCCAAAACCCCAAATCCAGGCAGGTTTTTTTTTTGGTGGTAAGGTTTAGAATGTCAAACTCCTCTCTTCAGCATCCATGGATGTAGCCTCCTGGCTTCTATTGATCCAAATACAGGTATGGCATTGATGCTTTTTTTTTTCTTGGTACATAGTGGAATTATGACTTTAACCTTGACTCTCTTTATTCTCTCTTCACGTGGTCCTTCTCCTTTAAAGAAAACCGGTGTTATTGTGGGAGGAAGCCTCACATTATGGACCGATGACATCTCTGCGACTCTTTTTTTTTTTTCACATGCCAGAGAAATCTGATTCCCTACCTCAAATTTCTCCCTCTAGAATATTTCTATCTTCTAATGTAGGATGAGTGCTGATTGGGATCTAACATGTGCACATAGCAAAAAGTATTTGTATAGAGAAACCCCTGGAATGGAAAAAAATATCCCCATTTTATGATTTCCTGTGGTTTGGGGTGATTGATCAACCCTTACAGATGTCACTATCAACTGCAGAGGTGCATATATAACATGACAAGTCAAGTTAAATGGACATCCTGACTCAGCAATTCTTGCTTTCTGAAACTAAATGCTTTTCAAACTCCTCTTTTTTTGTGTCCCTAACTTTGTATCTCAGCAATATCTAGAAGTGAAGAGGTCTGTAGCAGGTAAATCAGAAAACCATTATAACAAAAGAGAAGAAATAAATGTTAACCTCAGACAACTTAAATGCTCCCTCCTTTTAGCATTAACCCTATTGTTTGAAACCCTGTTACAAGCTAAATGAACCCTGAAAGTTAAGTACAATGTTATGCTCTGACAACTAAAATCTTGTGCAGGATTGTTTGAAATTAACCCAGGTAATTTCGGTGCCCACGACCAAGTTCCAAATTTATTTTTCTTTATTGATTTCAGCAGGAATCATTCTAGCATCAGCACCGGAGTTACAAATTGGGTTCAGAATCTTTTCTCTTTCTGATTTATTTATGAGATCTATATTGGGACACTTTGTATTCTGCTATTGTCTAAATACAACCTAAAGTTAACTGGTGTGTTTTTAAAATTCATATTACTAAATCTATCCATTTCATTATGAGAAATACAAAGGTTGCACATTTCTTTTCCAAAATTTGCATTTGGGAGATAGACCTGGAAAATAAATGAAATACAATAGCAACTGTTTTAAATTTTAAACAATTCAGATCTCTGGGGCATTTATTTAATCTCTAGAGAGCTAAATTACTTAAAAATCTTGAAACGGTTTGCTGGAATCAAAATGCCCACTGCTAATTTTAATAAATATATAAAATGCATTGTGTCAAGCTTGTGAAAAGTGCTGCTTAGTACATGTATTTGTAAATTTGCGGAGAAATTTGTATACTTTCATTCCAAGCAAGTATGTGAATTATCACAACTGAAAGTATGTTTCTGAATACAAGGGGGGGAAAAAACCTAGGGATAATGCATCAGAACTTTTGTCCAATCATCATTTTTAAAATGGCTGATTTATATAATGCTATTTATTGACGTGACAATGTCCTTGGGTTGTATATCATTAATCTAATGATAATAGGTTTAATTAATTATTTGATTTCATAAACTTTCAATGCATTCTATTATTTTTCATTAGAAATCTGCAAAGATCTCCGCAACTTTCTTTTTCTTATTTGGCCCAGTTTTTTTCATTGACCAGATACACATTTTCTGCTTTAACATTTATCCTTTGTCCAGTTCTCTGATTCTGTCCTCAACTTTGGGCCAATTCTATATCATTTTCTGTTGTTCCTTTCTTTTTCTTACCTTTTTTTCCCCAATTAAGTTTATCTTGACTAGTTCCTGGTTTGGGTAGGACATTAACAAATTGGAAAAGTGGCCATCAATCAATCAATCAATCTAATGTCAAACCTAGATCATTTCAGAGCAAATACATTCTTCATCAATTTAATTATATCTTCCATTAATCATCTTCTCTTACATCTTACTCATAATCTTAGTCCTTAAATCAGTCCATAATTTTGAATTACCCATAATTCCTGCATACAGTTTTAAATTTCACTCCTTCAGTCGAATTCTAGGTTTTTTCTTTAACCAGGTAAACCTCCATAACGACGCCTCCCTTCCAAATAATAAGTCTCTCTTCTTTACTTGCAATATCATTTGAGTCCAAATAAACCGTCTTAACCTTTGCATTAGTCCTATGTTACTCTTAGCCATAAACTTTTGTTGAGATAACAATTCAAATCTCTGTCTTTGCTTTTCCCGATCCTCAGGCCCATAAGTAAGTTGCTTCTTAAACTGAATCAATGTCTCTTTTTTCTCAATTAAATCCTCTTCTTGCTGCTTATCTAAAAGGAATAACCATCCCCTCCTTTCTTGAAACAAATCCTCTTCCTCCACTCCATAGATGAACTGTTTATCAAGCAAGATCCATTTCCCTTTATTCTCTTTATTCTCAGTACTGTTTTCTTCTTGTTCTTGTTCTTCTTCTTGTTTAGATTGCACTATAAAATATTCAGCAGTCAGTTGTAAATCAGTTTCATTTGGAAGAAAGAATCTGGTTAATATTTCTGTAATGGTCTCTTTCAGTATTGCTTTAATCTCTTTCACTATTGCACGCCTTTCTTCTTGAGATTCATCAATACATTAGATTGATTGATTGATTGATGGGATAGATAAGCATTATGTGATTTGATAAGGTTGAAGGAATGTAAGTTAGAAATGGAATAAATAGATTGTATTTGTTATGGAGGTTTATCTGACAGATGAGAAAGCCCTGAAAGTCGATTGAAGAAGTGAAATTTAAAATTAAATGTAAGGAATTAAGGCTAATCTAAGATTATGGGCTGAATTAAAGACCAATTTTATAAGTAAGATGTAAGAGAGGATGTTTAATGGAAGATATATTAAATTGATTAAGAACATTTTTTTTTTGAATTGAGGGGTTTATTGATATTATTTGTTTATTTTTCTAAAAAGATGAATTTTTTTTATTTGATGTTCAATGGTTTGAAAGAGGTTGATTACTGGAAGATGTATATAAAACTTGATTGTTTGGGCGATTTTATATAACCTCTCAATGGATTGAAGTGATTTAAGGTTTGACTTAGATTGATGGTTTAGATATGTAAATGAAAATTATTATTCTTAACAAGATGATTTGTTTGTTTTGTTTAATGGATTGAAATGATTTAGAGATTGTATATAGTATATAGTTTAAAATTCTTGTTAGGATTATATAATAATTTTGTTTGATGTAGTGGGTTTTCTTTTGTTTTACCCTGTACTCACTCTGGGAAGTCGGGAGGGAGGGTTAGGGAGGGTTTATAATTTTATATATGATGTTTTCTCAACTGTAATTGGGGTGGATGTAAGAATATGTAATTACTGTCATTAAGGGGTTGCTCGGGTGGCCTCTGGGCACCACATCTGTTGGAAAGAGGAAGGAGGAGTGAAGGCTGATGTAAGTGGAAGTTGATAAGAAGGGGGAAGAGTAGGACGGAGATAGAGAAGGAGGGAGGAAAGTAGAAAGAAAGTAGAAAGAAAGTTGGTAAGAGGGGGGATGAGTAAGGAGGGTGGAGTATAGAGAAGTAGAGAAGGAGGGAGGAAAGTAGGTAGTTAGTTGGTAAGTGAGGGGGGAAGGTTAGGGTTGGGGGGGATGTGGTGGTGGGGGTACCGAGCAGTAATGTTAATTGTGTGGTATGATTATTTTCAGTTGAGTTATTAGTATTAGATGTATTGAAAAATGTACTTATGTTTTGTTTATGGATGATTGTTTATTTTAACACTATGATTTGATTTGAGTAGTTTCTTCTTTCTGTAAAAATTAAAAAAACTAATAAAATATATTTAAAAAAAAACAAATTGGAAAAGTGGGAATAACAAAATAATAAAAAAGAAACAATTTTAAAAAAATCACCTTCATTCTTTCAACCCCCCCCCACTCCCAAACCTGTCTGCCATGTAACAGGTTTTGCAAAAAACAGCAACCTGCTGTGCGGTCTAGAAATAGTTTGCCTGGGGCCAATTTTGCCTCTTCTTTCAAATGATACTGTAAATCTAATTAATTGAATAGCATAGAGATAGAATTAAAAGTTGCTTTGGGATTATTTGAATATTAGGAAGAAAACTTGCTTTCTAGAGCTCTTTTGCATCAGATTTGAGATTCTTAGGAACGCTGTGACATGCTCAAATAAAATGAATAGCTGCTTTAGGTACCAAAAAATGGGTTTTTTTCTGAGCTCACTGCTCCTCTACGTAGCTCTGTTAGTCAGTCAACAAAACTGGTTTAGAAAGCTCTCTGTTTTTTTTCTTTTTCTGTCTCTGATAGTATTTGGTTTTCAGATTCCTCTATGAATGAATGCTGCAGGCTATTTTAAAAGCAGAAATCTCATAGGGGAATTTGAGGATGATCTAGACACAGTTGTGTTACGAACTGGCTTCCAGATTTTTAAAGCCTTTGAGGAGAATCAACCCACCTAAAAATATTCAGTGTGCAGTCCCATGAACCTACATGTGAGAATATGCTTTATTGAACACAGTGGGAGACTGCTGAATAAGCATGCTTAACATCGAACTATTTCATTTCTCTTTAATTCTTTCCATCGTACCCGATCTTGAGTTCTATCATATTCAGTTTTGGGAGCAGACTTTAAGAAACCTGCAAACAAATGGGAGATTGAAATAGCTGGACATGTTTAACCTTGGAAAGAGAAGAGATATGATAATTTCTTTAACTATTTGAAAGAGAAGCAGACCAAAGAAGTCCAAGATTATTTATTATTTATCAAGAACGCAGGATACAGAATAATGCTATAGGCAGACATATTCTGGCTGAATGTTAGGGAAAACTTGTCAGCAGAAAATCAATGGAACCAATAATCTGGGGGATAATAACCATGTCTTTCTTTCAATCTTGAAAACGGCAGCACAAACCCATTTGCTTCAGATAATCATAAACTTTCACAAGCTGCCCCTATCTCCCTACCTACCTGAACAATTTATATAATTGCCCAAGTTGTAAAGTGCAACTCTGGGCAGCTAAGATAGTATTAAAACCAATATATAAGCAATAGACAGCAGCAGAAAGACATGGCAGTTTTGGAATTAGCCAAGATCTTCGCCCCGGGGATGAAGCTAGTTTTTATCTTGGCTTTCTTCATAGTGGCACCTATCATTTCCTGGTGTGAATGAAAGGGTATATTACATCTAATTAAAACAGTACTTAATGTGTAGACTTAATGTGTTTGTGAATAGGCGACAGTATTAGAGTGCAAGAGTTGTCCAAACTGGGCGATTTTCTATGAAAAAGAAGCCCAAGTAGTTACAGTATGTTTCTGAGGGGTTCCCTTAATGCTCTCTGAGCGTGGTTGTTTCCTTGCAGATGTTTCATCATCCAAACTAGGTAACATCATCACACTTCTAGGTTGCTTCTCTCCTTGGTTAGTTTCCAACCATTGTTTCTTGTCTTGTCTTTTGGTGCTTTGGAAAATAGTTCGACCCCTTCGTCTTTGTAGGAGCCCCTCAAATATTGGAACGGTGGTATCATGTCCCCCCCTAGTCCTCTTCCCCAAATTAGACATACCCAAGTCTTGTAACCATTCTTCGTAGGTTTTAACCTCTGGTCCTCTGATCATTTTTGTTGCTCTTCTCTGCACTCTTTCTCCATGAACTTTTTCTAGTACACCCTTTGCCTAAACCAGTGTTTCTCAACCTTGACAATTTTAAGGCATGTGGACGGACTTCAACTCCCAGAATTCCACAGCCAGTAACGCTGGCTGTGGAATTCTGGGAGTTGAAGTCCACATGCCTTAAAATTGTCAAGGTTGAGAAACACTGGCCTAAACCAATCTTAACTGTGTGCGTTTTCTTCCCAGGAAAAGTTTGTGCATCTGCACACATAGATACGCTGGAGATGGACAAAAGTGGTCGCTCTCAAATAGATATCAGCAAGTGAGCTCCTAAAGCTTTGAAGCTAAGATCTTGAGTAATAAGAGAAATTCTGGTTTCAGATTGTTAATTTTTAAAACTCTCTGCCTCACCCTATGTGTTTGCATCTGGCATCTTTTCGCTTTGTCAGAAGTCCACCCTGCATGACAAAATACCCCTGCCATCATCTTGACTTCTTGTCTCTCTTGAGCCTCTTGCCCCCAATATTTCTCACCTGACCTTGGCAAAAAACTTCTCTGTCCGTTTCAGCCATCACAGAAAAGTCTCAGAGGACCACAAAAAGAGAAAGCAGATCCATAGGTTGCCTATACAGAGTCTTTTATGCATGTATACATTGTACTGAAGCCTTAAAAGGGAGGAAGAGTAAGAGAAAAATGCTGCTAATTAAAAAAAACCCCATCTAATAATCCACAGAGCAAAAACAAAGAAAAACACTTTCTGTAGAGGCCTTTCAGATTGATAAATATATCTGAACAAGAAAATCATAAATATGCTATGTCTGCTAAAGCCAAATAGAGTTACAACTGTGAAAAAAAATTCAGCTTGCTTTATTAATGATTGGTCTGCTCATACAATACACTGTGAACTAACCATTGTTGCGGTTGTCACACACTTTTTCATACCGGATACTAAATAGATTATCAGCGTAATGCTACTGGAACTGATCGTATTTCCTCCAAGCAATACTTTGATCTTAATGTGATTTTAAAAATTATAGCTAAAAAATTTCTCCTTCCTTCCTCTCCTTTATAGTCTTCCAAATATTTTTTAAAGAATAAGATGAGCTTCTGAATGGCTGGGTTCATATAACCTAGGTAACCGGGCCAATTCAGGATCCAGTGGCTGCACTTACCCAGTGTGTTCATCTTGATTAATGTTAATGTTGATTTATTTAAGTGTATTATGTCAATCCAGCCAATGTTAGAGAATAACACAGAGATAACCTCTAGAAAAGGAGGAAGAGTGGACAAATCCCATTCAGTCCATATAGTTTTAAAGACTCACTGCTGAAATTTCGTTCCTCTATTGAAGCTTTATTGAAGTGTATGATAGTCCTTGACTTACAACCACAACTGAGCCCAAAATTTCTGTTGCTAAGTGAGACATTTGTTAAGTGAGCTTTGCCCTGTTTTATGACCCTTCTGCCACAGCTGTTAAGTGAATCGGTGCAGTTGTGAAATTTGTAACGTGGTTGTTAAGTGAACCTGACTTCCCCATTGACTTTGCTTGCCAGAGGGTCACAAAAGAGACATTTTGGGGGGGGGACACTGGAACCGTCACAAATATGAGTCAGTTGCCAAGCAACTAAATTTTGATCACATGACCGTGGGGATGCTGCAATGGTTGTAAGTGTGAAAAACGGTCATAAGTCATTTTTTTCAGTGCCACTGTAATTTCAAACGGTCACTAAACGAACTGTTGTAAGTCAAGGACTACCTGTATAGAAGCAAGGAGAACAAAAAAAATAAATGACTGTAAGGACCCACCTCAGCTAACCACCCAAGAAAGCAGAACTCTTGAAACAGGCATTGTCTCAAAAGGAAACTTTTATTAGGGGTTAGTGGCAGTAGGTCAGTCAAAGCAGGATCTGGGGAAAATCCCGCTTAAATGGTATAATTAAACCAGCAATATTCTTCTTCCCACCAGAGTCATAATGTCCATTTGAAATCCAGCCAATCCACAGGTGGCACAATGTGTGGATAACTGGCACAGTTGGCGTGCATCTCAAGGTCTTCTCCAGTTTTGTTGCTCTGTAACTGTCTCCCTGATAAGGCAGACACATTCCTTTCTCAAGTGGATAGAGGCGGGAGAGGAAAGGTAGAAAGCAATAGTTATCCCAGGTGAAAGCAGATATTCCCCCTCCTCCCAGCAAAATGGCAGGCCTCAAAACAAGAGCACAAAAGTATATATATATGCAAGGAAAACAAGAAGGGTTTGGGGCCCTGACAATTACATTAATGATGATGATGATGATGGAAGGCACCTTGGAGGTCATCTAGTCCAACCCCCTGCTCAGGCAGGAAACCCTATACTATTTCGGACAAATGGCTGTCCAGTCTCTACTTAACTTCCAGTGTTGCAGCATTCACCGCTTCTGTAGGCAGGTTGTTCCACTGGTTAATTGTTCTAACTCTCAGGAAGTTTCTCCTTAGTTCTAAGTTGCCTCTCTCCTTGATTAGTTTCCATCCGTTGCTTCTTGTCCTGGGCTTTGGAGAATAGCTTGACCCCCTCTTCTTTGGGGCAGCCCATATAAATATAAATATAAAACTCCTTATATCAATGAATATAAATATAAAACTCATTATATCAATGAGTTTTAAACCATCACATTTTGGAGCTCTGTATTGTCCAGCATGATCCTCCATTGTATTGGGCATTAGAGTCTTTTGTAGACTCAGTACTTCAGCCTTTTATAAAATCCTTATATCTAAATTATTAATATTTAAAATATTATATTTGCTTCAATAAAACATCTTTCAACATAGCAGCATTTGAATATGATATGCATCCCATAGAGATGTATGCACTCAAGTATTATACTCTTTTTAGTTAGAAAACTCTGAAACTTTGTGATTAGGGTCTATTCAGTTTGTAGAACAGTTATATAGATATTGATAATGTCAAATGAACGTTGTTCTATCTATTATTTTCATTTTGTCTCTTCATTCTTCCTTTCTGGCCCCGATCAACAATCCTAAGTAAGATATATATTGTATCTACTATCTACTCTTTACATTCAGATATGCTCTTGATCTGCATTCAGACTTCATATTTTGGAACTTCCAAAAGGTGTTATAGAATATTACAAATAAGATTAATCTTTGTAATTCCTTTGTAATTCAGCAAGGATTGCAGGTCCAACTGGCAAACGAAAGCTCAGGAGTGTATTGGTTGGAAACATGTGGAAGAGGCTATCATTCTGCAGTGGATAGACAATGGCTAGAATGATGAATGGTGAATTCCTTCTCTATTGCATGTGTGGTTTACCAAATAATATCCTGATTGACACAGAGGATTTACAACCAAACCACAGGTCAAATATGTTTGCAATCCCAGCAATAATAATTTCTGAGTTTGGTTTCCATGTCAAATTAAGATTGAAGCAAGAAATTAAGATGTGTATAGGAGCAGCAGGGGACTGAAAAAGAGAAAACTCATGGCCTGTGGCTTTCCCTTAGTCTCTGGTTCAGAAACATAACGTTTGAATGCTGCTCTTGATGATAATGCAAGCCATAATTAAAGACCTTTGGAATATAAGCCTGTTCTTACAAGTCATGAAATTCAGCCCTTGGGCTTAGCTTTTGCTGACTGTGACATATCTTCAGGGCTTCACTTTAAACTCTAAATATAACTGATTTGTTATAACTGGCTAAGTAACTGGATCTGTCCAGAAAGCTCTGGATGCTACTTAATGTCTCTGAGCTGGGAGAGAAGCTGAAATTGACTTGACCCTTGGAGAAATTGCTGCTCCATTCTTTTCAACTGAATGAATGTGTCCCTCTGCTAGCCAATAATACTGTACACTAGGAGTTAAAAGAAAAATCTTCCAGTTCATTTTTCTAGGACACAGCATAGTTATTTAAATACCTGTTTTGATAGCCAAGTAGATGGAATTGTGCAGTTTGCCAGCTTATGTGGGCCTGTGTAGTGAATGGTGGGTTAGCTGTACCCTGGTCTGCTTAAATTAATTTTTCTTCTACATCTGCTATTTCTGTGTTTTTAATTTTTTCCCCTTTTATAGCCTTAGTAAGACCACACTTGGGATCCTGTAACCAGTTTTGGTCACCATATTATAAAAAAAGATGTAGAGACTCTGGAAAGAGTGCAGAAAAGAGCAACGAAGGTGGCTAGGGAGCTGGAGGCTAAAACATATGAAGAATGATTGCAGGAATTGGGTGTGTCTAGTGAAAAGAAGGATTAGGGGTGACATGATAGTAGTCTTCCAATATCTGAGGGCTGCCACAAAGAAGAGGGGGTCAACCTATATTCCAAAGCACCTGAATGGATGGAAACTACTCTAGGAGAGAAGCAACCTGGAATTAAGGAGAAACTTCCTAACAATGAGAACAATTAACCAGTGGAATGGCTTGCTTTCAGAAGCTATAGGTGCTTCATCACTGGAGACTTTTAAGAAGAGACTGGAATGGTATAGGACAGTGATGGTGAACCTTTTAGAGACCGAGTGCCCAAAGTGCAACCCAAAACCCACTTATGTATCGTTGGGTGCCGGGTGGGCATGGCCCATTGAGTGGGCGTGGCCCATTGAGTGGATGTGGCCCATTGAGTGGGTGTGACTGCAGTGGTAACGGCAGACTGGGTGGGATTAAAAAGTTCAATCTATCAATCCCAACTTTATAAGATCTTTTTTTTCCCCGCGAGAAGTTGAAATTGATTGATTGATTGAACCTTTTTTGTTTTTGCACACAGCGGTGGAAGTCTAAAGTGAAAAGGCTTTATAAAACCCAGCTGTAGGCCTAGGACTGGGGCGATGGCATGCGTGCCCACAGAGAGGACTCTGCATGCCACCTGTTGCACGTTTGCCATAGGTTCATCACCATGGGTATAGGATCTCCTGCTTGTGCAAGGGGTTGGACTAGAAGACCTTCAAGGTCCCCTTCAAATCTGTTATTCTGTTAACTAGCATCTATCAGTTACAATGGGACTGTAGAGCCCAGACCAAATTTTAGGATGCCCACTGTGATGAGGGCAGCTTAAAGGAATATTTTCCACCCAACTTCTGTATCTTCATCTTTAAAGGAATATTGTTTTGGATTTGAGAAGGTGGTAGGAAGTTAACTTCTGTTGTCCCTGTTTTTTTTTCCCTTTTTTTCCTATTCAAAGAAAAATCTCTTTCCATGACAAAGACTCTTTCCCAGGTTTTAGAGTTAGTCCTCAATTTACAAACACAACTGAGCCCAAAATTTCTATTGCTAAGTGAGACAATTGTTAAGTGAGTTATGCCCCATTTTACGACCTTTCTTACCACAGTTGTTAAGTGAATCGCTGCAGTTGTTAACTTAGTAACACGGTTGTCAGGTGAATCTGGCTTCCCCATTGACTTTGCTTGTCAGAAGATCGCAAAAGGGGATCTCATGATCCCTGGACACTGCAACCGTCATAAATATAAGCCAGCTGCCAAGTGGCTGAATTTTGATCATGTGGCCACTGGGATTCTTCAATGGTCTTAAGTGTGAAAACAGTCATAAGTCTTTTTTTTCAAATGGTCACTAAATGAACTGTTGTAAATTGAGGACTACCTGTATCTTATTTTAATAAAAGGAATGATAGAAACTTGCTGATCTGTACTCTTCAGTAATCACATAACATTAACAATCTATCGCTCCGTGTGATTTGGTAAAGCCTAACTGTGCACAGCCCTCCTTCCACGCCCTTCTCTGCCCTGAAGTTTAGGCTTGGTCTTAAATTTATGTCCAGTGATTCATACGTACAATATAGTCTCCACCCTTATTTAAATAAACTTGTAAAAACTGCCTCTTCCCCCAGGCCAGGGGTAGGCAACCTTGGCTCTTTTATGACTCGTGGACTTCAACTCCCAGAATTCCTGAGCCAGCCATGCTGAGGGGAAAGGGAGAGGTTTCCAAGCTGAGCCATGGTGGCTCAGGAATTCTGGGAGTTGAAGTCCATGAGTCATGAAGTGGCCTAGGCCTAGGCCAGGGGTAGGCAACCTTGGCTCTTTTATGACTCGTGGACTTCAACTCCCAGAATTCCTGAGCCAGCCATGCTGAGGGGAAAGGGAGAGGTTTCCAAGCTGAGCCATGCTGGCTCAGGAATTCTGGGAGTTGAAATCCACGAGTCATGAAACGGCCTAGGCCTAGGGCCCAGAGGTAGGCAACCTCGGCTCTTTTATGACTCGTGGACTTCAACTCCCAGAATTCCTGAGCCAGCCATGCTGAGGAGAAAGGGAGAGGTTTCCAAGCTGAGCCAAGCTGGCTCAGGAATTCTGGCAGTTGAAGTCCACGAGTCATAAAAGAGCCAAGGTTGCCTACCCCTGCCCCAGGCCATGGGTTAGAGTGGGTGACAGATCCCTTACATCAGATATGTCAAACTCGCGATGTCACGTGACATTGCGCGACATATCGGAACTTTTTCCCCATTGCCGGCAAAGGGGTGGGAACGGTTTCCTCGTGACGCATCCGGCCCATGGGCTGGCAGTTTGATACACCTGCCTTATGTGATTGCCTACTTTGTTAGAGAGTCCACTGTTTTTCTCTAGATATTTGATTAACAGAATAACAGAGTTGGAAGGGATCTTGGAGGTTTTTTTTGGTCCAACCCCCTGCTCAAGCAGGAAACCCTATATCATTTCAGACAAACGGTTGTCCAATCTTTTCTTTAAAACCTCCAGGTTTGGAGCACCCACAATTTCTGGAGGCAAGCTGTTCCACTGACTAATTGTTCTCACTGAAAGGAAGTTCCTCTTTAGTTCTAGTTCTCTTCTTGATTAGTTTCCATCCATTGCTTTTATTTGGTTTTATTTCTTTATTGTACTTATTAATCCAAAGCAACTCTGGGCAGCTCTGTAGGACAATCCAATAAAACAACTAGTACATAAAGCATACAAAATGTAAAAATCCACATTAAAAGATGCATATTTCACACGTATACAATATAAGATAAAATTGTTTTTTTTTTAACTTACTGTACATGGTTGAAAATGATTAATATGACATGAGACCCAAACCTGTGGTGGGAGTTAGGCTGCTTTACATTTAATAAATCCATAATAAGGAGGTTCTGGCAGAGCTCCTACCTAGGGGTTCTATTTCTTTTGGAAAACTGGACGCTCAAGACTTTTGTTATGTGAACTTGGAAATAGAGGATTAAGAGCAAAGTTTTTCTTTTACATTGGATTTCCCAAGAGAAGAAGTCTTCCAAAGGCATTGTCCACTGGAAATCTCAAAGCCATTCTTTATCTTCCTACACTTGAAGCTGAGTAGGATTGGGAGTGAGTTTGTCAAAAGGTATGTTGGAAGTGCCTCTAGATCAGACAGGTCAAACACAAGGCCCGGGGGCCAGATGTGGCCTGCGAACTGGTTTCATGTGGCCCGCGAAGCCATCCTGGAAACAGTGAGGGAAGGGCCCCTGCTGCCTTGGCCCTGGCCCAGGCCGGCCGGGAGCCAATGTACAATTTTGTGGTGGCCATCTATGCTGAAACGCATTCAGTCTTAGCTCCACAAGGCCGTCTAGAAACAGCGAGGAACCAGCCCCTGCCGTGTCGGCCCCGTCCCCTGGGTGCATGCTGGGGAGGTGTCACCCTTTGTGAGGAATGAAGAAATGCACCATGCCTTGGCGCTTGCCCAGTTCCCACCCCCTTCTGCCCGAGACCCTCAGATCTGTCCCACTCCTGCCCAGGCCCCCACAGGCACCCTTGATGCGAACGATGTAGAGCTGGCCATGCCCACCCAGTAGGCCACACCCACTCCATTTACGCCCACCCAGTAGGCTGCACCCACCCTGGCCACACACGCCCCCCCGAAGGCAACCACAATGCTGATGCAGCCCTCAATGAAATTGAGTTTGACACCCCTGCTCTAGATATTTTACTCTGGTTCCATGCCTTTTGCATTTAATTTCCCTACCAAAATATATTTGTGTCCATCAATCTTGCCCTTTTTAAGCTGCAATTTTTCTGCTTTTGCTTCTTTAAATATCCCTTGTTGAACCTTATATGCTGCTTCATTTCTTTATAATAACTTTATAAGCTTTCCAAGTAGATAGAAACTCCTGGTGACCTTTTTCTCTGCCCTTAGAGAAGAAGAAGTAGAAGCTTTCCAGTATCTCTCTAGATTGTATCTTTCCAGTATCTCTTTATTAAAATAATTTTTTGAACATTCCAGGTACATCATCTACATTATTTAATAATTCTTAATAATAATTATTCTATAATTGCCCATAGATAGAAAGATGCTGTATTGAGAGCAAGAGCTTGCCTGAAGCCTTCTGGTGAATTTACTGCAGTTCTCTGTCATTTGAAATCAAAACTTCCTGATTCATACTGCAGTTTCTTAGTGCACCAAATTTAGATTACTATACAGGTAGAAGAACAGCAGTGGAGATCCTTCTGGGAGACAACGTTAAGATGTGTGGGCTTCAGCTCCCAGAATTCACCAACCAGCCATTAATTTCCCATGCTGCCTGCGGAATTGTGGGACTTGAACTTCATGGTTGCCAAGGTTGAGAAACACTGGCATAGTGTAATAATCATAAAACTTTGGAAAAAGACCAAGTCTATACTGTAACCTTCTCAGATCAGCTAACAATGACAAGAATTTGAATTCCCAACCTATCTGATAATGCTATGGTAGCAGATGTTGACAGAATCACACAGTCATTAATAAGAGCCTGTCTGAAACAGTGCAGCCTAGGGAATTGTAAGATAAGAGAGAGCCATAGCCCCCAACTGTGTAATGGGTGGAGAAAGAAGCTTGGAAGGGACCCTCCCTAGCTTCTCAGACTGTAAAAAGAGACAGAAGAAGATTTGCACTTTCAGACTTGCAAGATTCTGTTAATGTAGCCTTACAATAAAGTAGAATTAGCTCATCTGGTCATGTTTCCTGTCTGGTCTAGCTGAGAAAGCTGACACTGGGTATTGCCAGTAAGAACATTCTTGCTTCAAAAAGATAAGTATACAAAATTGCACAAGTTCATTTCTAAATGCAATCTTGCCTTGAAGGATACAGGGTAAAAAAAATATGGATGCAAGCAAGTCCGGGAAAAAAAATACTTTTTTTTGGGGTTTTGATGCACTGTTCGCAAACTGTAATAGTTGTAATAGCTGGGATACAGAAATGTCATATGGTGGAATTTATTTTTAACTTTGGACTGTTTTGGGAGGTGATGCTGGATGTTGCTGGTGGTTTGGGAGGTTATTTATTTGGGGAAGGGGGAATTTGTTTGTTTTGCTATGCATATTTTTCATTACCCAGAAGTTTCATAGATCCCAATTTTAATAACTTGCAATAGAAGAGGTTTTTTTCCCCCCTCATATTTTTTTCTGTTGGGATTTAACCGAAACACTAGAAGCAGTGGTGGGATTCAAATGTGTGAAGAACCGGTTCTCTGTGTTCTCTTCTGGAAGTCCATTCTGGGCCTGAGCAGCAGAAAATTAGCTACCGGTTCTGCCAAAGTGGTGCGAACCGGCTAAATCCCACCACTGACTGGAAGGCAAGGACAGTGCAAACTGGTCAAGAAATGATTATGCAATAAAAGACTGGATGTTTTGGCCAACTCATCTTTACAAAGAATAGCAAGCCATTAGATTTTCACGGAACATTCAACAAATGGAATGAGGCTGGCTAGGGGGAAAATGCAGGTTATTTGTTGTTACTCAAACCCTGAAGCTTGATTTATCTTTATTTATTTATGTGTTTGTTTGTAACTCAAGGGAGCAAACATAATCAACACACCTTTCTCTTCCTATTTTCCCAACAACAGCAATCCTGTGAGGTGGGTTGGGCTGAGAGAGAGAGATTGACTGGACCAAAGTCACTCAGCTGGCTTTAATACCTAAGTCAGGACTAGAACTCACAACCCTCCTGCTTTATAGCCTTGTGCCTTAAGCACTAGACCAAATTGGCTCTCAGATTTATCTTGCTTCAACATCCCAACAAATCATCTTGCTTTGCAAATGTGCAACATCTGTAAATGCTCCCTCTTCTACCTTGGAAAAGCAAGCAGAGGGTAACCAATAGCATGGAATCAAAAGGGAACTTCATGGCATTGGACCAGGATACTTACGGGACCGTCTTCTGCCACATACTTCCCTTCGACCAGTGAGAGCGCACAGGGTCGGCCTCCTCCGGGTCCCGTCAGCGAAACAATGCCGTCTGGCGGGTCCTAGGGGGAGGGCCTTCTCTGTTGTGGCGCCCACCCTCTGGAACCAACTGCCCCCTGAAGTCCGCGTTTCCCCCACTCTCCCGGCCTTCCGGAAGAATCTTAAAACCTATCTATGCCGGCAGGCCTGGGGATGACTGGGATTGTGTGTGAATGATGAATGTGTCTGGGGTCTTATTTTTAAACGCTTTTTAGCTTTGGTTTTAGTTTTGAATGTTGAAATGTTGTTTTATTTATGTTGTTAGCCGCTCCGAGTCTTCGGAGAGGAGCGGCATAAAAATTTAATTAATAAATTATAAATTAATAAATAACTCTAGCTGCTAAGGGAAACTATTCATAGGAAGAGAATTAGTGAACACATCTGATCTAAACAGTTACTGGTTCTCCCTTGGTCAGTCAAGTAAAGGAGCAAACAGGCTTGGCAACTAATTCATTTTGAGATGTCCCAACGTAGTGGAGGGTGAACATCCAAAATAACTACTACAGGAGCCAAGATCTGTCTTAAATGGATGAGTGCCTTTAAAATTTATCTGTCTACTTTGGCTTAGTTTCCAGTAGAGTATTAAATCTGTATCCATGGTGAAAATATAATTTACCGTGGGGGCGATCTTTTGTTGAGTGGAATTTTTTTCCCCAGGGAATTTTTCTTCTTTTAATTCATAGGAAATTAGGTTTCAGTAAGCTGCTGGGCTAGAAACTGCTCCAAATTTTGCTTTTATTTGTAGAGGGAATATCTTTTCACAGGGATAGGTATTATAATTGCATTTTCTATCTGCTGTCCGAAAAAAAAATGGCCAGGTCAAATTTGCCCATATATTAGAGAACTGGAGAGCCTTAATTTTTCACCAATGTCTACTAAATAAATAAATAAATGCAATTTAAATCTACAGGAAACTGAGGGAACTCCTTTTAAATGTATTTGTAATATTGATGTATAAATTTGTACAATAGTTTGATGAACAACTGGTAGAGTTTCCTCTTGATGGCCAAAGTCAACTGTGGTTTTTCCAGAGGTAATAAAATAGTATATTCGATTTTTCTTCTTTTTAAAAAATGAAATGGACTTTGACCGAATTGCAATTTTAAGGTAAATAATTACCAAATATTTACCATAGGGGTTTCTTTTATTGCTTGACAGCTTTAATGCTAAAGATCAGTGCTTTTAGTAGAATTAACCTCTTGTGTTTCTTTTTTGCCTGTTGCTGGTGCTAAAATCTCATGTTCAAAAGATTTTACCCAACAGTAGATAAATTCACACAGGAAGTCTCTGCAAACTTTTATCAATGAAAGCTCAACAACATGAATATTGTACAAATAAATAGAGCAGGTAGAATGCCTTCAAAGATACTTTATTTTGCTTGAAGAACTCATTGGAAGACAAAAAAAAACTTTTGGTGGGGAAAAAAGGAACAAGTGCCATATTAACTGTTTCTCAGTCAGCTAAAGGTATAGCTTGGTGAGCAAAAGTTATTTTTATGCATTCTGATTTCAGCAAAACCCCATATACTTTGCCACTAGCAATCGGTTAGAAAAGGATTGATGTTTTAGGTTTTCTGAAATGACCAATTTTGAAAAAAATGATGAGCCATCAGCCAATTACTCCATATAGATGTATGATCTATTTCTGAAATAGCTGACATAATCAAAGGGCCTCATGTTGATATCATGGAGCAGATTGCTTGGCGTAAATGTAAATTAAGAGTGCACCTTCTATAGCAACAAATTTTTCATTACTGTCTAATGCCATTATTAAGCAAACTAGCCGAAAGCATTAAAGACCTTTATTCAGCAAATCCTGTGACAGTGACAGAAAACCCAAGGAGAACTGTTAACATTTTGTTCCAATAAAGTAAAATAAATAGGACAACCAAGAACTGGGAATATTAGGTCAGCCAAGAACAAGCCCATGTTTTATTTCCGTAGACCAGCTAGTGCGGAGTCAAAGGTAGGACCCAAAAGCCAATAATCAAGGCTCATTTATTTATTCAGTATGGACTGGAGGAACTTCCTCCAGAAAATAATGGGAGGGACTCCTGCAGACAGATAGATGCACTCATATTTATATATTTCAGGAAAGAAGGAGAAATTGATACAGTCACACATGTGCATAGATAATAATAGATGATGTAAACCTAGGTGTTCATAATTAGCAAATCTCAAATTATTCCTCTGTCTGCTGTTAGTATCCTCAAGAAAAAGTTATTCTCTTAATGAAAAGAAGCACATCAGTTGTCCCAAAGGTGCTTTTTCAAAAGGCAGCTGGACTATTTTTGTTTTTCCTTGAAGACATTTCTCCTCTCATCCAAGAAGCTGCATCAGTTCTGAAGCACCTTTGGAACAATCATGACCTGGATGGCTGAGAATTTTCATAGACAAACACATCAGTTACATTGTCACAGCAGTTTGGTAAAGCATATGAAGCACCAAGCACACCAAGATTGTTCCAGTTAGTACATATTCCTTCTATGTTTCTGCCTTGCTAACATTCTCCCCCTTCTCCAGAAATGTGCTTTCCTCACAACAGGACTACAGGAATGGACTTTCACAGATCATGGAAGAACTTGCTTGCTTAGATAAATCTCTTCGAAGGAATCACTATGTTGGAACTTGAGCAATTTTTTTAATTGTCTTAATGTCTCTTAAATTGTTTTAATTGTTTTAAAATTTTAGACTTGAAAGTCACTTAGAGTCAATTGGTTGTGGTGGGGGTGCAATAGAAATCGAATAAATCAAATACCACTTTACGATGCCTTGATAAGGCCACACTTGGAATACTGCATCCAGTTTTGGTCACCACAATGTAAAAAAGATATTGAGACTCTACAAAGAGTACAGAGAAGAGCAACAAAGATGATTAGGGGACTGGAGGCTAAAACATATAAGGAACGATTGCTGGAATTGGGTACGTCTAGTTTAATGAAGAGAAGGGCGAGGGGGGACATGATAGCAGTGTTCCAATATCTCAGGGGCTGTCACAAAGAAGAGGAAGTCAAGCTATTCTCCAAAGCGCCTGAAGGCAGGACAAAAAGCAATAGGATGGAAACTAATCAAGGAGAGAAGCAACCTAGAACTAAGGAGAAATTTCCTAACAGTGAGAACAATTAATCAGTGGAACAACCTGCCTCCAGAAACTGTGAATGCTCCAACACTGGAAGTTTTTAAGAAGAGACTGGACAGCCATTTGTCCAAAATGGTATAGGGTTTCCTGCCTGAGCAGCGGGTTGGACTAGATGACCGCCAGGGCTCCTTCCAACTATTATTATTATTACTGTTATTATTATTATTATTATTATTATTATTATTATTATTACTACTATTGTTGTTGTTATTGTTGTTATCATCATCATCATCATTATTATTATTATCATTATCATTATATAAGTATAAAATGCAATTGATAAAATAAATTGCTTGGTAAATTATTCAAATTGGTTCAAAGTTTCTCTGTCGGTATTGTAAGTCATAAATCCATTCACACAACCAGTATTTTTAAGATGGTATTTTTGTCTTTCTCATCGGCAATTGTTAAGTCTGAATGTTATGTGGTAGGTGCCTGTTGGTTTGAACTGGATGTTGCAGAGCACTTTGGCTTCTTCATTTTCTATGACTTTCTCTATTTTATGGTCCCACCATGCAGGCAAAGGGCATTTCTTGCAGATTGTCCAATGCACCATTGTTATCACTTTGTTATCACATTGTTTGTGTTCAGTCTGTGTGATCTGCTGGCAGCAGCTAACCAGATGTTTCCACTCTTTATTTCCTTTGCAGAGATGGCATTTGCTGTTTGTTGCTGTCTTCTCAATTCATCTTCTTCTTATCATTAAATTTATTTCCCATACATCTCATGGTTCGAGATGAGTCTGAGTGAATGGTATTTCATCTGTTAAATCTGACTGTTTCCTTGGGAGAAAGTAGACCAAATGTCTTTCACTGTAGAAGCTGGAGATGTCCTACCCGATTATCTCAATCAATGGTGGGATTCAGCCGATTCACACCAGTTCAGCAGAACTGGTAACTAATTTTTTGTTGCCCACGCCCAGAATGGACTTCCGAAAGCGACATCCACACAGAGAACCAGTTGTTCACATATTTGAATTCCACCACTGATCTTGGGTCATTGATCGTATGGTGCGATGTAGTTTTTCTCCAACTTTTTAAAAATATTTTGTTCTGATAAGAAAAAAAGGTAAAAGTTTTCGTTGGGAAATGAAAGGGTTTTTGAAGGAAAAATTATTTGAGCTCTACTGAATGTTATGAGTGATATAGAACTATGACAGAACAAAAATTTTGTCTGAAACATTTTAATCATTTTAGGCTGATGAAAGAAAAAAAAACAATGTTGGCATTCATTTTGGGATATTCTTTTTGATATCCAGAATACATATGTATATATATGTATTTGTTTTCGTAGATTGTCACGGGTATAGGTATGCAGGTCTTGGTGTATTTGGGACTTTTCCCGTGTAAGATTGAGAGTATCTTGGCAACGGCAGCTCTGATCACACTTTGCTCGAACAAGCACGAAGCCGAAGACCCCAGTGCAACCTCATCAAAACGTCGCCAAGATACTCTCAATCTTACACGGGAAAAGACCTGAATACACCAAGACCTGCATATATATGTATATGTATATACAGTATTTGGCCATGAAATATAACAACTGGTTTCTTGTTAATGTCTAAATGCAAGGGCCCAACAGAAAGAAATTAAGAAAAAAGTGCTAATCATTAGCCAATATTTAGAAAGAGAGGATTTTTAATCAAAATGTATTTGGCCTAATAAACTATAATTTTGAGAGATTTATTCTCCTGTCCAAGAATCCTCATAGGAGGATATTAATCTACCAAAAGCATATCTCTGGAAGGAGATCTAATGGAAGCTTGCACATCTGAATGCTTCTTCGAAATCTATTTTATGCCTTTGTGCATGTCAGCCTCAGAGTAGATTTTTTTCAGGGAAGATTTCAGGCAAAGTCAGTGGTAAAGGCGTGATAATGGTAAATAAAGTGCATTATTTTCTTGACAAGGCGAGAAAGCTGAAAAAAGACCGGCTTGCAGTTGTGACAAAGAAAAAAAATACTATATTTTGGCTGTTATTATAACAGGATTTCTTTTAAAAAGAAAAAAGAACAAAAATTCTCTTTTCTGCTGGAAACTAAAGGTATAATTAAAATGCAGAATAGTTTGCTTTTTTCAGATCTACCCCACCATACTTTTGCAGGATTTTATATAAATAAAATAAAATGTTTTTTTTAATTTTTGTTTGCTGTTATATATCCAATTCACCCTAAGAGTTGGACAACTTGATTTTGATGGTTGCTGAGAAACATTCCTTTCTCTGTTGGGGATTTTGCTGTTTTTCTTCTTCTTGAAATGTTCACTGAAGCTTTTCTTCACATCTTGCATTGCAGACATCCAGGAACGATGCCAGTGAGAGTTTCCAATGCATGAGATCATTGCCAAATCATTGCTTCTGGCATAAGGCTTCTGAGCTATTAAAATATTGATTTTATCCAGGATGTAGTCTAGGTCAGTGTTTCTCAACCTGGGGAATTCTTTCTTAAAGTTGTCCCAGTTGAGAAACCTTGTAGGTTCTAGATTCTCATTCTTTTGTTCAATAGTAACACCTGGAAGTATCTGTGTTATTATTAATATGAATGTTTAATGAAGCAAAGAATAGCTGGGAACAGCAGTGACAGTCAGAAACATTCCACTTGCTAGGATTCTGTATCAGTCAAGTCATTCTGAATTTTTGTATTAACATACCAGGATTGTCTTGATAGATAAGATCAAGGTCTGTTTGCACGTTGTCCTCACTCCAAGAATGGATGTGCTCACAAGTATAGTATCTGTGGAAATTCTCAGTCATCCAGACCATAGTTGTCTCAAAGGTGCTTCTTTCTTCAAAAGGCAACTGGACTGTTAATAATAATAATAATAATAATAATAATAATAATAATAATAATAATAATAATAATAATAATAATAATAATAATAATAAGTTGGAAGCTACCTTGGAGGTCATCTAGTCCAACCCCCTGCTCAGGCAGGAAGCCCTATACCATTTCGGACAAATGGCTGTCCAGTCTCTTCTTAAAAACTCCCAGTGTTGGAGCATTCACCACTTCTGGAGGCAGGTTGTTCCACTGGTTAATTGTTCTAACTGTCAGGAAGTTTCTCCTTAGTTCTAGGTTGCTTCTGTCCTTGATTGGTTTCCACCTGTTGCTTCTTGTCCTGCCTTCAGGCGCCTTGGAGAATAGCTTGACTCCCTCTTCTTTGGGGCAGCCCCTGAGATATTGAAAGACTGCTATCATGTCCCCCCTCATCCTTCTCTTCATTAGACTAGACATACCCAATTCCATCAACCGTTCCTCATATGCTTTAGCCTCCAGTCCCCTGATCATCTTTGTTGCTCTTCTCTGTACTCTTTCTAGAGTCTCAGCATCTTTTTTACATCGTGGTGACCAAAACTGGATGCAGTATTCCAAGTGTGGCCTTACCAAGGCATTGTAAAGTGGTATCAACACTTCACGTGATCTTGATTCTATCCCTCTGTTAATGCAGCCCAGCACTGTGTTGGCTTTTTTTTGGCAGCTGCAGCACACTGGTGGCTTGAAGAAAACATTTCACTTCTCATCCCAGCAGTTTCATCAGTTCTGATGGTGGGGGGATGGAAGGATAGGTTCTGATAGGGTGTGTGTGTGGGGGGGCGAGGAATAGAAGCATAATGACCAGATGACTGCAAAAAAATACAATCCTTCCATCCTAAAGGTGCTTTTTCAGGAGGTAACTGGACTTTCAGAAAGCCCAGTTGCCTTCTGAAAAAGCACCTTTGAGACAATCATGGCCTGGATGACTGAAAATCTCCACAGATTTGTAATCCTTCCATCTCTCCCACCCTATCAGAACCTATCTTTCCATCCCTCCACCATCCAGTCTCAACTCTCGCCATTAGAACTGATGAAGCTTCTTGGATGCGAAACAAAACTTGTTTTTCCTTCTCAAGGAAAAAACAGTCCAGTTGCCTTTTGAAGAAAGCAGCAGCTTTTAGCTCACCGGTAGAGCAGAGAGAAAGCCAATGCCATTGTTTTTGGCACCTAATATTGATTTGCTTATTTGTTTACCTCAGTCCAAGAAGACTCTTCTATTCGAATTGTTACTTGACCCCCCAACTTCTGGCATTTAGAGCAAAAATGATTCTGCTCAGGGAGATATTTTATACCTACCAGAATGCGTGTAAGTGTCATATTGTCAATGCTAGAGGGCAGATTCTGGGAATTACAAGCAGAACAGATCCAGAGAAAGCTGCTGCTTAAACGTACAAGTTGTCCTTGGCTTACAACCATGATGGAAAATCCCCATGATGGTCATAAGTCATAGCAGTCGTAAAACGGGTCACCCACGACTGACTGATTTTTATGTCCTTTTTTGGAGCGGTCATTAAGTAAATGCCATGGTTGTGAAGCAAATGCCTCAATCGTTAAGTGAATGATGCAGTCATTAAACAAACCCATTGTTAGCTATGGGACGTTCTTGTCGAAAACCAGAAGTAAATGCTGGGTTTCAGAAAAAAAACAAAACAAAACATGATCATGTTACCTCAGGTCTCTGCAGATAACAGGCTAGAAACACACCCTGGTTGCCAAATGCCCAAATGAGGGTATGTGAGTATGGGTGTGTGTGTGAAATTGAGTGACCCAAATGTGGTCATGTGACCACAGAGGAGTGTGTGTGATTGCTGGGATTTTGGAACTGGGTTGTAAGTACTTTGCGGCGTGTAAGTACTTTGCGGGGTGGGGTGTTCTGTCATAACTTTGAACAGTCACTAAGTTATCAGTTGTAGGTCAAGGGCTATCTGTAATTCTTTCTCAGTGACTTCACTGCTAGTGGCTATTTTTCACATTGGATATGAGAAAAACTCACAACTAAATATTGCCAGCCGGATTAGTCGATTAGCCTTAAGAGAAAGGTTGGATTACCTCTGGATTAAGGTTCTGGATTAAGGCCATCCAGAACATGCAACTGTTCCAAAATGCAGTAGCATCCACAGTTTTGGGTGACCCATACTTCATCCGAGTTATACCACTGCACTGGCTCCTAGTTCCTTTCTGGGTACAATTCAAGGTTCAGGTTTAAAGCTCACCTTATAGACCAGGTTATTTGTTGGACTGTTTCTCTCTGGGGGTATCTGCCCATCCTACTACATTAGATTCAGTGGATATGCTCCAGTTCCACTCCCTTAAATGAGATCATCAAGAGGCCCGCCATCTTGCCCAGACCTTTAAAATAGCCCCTCATCTGAATGTCTATGGAGATTCTTAGTCATCCAGGTCATGCCAAAGATGCTTTATTTATTTATTAATTCGATTTGTATGCCGCTCCTCTCCGGAGACTCGGAGCGGCTCACAACATATACAAAACATCAAAGAAACTAAGTCCAATCAAAATATTAAAAAAAAATAGACACCCAACACACGTTTTTCAAAGCATCTTTGAAAAAACATCTTTGGGATAACTATGATTTGGATGACTGAGAATCTCCATAGACATCCAGGTCGTGGTTGTCCCAAAGGTGCTTTTTCAGAAGGCAACTGGACTTTCTTATCTTTCTTTGAAGACATTTCGCTTCTGTAGGTGGTGGGGAATGAATTTTATATTCCTTGCAGACAGTTGGTCATTTGCATTCTTTCAGAGAGTCGTTGAGACCATTTGGAGGATTACCTCTGTCCTCAGGGTTACCTGAGTAGTGCAAATGTGTGTGAAGACTTCCTGTGTCTGTTCACTATTGAAGATAAGTGCAGGCTGTTGGAGATAAGCCTGTACTGTCTGCATCTCAAACTGAAGCATAAATGGTTCCTGATAGTCTGCAATGTTTTCTGGAAATCCGTTCATACTCCTGTAATGCATTGGCCACAACTGTTTTAAATCACTTGCTTAATGTCTGACCTACATTGCTGTATTGTTTAACAGTTGTTGTTACTGAAAGCCAGACTGGCTGTCTCCAAGCTGATAATGAGGTTTGGGGCGGGAAACTATTACTTTAAACCTACTGGTTGCCACCTAGAGGCTAACTGTATAAATAGCTGTGCAGCAACCTTTAGGGCTGCTTCTGTTCTGAGTTAATAAACTTGTTTGCTGTTTCAACACTCTGCCTCATTCAATGCCAAAAAATACCAAAGATGTAACACTCCAATAGTGAAGGGTCACAGGGCAGAAAACACTCCGCAGCGAAGAAGACTTCAGGCACATGTGCACCACTCAGGTGACCCTGAGGATAGAGGTAAACCTCCAAATGGTCTCACAACTCTTTAAAAGAATGCAAATGACCATCTGTTTGCAAGGAATATAAATTTTTCCATTCTCCACCATCTGGTCAGAGCTGAAGAAGCTTCTTGGATAAGAAGTGAAACGTCTTCAAAGAAAAACAAGAAGAAAGTCCAGTTGACTCCTGAAAAAGCACCTTGGGGATCTCTCATCTGAAATTCATCTGAAATCTGAAAAGGTTTCCTATTCTTTTAGCCTCCCGGAAGTCTCTTGACCTTTTAGCCTGGTGCATGGTGGGGGGGGGAGGAGAACAGTGGAGAATATTTTTTTAATCTCTATGTTATTGATTTTTGTGAGCCAGCCAGGCTTATAGATGAGACAGGCAGCCGTATCAGTTCTATAATTAAATAAATAATGCCTTTTCAACTACTACATCTTTCCATGTGTTAACACTTGCCCGACATATAATCATGCTTTTAAGAAGGCTGATTTCCCTCTTTGAGTCTTTTGTAGGAAGAGAATTTACATTACTATAGTCTACGGCAGGGCTTTTCAGCCTTTTCACCCATTGTACCACTTTTAGGATATGGCAACATCCGAGTACCACCAGCAAGGTGTCAAAAACTTGATGACCAAAAAAATAAATAAAGGAAAAAAAATAATAAAGTATAGGTAGTCCTCGACTTACAACAGTCCGCTTAGTGACTGTTTGAAGTTACAATGGCACTGAAAAAAGTGCTCCCCAAGCCACAGCCGAGCAAGACACCTGCCTGCCCACCCGGCGGCGGTCTTCCTCCTGTCCGAGGTTTTCATTGTTGTGAGCATTTCTGTTGGAGATTGGCAGCGGGGGTGGGGTGGGGAGTGTTTGGTTTTTATTCCCCCCCCCATCTGCTGGGTGGTTGCAGCAGGTTTTGGTCACTTCACATGACCCTGGGACACTGTGGCCATCATAAATATGAATCAGTTGCCAAGCATCTGAATATAAATCACAAGACCCTGGAGAGGCTGCAACATTCCTGCTGATTGGTGCTTCTTCAGGGCTCAGCAGAAGCACCAGGATCAGCGCTGAGCTCCAGCTGGAGCCTGGCACTGATCCTGGCGCTTCCGCTGAGCCCTGACAGCCCTGCAGCCATCTCTCACTCAGGCTTGTGCAGTGCTGCCACCGGTTCAGCTCATTCCCCTACCCCGCTACCACTTTTCTAGGATGGTTGTGTTCCACGCCAGGTGCCAATGTACCACAGGTGGTACCCTACCAGTGATTGAAAAGTAGCAACAAAAAAATATCAAAAAAAATATATCAGAAAGTCTGGTAGCAGCTTTTCCAGCTGACAGATTTTTACGAAAAGGCTTTGGTTTATGCCCTTTAATAACATTTGGAAAAGATACGATTAGACTTCTATTGATTTTTTTCCCCATCTTAAGATTTCTTTTGATCTCTCTAACACCACGTCATATTTCCTGTCATGGTTATGAATAGTTTTCTCCAGCATCCAGCACCTTTCTGTCCCAAGCTGTTGCATATCTATAGATTCAGAGGCATGGAGAACAGATTATTCATTACATCTTCTTTACAGTTTTCATATATAGTGTGCATCGTTCTTTAACTTTACTCTTGCCGCGGGAAACAGTCTTAATTTGCTTCTTCTGTTTTGACAGTTTTGAATAAATGCCATTGGAATCAGTGGCTTTCCTGCTAATGTTCAATAATAGGGTATTTAGCTGGATTGCAAAAGTCTTTAACTTGCCAAATTTGTCAACAACTCAGAAGCCTGTCACATTCTTGAAAAATTAAAGCAAGCATCATTGGAGATACCCACCAAAAATGCTGATAAGTGTTCTGAAATTACAGTAGTTCAATTTGAAATTAAACACTGCATCAGGAAAACTAAAAATGTTTAATTAGAATATTGTTTGCTTGTTTTGAGGTTCAGTTTACAACAGTCCCAAGCAATTTTTCTTGAAAAATTGAGGAATCCATCACTTGCTGTAACAGTCTTTCAACATCTGTGGAATATTGAAATTGTTAATTGCATCCCAATGTTTATCCCAATGTTTTTCCAAGACAGCTGTCCTCCTATCCAGCAAACTATCCATCACTATCCATCAAAACCCAATCCAGTTGCAGGAATTGGATTCTTCTTCTTCTTCTTCTTGTGCCATATCCGTTATCGGACGTTGGCGATCATGTTGGCGATCCTGTTTTTATCAGCAGCCACACAAAAAAGTGCTGCTGAGTTTTGTCCAAACCAGTCCCTTAGATTTTGAAGCCACAATGTTCTTCTTCTGCCTGGACCTCGTATGCCTTCAATCTTTCCCTGGAGGATTAAATGGAATATGCCGTATTTTTCTGGGTGTCGCATCACATGTCCGAAATATTCTAATTTTCGTTTTTTAATTGTTTTGATGATTTCCCTTGGCTTTCCCAGGTGGCTGATCACCTCCTCATTTCTGATCTTGTCAACCCAGCTTATACGTTTAATGAAGAGGAGGACTAGGGGTGACATGATAGCAGTATTCCAATGTTTGAGGGGATGCCATAAAGAAGAGGGGGTCAACCTATTTTCCAAAGCGCCTGAATGGATGGAAACTAATCAAGGAGAGAAGCAACCTAGAACTAAGGAGGAATTTCCTAACAGTTAGAACAATTCATCAGTGGAATGGCTTGCCAGCAGAAGTTGTGGGTGCTCCAACACTGGAGGCTTTTAAGAAAAGATTGGAGAGTTGAGCGGGGCGGCGGCGGTGGCGACGTCTCCTCCTGGCTGCTGGCAGGGAAGATCATGCCAGGCGGCTTCCACCATGGCTAACCCCGAAAGGAGCCCCTTCGATTGCGCAGGGGGGGAGATTGGCTACTGGAAGGAGCTCTCCAGCAAATACAAGCAGTGTGTGGAGAGCGCCCAGGAGGAGTTGCGCGAGTTCCAAGAGGGCAGCCGTGAGTACGAAGCTGAGCTGGAGATGCAGCTGCAGCAGCTGGAGACTCGAAACCGGGACCTGCTCTCGGAGAATGCCCAACTGCAGATGGAGGTGGAGACGGTCAAGGAGAAGATTGCCAGCCAACACGCCGACGGGGACCGGCAGATCTCGGCGCTGGAGGAGGAGCTGGGCCAGGCGAGGGCCGCCCGGGACCAGCTGCAGAAGTACATCCGGGAACTGGAGCAGTGCAACGACGACCTGGAGAGGGCCAAGAGAGCCACCATCATGTCCCTGGAGGACTTTGAGCAGCGGCTGAACCAGGCCATCGAGCGCAACGCCTTCCTGGAGAGCGAGCTGGACGAGAAGGAGAGCCTCCTGGAGTCAGTGCAGCGGCTGAAGGACGAAGCCAGAGATTTGCGCCAAGAGTTGGCTGTGCAGCAGAAGCAGGAGAAGCTGAAGGCCTCAGTGGAGGGCTCCTCGGAAGCCAGACGGATGGACACAGCCATGCGAGCCACCTCCCCAAGGCCATCAACCCCCGCAATCCCCCAGGAGCCCAGCAATGGATTTAGTACCCCAGAAGCCTTCAGGAGAGGTTTTGAGAATGGATCCAGTGGAATGCCACTTACGCCAGCCGCGCGGATATCAGCACTGAACATTGTGGGGGACCTCCTGCAGAAAGTTGGGGCGCTGGAATCCAAGCTGGCCTCCTGCCGAAACTTCGTCTATGACCAGACCCCGTACCGAAGTCCAGCACCGCCCTCTCCCTACTTGGGCAGAGACGTGTATGAGAGGCGTCTGAGCGGCCCCCATGTGCCCCAGGGGCTGGTCAAACGACTGGATTTAGGCACGCGGCCATCCAACCTTGCAGGGCCGGCGGGCCTTCCAGCACAGAGGGCAGCCCAGATGCTTTTCTGAGGGACTTTGGGGCCAGCTCACTTCTCTGGCAGCCGGTAATGGCTGCTCGCCTGCAACAGGAGAGCAGCAAGGAAAGCTGGCTGTGTCCGGAGGAAGAAAGAGCCTGTTTTGGCTCCTAGCAGGCTGAAGGGCCACGTGAAGAGCCTCACAGGAGAGCCGGAGACCGGTTTTCTTTGCCCAGCTGGGAAGTTCTGCTTTCCTTTCCAGGGAGAGTAGAGGCCCCCAGCCTTGGGCCCCTGGCCTGGCTGCCTTCCTGCCTCCAATGGGGCCCCCAAAGGCCCTTGAATGGGCAGAAGTCCTGTTGTGAAGCCTCCAGGGACTCTTTAGCACCAGCATTTCTGGACACCACAAGCCTCTCTTTTGGTCTTCTAAGCTGCAGCTGCCCCGGCCAAGAAGGAGCCTCTCCCACAGCACCTCTGAACCCCTAAAAATTCCTCCCAATGGACTTTCTTTGACACTCCCTGGGGGTCATTTGCTGGAAAAAGCGGTTTGGGTCTTAGGAAGCTCAACAACACCAGCTGTGTGTTATCAGACGGTGTGTCTGCTGCTGAGAGTACAGAGAGTTAACGGGGTCCGGCATATAAATTTGCTGAATAAGAAAAAGCACAAGCTGGTCTACTCAAGAGGTTTGGGACAAAAACTCCTCTCCTCCTCAGCCAACAAGGCCTTGGGGCAATGGGAGTTGTAGTCCAACCCATCTGGAGAATTAGAAGTCTGCCGTTAGAAGATTCTGTCCTGGTGCCTTGATCCTGTCCATTTCCCTGTTTAAACTGGGGCCTTTTAATTAAGGCAGCTTATAAAAAGTTCATCAGAGGAGCATTAGTGTTGAGGCTCCTATTCCAACTTGGAATTTTCTCTCGGGGGGGGGGGCAGGGTTTCCTTTTATGCACCGGGAAAGGAATGTATGGTTTCTGGATTATTAAACTAGTTTGTCATTCAAAAAAAAAAAAGATTGGACAACCATTTGTCTGAAATGATATAATGTTTTCTGCTTGAGCAGGGACTAGATGACCTCCAAGGTCTCTTCCAACTCTGTTATTCTGTTAAAAATCTAAAAGCCTCTCCCTGAGAATGTATTATCCAGAAATGAACAGAGTTCATTGAAAAGTTGGACTTGTCACAAAATGGGATTGAGATGCAATGCAAAATTGTCCTCTTACTGGAGATTGCAAAGATGCATTGCTACTTTCCATCGAATGGCATATTGCCCAGTGTGGAATGTCCACTGAAACCAGAACTGTCAGCTAAAGTGAACAAGACAACAAAGATTATTTTCTGCACAATGAAAGCTAGGGCTTTTTAGTTTGCAATTAATTTAGTTGTAGAATAAAAAAACTGCACTCCAAAAAGAAAGTTTGGAGTGATGTTTTCAGATGTATTCAAGTAGTCCTCTACTTACAACGGAACAGAAAAAAAGGACTTATGACCTTCGCAGCGTTCTCATGGACATTGGGCGGTTCGCAACCAGCATGTATTTACAATGGTTGCAGCATCTTGGGTCATGTGATCACCATTTGTGACCTTCACAGCTACCTTCTGGCAAGTAAAATAAATGGGGGGGGAGTCAGATTCACTTTATGCCCACCAGATTCACTTAACAACTGCAGTAATTTGCTTGACAGCCGTGACAAAAGAGCCACAAAATTGCGCATGGCTGATACGCCTTGCTTAATGATTCTCATCGCAGTTGTGATCATAAGTCAAACACTACCTGCATAAGGAGTGCATTTGAAATAATTGGAGTCTTTTCATTGCTAAGGGTATTTGTGCATGCCGTATACTGAATATGCTAGATTCAAAGGATTCTCAAACAAACTAAGATTGTATCCCAGTCCCAAGTGGGACAGTGCAACCGCATCTCTTTGCCATTGGTTCAATGAAGAGAAGGACAAGGGGTGATAGGATAGCAGTGTTCCAGTATCTCAGGGGCTGCCACAAAGAAGAGGGAGTCAAGCTATTCTCCAAAGCGCCTGAAGGGAGACAAGAAGCAACAGATGGAAACTAATCAAGGAGAGAAGCAACCTAGAATAAGGAGAAACTTCCTGACAGTTAGAACAATTAACCAGTGGAACAACCTGCCCCTAGAAGCTGTGAATGCTCCAACATTGGAAGTTTTTAAGAAGAGACTGGACAGCCATTTGTCTGAAATGGTATAGGGCAGGGATGTCAAACTTGCAATGTCACATGACTTGTCACGTTGTATTGTGACTTTTTTTCCGTTGTTGGCAATGGGGTGCATGCGGTTTATTTTATTATAATAATAACTTTATTATTGATCATCACACAGTCAGCCAGATGTTCAGACTGGATTTGGCATTTTTGTCTACTTATTGAGTCCTTACCAAGGACCTGGGATAGGCAGATGTGGATGTTTGATGATATTACAGATATCATCGCAGGATGGAAGCAGTTCCTAGTAAGGCTGTCTTTTGCAATTGACTAATGACGAATTTGTCAATGCCAATTGTGTTCAAGTGGTGCTCCAATTGTTTTGGAATTGCACCCAATTATTATTATTATTATTATTATTATTATTATTATTATTATTACTACTACTACTACTACTACTACTACTACTACTACTACTACTACTACTACCATTTGTCCATCTATCGGAGCTTAGATACTTTAAAAAATTAAACATTATGAAATTGACAAGATGTTTGTATGTAGAATACAGGTAGTCCTCGACATACGACCACAATCAAGCCCAAAATTTCTGTCGTGAAGCGAGACATTTGTTACGTGCATTTTGTCCCATTTTACAACATTTCTTGCCTCAGTTGTAAAGTGAATCACTGCAGTTGATAAGTTAGTAACCTTGATGTTAAATGAATCTGACTCTTCATTGACTGTCATAAGTCACTTTTTTTTCAGTGCCGTTGTAACTTTGAATGGTCACTAAATGAACTGTGGTAAGTCGAGGACTACCAGTACTTGGTCAATGAGTCATCTTGTGGCCCTCCAGTATGATTCAAAAGTGATGCTTGTGGGAACTTAGCACAATAGACACAATACAAATGTTTCTTCCTGCTTTACTCCAGTCATAAGCACAACCCACCATAAAATAACTCGGAAGATTTCAGTGCTATAATTGTGGCTGCCTGAAAATATAAAAAGAAAATGCTGTTTGCTCTCATCATGACTTTTTGGGGGAAGCTTAAGTCGCTGCAAAAATCCAATGTCCAAAAACTGTGTAAGTCCCCACACAACAGTTTGCATCCATCATTATAGACAAGCTGCCTTAAATGACTTGGCCGTCTTGCAAGATCATCAGTTCTGAAAAAGCTGCATTCTTATTTGTCAATATCAATAGAGAAGAAAAAAAAAGAGAGTTGCTTTTACTACCTTAAAATGTGTCCTGGAAGCAGTGATGGGATTCAAATACCTGAACAACCGGTTCTCTTATTGGATGCAGGCCTGTGCTTCCTTCCGAGGCCTAGAACGGACTTCCGGAAGTGGTATCCTTGCACTTCCAGCAGGCCATTCTAGATGTGGGATGCCTCCTCCAGGCCTCCAAGGCCTAGACTGGACTTCCGGAAGCAATGTGCATTCAACCGGTTCTCTGAACTCAGCAAAATTTAGCTACCGGTTCTTCTGAACCGCTGCAAACCAGCTGAATCCCACCACTGCCTGGAAACCATCAATAGAGAAATCCAAAATTCACTTGAATGGAAAATTAGCGCTATGTATGCCTCTCGATTTGGCATTGCTGCCAATGGAGGATTTCCTGCCATTCTAAACACAAGATATGGATCAGGGGTTTTCTCAGGATTGTAATAATTCCCCCTCTCTGCAATTGCAATAATTCCAGTATCTATCTTTTAAAATAATGTGCAAATAACCCGCTATGGTATATTTGCTTTTTGGATCTAAGATATTTGGAAATAATTCCCAATATCTTTAGTTCTTTTTTTTTTTTCAAATCAAAGGGGTCCCATTTTCTTTCTGCAAGATTATGGGGATTGGCTAAGGATTATTTCAGATTGATGATGGGGATAGGAACCTCCAGCCTTCTTTAAAGCAGAATCTCTTTGAATCTTTTCCCACAGAATATTTGCATAAGGGACCAAAATCTATGTACTTGATAAGCCTGTAACAAGATCTCCCATCTGTATTTAGACATAATCCACTTTCTTTCTCTGCCTTGGCACAATGTCTTAAAAGGCCACGTACAATGGGATATACTTTTAGAGCACTCCAGAATTTCATAAAGAAATGTAAGAGTCATCATACAAGGGAGTTGGGAAGCATAAAAATTAATTACTACAGTTTCCATCAACTCCTTCCAGGGAGCAATGCTGAGAATTACAATTTAGCAACATCTGAAGGTTTCCCATCCATTCAGATTGAATATTTTATTCTGAAATTACCTTGAGGAATAAATTCATATACCACTGATTAAATTATTTGCTTAAGCATTAGCCAGCAATAATGGTAAGGTTCTTAGCCTGGTGTGCCCCTGGCCGAAATAACATCTGAGCCGGAAAGATAGATTAATATGTTTTAATTTATGTATAGGTAAGAAGATAAGAAGATAGGTGTCCCACAGGTACACATTCTGGGTTTGGAATGTGTTCTCTCATTGGCTAGCACAATTTGAATCATCAAGCATCTACTGAGCATGCTCAGTAACTCTATGTCTACATGTAACAATTCATACTATCCCATAATATTCTTAACATGATATTATTAATGACTAATTGAATATTCAAGGGATGTGTTTTTAATATTATAATGAGTTTTGAGTTACTAGAGTTAACTTTCTGGGCAATTTTCACCTCTGTTGCCTTAAATCTGTTATTATCAGAATCCATATTATTGCTTGTGTCTCCTTCAAAGAAATGGAAACAATGATCAAAAGCATTCCTTTTTACTGAAAATATTACCAAAACAGACCTCTTTCTCCTCTTTCCATCATTAGATGTCATATAAACCAACCATTTTGGCTTAGCATCACCCCAGCCAGATATGGCTTATTTAGCAAACCATGGCTACTTTGTGTAAATCTAGCCTGTGTAGACATCTATAGTGCAGAGTTTATTAGATGTGCTGGATTTGAACTAGAACTAGAAGAAGAAGAACTTGAAGCTGATTTATTAAATATAAAGCAGCCCAAATCCCATCACAGGTTTGGGTGTCATGCAATATTAATCATTTTCAACAATGTACAGTAAGATAAAAAAAATAATAATTTTATCTTATATTGTGTGTATATGGAATATGCATCTTTTAAAGTGGATTTTTACTTTTTTTATTTTGTATATACTAATTGTTTTATTGGATTGTCATATGCTGCCCAGATATGCTTTTGACTAATAAATATAATAAAGAAATACAACCAAACAAAAGCAATGGATGGAAACTAATCACGGAGAGAACCAACCTAGAATTAAAGAGAAATTTCCTGACAGTTAGAACAATTAATCAGTGGAACGACTTGCCTCCAGAAGTTGTGGGTGCTCCAACACTGGAGATTTTTAAGAAGAGACTGGACAACCATTTGTCTAAAATGGTATAGGGCAGTGATGGCAAACCTTTTAGAGACCAAGTGCCCAAACTGCAACCCAAAACCCACTTATTTATCGCAAAATGCCAGGGCTGCATCAGCATTGTGGTGCCCTCGGGGTGGGGGGGGCGTGGCCCACTGGGTGGGCATGGCTTCAGTGGTCATGGCAGACTGGGTGAGCGTGGCCAGGGCTAGTCCCTCGCCATCTCCGGGGCATCCCCGAAGGGCCAACGACGCTTGCTCGCTTACTTCCTGCCCTGTCACTTCCAAAAGCCACGTGCTCGCTACTCTGCCAAACTTTGCTGGGGCAACTGCGTGCATGCCCACAGAGAAGGCTCTGAGTGCCGCCTCTGGCACCCGTGCCATAGGTTCACTACCACTGGTATAGGGTCTCATGTTTGGGCAGGGGGTTAGACTAGAAGACCTCCAAGGTCCTTTCCAACTCCATTATTCTATTGTTCTGTCATTCTGTCATTCCCATTAACCTCCAGAAACTTGGTGGGAATCTACATTGATTATATTATTACTGGACCTCATCGGTTATTATTACACATTCTAAGCTTAATATGTCCATTGAGAAATTTGCTTTGTGATTCCTTGCAGCAGTTAGAGGTGCTCAGACTGTAGACAGAGAGTGAGAGAAAGGTCATTAGAAAGAGGTTAGTGACTGATGAGGCAAATGATTGTCAAGAAGACAGCATTGATTTTGCAAAAGAGCTGAAGGTCACATTTCCGTGGTTGGAAGTCATCCCTCCCCTCTCATTTTCTCTCTCTCTCTTGTTCTCTCTCTTGTTCTCTCTCTTGTTCTCTCTCTCTCTCTCTCTCCCTCTCTCTCTCTCCCCCCCTCTCTCTCTCTCTCATTCTCTCTCTTATTCTCTCATTCTCTCTCTCATTGTCTCTCCATTCTCTCTCTCTCTTTTTTTGAAATTAATTTTTTATTAGTTTTTTAAATTTTTACAAAAAAGACACATAATAATAACTCAACCGAAAACTAACATATACTACATTTTCCAAACAATTAATATAACTGCTCGGCACCCCCACCACCACATCCCCCTATCCCTAACCACCCCTCCTTCCTCTTACCATCTACCTACTTTCCTCTCACTCCTCCTCTACTTCTCCACCCACCATCTCTACCCCCACTCTTACCTACTCATACCAACTTCCTACTTACCTCTACCTTCACTCCTCTTTCACCCCTACCCACCAGATGTGGTGCCCGGAGGTCACCCGAGCAACCCCTTAATATATATTCTTACATATTCGTACATATCGCCGACCCCGATTACAGTTGAGAAAACATAATATATAAATTATGAATACCCTCCCACCCCCCCTCCCCGACTTCCCAGAGTGAATACAGGGTAAAAACACAAGAAAACCCACTAAACTACTTATTATATAAATCCAACATATAAATGTTTAACTATATGCTAAATATAATTTCTTCAATTGATATTTCCCTTGTATATAATCTATCCATTTTTTCCAATCCATCATAAATTTTTCATTTGAATGATCCTTCAGATATGCGGGTATCTTGGCCATTTCTGCCATATTTATAACTTTTAATGTCCATTCTTCAATAGATGGTAATTCAGACGTCTTCCAATATTGTCCCACCAGTAATCTTGCTGCAGTAATCAAGTTCAAAATCAACTTAGTCTCAATGGTGGTACAGTCTTTTATAATACCAAGCAAAAACAACTGTGGTGAAAATTCAACACGCTTTTTCAATATATTTTGAAGAATCCACCATATTTTTATCCAAAAAGCCTTGATTTTTTTACAAGTCCACCAAACATGAAAATAAGTAGCGTCCATAGATTCACATCTCCAACACTTGGGTTGCACATCTGGGTACATAAATGATAATTTTTTCGGGTCTAAATGCCATCTATAAAACATTTTATAAAAATTTTCTCTTAAATGTTGTGCTTGCGTAAATTTTACATTTTTCACCCATATCTTCTCCCATGTTTCCATCGTAATTGATTGTCCAAAATTATGTTCCCACTTAATCATACAATCCTTAACTAGTTCAGTTTCAGAATCAATTTCAATTAATGCATTATATAATCTTTTAATATGCATAGGTCTTTGATCTCTAACTTGTTTAATTAAATTATCGTCCTTTGAGGAGAAACCCATCTTAAAATCTTTTTGCCATCTAGACTGTAATTGTACATGTGAATACCAATTATGAGCTATTCCTTCTTCCCTTAACCTATTTAATGGTTTCAATAATAAAGAATTCCCTTCTTTTATTAAGAGTTTCTCATAAGACACCACATCTTGAATTTGTTGTCTATTTATACTCTCTATTGCATGCCTGGGAACTGTCCAAAGTGAAATCTTTCCATTTAACTTATAATAAAACTTTTTCCAGACACGCAACAGAGCATTTCTCAATAAATGCTCTTTAAAACTCCTGTCCACCTTTTTATCATAAACTAAATATGCATGCAGCCCATACAATAACCCGTACCCTTCTATATTCAATATCCTATCCTTAGTTAAATTAATCCAGTCACTTATTGCTACTAAAACTGCCGCATAATAGTATAACTTAAAATTGGGCATTTTCAAACCACCTCTCTCCCTTGTATCTTGAATAATTTTTAATTTAACCCTTGGTTTCTTGCCATTCCAAATAAATCTATTGATACCTTTCTGCCACTCCTCTAAGTTCGCATCCTTTTTAAGTATTGGTAACATTTGAAATAAGAATAAAAATTTCGGCAATACGTTCATTTTGATTGCAGCTATCCTACCCAACATAGATAATTGTAATTTTTTCCATTTCTCCAATTCTATTTGTATCTTGTTCCATAAAGATTCATAGTTATTCTTATATAGTTTCCCATTAGAAGCTTCTATATAGATTCCTAAATATTTAACTTTCTTAACTATTTCACAACCCGTTATTCTTTCCAAATCTTGTTTTAATTTATCATCTAAATTTTTAACCAACATCTTTGTCTTAGATATATTTAATTTAAAGCCTGATACCCTTCCATAATTTTGAATAATCTCCATCAAGCTCTGAGCCGACTGTATTGGTTGGGTCAATGTCACAAGTAAATCATCAGCAAAAGCACATAATCTATAATCCTGTTGTCTAATCTGTATACCTTTTAGTTCATCTGAAGCTCTAATCCTATTCAATAAAACCTCTAAGGTTAAAACAAACAATAAAGGGGATAAAGGACAACCCTGCCTAGTACCTTTCTCTATATTAAATAAATCTGTTAATTGCCCATTCACAATAATCTGACCTTTTTGTTTCTGGTAAACTGCTGATATAGAATTAATAAACTGATCCCCCATTCCCATCTTAACAATTAATCTTTTCAAAAATAACCAGTTCAGTCTATCAAAAGCTTTCTCCGCATCCAAAAACATAAGAACTGCAGGCACTTGGATATGCTTATCCAAATATTCCAATATGTTAATAAGTTGTCTAACATTAGTTTTCATCTGTCTCCCTTGTAAAAAACCAGTTTGGTCAGAATGAATTATTTGTCTTAAAACTATCATTAATCTATTAGCCAAAATTTTTGCAAAGATCTTATAATCCGTATTTAACAATGAGATAGGTCTAAAATTTTCTACTTGAACATTATCTCTTCCCTCTTTAGGGATCAAAGAAACAAGCCGTTTTCCATGAAGGTGGTACCCGACCACCCTCTTGTATATTTACAAATAACTCTCTAAGAGGTTCCACCATTTCTTCTTGGAGATATTTATAATAAGTCGCTGTTAAACCATCAGTCCCAGGAGATTTTCCCATTTTCAATTGGTTAATCACTGCAATAATTTCTTCTGATGTAATCAAAGCATTTAATCTATCTCTTTGTTCCTTAGTAATTTTCAAAACATTTTCATTTTGTAAAAAGGCATCTATCTCATTCTGTTGTACTTTCTCTTCGGAATACAACTTGGAGTAGAATTCTAGCATTCTCTCTCTCTCTCATTCTCTCATTCTCTGTCTCTGTCTGTCTCTCTCATTCTCTCTCTCGCATTAATGTGCAAATGATTTAGTGCCCTCACAGGAGAAATATAATAGACCCCTGTCGCCCTGTCCAGTTTTGAACCTTCTTTATATTGTTGTAATTTTGTTCTCTTTTTAAAGGGATAACTTGAAACTGACTTTCTGTGAGATCGTTGTTGTAACTTTGGACTATTTTACGGGTAGTCCTTATAACTTATGACCATAGCGACATTCTGTTGAAGTTCCGAAGGACCTACCTGGAGGTATTTATGACCCGGATTCTAAGTTCTGATGGTCAGCCCCTCCCCCTATGGTCACTGGTTGCCCTTCAGCTGCTCAGCCACTGGGTTGCATTTACTGCCATCTGCAGCATCCTTCAATCACTTGGTCATGTTTTTCTTCTAGTTTTTAGTAAAATTGCACCCATAGCAAACCATGGGTTTATCTAATGATTGCGGCATTCCCTTAATGAGTGCAGTGATTCACTTAATGAATACCACAAAAATGTCACAAAAATTGGATCAGTCACTTGACAAACCCGTTTTATTACTGTCAGAAACTCAAGGTCGTAACTTGTTTGCCTTGCTCCAGACTGGCCACTTGGAGCTCAAGTTAAGATTCTGCCCAGGGAAGCTGTAGGCTGTGGTTAAGATGACCCTTTTAGCCCAGGGGTAGTCAACCTTGGCTCTTTTATGACTTGTGGACTTCAACTCCCAGAATTCCTGAGCCAGCACAGCTGGGAGTTGAAGTCCACGAGTCATAAAAGAGCCAAGGTTGACTACCCCTGTTTTTTAGCCCCTTGCTTTGTATACACTAATTGAAATCTTACATTGGTGGCCCAATCAGTTCAGTAGTTTTGTTGTTGTTCAGTCACTAAGTGCCTGACTCTTCACAACCCCATGGACCATAGCTGGCCAGTTAAATGGTAATGAATTGGAATTAGGGAAACTTAGCTATTTTTTTTAATTATGGCCTGTCATTACAACAAGGGATGAAAAGGGAGGAGAGCCTTTCTTTCTAATAATAAGCAGGAGCTTTTGTTCAGCTTGTTCATGGCATATATATGAATCAGGTTTCTGTCATTGGATTCCTAGCTGAAGGAGGAAACTTGTGATGTGGCTGAGTCAAGGAGCCAAATTATTAGTTTTATTGCCAAACTCAGCATGGGAGAAAGGCAGAACATGGAATTCGGTTTGCCCTGTTCTCCTGCTGCCCAAACAGATGTCAGTAATATACATACAGCCTGCTTCCCCCACTGATTAGTTCCAAAGACATTGGATGACATTCCAGCTGGACACATTGGTAATTACGGGGTCCTGATTGATCGTTGAACTTGATTGTTTCCTTGCAGACATTTCTTTACCAAACTAGGTAACATCATCAATGCTAGGCGTATCACCACTAGCACTGATGATGTTACCCAGTTTGGTAATGAAACGTCTGCAAGGAAACAATCAACCTCAGAAGTTTGGGGAGTGTCCAATCATTCAGCTCATGGTTGTCCCAAAGGTGCTTTTCCAAAAGGCAACTGGTCTTTCTGGGTCTTTCCTTGAAAACATTTCTCTTCTCTTCTAATAAGCTAAAGAAGCTTCTTCTTCTTCTTCAGAACCAAAGAAGCTTCTTGGATGAGAAGCAAAACGTTTTCATGGACAGAACCAAGAAAGTCCAAGTGCCTTTTGAAATAAAAGCACCTTTGGGACACCCAAGCTCAGAGAGCACAAATGACATCAAATTTAACCCTGAGCTAGAAACATTCTCTCCTATCAATATTGGTAATTGATCTCCAGTATATGCGATAGATTCCAGGTTGGTGAAGTCTGGTGTATAGCAGTGACCATTTTTACAAAAGAGTGAAGAAAATGCGTCAAACAACACCCTTAAGTAATGCAATAGGGAATCAGATTTTGAGATGCCCTTTCAAATCGATGGGGGGAAAAAATCTGTTTTCTTAGGTATAGAAGTGCTCCTGGATTTTCTTCACTTTATAGCTGGCTTTTCCAACAGCTCTACTACAAACTATGGGTTCTGTTTGGAAAAAAAGGACCAGTAGCAGGAAAAAAGGCCTGCTGGCGAAAGGCACAATCATATTATAGAAGGGAGAGCTTCATCATCTAAGTGATGTTTGTGCTGATGGCTGTTCTGCTTGCCAGAGAATTGAATCCCTGCTAAGCAGTTGCTTGGAGCATAATTGATGTTTCCCAATCAGGTCAACTCCCAGATGTGTAGACTTCAACACCAAGACTTCTCAGCAATTACCGTGAAAATTGCCCAGATAGGAAAATCTTCTTCTAAAGACCCCTCCCCATTCCTTCCTTGGATCTGGCTCTCCCTCCTTCAGTCCCTTTTTAGAGCATCTTACAACCAAGAGTATCCGGTTGAAGAAGGATACGATGAATTACCGGCAGTTACAAGATAAATGAATGACAGGTTTCCAAACCTCAAAGCAATTTTGCTTAGAGTATTGGGGATGCCTCAGTTTACTACAGAAAGAGTGCAGTCTCGGATGCTGGAGGAGATGATGTCTAAACAGAGTTCAAATTAAGATATTTTGCAATAAGGTTAGGATTCGGTTACCCTGAGTCCAGGAATATGGAATTGGCTCAAAGCCACCCAGAACCCAAAGGTAGTAAGAAAAAAATAAATAAAACAATGCAGTGAGGTCAGAAAAGCACAGAGAGTACAGTGGCTGGCTAGAGTTCGCTTAATTTTTCATGGGAATTTATTCTGATGCTGTATAAAGATTGAATTAGAAGCACTGACAGGAATCAGGTTCTAGTGAAAGCTTCCTGCTTTCAGTGCAATTCTCCACCCATTCTCCACCGCATTCGTAAATTTGGCCATTTGTAGCATCCTTACTCAGTCTTTTAGAGATATACATAGAACAGCAGAGCAGAGAGTCTGCAAAGTAATCGACTGCCCTAGAGTCTTGCAGGAGCAAGCAGAATGAGAGCTTTACATTTCTCCCTTTTAATTGGGGCTTTATCGGTTTTTCTGGACGATCGCTTTAGGACCACGTTGCCAAACTCCACCTATGATCTGAGGAACTAGCATGCTTCCCAAATATTACAAGGTAAGGATGGGCCTCCATTGGCAAGTAGCTAGAGACAGTATTTTGGAAGGTAATAAACAGAAACGAGAGAGTAGCGTCTTAAGGATTCTTCAGAGGCACTTAAGGGCTTATCACAAAGATGCCAGACCCGAAAAGGGACTGAAGGAGAGTTTCTCCAGTTTTTGAAGTTCCTGTTTCATGTGGATTGGCAAAGTCATAGCTTATTTTCTGAAGAGGAGAGGTTCAGGCTGATCCACAGGGCAAAATCTTCCCTCTGGATTAGAGGGGTTTGAAGACAAGTGTAGAAAGTTCCTGCCTCTAGGGGAAACGATGCAGTTCCTTGAAGATTGATCAGTCTGGATTGACAATAACAAAGTTCTGCCTGGCTCAGATTTCTTTTTTTAATTCTCTAGGCTAGCCTGTTTCTGAGGCCTAGTTCCTGTTTTACAGCAGGGTGGGTTTAGGATCATGACTGCTTTGCTGAATCATGCTGAGTTGCAGAAACGAGAAAGGAATTTCTACTTAGTGGTTGTGGCACTAAAATATAGTTTTAGGGTTAAAGGATGATACATAATCTTGTTGGTGCAGAAAAGATGCTGAGTCACAGTTAGCTAGAATTCTGGAAAGAGGCAAGCCATGTTGTAGAAAGGAATGGCAGTTAGTCTCTTCCGCAGAATAAATTGCTTGCTTTCCCCACAAAAGAAACCAGAAGGAAAGGCTGCAGCTGGATGCATGTCTTCTACACATTATTTGGGTGGTGCTGAATCCCACTCCAGTTGCTAGCTAGATCCTTTGCTTTCTAATGCAATGATGGTCATTTAGCTCTATAGACCTCGCCCTAACCACGCCAAAAAGGAAATTATTTTTTTTACCTGGGACTGAGCCTTTCCCTCCAGACACCATTTTTAAACCATAAAGTCTATTGGAAATTTCACTCTGGTTAACATACATCCTTACCTAGCAATTTCACTTGCTTATAAATATTATTTCCCTGTTGTTGTTTTTTGTTAAACTATTGCACCTCCTGCAGTAAGGTATTTTATTTGATAAATTTTAGCAACATCTGTGAAGAAGAAAAAATAAAACTATGGGGACCAGCGGAGGATGGATTGCAAAGAATTAGATTCTAATCATACTTAAAAGTTGTACTGGAAGAAGGAAAGAATATTGCTGTTTTGGAAGCTCAAAAGTTATGGAAATGTTTACTGCCATTAACTTTCTGTGCGTATGTGTGCAAGGGTACAAACTGGCATCCATTTGCTTTATGGATTTATTAATTCAAAATTGAGATCATTTCCTCAGCTGAAGAGGGCAACTCAGTAAACAAGATGTCGTGATTCTTTTTATTGCTATGATAAGATTTCATTTGCTCTGGACCTGCAGTAGCAAACATGAGTTGAGGGGCCTGGATTAAACCATTTATACAGGTAATCCTCAACTTACAACCACAATCAGAATCAGAATCAGAATTTCTACTGCTAAGCGAGGCAGTTGTTAAGTGAGCTGCGTCTGATTTAACAATTTTTAGCCATGATTGTTAAGTCCATCACTGCAGTTGTTTAGTAAATCACGAGGTTGTTAATCGAATCTGGCTTCCCTCGTTGACTTTGCTTATTGGAAGCTGGCTGAGAAATTTGCAAATAATGATCACATGACCTCGGGAGACTGCATCCATCATAAATACATCCTGGTGGCCAAGCACCCGGATTTTGATCACTTGACTGTGGGATGCTGCAACAGTTATAAGTGCTAGGACTGGTTGTGAGTCTGTGCTGTTGTAACTTTGAATGGTCGCTAAACAAGTGGTTGTAAGTTGAGGACTACTTTATACTTCCTCTTTTTCTGTGGAGCGATCCAAGTTTTGTCACACCCTCCTTAGAGAAATGTGAGGGTTCCCTTTACATTCCCACCCACTTTCTCCTTATTAAACTTGAAGCATGTAGTGGAATGTAGTCTGGATTCCCAGGAGGGAGGGGCTGCTTTCCAGAAAGCAAAGAGGTACCATAGTTTGGAAAGTTCAGTTCGCAGGAAGAGAGTTAGAATGGCTCCTCCCTGGTAATTCCCAGAGTATATCTGTAGCTATGCAAATAATTGCTTTAGCCTGGCAAGATTCTGTCTACAGGTGAAGTACAGTAAACCACTCTTAGGTAACACCAGGTGTCGTTCTTCATTCTTGGGGCCTGACAAGCAACTGTTACTAGGAATTTTCAGCGCGAATTATAGTTTAGTGTGGACTGAAATTCATTTTCACCTAATGCAGGGGTGTCAAACTCAGTTTCACTGATGGCCACATCAGCATTGTGGTTGCCCTAGGTGGGTATGGCCAGAGTGGGTGCAGCCTTCCCTGGCCTACTGGGCATGAATGGAGTGGGTGTGGCCTGCTGGGTGGGCATGGCCAGTTCTAAATCATTCGCGTCAAGGGTGCCTGTGGGGGCCTGGGCAGGAGTGGGACAAATCTGAGGGTCTCTGGCAGAAGGGGGTGGAACCGGGGCAAATGCCAAGGCATGGTCCACTGGGGCAAGTGTCAAGATGGCCACCACAAAATTGTACATTGGCTCCCGGCTGGCCTGAGCCAGGGCCAAGGCAGCGGGGGCCATTCCCTCACTGTTTCCAGGATGGCTTCGCGGGCCACATGAAACCACTTCGCAGGCTGCATCCGGCCTCCGGGTCTTATGTTTGACATGTCTGACCTAATGGTTTTATTTTGCTCTAGTTTTTAATGATGGCAGAGATTTAAACTTTTTGTCTTTTAGAATGTTGTCCCTTTTTTGTATCTTTTCTTTGAGCTTATTTTACCATAAATATACATTAAAAAAAATTCAGCCTGAAGCAAGGAAAGCATAGAATTGAGAAGAAAGGGGGAGGGGTCTGAAATGAAGGAAGAGGGTAGCTTTCTGATCCACCTCACCTGTCTTGAATAACCTGCTGTAAGGAGGGAAGAGGAGGACAACAGGGAAAGAAGGAAAAGCAGCCGATAAAGACAGGGTGTGGATCGGTCCAAAATATCTGTTTGTTTCATTTTTCATTTTTATTTTTGGGGGGATAACTCGCTCCTTATCAAGTGGTAGAGGAGATTGTTTCCCCGGTAGGAAGATGTTAGGGCTGACCTACTGTGGTTGGGACTTCTTCAGTTGCCACTTTGTGTAGATAGGGCAAAATAATGCCTTCACTTTGGTGCAATCCTTACTGGGAGAATGGATGTGTCTGAAGCACACTGAATGTAGGAAATGTGTCATTTGAAATCTCGGTATTACTATATGAAAGCAGGTGCAATTGAAAGCTTGGGATTACACCAAAGGGTCCCTCTTGGGCTTTTCAGAACAAAAATAACTCTTCCCTGGAAATACATGTGGGGCAGAATTATTTGTCTGGATACTGAAGAAGGGAGCCAGCTGTCGTAGAACTGGAAAACAAACAATTGCATTCACCTGGGGATGCTGCTAGAAGACGTGTTTATTTTGTGGCGCTTCTTAGTCTCATTTTCCATTTTGCTGTAATGAATCCCAAAAAGAGTGACACATGCAGCAATTATAAAACAATAGCCTCATGATGCAGCCCATGAACTAACCTAGCTTCTATTGAGCTTCAGTGAATGCTTAAAACTAATTTCCTTGGGTTGCGATGAGAATATAATGGAGTTTTGGCTGGATTGTGCCTTATGAAAGAAAAATAATGTGAATCAACGTCAAAAGCCCAAGGCAATGCAGTGGGAAGTCAAATAAAAATCATAAATGTTAAAGCTAGTTAACAAAAGCCATAAAACTATGACTAAGGAACCATTGCAATTAAAATTGGAAAATTATTGGCTAGTGAGAAGAAAAAGTATCAGCAGGTCACTTACACATCCCAGCTAGCAATGTAGCCCCACAAGATTTTAACTTTTACATACATTAACTACGTTATATATTTTATATGCAGCCCAAGACAATTCTCCTTTACTCAGTGCAGTTCTGGCAAGCCAAAAGGTTGGATACCCTTACCTTGGACTCAGTGGTGGGATTCAAATATGTGAACAACCGGTTCTCTGTGTGGATGCCACTTCCGGAAGTCCGTTGTGGGCCTGGACAACAAAAAATTGCCTACTGGTTCTGCCGAGCTGATGCGAATTGGCTGAATCCTGCCATTGCTTGGACTGTGAAAAGGATCTTTTAAAGATCCTTTGTGATTTTTTTTTTTTGCCATTGGTCTATGTGGGATCAGTGAGAAGGGTGGTATGGCATAAGGTGGGGAATGATTTGCTAAGGATGGAGGGAAAGAGGGAGGAAGGTTTAATGCAGGGGAACGAATATTTATTTATTTTTTGTTTATTAAATTTATTTGCTGCCTATCTCGCCATAGGCCTGCTCTAGACAGCTTACAATGACAAAAATGGAGAAATGAAAAGTATGAACCATAGCAAAGTAACGGAATAATAGAATAAGCAATGGAAAAGAAAACCGTGGTACAGCGATATGAGAATAAAAGATGGGCAGGTGGGGAAGCAGGGAGCCAGAGGGGATGTGGGGTCTGCTATCAGTCTAGCAGCCCTCTTCAGTGTGGTGCTCTCCCTTTGAGTCCCCTGAACAACTGGCAGAGCCTGGTCTTCAGGCTGTTATGGAAGGATAGAAGGAGGGAGGCAGGTCTTACCCTGGAGGTAGGATGTTCCAAAGGGCAGATGCTACGGCAAAGAAGGGTCTTCTTCTGGATCCCAATAGTCAGTTCTTTTTTCCAGAGTCGGCCCTGGCAGGCTTGTCCTAATAGGATGAGATAATTCATCGGGTTCCTTGGATCTAGGCCAGTGATGGCGAACCTTTTAGAGACCCAGTGCCCAAACTGCAACCCAAAACCCACTTATTTATCACCAAGTGCCGGGTGGGCATGGCTGTGGTGGTCATGGCAGACTGAGTGGGAGGGGCCAGGGCGGCAAGGGCCAGTCCCTCGCCATCTTCGGGGCAAACACACGTGCCCACAGGGAGGGCTATAAGTGCCGCTTCTGGCACATGTGCCATAGGTTCGCCACCACTGATCTAGGCGATATTAATGTTACATAGGTAGTCCTTGACTTGTGACTGGTTACTTAGTCACTGTTCAGAGTTACCATGGACTTTCCTGGGGTTTCTTATGACCCTATCCCATAGTTCCAAGAGCCTGCAGTCACATGACCACATGTTTGGCACCTGGCAACTGGCTTGCATTTACAGCCATTTGCAGTGTCCTGCAGTCACATGATGACTTTGCTGGAAACCAGCATTTACTTCTGTTTTCTGGCAAAACGAGCCCATAGTGAAACCTTGGTTTGCTTAACAACCCTGGTGTTTCTTAAAAATTGCCACAAAAAAGGTCGTAAAAATGAGTCAGTCACATAGGTGACCTGTTTTATGATCGTCATGACTTCCAACCGTGATAGGCAGGCTCCATTATGGTCATTCCTCAAGGACTATTTCTTTCCATAGCATCAGGCAACTTTTTGATAGACTTTGTTGAGCCTTAAGCTTTTAATAACTTTTGGATTGCAAGATAATCATAGTGGCGCAAAGAAAATAGAGACATTCTAAATTTGTAGATAATAAGAACAATGTGAAGTTATTTCTTTAAGTGTTAAAGGTCTGGGAGATTCTACTGAGGATAAAAAGATTGTTAATTATGCTAAATCATTTAAACCCGACATGATTATGTTACGAGGAACATATACAACAAATAGGCTGATTGATAGGTATTTTGATCACTATCCTTTTGCATGAGGATATAATAAATCAAGGAGAGTGATTATTCTTTTTCCAAGCTGGCATAAATTTTAAGGTTCAAAAGATTCTGTAAGATAGGGAAGATAGATATATATTTATAGAAGGGGATTTGATACTAATTAACTCTAGCAACTATTTATAATCCTAAGCAGGGTCAAATCAGTTACCCATGAAACATTATAAATGGAACAAAGAGTAATCCAGATAATTTTATAAATAGGAGGGGAACTTCACTCTTGACGCATTCAATCCTCAGGAATGCACAAGAGATTTCAAAACTTAATGCATAGTCTTAAACTCGTACTGTAAATACATGGACAACAAAAACACAGATATTTTATTCAGATAGATATAAATCACATTCTGGGATAGATTATAAACTGTATGGCAGCGGTTCCCAACCTTTTTGGCTCCATGGACCGGTAGCACCAGTGGTGGCAGGAGGGAATGGGATGGTTTTGCATGTGCAACCTTATCTCACGCATGCACAAAGAAAGATTCACATGCTTGCCCGGCACTTGTGTGGCCCAGTTCCCAATGGTCTACATACTGGTATTGGTCTGGGGCTGTATGGATATCTAAATCTTTTTCAGATTTTCTGCAACAAGTCAAAATTGCACTAATACTCAAACCAGATTACGATCCAGTGATTATTATCCTCAAATGAGAAGACCTTCCATTTGCTTATAATTGCCATTTCAATCCTATACTACCATACCATATTGTAATAAAGTGAAGACTCATTCAAATTTGAGAAACTTTTCAAGAGAATCATTATTTGTTTATTTATTTATTTGACTTCTATGCCGCCCAATTCCGGAGAACTCAGGGCGGCTCACAACATAATAGAAATCAACGATTAGAAATATATATATATATATATATATATATATATATATATATATATATATATATATATATATATATATATATATATATATATATATATATATATATATATATATATATATATATATATATATATATATATATATATATATATATATATATATATATATATATATATATATATATATATATATATATATATATATATATATATATATATATATATATATATATATATATATATATATATATATGAACTCAGGGCGGCTCACAACATAATAGAAATCAACGATTAGAAATATATATATATATATATATATATATATATATATATATATATATATATATATATATATATATATATATATATATATATATATATATATATATATATATATATATATATGTTTTCTGAGGTTTTCGCGGGTGTTTGTATGTAGGTCTTTGGTTCTTCGGGTTTTAAAGGAAGAAACAGCTACAGTCACACATTGCTCCTAGAAGCAGAAGCCAAAAGCACCAGCCTGAAGATGATGAATGAGATTTCATCGAAACGTTGCCAAGACACTTCAAATTCTACGCGGGAGAAAACCCGAAGAACCAAAGACCTACATATATATATATATATATATATATATATATATATATATATATATATATATATATATATATATATATATATATATATATATATATATATATATATATATATATATATATATATATATATATATATATATATATATATAAACCCCTAATTTAAAAGAAAAACCAATCATTCAACATACACACAGACATACACTGGCTAGGGGCAAGATGTTAACTGCCCCAAGCCTGCCGGCAGAGGTGTGTTTTAAGTAATTTACGAAAGGCGGAGAGGGTGGGGGCGACACGGATCTCCGGGGGAAGTTGGTTCCAGAGGGCCGGGGCCGCAACAGAGAAGGCTCTTCCCCTAGGCCCCGCCAGGCGACACTGTCTGGCTGACGGGACCTGGAGAAGGCCGACTCTGTGGGCCCTAACCGGCCGCTGGGATTCATGGGGCAGCAGACGGTCCCGTAAGTAACCTGGTCCGATGCCATGTAGGGCTTTATAGGTCATAACCCACACTTTGAATAGGGTTCGGAGACCAATTGGCAGCCAATGCAGCTCACGGAGTGATGCTGAAATGTGGGCATTTCTGGGCAAGCCCAACACTGCTCGCACGGCTGCATTCTGCATTACCTGAAGTCTCCGAACGTTTTTCAAAGGTATACGTATAAAACATCGGTAAGAATAGGTTAGAATGCTATGAAGGCAGTATTAAGAGGAGAGATGGGCATGATTTTAAAGGCAAGTAATAATTTATTAATAATCTATTAGCAAATTTGAGAGAATTTGCAGATACTAAATAAAAGGAGAGAGTTGGATGATCTGGAGACAGGTAAAATCTCCTCTCAGTTTATTGTTGCCAAGCAAAAATACTATAAATATGATAATAATAATTCTAGAGTACTGGCAAATAAGCTAAGAAAAGCTAAGGAGAAAAAAAAATGTTCTAGCGCAAATTTTAAAAAAGTGATGGTCAAATTGTGATCAAAACTAAAAGACTAAGTCAACGATTCAAACTTTTTTTCAATAACTACAACCCTCAAAAAATCCATGACTAATAAAAGTTAATCAATTATTTAAATAGATTAACATTCCCAATATTGGCTGCAGAAGATATACAATTCATAGAATCTTTGTTTTCTGTTTCAAAAATCACTGAAGAACATTCAGTGAAGAGACCTGGCCCATAGAATCGGACACGACTGAATGGATAACATCATCACCATCACCATTTCATGTTTCTTCATACATTCCCCAAAATTCAGAAGGTAATTTCTACACTTTTAGGGTTTCCAACAGCAAATAAATCTTTAAAATATTTGGGCATTACCATAACTAAATACATTAACAAACCTTTTTTACAATACAATTTGGAAGAAATTAAATCAAGAAAGGAAAAACTGGGCTTTAGAACTTTTCACTGTTTTGGGGTGAATTGCAAGGTGAATTGCAGGAGTTAAAATGAAAATTCTTGCATGGCTTAACTTGTTATTTCAATGCCTGCCAGTGGCAATTCCAGATCAGGCTTTAAATCTTTGGTAAAGCAAAACAGAAAGCTTTTGTTTCCATGCTTTTTTTCCACCCAAAATATTCTTCTAGAATAAAAGAGATTGAAAATGTCTGTACGTAAAACAATGCTTCAGATATGGAACAGATATAGTTTTGATAAAAGATGCTTCCCCTTTAACTCCTCTAATAACATCTGTCAGTCAAGATGATTATTATGGTTTGGCTAAAATGAAATCTTTGAAGGAATATATATAGTCTTTATAGTCTAATATAATAATAAGAAACCTTTCAATAAAGTTCAGATTGAGCCACAAATAGCTGATAACTTACTATGCTTCTTCTGTATCAACCTAAATCTCTTTTGGGCAAAAGAAATATTAAAGATTATGGACTCTCGTACAAGATACAAATTGAAAGAAGTTATGAAAACTTGGTGGATTCATTTCAGCTTAAATACGTACAAGAAATACAGTGAAAGATGGTACATTGCTGGTATTTGACTCCTATTAGTCTGATTTGTGTGTTTACAGGCAGTCCTCAACTTACGACCACAACTGAGCCCAAAATTTATGTCACTAAGTGAGAAATTTGCTAAGTGAGTTTTGTCCCATTTTACAATTTTTCTTGCCGCCATTGTTAAGTGAATCTCTGCAGTTGTTAAATTAGTTTCATGGTTATTAAATAAATCTGGTTTCCCAATTGACTTTGCTTGTCAGAAAGTTGCAGAAGGGGATCACATGATCCCAGGATGCTGCAACCGTCATAAATGTGAATCCATTGTCAAGCATCCAAATGTAAATCACTTGACCAAGAGGATGCTACATCATTCCTGAGTGTGGAAAATGGTCATAAGTCACTTTTTATGTAACTTTGAATGGTCACTAAGTGAACCGTTGCAAGTCAAGGACTTCCTTCCTTCCTTCCTTCCTTCCTTCCTTCCTTCCTTCCTTCCTTTGGAAAGGTGGTTAAAAAAAATGGGTCATTTTTTTTATTTGTGATGGTCATGTAATAAAAGTTACAATTTAGGCATAAAACACAACGAAGTCTGTTTACTGGCCTCTTAATTAAAGCAGTCAAGTCACAGCTGACTCAACTAAAACAGTGGGCAGGAATTTCGGTTCTATCCGTGCTTTCCAAATCAAAATCAGCAAAGTCCTTCAAGCAGGCAGAAATAAATTGGTATCTTTAAGCAAATGTAAGAGGAAACAAAACATGCATATTTGTCCATACCTTGGGAAGTCATTGGCCACATGTACTTCTTCAAGCTAACTGTTGAAAATGGGCCATGCAAAAGGATGAATGGTTGGTTCGGTTCCTTTCAGATTAGAGCAAAATCCAACCTTTGCTTCTTCAATGGGATTAAATATATTTCAGATGAAAATGAGATAAATACAGGAGAAAGTGATTATCTGATATCAAAATGTCATGTGGCCAAATGGCATGATGCTTATGGAAAGATTCTGCTTTTTTTAAAAAAACAAAAAAACAAGACCTTAAGCAGGGAAGGAAGGAAGCCAGGGAAAGGAAGGAAGGAAGGAAGGAAGGAAGGAAGGAAGGAAGGAAGGAAGGAAGGAAGGAAGGAAGGAAGGAAGGAAGGAAGGAAGGTAGGTCTGAATTCATAGGGTAAAATTTGGATGGATATTTGCTTCAGCAAATTCATCCAATTGCAAAGAAAGAGTAACTTTTATTCTTTGGTGGAAGTAGTGGAAGAGCTGGAGAGACCATCTGAATAAGATGCTACTAAGGTACATGACAGCTTTGCTTCATTCCTTAGAGTTGTGTGCTCATGTTCCTTCACCACTTTAAAACTTGTCCCGCTTATTTACATTGCATATACTTCGTATTTTAGCCTTCCACAATGGTACCCTCCAAATATCTCCCAGTGGTTAAGTTGCTGGGCTTGTCAACCAGAAGGTTGGCCGTTCGAGACCTGAGCGCCGTGGGATGGGATGAGCTCCTATTCTTGCCCCAGTTCCTGCCAACTAGCAGCTCGAAAGCATGCAAAAGCAAGTACATAAATAGGTACCACTTCAGTAGGAAGGTAACAGCATTCTGTGTGGCTCAGCATATAGTCATGACAGCCATATGACCACAGAAGTGGTCAATACTGGACAATACTGGCTCTCTTGGCTAGGAAATGGAGATGAGCACCACCCCCTAGAGTCAGACATGACTGGACAGAGGAAACCTTTACCTTTACAATTTCCAAAATTGCCATAATGCTTAGAAAGTTTGGAAGTTGTAGACCGAACACAACTGCAAGGTGCCAGGTTGATAAAGCTGTGATATAAATGGATTCTTAGATTCTGTACTACTGAATGCTGAAACACTTCCAGGCAGTGAATCTTTCTGATAGGCAACGAATCTTTCCCAAGATGACCTGTTGATTACTCCCTGTTGGAGAGGGAGATTCCAGCCAATGGTACAAAAAGGCACATCTGCATTTTGTCTGTCAGCTTATATTTGATCATCCTTACCAGAAGCATTTCTAAAGCAAGGAGACACAAAGAAGAAACGGGAAATAATTAAAATGCAGTCAGGCAAAGCAGAGCTAGAGTAGTCACTGTAGGACTATAATCTGATATTAATTACAGTAGAAAAAGAAAGTAAATGCAAATACATTCAGGTTTTTCTAAGCCTTAAGGGCCTGAAAATAATAGACTTTAAATTCTTGACCTTTCTTAAGCATCTTTTAATTGAAGGGGGATTTTTTTTTCTATTACCAAAGACAACTTCATACCATACAAAAGATTATACGATATATAAGATATACTCTAAGGCTGCCTTAGTGCTTTAGATTTGACTCCCAAAAAGTGTTTTACAACAAAGATACAACTATAATAGAAGAGAATATGTGTAATATGTTTTAGTGTTCTTTGAGCTTGGTTGTTTGCTTGCTGACTAGGTAACTTTACCAGTGCTAGTAAGTGAGGGTTTAGGCTTGTGTTTTTATACAGCATGTGATTTCTTTTTTGAGTTAGGGTATTATTGTCTGTTTAATTGAAACAAAGATTTTGCTTCCTGAACATTTTGGGATGTATCTTATAGATGTTTGGTTGTTAATCACAAAAAACAACATGCAATGAAATCCATCAAGTGCAGTTTTATAGAAATCTTCTGTTCTTGCAATGTACATCCTCCAGTATTTCTTGGTTATTCTGTACACATGAAAGAAACATATAAGTACTGTACATACTTTTATTCAGCAAAGAGTGCTTCTAATGACAAGTTATTTTATATTATCATGTTATTTTGCACACCGTTTTGTGATATTGAAAAATGACTTTAAAATCTCCACCCTCTAGTTCAGGGGTGTCATCATACTGGAGCCACGCCTACCCCATTGCCGGCAATGGCAAAAAAAGCTCCAATATGTTGCGCGACATCACGTGACGTCGTGAGTTTGACACGTCTGCTCTAGTTAATCAAACTGAACTATAATTACATTCCAATTTTATTGACTTATTAACTTCCATATAATTAATCTTAGTTTTCCCAGCTGCCACTTCATTAATTAAATCCACAGAAAGAATTCAAACTGCCCTTTAAAAGCAGAAAGTTCATTAATTTCTCTAAGCTAGAAAATAGCAGAGAAGCTCTTTTTTTTATGAATAAAAATAGTATTGCCGCAGCTCTGAATGAAATCTGCCCTGTGATACGGTTTTCTCTGCTCAGCAAATTAAGCTTGCATATGCAGCGTTGTCATTAAAATGATAGGTAATGAGAATGAAGACTGAAATTGAATCGTCTGACATTGAATTTGCAGACCTGCTTCCACCTATGAATCCATTTAAATGTTGGATCTTATTCTTTCTAATGGCTTGGCAAAGTCTCTAGCTTGCCAATTCCATCACTGGAAATATGACGAACTTTTCATCAGGCAGGATCTTATGAAAATCAAGGGGTGAGGAAGTTCTTCCATCCTTCCACGGTTGGTAAATTGAGGATCCAGATTGCTGAGGACAATATGCTGACTGTGTAAACTGCTTAGAGACAGCTGTAAAGCACTACAAAGTGGTATATAAGTCTAAGTGCTATTGCTATTGCTATTTTATTTCTTTATTAAATTTGTATGCCACCCATCACTCTACCAAGCAATTCTGGACAGCTTACAACATCCTAAAAGCAAAAATACAAAACTTTCAAACTCTTAAGCATTAAAAATTAACAAAAAATTAAACAAGTTTCAGATTTGCAAGATTCTGTTACTATATCCTTACAATAAAAGTACTGTTACTCATGATTTTCCTGTATGAATTATCTTAAAGGACTGACATAAAGCCAGAGAGCTACTGCAACAAATTTTATTAAAACCAACTGGAGCTTGTAATCTATCTAGCTAGCTGTCTGTCTGTCTGTCTGTCTGTCTGTCTGTCTGTCTGTCTGTCTATCATCTATCTATCATCATTATCATCTCTGTCTCTCCATCCATCCATATCATCCATCCATCCGTCTCTCTCATCATAATATCTATCATCTATCCTCTCTCTCTCTCTCTCTCTCTCTCTTTCTCTCTCTCTCTTTCTTTCTCTCTCTCTCTCATCTCTCATTTATCTACCTATCTTTTTTAAGTTTTATTATTTTTTAAACAGAGTTCAATAATAGTTATTCAACAAAAGTGTGTTGTCTGAATATCTTATTCACTAATACAAATTAAATTCCTAATCCCTAAATCTTTTCTCTAACCATTGATAAAACAGGTCCCAAGTCGAAAATATTCTGTTTCTTCTTTTTCTTTCAACCTTAAAATAAGTCTGTCCATTTCCGCACACTCTAATATTTTTATGATTATTTCTTCTTCTGGTGTTATTTCTTCGTTCTTCCAATATTGTGCAAATATAATTCTTGCCACTGTTATCAAATGTAGAATCAAATATGTACTTTGGTTATCAAGTTTTTCTGGCATTATACCTAGTAAAAAAAATTCAGGTTTATAATCTATGTGTTTCTCTAACATTTGTGGACTATTGTCCAATATCTCCTTGCTTTAATACATGTCCACCACATATGATAATAAGTACCTGGTTTGTGTTTACATTTCCAATATTTCTCTGACATGTTTTTAAACATTTTTGCTAATCTTGTTGGTGGCAAATGCCATCTATAAAACATTTTATATACGTTTTCTTTGTATGAAGCTGACATTGTCAATTTATAGTTTCTTTCCCACAAACATTGCTACTTTTCTAACTCTATATTATATCCAAAATTCTTTGCCCATACTATCACAGTTATCTACCTATCTATCTTACTGCTGGCTGCAGGCTTTGTCTGCCTCATTAGTGTCAAAATCTGGATTAGCTCATTTCTCTAAACAGGTGTATCTTAAAAAGTGCCAAGATAGAGAAGCTGCAGGTGCATTTGGCATCCAGTTTCATCAGACATGCAATACTAATCAAAGAGTGGCTTCCCATTCCTGTAGACTGAAAACAAACCAGGACAAAACAGAAATGAATAACTGCCTGGGCTACCACTTATATATTGCAGCCTATTTAACCTTCCCACTGTGATTGCTGTTCTTAATCCTACCTTAAGTCACCAAGAGCCTAACTTAAGTGGCCAGCCTGTAGGAGACAAGATAGAGTCTAAGGGCGGAATCAAGAGAGGAATTAATCTAGAGTCATTACATTCCCACAAGCAATCCAAGTCAACCCCACCCCTTGAATTCCATTGACTCTTATCTAGCACCACTTTAGTTTTGGCCATTAGTTGACTAGATTCTTGTGCAGGGTTCTTCAACCTTGGCCCTTTTATGACTTGTGGACTTCAATTCCCAGAATTCCTCAGCCAGTGTGCCTGGCTGAGGAATTCTGGGAGTTGAAGTCCACAAGTCATAAAAGGGTCAAGTTTGAAGACCCCTGTTCTTGTGCAGAGGTTTGTTAATGTGTGGTCCTGATTCTTCTCACCTGATACAGCCTTATTGCTGATACAGAATGGCAATCACTGGAAGAATTCTTAAGGAAAAATCACGTTGGTTTTGCAGAGACCTGTTTGCGTCATTTCAGAAGTACAGTTGAGATTCACCCAGTTCTAAGTTAATCATAACAACAAATAAAGAAAAGATGCTTCCGGTTTTTAATTCCAGAATTTACCAGCTTGTTTTAAATGCCAAGGGTTCTTCAAAAGCTATTCCTTATTACAAAAACATTCCTGTTAACAGTTTTATTTTTATTTATTTTTTTATCCCCTGTTAATGAATCACTAATTGTAGAGGCTGTATTGCTTTTTAAACATATACCGATGCCTAACTGTGAATTAGAAATTATTCTATGATCCCCCGTGGCTGCTTTTGCTACATAACAATAGAGAAGTATAAAAAGTATACCAAATTAAGGATGGAGTGCAGAATGGAAAAATAATGCAAGACAGTGCTAACAGGGCATACATACAGAGTGTAGAAAATGTACAATCCTTAAATCTCAGAAAACAAGTATTCGTACTGGGTGAAGAAATCAACCTGCTGATTTTAAAAATAATTCCAGCTACGACACCTCTGAAAATAAATTTGACATATGGGTATGGGGTATGATGGGAGGTTTATTTCAAAGCTACTGATGGGGTGCATCAAATGCCTTGCACAGAGATATAAAAGTGCCCAGTCACGAATTCCACTGGATTTTGCTCCATCTAGATTTCAAACAAAACCTATCAGCATTTATTTTTCTATGATCAAAAATGAGTGGGAGGAAAAAAGAGAAATATGTTACAGGCAAACAGCAGTCTTGAAGTTTAAAAAGAGACATCACATTGAAGAAATTTGCATTTTAAAAATCTGCATTGGGGGAGTTTATCTGCCAGCAAAAGAAAGCAGATTTGCATTTAAAAAAAAAAAGTCTTTGAACAATTTATATAGCTGCCTAACCACCCATTTCACAATGCAGTGACTCTAAAATAAGTGTAGGATCAAAACCAAAATTTCAGAATAGCAGCTGGAAACAGTCCTAGACTGGAACCAAACAGATCAGCTGACAGGGCTCCCTTAATCTCCTGGTCCAAAAGTTTGGAAGGAAATAGCCCGGTTTTAATGACTCCCAAAACAGCACTGGAGTCAGGAATCAATCAGTCAATTCCACTTTATAATGCCTTGGTAGGACCATTCTCGGAACACTGCATCCAGTTTTGGTTACCATAATATAAAAAAGATGTTAAGACTTCAGAGAAGAGCAACAAAAATGACTAGGAGACTGATGGCTAAAACATACAAAGAATGTTTGCAGGAATTGGGTATGTCTAGTTTAATGAAGAGAAGGACGAGGGGGTGACATGACAGCAGTATTCCAATATCCCAGGGGTTGTCACAAAGAAGAGGGAGTCAAGCTATTCTCCAAAGCACCTGAAGGCAGGACAAGAAGCAATGGACGGAAACTAGTTAAAGAGAGAAGCAACTTGGAACTAAGAAGAAATTTCCTGACAGAACAATTAATCAGTGGAACAACCTGCCTCCAGAAGTTGTGGGTGCTCCAACACTAGACGATGTTAAGAAGAAATTGTCTGAAATGGTATAGGGTTTCCTGCCTGAGCAGGGGGTTGGACTAGAAGACTTCCAAGGCCCTGTCCAACTCTGTTATTATTCTATTATTCTAGATCTCCAGGAGGATGCTGTTCCATAGAACAGACACTTCAAAATATGTTGCTTTTTAGAGTGAGATGAGTGGCAAACTAGATGATAGATAGATAGATAGATAGATAGATAGATAGATAGATAGATAGATAGATAGATAGATAGATAGATAGATAGATAGATAGTTTATTATATTTGCCTCTGACCAGGACTTAGGTATTTTACCATCGGTTAATACAGCGTTAAAAACTTCTAGTAGGTATTGATTGAGTGCACTTTGTTGTTCTTTATATAGTTCTGCTGGTATTCCATCTGGGCCAGTTGCCTTATTGATCTTTTGTTTATTTATAGCCCTGATTATTTCAGCCATTCTTATTTCCTCATTTAACATAGATTTTATTTCCTCCGGAATCTTCGGTATGTCTGCCTTCTCTAAGTATTCTATTATCCTTTCTGCATTTTCCCCCTCATTTCTCTTATATAGTTTTTCATAGTATCTTTGGGTGATTCCCCTTTTTATAGTCTCCTCCCCCTGAATCTCTCCTTTCTTGTCTTCCAAATCAATAATCCGTTGCTTCTCTTTCTGCCTTCTTAGTTTATACACTAGCCATCTTCCCGGTTTATTTGCATGTTCAAAGTTATTTTGCTTAGCTGCCTGTAATTTTTGTGCTAACTTTTCCGAATCCTCTATACATAGTTTATGTTTAATTAAATCCATTTTGTTTTTCAATCCTTTGTTTTCAGGATCTCTCTGAAATTGTGTTTCGGCCTGTTTGTATTCTTCCTCGAGCCTCATCCTATGTTGTTTTTTCTCTTTGTTTCTCTTGGCCATGTACGAAATTGCTACACCCCTCATGTATGCTTCTGCCGTATCCCAAATGTTCTGCAAGGATGTATCCTCATTGTCAATCTTTTGAAAGAAAAGGTGCATCTCTTTCTCCATTCTTTCCTTAAATTCTTTTTCTTTAAGAATCACTCTTTGGAAAGTCCATCTTGGCCTGCTCCTTTGTCCTTTCAAGCAAAAACTTATTGGATTATGATCTGCCCAGAGGCTAGGTTCAATATCAAGTTCATGAATTTCCGAGGCTAATTCTTTTGTAAACCATAGCATGTCTATCCTGGTCCGTGATCTGTGTCTATTAGAAAAGTATATGTATTTCCTCTTATCATAATTCCTTTCCCTCCAAACCTCATGTAAGCTAAGATCTGTACACATCTCAAAAAAGGTTTTGGGAAGTGTTTTTTGTTTGTTTGTTTGTTTCCTTTCCTTGCCTCTGTACTTTTATGGTCTTTTATTTTATCTGCAATCGCATTAAAATCTCTGATTATACAGAAACCATCTCCCTCTATATCACTCAGCTTATTATGAAGGTTTTTAAGAAAGGATACTTGAGCTCCATTTGGGGCATATATTGCAACAATTATTATATTTTTTTTATTCAGCTTAGCCTCAACTATCAAGACCCTTCCCTCTTTATCGTTATAGATTTGTTTCGAAATTATCTTCTGCTTAACATACAGAGCTACTCCTCTTTTTTTTTTTGTCTAGTGAAACATATAGCCTACCTAATTTAGGTTGTTCTAATAGATATTCTTGATCATTTTTTATGTGAGCCTCCTGTAAGGCGATAATGTCCGCATTTAGTTTAATAAGCTTACTGAAAACTTTCCTACGCTTTACTGGTGCATTCAACCCTCTAATATTTGTTGACCAAATCTTATACTCCTCTCCCACTGTTCTGTTTTTGTCGTGTCTTTGTGCTTCTAGTAATGCTTATTTCCTTCACCTCTTCTGAGCTTCTCCCTTGTTGTTCTAGCCTATCTTGACCTCTTCCCCCTCTCACTTCCTCCATGCTTTGCTCTGTCCCTCTTTTCTCCAACATTCGTTCAATATCTCTTCTTTTTTCAACCACAACTCTTTCTTCTCCGAGATCCCTCAGGTCTTCCTCTGAAGCACAATATGGCCCTTCAGGTTTTCTTTTTGATCAACCCAATCATACTGTGGATAGAAGTACACAGATGAGACCTCCTTGAATCTAAGGCTGTATGACTGATTGATTGAGTGAGTGAGTGAGTGAGTGATTAAGTGATTATGAATCATTGTCAGTGTTAACTCTTAATGGTTTAAGAGTTAGATTTTCTCCATGACAATTTGTTCCTACCTTGGTCTTTCAGGTCTTTAAAAGAAGCAAGACTATGTTAGGGGACCATAAACCATCAAGGTTCATCTTAGCCACTCTGGAGTTACCTAGAAAAGATTTGAATTTTTTGTTTATTTTTTATTTTTGTATTTCTGTTTTGTTTCTGATTGAACAGGTATTTCTGAAAATCATGTTTATGCACATTGCTTACTTAGTTTTTCTGCTGAAGATAAACTTTGAAACTTCTTGATTGAATGGCAGTATCTAATATTGTTGTTATTATGAAATTGATTACAGTTGTCCACACCCAAAAAATCCGTAATGTTGCAAGGTTGCCATCAGAACAAATTTTCTATTTCAGGGAGACAATGTAGGGAGATCTTACCTGATAAACCGTGGTTAAGCACTAGCTCAGTTCAGGGGTTAAAACATCCCCCAAAACTGTTGGAAAATTACAGAAGGTTCATTTGTACACAGCACACTCCAAGTCAACTCATGTGCCACTCAGCATCTAGCAGCTTCTGATGCTCCTATGTGCAGGTCTTAAATTAGTAGCTCATTAACTAGCCTTGTTTGACAAGCATCATCCAAACTCACAAGCTGCCCCCAATCTTCTCATCTAAAATCCTTTAATTGGAGATTGCATAAATGGAAGATCCTGTTGCCTGCTCTGCATTGTGTTATGGCTGAGTGGGAGCACTTAACATCACACTTGGATATCACACTTAATTAGATCAGCTAAAGACCCAGCAGATGTATTTGTACCCTACACTAGGTTTGGCTAATGACTCGGCATGTTGGGAGAAGGCTGCCCACATTTATTGTTTAGCATATTGCACAAAGTGAGTAAACGGGTCACTTTACTTAAATGTGCTATTGAAACTCAGGGAGGGAGGGAGGGAGGGAGGGAGGAAGGAAGGAAGGAAGGAAGGAAGGAAGGAAGGAAGGAAGGAAGGAAGGAAGGAAGGAAGGAAGGAAAAGCCATAGTAATACATAAGATTTGGGTATCTCCAATAAATTATTAATTTTAGTGCCATGCAAAGCAAATGACTTCCTTATTATGAAACCACACCTCTTCACTTTGCCTTAGAAAGACAGTAATTTAAGAGTTCATGTGTAGAGGGACAGCGTCCTAACTTAGAATGGCTGGCTGATGTCAGAAAGTTTCCAAAGTGAAAATATATACACAATTGTTTATCACAAATAGTTTCCTCTTAAATGTGAACTATTTTCTGCAAAGGCGGAAACATTTTGAGCAAATATAAAATTGTTTGAGGGAGGGAGGGAGGGAAGGAGAGAGAGAGAGAGAGAGAGAGAGAGAGAGAGAGAGAGAGAGAGAGAGAGAGAGAGAGAGAGAGAGAGAGAGAGAGAGAGAGATTTTCTTATCTTGTGCTTTGCTCTTATAACCAAAAATGATTTGCCAAACTATTGGCACCTTATTGATTGCATCTCTGCTTACTTTATTTTTCCTTTAGAGTGATTACATCGGGCAAGGTCACAGAATCTAGCCAATCTTTTCAAAAATCTAATACTAATGAAATCTGGCTAATAATTGGATAAGAGACCACCAAGAGATCACAGTACTGTAGTCTAGATTAGAAAATTGAAAATATAACCTGGAAGAAAATATTGGCAAGCCATTTCTGCACTGCTGCCAAGAAAACTACACATTCTTGCCAATAAAATCTGGAGTCAAGTTCAGTTTAATCTTTAAAGTAATTAAATGTGTCTTAAGTACATGACTTTGTACTTCTATTTATACTTACAGATGAAATTTTTTAAAGTTTCCCCTTTTTATTTCAACTTTCTTTCAAACAAAACAGAAAGCTGAGATGGTTATTATAAGGGAAAAGCTACAGCATGCTTGTACTTTTACATTTCATTAAATTCTCCTTCTAAAAAACCCCTTTCTTCTTCAAATAGACGTGGCAGGAAAGAAGGAAAGGAAAGGAAAGGGAAGGGAAGGAAAGGGAAGGGAAGGGAAGGGGAGAGAGGGGGGGAGGGAGGGAGAGGGAGAGAGAAAGAAAGAGAAAGGAAGGAAGGAAGGAAAGAAAGAAAGAAGGAAAGAAAGAAAGAAAGAAAGAAAGAAAGAAAGAAAGAAAGAAAGAAAGAAAGAAAGAAAAGAAAGGGCGGAGGGAGCTCATCTCAAAAAAGCCTTTTTCAGGAGGAAAACATAGGGGAAGCAAAGACACTTAATTTGGGGTGGATTTCATAAAATGGATCGGCTTAATTTGGATTCTACCCTTGAGACAGAATGCTTCTTCAGTTCAAGAACTGAACTGGAAACCGAAGAAGCTTCTTAGATGAGAATCAAATATTTTTCAGGGGAAAAAACCCAAGGAAACCCAGTTGCCTTTTGGAGAAGCACCTTTGAGACAACCATGACTTGGATGACTGAGAATCACCATAGACATTTGCCCAGGATGGCAACGTGAATTGAGTTTGACTGTGCCGCCCCAAGGCACTTGTCCCACGTAACTCAGACGTCTGCAATATTGACCTGGAACCATATTGCTATCATGCCAACCCAGGAAAAGACCCAGATTCCTCCAGAAGGCCTTGAAAGGGAAGGGATATCTCTTTTCTGCTGGGAAGATAGGCTGCTTAATCTGTAGCTTGCTACCTTCAAGGGTTTTAATTAAAACATTAAAAATTGCAGTATGCTGGACAAGAGGCCATGTTATCTACTCCTACCAGGGATAATAATTGCTCAGGCTAAACAGGGATCTACGTAATATGGGACATAATATGGGACAATAGCTCATTTATTGCATACATTTTTATGTACTATTCATTTCTGCAATCTGAGATGTTGATTGCAGTCAAGACTAAGAAGTCAGCAGAGAAACAAATTAGGCCCTTAATTACAACCAGTGATTGCGAAGGTCTCATTCGTTTTCTTCTTTATGTTCTTCTTTATGTTATCTTCTTTCTTTATTTCATTTAAAAATTCCATTATTGATTGGCAATGGGGGGGTTGTTATTTTTAATTAGATACTTTCTTAACCTGTATATGTTAAGTCCCTTGAACCTTTCTGGAGCTCATGGCAATTTCTTCGCTTGACAGACACTTTTCCTTATTATGTAAGTTAGCAGGAAGCCAGAGACCATGTCAGAGATGTTGATGAATTTTGACATTTCTTTGGAACTTGTGACTTAAGTTATAAAGAAACTGATGAGATGAGAACAAGGGAATCAAACTGTCTCAGCTCATTATTTGTTCCCCATGCAAACAATCTGAATCAATTAGAATATAATGCATTTGCTCAGAGAGAACTTCCATTTAGTAAAGGAAGAAAGTTCTAGGGGCAAAATCTTTAAATGCTGAAGTAAAAGGAATTCCTGTGCTTCAATAAATTTGGAGATAACGCTGGATTAATAATAGTACATGCCCTAGATACAGTGCTCTGAAAACTTTTCTAAAGAAATCTTGAGATATCTTCAGAGCAAAGTAAGGAATCATAGAACTTGAAAAACATGTTGAGGCCATCGTGTTTAACTTGCTTCCAATTTCATTCATTCTTATTTTGTAAGACAGCCCTTACAGTCCAGCTGTTTGTAACTTTTTTAATAAAATAGATACCTGTATTACCAAAAAAAAAAAAAGAATCCAAATTAAAGCCTCCTCCAGAAGCTCAAAGTTACTTAAAGTGTTCATTTTATCTGCACAATAACTGCCTTGTAAAGTAAGTTGGGCTCAGGTAGAATCAATGGCTCAAAATCATCCAGGAATTTGTATGGTTGAAGTAGGACCTGGACTTCTGTCATCCTAGCCTAACACCTTAACCATGGCATATTATTGAACATCCTTACTTACACCCTGCTTTGAATCTGTTCTGCTTTATCTGAATCCGTTCTAAAATGTGGTGTTAATTGACATGAAGTTTGTGACAGGGTGAAGCAGTGCTGAATACTAATCGCCAGCACGGTATAGGAGTGATGTGTTTGACTAGGACTAGGAGAACCAGCAAAAATTGTGAAGATAGGTTTCACCCAATTTGATGTGAATATTGCCACAACACTAGAAGATAATGAAATGGTGTTCATTGATCTGAAAATCAGACCCTGCACGAGGAGGAGGAGGAGGAGGGGAGGAGACGGGCAGGCAGCCATTAACAGAGTCTATCAGGGTCTCTCTCACCTCGTCCACAAAATATAAGATATATTTTAAAAGAATATATACATTTGGTAAAATTGAGTACAACAGGAATGTGTTAAGGACAGCCGCCTTCTAAAAAGCATCCATCCGATAAAGCGACATGCTGTATCTTCTAAGGGCAATTTCTACACTAAAGTCATAAGATCAGTGAAGTTACAGTACTATTTCTGTACTCAGATCACAAGATTGTTGCAGATTAAAGGGTTAGTGAAAATTGCATTTGGCTATAAAGACACATTCCTAGTTGTTCAACTAAAATGTGTTTAAAGTGCTTTTTTTTTTTTAAAGGCAATAGAATAACAGAATCGAAAAACTTCATGAAAGGGAACCTATCTCCATGTTTATAGGTACACTGTTAAACTGCTATGATTGTTATGGACTTTCTGTAATTTAATTTGTTTAGTAGTTAAGGACCAGGTTACAAACCAGGAGACTAAGAGTTCTAGTCCTGCCTTAGACATGAAAGGCAGCTGAGTAATTATGGGCTAATCACCAGGAGACAGAGAATTCTAGTCCATTCTTAGCCTGCCTTTTGGAGTTGTGGGTGCTCCATCACTGGAGGTTTTAAAAAATAGACTGGACAACCATTTAACCAGGATGGTTAAGGTCTGCTTTGAGCAGGGGGTTGGATTAGAAGCCCTCCGAGGTCCTTTCCAGCCTTAAAAGTCTATGTTCTGTTTCCAACACGGACTTTGTGATTTTCTCCATACAAAATATGGATTGCAGCACTGCATTCCACCCTCTTTCCAGTTCCTAGCTTTCATTTTATTCTGGAACTCAGGGGCTATGAAATAAACAGCATGGGTTTCCTTCCGGCGTATCATCCCAGAAGCACTGAAACAACTGAAGCAGTTTACTAACAGTAGCTTCATTGCTGTTACTCAGTGCCTTGTGGTCTGCAAAAACACCTACAGAAGCTCTTTTGCTGAAGCAATTTGTCTTTGCAGAATATTTGGCACCTGGGATCAAGAAGGTCAGCTTAATGAGAGCAAATGAGACACAAGGAGGGTGCGTTGTACTGGAGCCTTCATTTTTTATCAATATCATCAGGGATCCTGCCACATTTATGGCTATTTACTTTAAATCACTCCTAATTAAAATGGCTGGCTTTCTGGCTTATTTCTTTTCTCAAGATTTCCTATTTACTGGAATGGTATTAATCACTGGATAACAAGAGCCAGATAAGGACTTGTCTACAGTTGTGTATCCTGTTCCTGCTTTCATGTGCTCCCTCCAAATTTTGGCTGCATCGCAGATTATTACAGCACCTATCGTACAGTATATAACATAATTTTACAGAGCAATGGAAATCGATGTTAGGTCTCTGAACAGAGTGCATTCCAAAAGCAGGAGGAAAATGCCAGACTAATTTAAACAGAAGAAATGTTAGAGGTCAAAAAATCCCAAGGTCTAGAATGCCAAATCCTGACCAAATGCAATTTCAAAGAATTAATCAGAAACTAAAAGGAGTTGGAAACCTCAACTTTTGGTAATTCCAAGGGACTTTTTTAAAAAAAATTATTTTTCCTTTTTCACTTTACAACAAACAAAATACGTTTTTTTTCTTAACAGTACTGTGTCATGTGTCTCTTACATTTATTTACAGTTATTTACATTAATTTTCATACATTTTTATTTCTCTGTTCTAACCAAACATAACATTTATTCCATATCTCGTAAAATTCTGTTGCTTCCTTGTCTTTTATTTCTAGAGTAAGCTTGTACATCTCAGCGCATTCTAGTATCTTGTGAATGATCATATCATTTGTTGGTATATTTTCACATTTAAGAACATAAGAACATAAGAAGAGCCATGCTGAATCAGGCCAAAGCCCATCGAGTCCAGCATTCTGTGTCACACAGTGGCCCACCAATTGTACATGGGGATCTTGAGCAGAAAGAGAAGGCAAAACCCTCCCTTTCCCTTGACCCCCAACAAATGGTACTCAAGGGAATCCTGCCTGCCTCAACCAACATAGAGGTGGCACATGGACATCCGTTTTAATAACCACCGATACACTTGGCATCCATGAATCTGTCTGACCCTGCCTTGAAGCTATCAAGGCTGACAGCTGTCACGACCTCTTCTGGAAGTGAATTCCATAAACCAACGACCCTCTGGGTGAAGAAATATTTCCCTTTATTTATCCTCACTTTCTTACCTATGAGCTTTAGGGAGTGCCCCCTTGTCCTAGTATTGTGTGATAGAGAAAAGAATTTTTCTCTATCCACCTTTTCTATCCCATGCATGATTTTATACACTTCGATCAAGTCACCCCTTAAACGCCGTCTTTCAAGGCTAAAAAGACCAACACTTTCTTCTGTCCAAAATCAAGCACAACAATAAATTGTATTTGTATGAGTTATGTTATTACATTAAATTAGATTATTTAAAACTGTAGCAGATTCTACTCACTCCACACTCACACTGAATCCTGCATTAATTTTATAGATTTGCACTGTACATTGAATCATAAATCATACATATTTGTATTATATAACAACCAGTTTGGTATAATGCTTAAAATGTGCTAGCCTGAAAACCAAGAGACGATGAGTTCTAGTCCCACCTTAGGCACATAAGCCTAAGGTGACTTTATGCCAATCACCAGAACACTCTGAATTCTAATCCCATTTTAGGCATGAAAGACAATTGGGTAATTTTGGGCCAAATACTAGTAGACTGAATTCTAACCCTTCCTGAGGCATGAAAGCTGACTAGGTGATTTTGGCCAGTCACTCACTCACTTCATAAGGTTGTGGGGAAAAGAGGAGGAAGGAATGTTACGTATGTTCACCACCTTGAGTTACTTATAAAATAATAAAAGCAGGGTAAAAAAAAATCTATAAAAATCTAAACAGTAAAAATAAAATAATCAGATTGGAATTTCCCAACACCCCAAATAAAGAAGAACCTAGCCACGGCAAACACTAACCATGTTTAACATTCTGTATAGCTGTATCCATCAGATCTTTATCTGATCTAGTTAATAATGTTTTATGAATACAGCCAAGGAGCTAAACTAAGAAGTCTCCAAAATCTTAAAGAGTTGGGGATTTGGCAATTACTATTCCTAAACCTTTTGAAGAAGTCTCTCTCCACCAAGAAACTTTACCCATTCTATGTAATCTGAATCAAGAACATATAAGTCTCTCCCTTTCTGGTGAGTTGATTTAAATTTAGTGTCTTTGTGCAAGGCTGCATTTATTATGTGGATAGCAATACCGAATGGTGTGATTCTTCTTGCATGTACCTATTTGAACATAAAGACAGAATCTGTATGAATTGCTGGTGTTCTATAAAGGCATTGCTACCGGTATATAGGCCAACATAGGTCCCTATGATTCTCTTTTTACAGCATTCAGACTACCTTACAACTCAGCTGGTTAGATAATTCAGTAACTCATGGATAAGGGCATCGTGTGAATTTACTGAGTCAAATAGAGCATTGATCTGTCTAGTGCAATACATCTCTTTCTATGTTCATTAATCTTAAAAATCTTTTAGCTGGAGGGTTAATTATTGAACTTGGAACTTCAGAAGTGTGAAGAATAGGCCATAGGCTGTTTCTTCAGAGTGCTTTGAAAGGCTTCTCTAAAACATTGCCTCAAATTATTTTCCTCACTCGGCTTTTGTAGGTACCAGAGCTATTTATTGTAGATCTACTTTCCTTTTAATAACAAAGCAGCCACCCAGTAAGTAAGGGATTATTCCCCTTCTCCTTTCATTTGACATATTCTTATATTAAATTAGTTCAAGAATGCAAGTAGTCTTCAACTTACAATAATTTGTCTAGGTACATTCGAAGTTACAATTCCACTGAAAAAAGTGACTTGCGACCGTTTTTCACACTTCTGACCATTGCAGCATCCCCATGGTCACGTGATCAAAATTCAGACGCTTGGCAATGGACTCATATTTATAATTAATTGTTGCAGTGTCCCAAGGTCATGTGATCACCTTTTGCGACCGTCTGAGAAGCAAAGCCAATGAGGAAGCCAGATTCGCTTAACAACTGTGGCAAGAAAGGTTGTAAAATGAGGCAAAACTCACTTAACAACTGTTTCACTTAGCAACAGAAATTTTGGGCTCAGTTTTGGTCACAAGTTGAAGACTCTCTGTATATTCCCTTAGGAATTTTTCCTAATGCCATGCCCTATCTTTAAATTGATCTTGATGATGTCTGAGTTGCAGTTTAAGTTTTGTCTCGAGTGGGTATGCAACAGAATCTTTGGTACTGCCTACTGGAAACTGAGATTATGATTCCAGGTGCCTCCAGATGAGATGTAGCAAAAATATTTATCTTGCTTTGTTTTCTTCCCTCACATTTTGGGGGTAGTCATCCCAGCCCTTGGATAGCCTCACCAGTTTCATGACGAATCATATTTTTCATCAGAGAAATTTTATTTTCTGTGTGTTGAGCACTGTAGCAAAACAAAAGAAAGAAAACATGGGAATTTTCTGCACATCAGTGCAAGGAAAAACATGATAAAGTGGAATGATTAAAAAAAAATAGCACCAGTGTGTTTGTATGTGTGTTTGTGTGTGCATAGATGCATACACCAAAGAAATGTTTTGTGTATCTTCAGTATCTTGTCCATGTGCTCTTTCTGTACTTTTTTTTCTGTGCATCTTATTTTTTATTAGATACTTGGTACATCATTATTTAGTTAAAGGTTGAAAATCCATTTAAAAGCACACTTTTTTTGTAAATAGTTTTAGAGCTACTCTCCCCACGTAAGTACAAATCGAAGTTCAATCCATGTGGAGGCACTGAGACAGAATACAATCACACGAACAAGTGTTAAGCATGACCTCTTTTATATTGGCAACCTACAGTTAAATAAGAAAAACTTGTTGACAAATATTTCATTGATCATTTATTTTGGAAAGGAAACAAATGGTGGACTTGCCAGCTTAGAGGAAAGGAAAAATATTTGCCTCATTTGTTGAGTAATAGAAGTTTATTCTGCTTCTTCTATTTGTGCCACTAAGAAATTCATGCTGTTGCTTACAATGCATAACATAAAACTTTTAAGCAAAAGTGTTGTTCTTGTACATTTGAATCCTTATAGAGACTTGTAAGAAGATAATGAGAGTTCTGGGGGGGGAGGAAACCCTGAGAAATTAAAGTAATAGAATGCTCTTTTGGATGGAGAGCATGGCCTTGATTTAACTATCATTGAATGTTATTCATTGTTAGAAGAGAATATTGGTAGCTCAGGGTTGAACTGTGAGCTTCGTGGTTTTCTTGCAGACATTTCAATACCAAACTTGGTAACATCATCAGTAAACAATACCCCAATCAAGGAATCACCAATGCAGACAAACAAGCTAATAATAAACAACAGCCTAATCAAGAAACCCCCAAGACTATTCCCAACAGCACTGACAGGGCAAATATATAAAAATAAGCGCAAACCTGCACTCTGTTCTAGCATTGATGGTGTTGCCTAGTTTGGTAATAAAACAACTGCAAGAAAACCACAAGCTCAGAGAGCACCAAAGGCCTCACAGACATTCACTGTATTTGAAGTAAAAGGTTTATTAGGAATATAGAAAAACCCCATCTCTGTCTAAAGAACATCTCAGAGGCAACAAAGGACAATGGAGACAGAAATTGGAATTCCTTTTGCTTCATTTAGTAGGTCAAGTGAGCTGCAGATCCAGAACAGCTTATGAAGATCTTTCCTCTTTTTTTTTGTAATATATTGATTTTTTAAAAAATCACAATAATTGGTGAACAGTGTGTTGTCTGGGTTACATTTGTAAAACAATCGTTAACAATTGATTTCTATAATCCATAATCCACGTAATGGTTTTAGTTGATTTCCTCTATTCCCTCTTTTGCAAACATTGAGTTAATGCAATTCTTATTGTTTTGATAAATAACAATTAAATATATAAATTTTCCCAGTATTCCTAAAAATAATAATCACATCAATATAATATTTCTTTTCTATCCAATCATTCTGGTTGCCTTAACATAGATCCTGTTACAGTCCTTATTTTAATTTGTTTTTCCCACCAAATTCTAGATATTCTTACTGGTTAAGATTTTCTCAAAAATTAATTACATTTAAAAAATTAACTCTATTTTTCCCTATGAACCATCTCACACTTTTACAATTCTTAAGGAATAGATAAAACAATGAAAAGAAAAGAAAGGAGAGCAAAAGTAAAGAAACATCCCTCCTAAGCTAATATATATTTATTTCCTAAAGTTCTTATTCTTTTTAACCATAATTAAAAATATGTTTAATCTTTAAACATTCCATTTAATACATCTAGTCATCTAGTCCTTTAACTCTTATTCAAAACATTTTTATCCATTATAATTTTCTTAAATTCAATCACATTTAAGTATGTAAAACATTCCCTTTATCTAAGTCATTTCAAATATTTTATTTTACTCATATCAAGAGAACAAAAAAGGGAAAAAGCATACTATATTATTTAGGGAATTCATCCCTCTTAGAATAACATATGTATTCCAAAACTTTTCTATTTCTTTAACCATATTCAAACAAATGTTTCTTTTTTAAGTATTCTCTCTGGTAAGTCCCATCATCTATTTTCTTGGTTTCCACTTTAGTCTTTTTCCTTTGCCCAGTATCTTAATCAATGTATTTTGCTGAATCAAAAAGTTTTTCCGTATGTTTGTAAATGTTGCTGTAGATATAAAAAGTAAATCAGATGAAGTGTCTTTGTATGGGACCTTTGCCTTTCCACGGTTGTTGAAAATCTTTTTCTTTCTCTCCACTTCTCTTATCATTTCCTTTCTCTCTGATGTTCCTGGCATCTCTACTGTCCATTTTATCCAATCTGTTTTCTTGTCCTCAGATTTATTTTGTAGTCTTAAGGGATAAGAACATAAGAAGAGCCATGCTGAATCAGGCCAAAGCCCATCGAGTCCAGCATTCTGTGTCACACAGTGGCCCACCAAATGTACATGGGGATCTTGAGCAGAAAGAGAAGGCAAAACCCTCCCTTTCCCTTGACCCCCAAACAAATGGTACTCAAGGGAATCCTGCCTGCCTCAACCAACATAGAGGCGGCACATGGACATCTGTTTTAATAACCACCAATACACTTTGCATCCATGAATCTATCTAGCCCTGCCTTGAAGCTGTCAAGGCTGACAGCTGTCACGACCCCTTCAGGAAGTGAATTCCATAAATCAAGGACCCTCTGGGTGAAGAAATATTTCCCTTTATTTGTCCTCACTTTCTTAGCTATAAGCTTTAGGGAGTGCCCCCTTGTCCTGGTATTGTGTGATAGAGAAAAGAATTTTTCTCTATCCACATTTTCTATCCCATGCATGATTTTATACAAGTTTATATAAGTTGTTTTTTCCAATTTTGTGTATTTTTTTCCACTAGGATTAAATCATATTTCCTTGTTTTGTTAAGTTCCATCTTTAAGTCTCTATTCTCAATTTTATATCCATTTATCTGTTTTATGTGTTCCTTCCCTGTTGTTTTTTTCTGGGAATTCTTTTATTGTAGAGTTAACTTAGAAATAGATCAATTTATATTGTCAAAGTTATTTTGGATTTCTTTGTGGTTTAAAGTCATTGTTGTTTGAATTAGTTCCAGTATACTATATATCTCCTCCTGTGAAGTATTTATGTTTTCTTGATATGTTCTTTCTATACGTCTCTGATCCATGATGGCCAAGAATTTGAGTTTTTATCTTCCTTTCTTTTATCTGCAAATAGCTTTAGAGTCCCAATTAAATAGATATTTGTAATCCGAATAGTTCAAAAAAGACTTTTTTTCTGAAATTTATAATTCTCTCTTTGTCTACAGCCCAGATTATTGTCTCTTTTTTTGTCACAGCTGTTCTTTGTTGTTAAAACTTTGAAGGTCATAAACACAGATTAGCTTTTCCCAGGTTTTGTCAGGTCTTATATTAAAGTCATAGCTGTTATAGTCTTCATCCATCACCAGGTGTCAGCAACTATTTATTTTTCAATTTCCAAAATAAACAATTATCTTTAAAATGAGAGTCTTAACCATTCAAACAATTTTAGATTTATCCAGATTTAAGTTTTAAATTTCAGGTTTTATATTTATTTCACTTCCATATATTTTGATCCTCCATAAAAAGATTAATTTGTTGCTTCTGTTAGTATAAGGGTGGGTTGGAAATCCCCGTCCTTCCCTTTCGAAAGTATTTTGCTTCTTGGGGATCTTTTCCAGGAAATTAAATGTAGAATAGAAAAGAGAAGATCGAATTTCTCATCGAGTTTCAAGCATGCTGTTCACAGTTGTGCTGGTTACTACTTTTGGACTTCGGTTGCTAGTAGCTTAGGCTGGTCGATGCAATATGGCCAATCTTTCTCCTGTCGGGTTAGAAGGCTTTCCCCCATTCGAACGGAATGGCCGCCACCATTCCAGAATCACTGGAGCACCCTTCTTTCTTCGTCGCCTCTCTGGGGCGACTTAGACCCATTTAGGGTCCCCAGGCAGGGCGAAATTAGCCGGGGGGTGCGGAGAATCTGCAAGCCCGCGACCGGTCGCTGCTGCGCAAAGCCGGAAGTCCCTCTCATTTATCTTTAGCTATTTGCAGCAGTGGTCAAATAGATTCACTGGATACAAAGAGATAATGCAATCTCCAGTGGTTGTGGAAATTCATTATGCAACCCCCAATGTCACATTGTGTTTCTGTATATTCAGCAGATGTTTTGGTATACCTCATTACTATGTGAATTCTATATTTGTACGACCTTGGTCTGTGAATTGAAATGTCTTTGCTTGGGCAAAAACTGGAACAGTTGGTCTGGCAACATAGGTTGACTGATTATGGTCCATTTACCTGGCACAAATCAGATAGACACTCCCTGTTGAGTTCTTCCATTCCATTGAATCTGAACCACTATTTCTGCTGTGGGCTTATGCCTTCCAAGGTCTAGAGAATCTGGATCTTCTACAAAAGGGGAACGGCTGTCTCACATTAAAGATAGCAATGACTTAAGGGAAAACGAGAATTCAGAGCACCACCCTTCTCGCAAAAGGGACCTATATTTAAAGCATTGCTTCTCAACCTTGACAACTTTAAGCTTCAACTCCCAAAATTGGCTGAGGAATTCTTAAAAGTGACTCCATGTAGTATACATCAGAAAACCATGATTACAGATTAAAATTACATTTATAACCAGTATATCAGACAATGCACAAACAAATCAACCCAAAAGACACTCAGCCTTCCCAAAATGGGTTTATCTACAGCTGAGGAAAAAACCATGTTTTTCCTTGGATGGAAAGCAGTTGTTTTCTGTACCTTGGTTTAGTTACTGGCAATATAGTTCCACCTAGAAAATAAAACCAAAGGTGGCTTTTATCTGAATGCATGGATTGGCCACATTCTCCACTTTGCTCTCTCCATATGTAAAAAGATTCTACACTTATCATCTTCAGCCACCCAAACCATGCTATTTGTGGAGGCTAGGAGTAGTAGTCCCACATGTCGAATGACACCAATTTAAGGACAGCTTAGTTTTCCCACTGGAAAGAAGATGGATAGTGGATGCGTGAGTGCTGTCAGGGCTGCCATTTAGTGACACTGTGTACTGTCTGCTTCTGGCAGCCTGCCATAGAAATGGGGGAGGCAGCTGTGGGGAAGGATAAGAGGGAGGATTCCTCATGGGTGACCATGAGGAAATGAACCAAGCCTCACACCATTCTGTGAGAGTCGCTGGCGGTTCCAAGATCAAAAAAGGAATGCAGCCAGCTGCGAAGACAGAGACCGTTTCCCAAAACACTTTGTTAATACCTAATTACCCACGTCTTGATAACTGGGGGGAGAAGAGGGACAAGGCAAAGTGAACCATATACTTTGGCCACAAAAACCTCAGATCCAGCTTTGCTTCTTTTGTAACCACTTGGCTTTAGTAAAGTATACCTTTGGCTAACCATGGGCCTGAGAATCTTTCTTTTGAGGGTGAAGATTCATTCTCCGAGCCTGTGGGTTGGTTTCCGAACATTTCATCACCAGGCTAGGCAACATTCATCTCCACTGAAGGTGTTCCTTGGCCTGGTGATGAAATGTTCGGAAACCAACCCACAAGCTCGGAGAGCGAATCTTCACCCTCATCCTACACCCAAGCTACAGATATTCACCACTATTGCAGAGTCTTTCTTTTCTAACTGACCAACTTGAGACAGATGACAGGGGCACCATTGGAAATCTGAAAGACCAGACTGGGAGATTGATTGTCACAAAAGGTTGGCAATTACCAATCAATCAGTTTTCCCATAAACACCTTTTATCTCATGTAGTGTTACCTGTGTACTAACTTTCTCTAGAAAGGAAAATAAGAAGCAAAAGTTATCTTTTCTCCCAACCTTTTGTAGGATAATCATGTGAATAAAATAACCCTTCTTCCTGCCCTTTAGCCAAAGAGCAAAAAGGAGCAATATATGCAAATTGTTTGCTGAAAGCTGGAGAAGAAAAATAGTAAAGATAAGTAAAAGTGAAAGAAATTTGGTCTTCTGTCCATCAGATCGTTTAATCACGATAACTTGTTAAAAGGAACTGTGACTTAGCCAGAACTGCCTTATTAGATTTGAACAGTGGCTTAATTAGTGACACCTGTCTAGAAAGTCTAGTATTAGATCTCTAAAACATTGAAGAAACGGATCTCAGTGGCATCACTTTTCAGCTCTTAAAAGAGTCTTCTGTGAAGAGGACAAGGCTGAATAATGCATAGGCAACATCAAGGAACGGCTGCTGGAATTGGGAATGTCTAGTCTAATGAAGAGAAGGACGAGGGGGGACATGATAGCAGTCTTCCAATATCTCAGGGGCTGCCCCAAAGAAGAGGGAGTCAAGCAATTTTCTAAAGCGCCTGAAGGCAGGACAAGAAGCAACGGATGGAAACTGATCAAGGAGAGAAGCAACCTAGAACTAAGGAGAAACTTCCTGACAGTGAGAACAATTAACCAGTGGAACAGCCTGCCTCCAGAAGCAGTGAATGCTCCAACACTGGAAGATTTAAGAAGAGACTGGACAGCCATTCATCCGAAATGGTATAGGGTTTCCTGCCTGAGCAGGGGGTTGGACTCGATGATCTCCAAGGTCCCTTCCAACTTTTATCATTACTACTACTATTATTATTATTATTATTATTATTATTATTATTACTATTATTATTACTATTATTATTATCAGTTCCTTCTAGTAAACTGTAGGAGCAGAGTCACGTTATCCCAAAATCAGAAAAAATATGGCAGCACTTTTTCAGACTAAAACACACAAGCTCCACTTCTGCTTTTTCCTCTTCTCCTCCTTATCCCTCTCCATCCTCCTTTTCCCCCTGGGAGGAAGGGGTGACTTAGGCTAATTTATTTAATATACACACAGGAAAGAACGTCTTGGTATCAGAAAGTTATTTAAGAATCCAAGATGAATGGAGACCTTAACAATGGACAGCCTTCTCCACAGCTCTTTATCTGTCCAATTATCTACTCAGTTCCAGAATGGACAAAAGATACTAGCAGATAAATAGAGGTTTGTGTGTGGGGGGGGGGGTTAGGACAACGACCTGGCCAGGCAGACTTACACTTTACAGTAAAGTCTAAGGCTCAGCTCACAAGATATACTTAACCAGGACAGCTAAAGACCCATTTAAATAGCATGCTAAGTCTGATTAATCTTAAGCTTGGTTGGTTGGGTTTGTGGTTTAATATATTAAGATAGTCCTTGACGTATGACTGTCATGGTGCCTGCCCATTATGATTGAAGTCCTGATGGCCCTAAAGCAGGTCACCCATGTGACTGACCAGATTTAACAAAACAGCCTTAAATGCAGGCAGGGTTGCCCAGTGCCCTAAATGTGGACAGATGACCATGGAGCAGGTGGCCATCAGAACTGGGTTGTAAGAACTCCTGGGGAGGTCTGGCACAACTTCACTAAGCAACCGGTCATAAGTTGAGGACTACCTATTTGTGATTCAACTTAATATATAAAACTAGGAAATGAGCTACTTAACAAGTAAGTTAAGGGTGTTGGGTCAGCCCCGCCTATAAGTTTAGGGCATCTTACCAAGCTACATATAATTTGCCTAGAACAGTGTTTCTCAACCTGGAAAATTTTAAGGCATGTGGACTTCAACTCCCAGAATTCCACAGCCAGCAATGCTGGCTGTGGAATTCTGGGAGTTGAAGTCCACATGCCTTAAAATTGTCCAGGTTGAGAAACACTGGCCTAGAACCTTTGGCTTGGCTGTCCCTACCATTATACAGAACGAGACGGTTACCCAAGGCAGCAAATGCTGAGAAGCAGCAACAGAGGCTTTATAAAGTCTCCATTGCTGCTGTTTATAAAGGCCTTATAAAGCCTTAGTAAAAGCCACACTTAGAATACTGCATCCAGTTTTGGTCACCATGTTATAAAAAAGATGTAGAGACTCTGGAAAGAGTGCAGAAAACAGCAACAAAAAATGATTAGGGAGCAGGAAATGAAAACATATGAAGGATGGTTGCAGGAATTGGGTGTGTCTACTAAAAAGAAAGACTAGGGGTGACATGAGAGCAGTGTTCCAATATCTGAGGGGCTGCCCCAAAGAAGAGGAGGTCAACCTATATTCCAAAGTACCTGAAGGCAGGACAAGAAACAATGGATAGAAACTAATCAAGGAGAGAAGCAACCTAGAACTAAGGAGGAATTTCCTGGCAGTGAGAACAAATAACCAGTGGAATGGCTTCCCTTCAGAAGTTGGGATGCCCCATCACTGGAGGCTCTTAAGAAGAGTCTGGACAGCCAGTTGTCTGGAATGCTTTAAGGCAGCAGTTCTCAACCTTTTTCAGGCAGAGACCCCGACCTGCACCGTGCATGCGCGGCGTGACGGCCCGGCCCGCGTATGCGTGGCATGTGCGCGACGGCCCGCATCACGCATGCGTGGTGCGATGGCCCGAACCGCACATGCGTGGCACGTGCGATGGGCTGGATCGTGCATGCGCAGTGTGATGGCCCGAATTGCGCATGCGCGGCGCACGCGCAATGACCCAAATTGCGCATGCACTGCGCGATGACCCAAACCGTGCATGCGTGGCACGTGCGACAGGCCGCATTGCGCATGCGCGGCGTGACGGGCCGCATCGCACATGCGCGGTGCGACGGGCCGCATCGCGCATGCATGGTGCTACCCCGCGCATGCGCGGTGCTGCCCCCTGCGCCGGCCGAGGGGAAAAGGGGAAAAAATGGCGGACTGCGGTGTTTGGCGACCCCCGTGAAACGGTCATTCAACCCCAAATGGGGTCATGACCCACAGGTTGAGAACCCCTGCTTTAAGGTCTCCTGCTTGAGCAGGGGGTTGGATTAGATGACCTCCAAGGCCCCTTCCGACTCTGTTATTCTGTTATTCAGAGTTTTAGAGGAACAACTGTCTCACAGTTATTCCTCTAAAAAAGAGCATGTGGCCTCTTTATATTCTTTAAATTGAGCTGATGCCTTCAAGCATAGTTCACAATGCAATGCCATGCCCAGAATTAAGCGCGTGCACGCACGCACACACACACACGCCTGCCTCTCCAGTTAGAATTTGTGTGTGGCATGAATGAGGGAGCCATCTTTTTCTTTGCTTCAAGCCAAAAGCATATTGGGCCCGTTGTCTCATTTAATGTTGAAAGTATTAACTTGATGAATCACTTGTCTGCATCAGAGTAAGGAGTTTATCAGGCAAATGAGAAAGTATTTACTATCATGCTTTCTAATAACTACTCCTTGCTCGATCGCTTACCCATTAGAGGAACATGGGCATAAAAATCAATGTATTACTCTTTCTGAGAGGATGCAAATTGCCTTAGCTCTTACCTGATCCTTGCTTAATCATGATTGCCCTTCTTTTGAACAAAATCCCTTCCTGTGACAATGACATACCGTATTTACAGATTTTCTGTTTGTGTAGAGCATCCATTCTGTCCAATAATGGCTTATTACAGCTGTTCTGTTACTGGTCATTACCTGCAGTGATTTTCTGTATTAATTTCCAACTGTTTAGGGTATGCCACTCAATAACCTGAGGCATAGATGAATGATATTTTTCTATCAATGGAGTCGGAACTATATTCATGCTTGAGGGACGTTCCAAGTAAATCTTGTAAAATTAGAAAGTTAGAAATTAGTTAGGATTGCATTAAAGTCCACTTGCTTTTTCACTTGCCTGGTTGTCACCAAGCATGACATTTTCAGAACAGCAGCTGGGAAAAGACTATCCTGAAAGCTTTTGACAGCTCAAAGTGACAGGAACCATCACTTCATGGCAGGTGTACACAGCAGCATCATGTGTGCAAAGTTGGGAAGCAGATAAAAAAGGGTGAGGCTAGCATTGTCATGTTGCAATGTTGTTTATGTCAGCTTGACACATCTTCACCCGAGGTCTCAGTAGGAACTGAGTGACCAAACATTATAGCTAGATGTTGGGAACCGCATTATACACATACAAAGGCCTAAGTTGTTGAAAAGGAATATCGGAGGACTTTGTTGATTTTTTTTTACTTATAAAATGGCTTTCTTGTACTAATATTTTTGCTGTTGTTTTGTAAATAGACCAACTGCTTCTGTACAGGAGACGAATTCCTTGTGTATCTAACCACACTTGGCCAAATAAAGCTATTCTACTCCATTTCATTCTAATGCGAACATTGTTTAATAGGAATAAACTGATGGTGTTCCAAGTTCCCAAAAGCAAACTTAAAATTGCAGTGAGTTTGTCCCTGCTTTGTATGATTCCTGAATTTCTTTGAGCTGGATTGTTCCCAATTATACCCAGATTAAACTCTTCTTGAAATTAAAGGTTGGGTTTTGAGCTATTAATATAATTATAGACCTGGAATAGGAAGTCCTTCCAATGAGTCTATATTAAGGAAGCGAAGAACCAAGAAACAAAAATGACATTTACTTATAAGCTCAAATAAAACAACCTGACTTGGAATGTTCTGTCAGGACATTTTTGAGATATGTTGAACACATGTTTTACGTGTTCCATTATAGGAATAATTAGGATTAAATAAAACCCTTACTCTCCCTCAGTTCATAGATAGAAAAAAAGGTGGAGGACTTTGGACATTGTCAAAGCTTCAGAAAAATATGTCCTAGTAAACAATGGAAGCAACTATTAAGCACACACTTGTGCCAGCATCTACAACAGAACTGAATTTAGCAAAGAAGTGACAGCTGTGGATTCATTTCAACACAGTCTGTGAACAATGTAACAAGAGCAAGGCTTGACTTGCCTAAGTGTTGGTTTGTGATTTATTCTTAATCCAATTATACAGCTAATCAAATTATCTGCAGAGAAAGCAGCTATCAGCTAACTCCAAAAATTAATCCAGTCGTAGTCCACCCAGTCCGCCTTCTGCAGTTGGGAATCTGAAAAAGAAAGCAGTATCCATTACTGCATTATCATTAGAATAAACCATCAATTTAATGGATGTCAGTTTAGCAGATTTGGAATGCAATGAATACAGTTTGTCCATACTTCTTTGGAGTAAATGTAAATGTTGGTCATTTTACATGGGTAAGATACTATTCTTCCACTAGTCTATTAGATCAAGGGTTACTTGTACATTGTAATTCACGAAGTCAACCTCTATAAGACAAAGAAATAAAAAAAACAAGAAGTTAATTTACCTACCACACAGGCAACAGATTTTTTTTCTTATGCCTTTACTCCTTGCCTCTCTGCCTGCCTGCCTGCCTGCATTATTTATTTATTTGTTGCCTTTATCTTGACTCCTAGTAATCAGATGAACAAGTCCATGCATTTTTCTTGGGAACATTTTCAGCAGGGATTTGTCATAGCCTTCTTCCTAAGGCTGAGAAGCCCAAAGTTATCCAACTAACGTGGTTTTGGAGGTTCTCAGTCATCCAGGTCACAGTTGTCCCAAAGGTGCTTTTTCAAAAAGGCATCTGGACTTTCTTTGTTTTTCCTTGAAGATGTTTCGCTTCTCATCCAAGAAGCTTCATCAGAACTGATGATCAGGGAAAATGAGTTAAACTGGAAGATTGGGAGAAACCTGTTGGACACAAGAGAGCTAGTTTGAAAGGCATTGTTTTAAAAAGTTGCCTTTTGAAAAAGCACCTTTAGAACATCCAACTGTTTTCATGGCTAAGGAAGGTCTAGACCAGGGGTCTTCAAACTTGGCCCTTTTATGACTTGTGGACTTCAACTCCCAGAATTCCTCAGCCAGCTTGCCTGGCTGAGGAATTCTGGGAGTTGAAGTCCACAAGTCATAAAAGGGCCAAGTTTGAAGACCCCCGGTCTAGAAACAACTCTCTTGACTGACATGCCTTTACAACATTAAAATAATACCTCTAAAACTAGCTCTCCTGTGTCCAAAATATTCCTCCCAATCTTCCAGTTTAAACTACTTTTCCTAATCATTCCCACAACCCATTCATTTAGTTCCACTCAATGGCTGCAGAAATGTGTCTCCACTTATCTCTAGTTGGCTGGCTGACATAACTGAAAAACAAATACCACGTAAATTGCAGGATGGCACAACACTCAAGACCATGTAGGAAAAAAAATCATCTTTGTTTTATCTTGAGCTTGGGTCAAAATGGCAACTTCTGTTCCATGTTTGAGGTAAAGCAGAGGATCGTATGGGTTTTGTCTCAAACTTGGTACAGGTAAGCACCTATTTTGAAATTGGGGCACTGTGCATACTTCCTTCAGATATTTTATTTATTTATTTTATTTGGGTTTGTATGCCGCTCCTCTCCAGGGGACTCAGAGCGGCTAACAACATATACATAACAAAAAAATACAATATAAAAAACCCAAACAGAATATCTAAAAACCAATAAACACACATTCAATACATCAATCAACCACAATCATCCCCAGGCTTGCTGGCAAAGATGAGTCTTTAGGTTTTTCCGGAAGGCCGGGAGAGTTGGAGAAACGCAGACTTCAGGAGGCAGTTGGTTCCAGAGGGTGGGCACCACAACAGAGAAAGCCCTCCCCCTAGGGCTCGCCAGATGACATTGTTTCGCTGACAGGACCCAGAGGAGGCCGACCCTGTGCGCTCTCACCGGTCGTAGAGAAGTATGTGGCAGAAGACGGTCCCGTAAGTATCCTGGTCCCATGCCATGAAGGGCTTTATAGGTAATAACCAACACCTTGAATTGGGCTCGGAGACCAATAGGCAACCAATGCAGCATGCGGAGAGTTGATGAAATGTGGGCACAGCGAGGAAGGCCCACAACTGCTCGCGCAGCTGCATTTTGCACTAATTGTAGTCTCCTAACACTCTTCAAGGGAAGCAGAGGGGAAACTTTGATTGACAAGAGAGAACAGCTATTTCAGGCAAAGGTGTGGAGGACAGAAGGAGCACATAGAACGGCTAGCTAGATCTTGTTGAAGTATATAACCTGCCTGCATGTTGGTGTAACATCTGAGTTAACATAGCAATGCAAAATCTCAAGCACTTTCTGTAGTCAGGCATATACTACGTACCTGGGGCAAGCTTTGGGTAAGGTAATTATGGAAGTTCGTGCTTCCATTATAATTCAGAAGTTGGAATGAATATTCAGCACACATTTAATGTGGTTAACCTTCTTTGTGGTTCATAATACATACAGAACCACCCAAAATAGTCCACGAAGCTTAACATATTGTATAAATGCAAACACCAGCTCTTTCTCTAACCTTGTTAAGTATGTTGTGTGCTTTTCTAGTCATGTTTCTTTCACACCTATGTTTTTAGATTCAGCTTTATTTTTAATTCTTGGCTGCCTAGTTGTGACTAAGACCTTGCTTATGAGTAGAACCGTAATGGAATATTTGCCAGAACAATGTCTATTCAATAGTGTTCGGCTTGTTTCTGTATTGCTGGTTATTATGCTTTGACACTTTTCACTTTTGATTGGTCTCCTGCTAATTGCTACACCCCAGATTGACTCATGCTAGTCTCCTTTTCCAAGTCTTTCTTCCTTTGATTCAACTTGTACTACCTAGATCAGTGTTTCTCAACCTTGTTAATTTTAAGGCATGTGGACTTCAACTCCCAGAATTCCACAGCCAGCAACGCTGGCTGTGGAATTCTGGGAGTTGAAGTCCACATGCCTTAAAATTGACAAGGTTGAGAAACACTGACCTAGATAGTCAGTTAAAATTATCCCTGGAGTAACTGACAATTCTAAGAGACTGCTTCTACATTGTTAAGGCTATGAGAAAGTTGTTGTACTATTGTGTCCTTATGCTTTGGCACGTAAATTATGTCCTCAGCTCAGGAGAGGTGTAGGTTGTGGGGATGGAACAATTGTAAGTTAAAATGTTGAAATCTGGTACTCTTCAAATCTAGTTTGCACTTCACATTTTCTAAATGATGACTGCAAAAATGAATGGGCATGTTAAAGCATGTTAGAACTATAAAATTGTGGCACCAATAGCAATAGATTGCAGGGTTTGCATTACAAAGGCTATTGTAGGAGTTCCAGATCTAAAAATTATTTAAAAGAAAAAAAGAAAAAAAAAGACAAACCAATAGTTGGCAGCAAAGAGAAACAGTAAGTTCTAATTCAGTGATGGTGAACCTTTTAGAGACCGAGTGCCCAAAAACTGCACCGCCCCCGCCTGCCCCCGAACCCTCCGCTCTGCCCCTCTCCGCCTGCCTGCTGGACCACCCACTGCCTCCATGGCCCGCTGCAGATCACCCAGGCAGCCCTGCAGTGCCAAAGTGGCCACACCCTTCGCCCGCACCCCGCAGCATCATCTGCGTGTGATGGGGCGCAAGGGTGGAGTCTTGTCCCCACTGCCCAGTTGCCATGTCCTTGGCTGCACTGCTCCACGCAGGCTGTGTCCAGGGGTGAATCTCCTCCAGGGGGGCTGCTGGTAAGGGAGCTGTGGGGGGGAGGCGGGGCTGGGGCAATAGTGCATGTGCCCACAGAGAGTGCTCTGAGTGCCGCCTCTGGCACGCATGCCATAGGTTCGCCACCCCTGTTCTAATTCCTTGTTGCCCTCAAGTGGTGATCTAGAATTTTGCAGTCCAGATTTGATAGTCTAACACAGGGGTGTCAAACTCACAACGTCACGTGATGTGTCGCAACAAATCGCAACTTTTTTTCCATTACTGGCAATGAGGTGGGCGTGGTTTCGGCATGACGCATCTGGCCCATGGGCCAGCAGTTTGACACCCCTGGTCTAACACTATAGTAGATACCTGATTATTATTCACAGTTCCTTTAGATCTCGCTTACTGCATATAATGAAGGTAACCATAATTTCTGAAAGCCTATGCCATTGTAAAGCTATTAACTTTCAATCTGTCACAAGCTTAATTTACTCTGGAAGTCTCCATATTTTCATGGAGACAATTAACTGTGAAATGAAAATTGGTATTTTCATTTGATATATGATGCCTGCAACTATCAATGAGTTAGTAAGGCTGTCCATATATTGTCCTCTTATGGCTTTTTTAAAGTCAGGGGATGGGGAAAAGACAGAGAAAGGAAAGGAGGCAATTGATAAGATAGCACTGGCTGGGAAGCAGAGAGGTGGGAAATTGTCTTTTTCTTAGTCATCCATTGCTGAGAACTGATATAAATCAGACTTTTACTTGTGTTTCTCATCGTAAGACAGCTGCAAAGGAGGGGAAGAGCAGAAAGAGAAGGAATACTTGTCTGATGTTTAATCAGTTCCTCGGAGAACAAAGGAATGACATATTTCAACTATTTGAGAAAACCTTGGCTTGCACAAAGCAGCCCACTTATATTTTAGCCAATGCAAAATCTCTTAAATGAAACACTAGCACCAAGATATTCTGCTTCGGCACGTGTCTACTCAGATTTTGTTTTTGAGAAAATAATAAAAGCAATTTATATATACATATTCAAGCTCCTTCCCAAAATTTTAGAAAATCAAATCTTTATTCCCTGGCATCATAATTTTGTCCTCAAGTATTTTCAGATGTTAAGAGTGGTCCTCAGCTACCATAGATATGCCAACTATTGCTCTACAGATACAGACCCTTAGTAACATTAATCATGGTGCTTGTCAAAGACACCAAGACTGTATTCTGATGTATCTATAAAAAAAGGTTGAACTTAGATCATTAGAACTGAATTTAGAGAATACTTTTTTGAACATTAATCAAAGTGACAGATGGCTTGCAGAACAGCAGGTTAGACAGAAGGAGCAGCTAGTTGTAATTAAGGACTCCATTGAGGATAATACTACTTCAGCATAGAACAAAGGGCTGTAGGTGTCTGAAAATAGGTTAGGCACAGCTGTTACTATGAAATGATTGTAAAGTAGATTGTTGTGAAGATAATTTGGTATTCAAATTATCATTTACGGAGGAGAAATATAATTTTCCAGATTTCACAAAATCTTTTAGCAGTATTACCTGTATTCAATGAAACAGAATTGCGTGTCTTCTGAGAGAGTATTCTTACTTTTAATTTTGAAGTGGAAAGGTTCAAAAATTCTCCAGAAGCAAGACACCTGAGAAGACCGGGGAGGGGATCTAATGAAAAAATGAGAATACATTGTTTTGTAAAGCTCTCTTGGCACTGAAAGTCTAGGTAGAATAGAATGATCTGTAAGAAGAATTGGATTTTAGGTAGAATCCTGAGCACACGTTGAAAGAAGAATTTCAGCACCGTAGACAGCTCCTATTCATTTTTAGGACATTTATGGCTTACTCTAGCCTTCAGGTCTATTGAACTCCCATTATCTTTAGCCAATATCTGTTATAGATGATCTTAAGAAGGTTCATAATACAAGTTCTCTTCAACATCATAAATATTTTAGAAAAAGAATGCTAGTGGCCATCCCTCTCGATATGTAATGAGAACAATCTCCCTAACTTTCGTTGAGGGAAAGTCTAGGATCACTTGCTACCTTCTGAAATATATTTTGTCAGCATATATTGAAAGATAATAGGGATATAACAGATTTTTATTGAACTGAATTCCAAGACTATGCTGAAAATCCAGCTATAAGCAAAATAGGAGTAATGTTCTTCCTATGTAAACATGTAATGTCCAGGACAATCTGTACAACAAGACGATTCTGTGGATCTTTCACTGCAGTGTTTAATAGTCCCATTTTCTCAACAGTGCTCCTCATCTTTTTCCCATCACTGGCTAATGGCCCTATGGGACTCCATAGGGAAAACTATGGAATTAAAGCTGCTATTTTACTCTCCTTAGGACACTATTATTAGAATAAAAATTTACAAATACAGAATGAATTGTATTAATGTGTTCATATCAGGGAGGACTAGTTTAATGAAGAAAAGGAAAAGGGGGGACATGATAGCAGTGTTTCAATATCTCAGGGGCTGCCACAAAGAAGAGGGAGTCAAGCTATTCTCCAAAGCACCTGAAGGCAGGACAGGAAGCAACGGATGGAAACTAATCAAGGAGAGAAGCAACCTAGAGCTAAGAAGAAATTTTCTGACAGAACAGTTAATCAGTGGAACAATTTGCCTCCACAAGTTATGAATGCTCCAACACTTAAAGAGATTGGAGAACTATTTGTCTGAAATGGTATAGGGTTTGCTGCCTGAGCAGAGGGTTGGACTAGAAGACCTCCAAGGTCCCTTCCAACTCTTCTCTTCTCTTCTCTTCTCTTCTCTTCTCTTCTCTTCTCTTCTCTTCTCTTCTCTTCTCTTCTCTTCTCTTCTCTTCTCTTCTCACTATTCTATTCTATTATAACTATTCTATTCTATTCTATTCTATTCTATTCTATTCTATTCTATTCTATTCTATTCTATTCTATATTCTGTTCTTTTTCTATTGTATTCCATTCTATTCAATGCTGTTTTGGTTAGCTTTGCAGCCAGACACCCATATATCCCTTCCTGTATTTATATAGTTGTTTTCCCATTCTGATTACGGGACAAGAATTGCTATCATCACTGTGAAGATTTCAGCCTCCTATAAGTTGGTGTAACTATTATAATAAAATAAAATAAAAAGGCAATTATACTTTCACTACCCCACTGTATGACTTGGTACCACCATTACATACACATATTGTAGCCTTGACTTATAACTATAATTGAGCAGTTGTAAGTCATGCCAGTTGTTAAACAGATCATCATGTGAGCAACCTAATTTTACAACATTTTTTTTGTGGCAGTTCTTCAGCAAATGCTGCGGTTGTAAAGCAAACACCCTGGCCGTAAAGCAAATGCCACAATCGTAAAGTGACTGCCGCAGTCATTTGGCAACCCACTGTCACCTTTTTTGCCTACAGCGTAGTCCTCGACTTGCAACTATTTGTTAGTGACCATTCGAAGTTACAACAGCACTGGAAAAAGTGACTGATGACCATTCTTTCACATTTACAACTGTTGCATCCCTGTGGTCACATGATCAAAATTCAGACGCTTGGCAACTGGCATAACTTATGACAGTTGCAGTGTCCCAGGGTCATGTGATCTGCTTTTGTGATCTTTTGACAAGCAAAGTCAATAGGGAAGCCAGATTCACTTAACAACCGGGTTACTAACAACTGCAGTGATTCGCTTAACAAATGTGTCAAGGAAGGTTGTAAAAAATGGGGGCAAAGCTCGCTTAACTGCCCTGCTTAGCAACAGATACTTTGGACTCAATTCAGGACTATCTGTACTTGGTTTGTTTTCCTGCAGTTTAGTGTGCTACGTAGAGCCAGCAAGCAAATTAGTTTATGGCTCTGTGGGAATGCAGAAACTGGATTAACTCAGTAAATCAGATTAAGCTTGCTGTACGGCCGTATGTCCCAATGTCCAGCAGCCAGAGGAACTTGGGAGATGGTTCTATTATCCCAAAAAATATTGAATTAGCAAGTTCAAAGTGTCCCCAGACGTATCAAGGGAGATGAAACACTCAGCTTCCCCCATGGAAAATGTGGCTTCGACCTTGAGCACTTGAATGTTCTTTTAAAAAAGCACCTGCAGAATTGATAATGAGCTCCAGGACAGAGAAGCTGCACTGAGCTGGGTGCCCAGAGACCCAATTAGCTTCAAAAGCAATTGAAGAACAGGAACAACCAAAGATAATCTTGCCAAAAGAAAAATATAAACAACTCTAAAAGCAATGACTCAAAAAAAAACCACCACAAATCCTCTGGTTCCCCCCCCATGTGTCAACACTGCTAACACAACAGATGGAAATGTAGCCATCTTTTCTCTATCACTTTTAGAGTTCGTTGATGCTGGGAGGAGGAATGTGGATGAGAGTCCAGCTAATCATAACAATAATAACACAGCCATGGGAACCCAAGGTCATTGGGCCCAGAGTTGATAGAAATTTGGTGGGCAGGAGGGATGGGAAGAAAGCCCCGCTTCAAGTTAATTGGGAAATGTGATTTATGACTGTTAATCGGAGGAGGGAATTGTGCTTTGTTACTTTATATCCAGGGGAGGGGAATTTAGCTTTTGGTTTCAACTATGTAGTGCCGATATTTTGTTTCTCAAATAAAAATTTCTTTAAGGAAAACAATGCCTCAAAGTTCTTTTGAAGAGATTCATCTGTCGGAACCGTGACAGTATGACAAATTTAAGCCTTTTGAACTTGACAAGGTTAATGACAAATAACGCAGGTGTCTTTGCCATTGTGGTGTCCTGCAAACTTGTTGAAAGTCTCAGAATGTCCAGGGTGCCCATGGGTAGAGAGGATAAACTACAAAAGATGGTCCCCCATCCAACTGAAGTTTATACTGCAGCTCAGAAGACAGGTAGCTGGAATATGTATCATTCTCTTCAATTATTTAGAAAGAAAGATATGGATTAGATCAGGAGTGTCTGACGTTGGCAACTTTATGACTTGTGGACTTCAACTTCCAGAATTGCCCAGCCAGCATGGCTGGCTGGGGAATTCTGGGAGTTAAAGTTCACAGGTCTTAGAGTTTCCAAGGTCGGACACCCCTGGATTAGATGATCACCTTGTCATTCAGTTAATAAGGGATATTTGTTTATTGCCTTCTTTGGCAAGTGTTACAATAACTATTATTCACACAACTGTCTACATAATCCAGGCTGACCCAAGATTAAAAATCAAAGCACTTTAAGTTGTAGTTATAGTTTTGGGGTGTAGATTGTATTGCTTTTTTCCAAATCCTTACAGGTAGTCCTTGACTTATAAACATTCATTTAGTGAACACTCCAAGTTACAAAGCACTAAAAAAAAGTATGCACAACTTGTCTTTGCCCTTAACCACCATCGTAGCATCCTCACGATCATGTAAACAAAATTTGGGTGCTTAGAAACGAACATTTATTTACGACAGTTATAGTGTCCCTGGGTCATGTGATCTCCATTTGTGACCCTCTCAGCCAGCTTCCAACAAAGCAAAGTCAATGGGAAACCAGATTCACTTAACAACCATGTGATCCATTTAACAAATGCTATGATTCGTTTCACTGTGGCAAAGAAAGGTCATAAAATCATAAAATGAGAATGAGGTTGGTCTAGTGCAAGGGTAGGCAACCTTGGCAACCTTGGCTGGCTCAGGAATTCTGGGAGTTGAAGTCCACGAGTCATAAAAGAACCAAGGTTGCCTATCCTTGGTCTAGTGATTAAGGCACCGGGCTAGAAAGCAAAAAAAAAGTCTCACTTTCTAGGTCCCATCAGATAGCAACAGCAGTTAGATTTATATACCACTTCACAGTGCTTTACAGCCCTTTCTAAGCGAGTCAGCATATAGCCCCCAACAACCTGGGTCCTCAATTTACCAACCTTGGAAGGATGGAAGGCTGAATCAATCTTTTGCTGGTCAGGATCAAACTCCTGGCAGTGGGCGAAGTTAGCCTGCAATACTGTATTCTAACTACTGGGCCACCACAGCTCTCCCAACATTTCCCAGACTAGACTTGCATCATGTCTTTCCTGCCATATCTAAAGGGAGAGGTAGTCCCTTAAATAACCTGTCTCTGTGCCACATAGAGCTTTCAAGGTCAAAAACACCTTGAATTGGACCCAGAAGCGAATGAGTAATCAATACAGCTCACAAAGCAGGGATGTGCCATATGCTCACTTAGGAGCACACATAACTGCCCATGCCACCTCTTTTTGCATCGGTTGAAACTCCTGGATTCTCTTCAAGGGCAGCCCCATGTACAGACCAATACTATAGCCCAGGGGTAGGCAACCTTGGCTCTTTTATGACTCGTGGACTTCAACTCCCAGAATTCCTGAGCCAGCATAGAGTCATAAAAGAGCCAAGATTGCCTACCCCTGCTATAATCCATAAGGGAAGTAGTAGGGTCATGCATAACAGCTTCCTAATCTAGGAACAGGTACATTACTTTGTGACGGAAAATTCCTGTCCCCGTTGCCATCATAAGTCAAGAACTACCTGTAATAGGAACAGTGTACTACTTTCCTAGGGATCTTTCTGTGTGCATTTTCAGAAAGCTAAAGCCACTAATTAAAAAAATAATTAAAATGAGAGTGAAAATGGTCTGTGCTGATTAGGAAAAAAAAACACCTGAATTCTGTCAGTTGGTAATACAGTACAAAGAAATGATTAAAAATTCATGTTCAGAGTGTAGGAGGGTTCTATAGTTGTTTTATTCCTTTTTTATACATATATAAAAGGTGTAGGTGGATTGAACTGTTAAACCAATATATTCTTCGGGCAGAACTTTCCACTGTTAAAATGATGACAACTTTGACTAATGAAGTTAGAATATGCAGAAAACTGAAAAATCTCTGCACACAAGAATATAACGTACAGTTGGAGCAAAATATGTGTCGCCAGTTGGAACATAAAATCCACTCTTCTTTTAGAAAGGACAAATGGCAGCAAAGTAGACCATGAAGTTTATTTAAACTCCCTCTCCACTTACTAGAGGTCATAAAGATACAAATTGACTTGAAACGATTTTGTTCCTCTCTCTGCTGTTTGGTTCTTGTAAAATGTAGGGCAGACATGTCAAACACAAGTCCCGGGGGCCGGATGCGGCCCGCGAACTGGCTTCATGTGGCTGGCGAAGCCATCGTGGAAACAATGAGGGAATGGCCCCCACTGTCTTGGCCAGTTGGGAGCCAATGCACAATTTTGTGGTGGCCATCTATGCTGAAACGCATTCAGTCTTAGCTCCACAAGGCTGTCTGGAAACAGTGACGAACTAGCCCCTGCTGTGTCGGTTCTTCCCCCTGGGTGTATGCTGGGAAGGTGTCAACCTTTGTGAGGAGTAAAGAAATGGACCATGCCTTGGCGCTTGCCCCGGTCCCACCCCCTTCTGCCAGAGACCCTCAGATCTGTTCCATTCCTGCCCAGGCCCCCACAGACATAAACGATGTAGAGCTAACCATGCCCACCCAATAGGCCACACCCACTCCATCCACACCCACCCAGTAGGCTGCACCCACCCTGGCCACACCCACCCAGCCCCCCAAGGGCAAACACAATGCTGATGCGGCCCTCAATGAAATTGTGTTTGACACCCCTGATGTAGGGAATTCTTGCTGGATCTAACCTTGTAATTCTGCAACTGCTAGACAGCCAGACAGATTTCTGAAAACTCATAACTAAGACATGAAGGTGATGGTCCTTGGTTATTTTTTTCTCTCTAGCAGCTGGCATTTATGTCTCTGCACCTTGGGATTTCAAATTTAGCTACAGGTATGTCCTTGACTTACAACCAGAAATGAGCCCAAAATTTCTGTTGCTAAGCAAGATAGCTGTTAAGTGAATTTTGCTCCATTTTATGACCTTTCTTGCCACAGACGTTAAGTGAATCACTTCAGTTGGTAAATAGTTAAGTGAATCTGGCTTCCCCACTGGCTTTGCTTGTCAGAAGTTCCAAAAAAAGATTACATGAGCCCAGGACACAACAACCATTATAAATACATGCCAGTGCAGAGAAGAGCAGAAAGAGTGCAGAGAAGAGCAACAAAGATGATCAGGGGACTGGAGGCTAAAACATATAAGGAACGGTTGCTGGAATTGGGAATGTCTAGTCTAATGAAGAGAAGGACGAGGGGGGGACATGATAGCAGTGTTCCAATATCTCAGGGGCTGCCACAAAGAAGAGGGAGTCAAGCTATTCTCCAAAGCGCCTGACGGCAGGACAAGAAGCAACAGATGGAAATTGACCAAAGGGAGAAGCAATCTAGAACTAAGGAGAAACTTCCTGACAGTTAGAACAATTAATCAGTGGAACAACCTGCCTCCAGAAGCAGTGAATGCTCCAACACTGGAAGAGACTGGACAGCCATTTGTCTAAAATGGTAGGGTTTCCTTCCTGAGCAGGGGGTTGGACTAGATGACCTCCAAGGTCCCTTCCAACTTCTTCTTCATCATCATCATCATCATCATCATCATTGATCATCGCACAGTCAGCCAGATGTTCAGACTGGATTTGGCATTTTTGTCTACCTATCGAGTCCTTTCCAAGGACCTGGGATAGGCAGATGTGGATGTTTGATGGTATTACAGATATTGTTGCAGGATGGAATTTGTTCCTAGTAAGGCCGCCTTTTGCAATTGACTAATGGCGAATTTGTCAATGCCAATGGTGTTCAAGTGATGCTCTAGTTGTTTTGGGATTGCACCCAAGGAGCCTATTACTATTGGTACTGCCCTTGCTTGCCTTTGCCACAGTCTTTCTATTTCTATTTGTAGGTCTTTGTATTTTGTTATCTTCTCCAGTTCTTTCTCATCTATTCTTTTTTTTTTTTGAAAATATATTTTATTAGTTTTTTTAATTTTTACAGAAAGAAGAAACTACTCAAATCAAATCATAGTGTTAAAATAAACAATCATCCATAAACAAAACATAAGTACATTTTTCAATACATCTAATACTAATAACTCAACTGAAAATAACCATACCACACAATTAACATTACTGCTCGGTACCCCCACCACCACACCCCCCCCGACCCTAACCTTCCCCCCTCACTTACCAACTAACTACCTACTTTCCTCCCTCCTTCTCTACTTCTCTATACTCCACCCTCCTTACTCATCCCCCCTCTTACCAACTTTCTTTCTACTTTCTTTCTACTTTCCTCCCTCTTTCTCTATCTCCGTCCTACTCTTCCCCCTTCTTATCAACTTCCACTTACATCAGCCTTCACTCCTCCTTCCTCTTTCCAACAGATGTGGTGCCCAGAGGCCACCCGAGCAACCCCTTAATGACAGTAATTACATATTCTTACATCCACCCCAATTACAGTTGAGAAAACATCATATATAAAATTATAAACCCTCCCTAACCCTCCCTCCCGACTTCCCAGAGTGAGTACAGGGTAAAACAAAAGAAAACCCACTACATCAAACAAAATTATTATATAATCCTAACAAGAATTTTAAACTATATACTATATACAATCTCTAAATCATTTCAATCCATTAAACAAAACAAACAAATCATCTTGTTAAGAATAATAATTTTCATTTACATATCTAAACCATCAATCTAAGTCAAACCTTAAATCACTTCAATCCATTGAGAGGTTATATAAAATCGCCCAAACAATCAAGTTTTATATACATCTTCCAGTAATCAACCTCTTTCAAACCATTGAACATCAAATAAAAAAAAATTCATCTTTTTAGAAAAATAAACAAATAATATCAATAAACCCCTCAATTCAAAAAAAATATGTTCTTAATCAATTTAATATATCTTCCATTAAACATCCTCTCTTACATCTTACTTATAAAATTGGTCTTTAATTCAGCCCATAATCTTAGATTAGCCTTAATTCCTTACATTTAATTTTAAATTTCACTTCTTCAATCGACTTTCAGGGCTTTCTCATCTGTCAGATAAACCTCCATAACAAATACAATCTATTTATTCCATTTCTAACTTACATTCCTTCAACCTTATCAAATCACATAATGCTTATCTATCCCATCAATCAATCAATCAATCTAATGTCAAACCTAGATCATTTCAGAGCAAATACATTCTTCATCAATTTAATTATATCTTCCATTAATCATCTTCTCTTACATCTTACTCATAATCTTAGTCCTTAAATCAGTCCATAATTTTGAATTACCCATAATTCCTGCATACAGTTTTAAATTTCACTCCTTCAGTCGAATTCTAGGTTTTTTCTTCAACCAGGTAAACCTCCATAACGACGCCTCCCTTCCAAATAATAAGTCTCTCTTCTTTACTTGCAATATCATTTGAGTCCAAATAAACCGTCTTAACCTTTGCATTAGTCCTCTGTTACTCTTAGCCATAAACTTTTGTTGAGATAACAATTCAAATCTCTGTCTTTGCTTTTCCCGATCCTCAGGCCCATAAGTAAGTTGCTTCTTAAACTGAATCAATGTCTCTTTTTTCTCAATTAAATCCTCTTCTTGCTGCTTATCTAAAAGGAATAACCATCCCCTCCTTTCTTGAAACAAATCCTCTTCCTCCACTCCATAGATGAACTGTTTATCAAGCAAGATCCATTTCCCTTTATTCTCTTTATTCTCAGTACTGTCTTCTTCTTGTTCTTGTTCTTCTTCTTGTTTAGATTGCACTATAAAATATTCAGCAGTCGGTTGTAAATCAGTTTCATTTGGAAGAAAGAATCTGGTTAATATTTCTGTAATGGTCTCTTTCAGTATTGCTTTAATCTCTTTCACTATTGCACGCCTTTCTTCTTGAGATTCATCAATACGATCCAAAATAAGTTTAACATTTGAATGTAAATTCCACTCCATTTTAAATTTAAAACAATCACTCTGGCTTTAATACAATTCCTACCGCCGTCTCTCTAGCTTCGCTTACGAGAACAAGGAGAGAGAAAAAAAATGGAGAATTCACTTTCACTTTCAAACACTTTCCTTTAACAGTGAAAGCAGTGAAAGCTATACGCCATTTTGAAAGCATTATGTTGATTGTAGAAGTTAGAAATATATAGCCAGAAAAACAATAAAAAATACTTGCAATCCAATAAGAACTCCTGTATTCACTCAGTCTGCTTACAGTCTCTCTTGTGTTCTATTTTTATAAGCAGAAGCGGTCGCGGCGTCTTTCTCTGTCTGATGACAGAAGCGTCTCTGGGCAGGAGCGTCCTCAGGAGCTTAGGGAGCTATCACTCTTGATCCCTGAAAACTTTTTCAGGGATTTAAGAGGTGCTCAACCCTGCTCCTGATGCTCTACACCTCTTCTTTGCCCGAAGAGGGGATTTTTCACCGCAAAAAAAAACAGCTGATGTGCGCTGTTTTTTGCGGCTTTACAGACCCAGGGAACGGAGCCTCACAGAGGAGACTCTAGCGACGCCGGCGGAGCCACCGGAAGTCCTTTTCTCATCTATTCTGATGTCTCCAGGCACTGCCACGTCCACTATCCAGACTTTTTTGTCATCATCATCATCATCATCATCATCATCATCATCATCATCATCATTATTATATTTCTCTACTACTTCCTGTTCAGACAATCTTGAGGTCATTCGCACAGAGTGCTGAGGTTCAGAGGTGCTGAACTGGTTATGGTAGACAGTTTAATGTTTCCTAGCAGAAGGGGTTAATTCCAGCAGCCTTAAAATGAGCAGTGGTGTGTAAAACTTCAAGTAGGAGGTTGTAGTGTTTTCCTTTGTCATGCAGTGTCCTACTCAGGATAAAACAAGCTCAACCATTAAAATCGAGGGAGAGGAGCTTTAGCCAAAATTTGAAGATGAATGCCCAAATATGAGTCCCTCCAGCCTCATAGTGCAAAATTACATTAGGAAGACAGAGGGATGAGAATTGTTCTTTAAGCATTTGGGAATGAAGCATTTATTGTATATGGTCCCAGTTATGCTCAGAATAGAAGTTGTACCCAGGTAGTAGCTGAAAATACTTTTAGTGCAGCAAAAGAATGATTAAGGGCACCTCTAAATCATAAAAACAATGCACGGCCATAGCTGATACCTGTGCATTTCGCACAACACATTCCACATGTAGGGTAACAGAATAGCAGAGCAAGTTGGGCTAAAAATCTAATAAATAAATAAATGCAGCAACCCATTCATTTTTTATGTTCATTTTTGGATCTTCCAAGAGTTGCAGAAGGAAATCATTATAATGGGCTGGACCAATATATTCAGAACTTTTTGGTTGGGGGTGGGGTGGGGTGGGGGGCTTGGGGAAGAACGCACTTCAAAAGATGAAAAAGATAATTACATCTACATCTACTAGTCCTTTAAAAACACATCTCCAAATGTCAGCCACTTTTGAAAATGAGTTTCTCGGCACAATCTGGGCACACACTCTACAAGCACTCTGCAGAATGGCCTCAAGCAACCTGAGAGTGTAGATTGCTAACATTTATAAATATGATATTAAATTTACATTTAAAATGAGAAAGAGAAAGAGAGAGATGGGGTTTTGCAAATAAATGATAAGTAAGCACCAGAAAAAGCATAAAGTGTTAATGTTTGCTGATATTTCCTTTACTGGTATAGTCAATGGGAAGAAGGGATATATAACATAGAGTACTGTGGAGTACTTGGAGTACTGTGTACAGTTCTGGTCACCGCACCTCAAGAAGGATATAATGGAACTGGAAAAGGTGCAAAAAAGGGCAACAAGAATGATCAAGGAAATGGAGCGCCTCCCTTATGAAACCAGATTGCAACGCCTTGGTCTCTTCAGCCTTGAAAGATGGCGTTTAAGGGGTGACTTGATCGAAGTGTACAAAATCATGCATGGGATAGAAAAGGTGGATAGAGAAAAATTATTTTCTCTATCACACAATACTAGGACAAGGGGGCACTCCCAAAGCTCATAGGTAAGAAAGTGAGGACAAATAAAGGGAAATATTTCTTCACCCAGAGGGTCATTGGTTTATGGAATTCACTTCCAGAAGGGGTCGTGACAGCTGTCAGCCTTGATAGCTTCAAGGCAGGGTCAGACAGATTCATGGATGCCAAGTGTATCGGTGGTTATTAAAACGGATGTCCATGTGCCGCCTCTATGTTGGTTGAGGCAGGCAGGATTCCCTTGAGTACCATTTGTTGGGGGTCAAGGGAAAGGGAGGGTTTTGCCTTCTCCTTCTGCTCAAGATCCCCATGTACAATTGGTGGGCCACTGTGTGACACAGAATGCTGGACTCGATGGGCTTTGGCCTGATTCAGCATGGCTCTTCTTATGTTCTTATGTTCTTAGCAGTGTGCTTTTTATGCATGCAGTTCTATCTTTAAGTGCATTTTTGTCATAATTTCCTTTCATCCAAAAGATTCAGAAACTGAAAGATGGAGAGGGAGGATAAGGATCTTTAACCATCAGGTCCCAGCCATCTGACAAACTATAGCCCCCAGAAAACCATAACATATGGCCATAACTCTGCAATTAAGTCATAAAATGCAGATGTGTCCTTTGAATCTTGTACAGCCTAAAGTATTCTTTTCCTATCTTTTGTGTCTTCTGTATTTCCCAAAGATTGCTTTGCTCTTTTTCGTTTCTTTTTTGCTTTTTCTGTCGGAGTGTGTGCATAGATTTATCTCCATCAAATGCAAAGTTATAAGCATAAAGCCTATAAAGATAGGGGTATAATATTGAGTGAAACTGTATAAGACAGGGGTTTCCAACCCTGGCACCTTTAAGACTTGTGGACTTCAACTCCCAGAATTCCCCAGCCAGCTTGGATCTACAAGGCCCAAGATAGTTTGCAAGGAGATCAGACGCAGCTGTCACAATGACAGTGCACAGATGTCAACCATGTCTTTCCATCCATTGCAGCACACAGGGGACAAAAACAAATTGAACCGAGCAACTATTGTATGCTTAGAAATGGGAATAGCTTTTTGATTGCTATGATTACAGCTTTTCTAATATATATAATAAAACTAGCTGATCAGAAAGCTGTGTCCTTGAATCTCTGCCTGATTGCCTTTGAGCAATGTACAATGCAGAGTCTGGTGTGCTCTGTTACAATCCTTCCCCTTTGGCCTCCCATGAATTGGGAAGCAGTTTCGGAAAACCAGCCTAAATCCTTGGGATAATAAATAAATAAATAAAATAAAATAAAATACAAGGAAACTGAACACAAGCAGGAACTGACTTTATTTATTTATTTATTTATTTGTTTGTTTGTTTGTTTGTTTGTTTAAATTTGTATGCCGCCCTTCTCCCAAGACTCGGGGTGGCTTACAACAAGAATATGAACATAGATAAAAATCAATAACAATAATTACATCCAATTAAAAAATCGACACACATACAACAAGCAAACACAATCAAGTAAACACTCAACAATGGAAGGAAGCACGCTATGGAACGAGCTCCCCCCCGAACTCTGTACGATGACGGACTTACGCACCTTCCGTCGGGAACTGAAAACTTTCCTTTTTCAACAGGCCGGCCTGGCATAGAAGCTCCGGCTCCAACCGGGTGAAAATGTTTTAGGGGGATTGTGTAATTTTTAGGATTTTAGGTTTCGCGCATATTGGGTTTTATATGGGATTTTATGGCCTAATTTGTTTAATTTATTTTTAAATATTTTAATTTTGTACATTTATATGTTTTTTTTAAATTTTAAGGCTGTACACCGCCCCGAGTCCTTCGGGAGAGGGGCGGTATAGAAATTTAATAATAAATAAATAAATAAAAACACTGGAGGCCAACATGGAGAAGACCTGCACAGCTACCATGTATTTCGCTTTGGTGCTCAGGTAGGTGGGCACAAAAGTCACCCAGACACTGCAGAAGACCAGCATGCTGAAGGTGATCAGCTTGGCTTCATTGAAGACTTTATCATTCTTCTCTTCTCAATCCAATACTTTTCTCCTTTTATTTCAACAAAACCTCCTGGCAGTAGATCCTGGCTGAGGGAACAAACGCGAACACGTAAGAAGAAAGGAAGGAGAAAGAAAGTCGTTAAAAAGAAATAGAAACAGGTGTAAATTGGTATGATTTGAACAGATAGGAAATATACAAGTGTCCTTGACGTACAACAATTTGTTTAGTGACCGTTCAAAGTTACAACGGCCCTGAAAAAAGGGACTTAATGACCATTTTTGACACTTAACGACTGGTGCAGCTTCCCCACAGTCACGTGAACAAAATTCTGCCGCTTGGCAACTGAGGCATATTTATGACGGTCGCAGTGTCCCGGGGGCCACGTGATTCCCTTTAGAGAAGCATCTGACAAGCAAAGTCAATGGGGAAGCCAGATTCACTTAACAACTGTGTTACTAACTTAGCAACTGCAGTGATTCATTTAATTACTGAGTCAAGAAAGGTCATAAAATAGGGTAAAACTCACTTAACAGTGATCTCGCTTAACAACAGAAATTGGGGGCTTAGTTTTGGTCGCAAAGTTGAGGAGATTTTCAGGCCGAACCTTGTTTGCCCCAATACCGAATGTTTAAAAATCCCACCACTCCCCTTTGCTTGTTTGCTTGTCTGAAGCTGGGCGGGAGTCAGGCAGAATACCTGTTATTCGCAGGGTTTCAGCCGGCTTCATAAATGTGCAATACCTTTGCTTGCCCTCTGCCAAGAAAACGCAGTTAGCTCTTGGCTGAGAATCTCAGCTATGGCTAAAGAGAGGGAAAGGAGCTGCAAGGCCAATGATCCATTGAAAATCAGCAGGGGTCTCCCACAGCAGAGGTAGAATTCTCTTCCATTCTTGGTGGAACAAGAGCTTCAGACACTCCCATTGTTCTCTGTGCTCTCAGGCTGGCAAAGAAGCATCCTTGAAAAAGAGATGTGTGGGCGCCTGGGGAAATTAGAACGAGCCCTGAAATAGTTTCCAATAGATTTATTCCTGTCATGCAGGATATTAACTCAAGCAGCCCCTGACTCAGGAAATGAATAATCGAACATCTCTTACTTTTTAATACGTGGACCTTTTCAAAGGAGCTTTGCCAGGAAGGATTTAATATAGCACCAGCATTTAGAACTGTATTCCAAAGCACCCTGGATGCCCTTTGAAGGCTATCAAGGTTCCTGGGCGAGATCAATACTGTCAGGACAGCATCTAATTTCTAATGATCTTCTCTTGCAGAAATGTGGCGATGAATTTATGGCCTCTGGAAATGATTGAACTACAGTTCCCAGCATTCCTTATCATTAATTAAGCTGTCTAGGGCATTAATGAGAAACAGTTGGGTTGAGGAGGAATGAGTATCAAACAGTTAGTGGTTGAAGAAAAAGGAGAGAGAGAGAGAGAGAGAGAGAGAGAGAGAGAGAGAGAGAGAGAGAGAGAGAGAGAGAGAGAGAGATGTGTCTGTTTTGGATGGAGAATAGATTTGGAAGACTAAGGTTACCATCTATGAGACCAACTATTATCTAGAATAGTGTAGGAGGACAGGCAGGGCTTAAGGATGGAGTTAAGAGAGAAAGAAGTCTAGAATCGTTATGTTCCCACAATTGATCTAAGTCCAACCCCTCTTGAATTCCATTAACTCTTATCTAGTGCCAATTTAGTGCTGACCTTTGGTTGACTAGATTCTTGTATATAGGCATAAGCAATAAATCAGCTTAACTGGAACTTAATGGTCCTGATTCTTTGCATCTGACAAATAACTTTAAGTTTTTAATGAAGAATCACCGCAAGCTTTGGTCTCTTTGACCAACTCTTTTTTCTAGGTTTATCCCCCAATCAAAGCCTGATTAAAGTTAATCTGCAATGAGCATTAAGCAAGTATTTTTGTGCCAAGATGGTAAAAACATTGTAGGAGATGACCAAGCTGAGCCTGAGGTCACGTATGCCATCAGTCTTGAGTCCTTTCATGCTCACAAGAAATCTAAATCCAGCCCACCTTGAATTCCGTTGACTCTTATCTACCTCCAATTTGCTTTGACCATTAGCAACTCAGATTCTTGTAGAGCATAAATTAGCATGCAATAAACTTGTAGTCATTTGAACCACCTTGCTTCCTGATTTCTTGCACCTGACAAATATAGCATCTTGCAACCTAGCTACCCTTCCTTTTCCTGGGGTTAATTTATAGGGTTTGTTTTTTTTTTACTATGGTCCACTCACTTCAATTATTATTTATCCTTCATCTAAAAACATCTCAATTTTTTTTAAAAAAAACAACAACACATAATTTTGGAAGCAATGTGTAATGCAGATAAAATAATTCTGGTGAAAAATTTGGGTTTTCCGGGTGTAAAATTTACTATGGATGGGCTAGATTTTTATAAGTCTATTTGATGCCATCTGTGACTAAAACAATCGCTAAATAATGTATTGCAAGGACAAGTATGTTTTCATTTCCTTTACAGCATGCCCTCTGCTGATGTGCTCTTAATGAAAAATAAATAACTGCACATTATCTAAGGATTACCTACATCTGGTTCTCCCCAGCCTTTATCCACCTTCCTAAGAAAGTGTGAGCATTTTAAACAACTCCATTAACTGAGGTTACTTAAATAAGTACAATTTTTATCTAAACAAAAAGGCCGGAGGTAAAAATCAGGTTAGCTTGCATAATAATTCTCATCTACCTCTGACTACTCTGCACTTATCCTTCAGTAATCAAACATTGGAAAATTGGGGGTACAGTGCACATTTTAATTGCCAAGTAAATGTGCTTTGAGTCACTAAAAAGTAATTTTTTCTCACGCTACTAATTGGTAAAAGAATTAGCATTTTGCAAAAAAAAAAAAAAGAATCTATCTATCCATCCATCTTATTGTTTTCTTTCAGTGTGATGAAAGATAATTTCTTTTTAAAGCAGCTCTTTAAAAGGTGCTTTAAAGGATCTTTTCAGCCAGAAGAAAATGTTAATGCAAATTGAATGCAAAGAATAGCAGTAGCAATAGCACTTAGACTTATATACTGCCCCATAGTGCTTTGCAGCACTCCAATGGTGGGATTCAAATAGGTGAACAACCAGTTCTCTCTGTGGATGCCACTTCTGGAGGTCCGTTCTGGGCATGGGCAACAAAAGAATTAGCTACCGGTTCTGCTGAACTGATGCAAACTGGCTGAATCCCACCACTGCAACGCTCTCTGAGCAGTTTACAAATGTCAGCATATTTCCCCCAACAACCTGACTTGTTGTTTGTTGTTGTTACCAATTGTCATCACCAATCTCAGAAGGATGGAAGACTGAGTCATCCTTGAGACGATCAGGATCAAACTCCAGGCTGTGAGCAGAGTTTGCCTGCAATTCTGCCTTCTAACGGAATGGGACAACTCGCTGCAACCAAATCACCCTGGCCAACAATTTAACAATTCAATTTAATTATTTAAAATAAATTATTTTAGTTTTTGTCATTCCCGTTCCATTCTGTCCTTCCTTCTGCATCCTTCCTTTAATGCAGTGTTTCTCAACCTTGACAATTTTAAGGCATGTGGACTTCAACTCCCAGAATTCCACAGCCAGCAATGCTGGCTGTGGAATTCTGGGAGTTGAAGTCCACATGCCTTAAAATTGTCAAGGTTGAAAAACACTGCTTTAATGATTCTATTCCACCATTTCTTTGATGTTAATGTAACTCTTGTCCCGCAGCGGGTTGTCCCCTGGTGAGTTGGCTGTGGCATGTTGTCCCATGGCAAGTTGGCCGTGGCAAGTTGCTTGCGGCAAATTGTCATAGGTCTACATTCTAGGCACTGTGCCGCCAGGGCTCTTGGTGGCACAGTGGCTAGAATGCAGATCTACGACAACTCGCCGCAGGTAAGAATAGCTATTCTTACCATTATGTACCTTTGAGTTGGCCAAAGATAGCGGGTGACTCTCTTCTCATTGAAATAGCCACGGCTTCCAGATTTCTTCTGCGGCCTCTTTAGCTTCCGGCCACACCCTTTCAGTCTCAAAGTGAGGCATCCTACAGGAATTCCTCCCAGGGGGCATTTTTGAATGAGGAATTATAGGTAGTCCTGGACTTATGACAATTGAGGCCAAGATTTCCGTTGTTCAGCCCAGCAGTTGTTAAGTACGTTTTGCCCCATTGTGTAACCTTTTTTGGCCATAGCAAATCACTGCTGTTGTTAAGCAAATTATGTGTTCTTTTTTATTATAAATATTTTATTGGTTTTACAATTGTAAACAAAAAAAATCAAATTAAATACAACTCAACTTAATACAGTCTTTAACAACTTTCTCCCCCACAAAACAAAACATACATTCTTTTAAAAAACTTAGATAGAATAACTATAGGCGTTGCTCGGCCGCACCCCCTCCACCACATCCCCCTCTTTCTTCCTCCCTATCTCTTACTTCCCCCACTCTCCCACTCTCCCACTCTCCCTCCCTCACTCTCCACCCTCCTCTCCTACAACCTCCCTACTTCCCTCCACTCCTTCACTCCTCCAAATTATGTGTTCTTAAGCGACTCTGGCTTCCCCCATGGACTTTGCTACTTGGAAGCCAGTTGGGAAGGTTACAAATGGGGATCACGTGACCCCAGGATAGTGGAACAGTCGTAAATACATGCCAGTTGCCAAGAACCCGAACTTTGATCATGTGACCATGAGGATGCTGCAATGGTCATAGGTGTGAAAAACTGTCATAAGTAACTTTTTTCATTGCTATTATAACTTCAAACTAAACGAATGGCTGTAATTCGAAGACTACCTTTATGGGCAGCCAGGGAGATTCAGAGCCATAAAACAAAATGCCACAGGGCATGCAACTCCAAGCCAATAATAAGAATAAGAATAAGAACAACAACATTTGGCTGACTGTGCGATGATTAATAAGAATAAGAATAAGAATAAGAATAAGAATAAGAATAAGAATAAGAATAAGAATAAGAATAAGAATAAGAATAAGAATAAGAATAAGAATAAGAATAAGAATAAGAATAAGAATAAGAATAAGAATAAGAATAAGAATAAGAATAAGAATAGACGAGAAAGAACTGCAGAAGATAACAAAATACAAAGACCTACAAATAGAAATAGAAAGACTGTGGCAAAAGCAAGCAAGGGTAGTACCAATAGTAATAGGTGCCTTGGGTGCAATCCCAAAACAACTGGAGCACCACTTGAACACCATTGGCATTGACAAATTCGCTATTAGTCAATTGCAAAAGGTGGCCTTACTAGGAACTGCTTCCATCCTGCGACGATATCTGTAATACTGTCAAACATCCACATCTGCCTATCCCAGGTCCTGGTTACCTTTGAAAAACGTTCGGAGACTTCAGGTAATGCAAAATGCAGCCGCGCGAGCAGTATTGGGCTTGCCTAGAAATGCCCATATCTCAGCATCACTCCACGAGCTGCATTGGCTGCCTATTGGTCTCCGAACGCAATTCAAAGTGTTGGTTATGACCTATAAAGCCCTACATGGCATCGGACCAGGTTACTTACGGGACCGTCTGCTGCCCCATGAAACCAGCGACCGGTTAGGGCCCACAGAGTCGGCCTTCTCCAGGTCCCATCAGCCTGGCGGGGCCTAGGGGAAGAGCCTTCTCTGTTGCGGTCCCGGCCCTCTGGAATCAACTCCCCCCAGAGATCCGTATTGCCCCCACCCTCTCCGCCTTTCGCAAATTACTTAAGACTCATCTTTGCCGACAGGCCTGGGGCAATTAACACCTGGCCCCAGCCAGTGTATGTATGTTTGTATGTTTGTTTTGGATGATTGGTCTTTTAATTGACGGGTTTATAAATGTTTTTTATATATTAGATTTCTATATGTAGCATTTATGTTGTGAGCCGCCCTGAGTTCTTGAAATAGGGCGGCATAGAAATCTAAGTAATAAATAAATAATAAATAAATAAAATGCCAAATCCAGTCTGAACATCTGGCTGACTATGCAATGATCCATAATAATAGTAATAATAATAATATTAATAATATTAATAAAGTTGGAAGATACCTTGGAGGTCATCTAGTCCAACCCCCTGCTCAGACAGGAAACCCTATACCATTTCAGACAAATGGCTGTCCAGTCTCTTCTTAAAAACTTCCAGTATTGGAGCATTCACCGCTTCTGGAGGCAGGTTGTTCCACTGGTTAATTGTTCTAACAATTACTTACGACCACAATTGAGCCAGAAATTTACATTGCTAAGCGAGAAATTTGTTAAATGAGTTTTACCCTGTTTTACGACATTCTTGCCACATTTGTTAAGTGAATCGCTGCAGTTGTTAGTAACTTAACCCAGTTGTTAAGTGAATCTGGCTTCCCCATTGACTTTGCTTGTCAGAAGGTCGAAAAAACAAGATCACGTGACCCCGGGACATTACAACCGTCATAAATATGAGCCAATTGCCAAGCATCCAAATTTTGATCACACGACCGTGGGGAAGCTGCAACAGTCGTAAGTGTGAAAAACGGTCGTAAGTCCCATTTTTCAGGGTCACTAAATAAATTGTTGTAAGTCGAGGACTATTTGTAGATCTCTTATTTGTTGAAATCGTACCACTTAACACCCATTTCTGTTTCTTTTTTTAATGACTCTCTTTCTTCTTCCTTTCTTCTTACGTGTTGGTTTTGACTCCCTCAGCCAGGATCTAGCACCAGGATGTTTAAGTGCCTGAATTTTGATCACATGACCATGGGGACGCTGCAACAGTGTCAAGAATGGGCATAAGTCAGAAAAATACGATAAGGGAACAATCTACCTGCTGCTACACATTCTGACTGCAACTAGGCTTGCTTTTGCGCAAAGATGGAAGAGCAAGGAAATTCCCACAGAGGAAGAGTTAATACATAAAATATTAGCATGTGCGGAAAGGGACAGGCTCATAATGATATTAAAAGATAAATGTGGATCAGTTTATTATGAAACCTGGGACAAATTTTACCGCTGGAGGAATTTGAAGAGGATGGTTGGGATTAAAGATGAATGTTAAGATAGAAATATATGTTATTTAAGTATTGTATAAAAATCTTAGATGTATATGTAGAAATGAAGAATGGATTGTAAAAAGTGGAATAATCTGATAAGAATGTATATATTGGAATGTCACGTTAAAGCCAATGTTTGTTTGTTTTCAACTGTATTATAAATAAAATTTGTAAAAAAAAAAAGAATGGTCATAAGTAATTTTTTTCAATGCCGTTGTAACTTTGAATGGTCACAAAACAAGTTTGCATGGTCACTGTTGTAAGCTGGGCACTGTTCTGTCCCAGCCTACGTGAGTCCTTGTTAAACTCACAAGAAGAAACCCCTCTTCCAACAAGTACGCTGAAACCGCAGGAACACAAAACCCCTTTTATTATTTTACAGACCTGAGTAAAATGTCCAAAGGCAAAGGCAAACAAAACACAATTCACTGAAACTTGATTCCTTCATGAACGGTTGCCGTTAGCAACCAGCACCTCCCACACCTTCCCTTTTATTATGCAGCCCAAGGCGTGGCTCCCTAATGCCTTCTCCTTTGCCTTTGGAGCCGCCCCATTGCATTCCTCTGTCCAACTCTCGTTGCCTGTCGGTGTTTGTGAGCATCCATGATGTCTTCCTCTTCCAGCTGTGAGTCCTCACAATCTGACTAGCCTCCCAGCACAGCTGTGTCTCAGCCTGAGCACGAGTGGAGGGGCCAGGCTCCTCATCAAATTGTAAGTCTTGGAGCTCATCAGAGCCTTCCTCTGACTCTGATGGCACTCCAGGCCCCTCCTCCTCATGTGATTCCCCAGACTCAGCTGCCAGGTCCATTGGCTGATGAGGAATCACAACAGGCACTATCTGTACGTCGTGGTGGATTGCACCATGAAGCGGTGTGGGGGACTTTATTCCTAACTGCTGATTTATCATCTTGCCACAGATGTACCTGGTTAGAGTTAAAATTCAACAAAAGGATTTTCCATGCCCTATAATCCAATTTGGAAATGCACGCAGCATTACATAGCTTTACATAGCTTTCCAAGAAAAGAAAAGCTCTAAAGGAGCTTTATGGCCAGTTTAATTCTTGATATAAGCTTGGTCAAAAAATAAAACCCTGAAGGTCACCTCTGATCTTCGATATTTATGCTGAAGACCTATATCTGCCTCACAGTTAATTAATCAGTTTGTTAGGTTTATACCTGGTGTTTCCTCCAAGACAAAAGGCTGCCCCATAACACTTCCACCCTTATTTTAGCCCCACTCATCACAAGCCTGTGTGACAGGTTGGAATGAGACTGAGTGTGTAATCCAAAATTGCCCGAGAACTTTTCCATGGCGGAAGAAGATTTTTAAAAAACTGAGTCTTCCCATTCCTGCTTCAACCCTTTAACCACTCCACCACATGCTCTCACGTGGATTTTTAGCATGTGTGTCATTCATTCAGAGGTTAGGATTAGAGGCTGGGAAAGCATGAGCATCATTTAAAGAAGTAGGACTTATAGAATAACACAGTTAGAAGGGACCTTGGAGGTCTTCTAGTCCAACCCCCTGCTCAAGCAGAAGATCCTATATCAGTGATGGCGAACCTTTTAGTGACTGAGTGCCCAAATCGCAACCCAAAACCCACTTATTTATCGCAAAGTGCCAGGGCCGCATCAGGATTGTGATGCCCTCAGGGGGGCAAAGGGGTGTGGCCCACTGGGTGGGCGTGGCTGCAGTTGTCACGGCAAACTGGGTGGGCGTGGCTGGGGTGGGCATGGCCACCTCGATGTTGCTCATGGGGAGAAGCCTATGGGGGTTGGGCAGGGTTGGGGGAGATCCAGAGGGTCTCTGGTGGGTGGGGTGGTGGGCAGGAGTCCCAGCATAAATGGGGGGAGGCATGCAATCCTAGCTGGGACTGGGGGGCCATGGTGCTGATGGGCATCCGGATTTCCCTGCTTGGGGTGGCCTTTGGCTTGCTGGGTGTGGGCATGCTCTACCAACTGTACTGTGTACAGTTCTGGTCACCGCACCTCAAGAAGGATATAATGGAACTGGAAAAGGTGCAAAAAAGGGCAACAAGAATGATCAAGGAAATGGAGCGCCTCCCTTATGAAACCAGATTGCAACGCCTTGGTCTCTTCAGCCTTGAAAGACGGCGTTTAAGGGGTGACTTGATCGAAGTGTATAAAATCATGCATGGGATAGAAAAGGTGGATAGAGAAAAATTCTTTTCTCTATCACACAATACTAGGACAAGGGGGCACTCCCTAAAGCTCATAGCTAAGAAAGTGAGGACAAATAAAGGGAAATATTTCTTCACTCAGAGGGTCGTTGATTTATGGAATTCACTTCCTGAAGGGGTCATGACAGCTGTCAGCCTTGACAGCTTCAAGGCAGGGCTAGATAGATTCATGGATGCCAAGTGTATCGGTGGTTATTAAAACGGATGTCCATGTGCCGCCTCTATGTTGGTTGAGGCAGGCAGGATTCCCTTGAGTACCATTTGTTGGGGGTCAAGGGAAAGGGAGGGTTTTGCCTTCTCCTTCTGCTCAAGATCCCCATGTACAATTGGTGGGCCACTGTGTGACACAGAATGCTGGACTCGATGGGCTTTGGCCTGATTCAGCATGGCTCTTCTTATGTTCTTATGTTCTTATCTCTACTCGAGCTTGCTAGCTGGCTGCTTTGCCTCCTATGTGCCTGGTGGGGCTGCCGCTCTGGGCAGCAGCGGCGGTCTAATGGACCTGCGCAAGCTGCTGGCAGTGGTGGCATGCGTGCCCACAGAGAGGGCTCTGAGTGCTGTCTCTGGCACGCGTACCATAGGTTCACCACCACTGCCCTATACCATTTCAGACAAATAATTGTCCAATGCCTTCTTAAAAACTTCCAGTGTTGCAGCACCCACAACTTCTGGAGACAAGCCGTTCCACTGATTAATTGTTCTATTTGTCAGGAAATTTCATAACATGCAGAATAAAACAGCCTAAGATACAGCATCTGGCTTAAATAGACCTAAGATATCTTGAATGACATCGTCTGTATGAAACCTTGGTAAAACTCAGTATGGGATGTCTTTTTTTTTATTATTATTATTAGATATCCATTTGTACATGCAAACAAAGAAAAAATTCTTGATGGGAAGGAAACTGTCAAGATATGCACACTTGTTATCTAAAACTCTCCCTCAACATTGCATGCAAAACTGGCCAGTGTTTAAATTTAGATTGGAACTGCTGTGATTAGCTTTTAGAGGAAGGCGGCTGGTGGAAAACGGGGGATAAACAAGCCGCAGTGACATGTTTGCTTGATGTCATTGTGTGAGTGATGCAAATTCCGCAATTGACATGACAGACGGGATATCAAATTTCACAATTGTGTCATGATGCACAGGATGTTGGTTGGTCTCAACTTTTTCAAAGCCCTCCCAAGTTTGAAAAACACTGAATTCAACAAATTCCACTTTTTAGAAATATGCAGGCTTTAATTTAATTGTTATTATCTGTTGTTTTTCCATACCCTGCTTTTGTAATCCTCATTTAATTACAGCGATACAATCGTGAGCAGTTTCAATATCCTGAGTTTTTAATCTGGTGAGCTAAAGTCATACGGTGACGATGTAGAGATGGGGTGTTGAAGGAGATGGGGTGTAAACTCTGGAAATTGGGTGTTTAGCTCTTCCTGAATTGCTCACAGCCAAACATCTTGCCATCTGATGCTACTTTTACATACATAGACTCAACTCACCTGACTTCAATTTCCAGCGTTGCTTCTGGGCTCTACGGAGGCTTTACGAGCGTTAAGAGAAAACAAAAATGGTGACTGTGGTTAAAGTTATCCTCTAGCTCAGGGGTAGGCGACCTTGGCTCTTTTTTGACTCGTAGACATGCTGGCTCAGGAATTCTGGGAGTTGAAGTCCACGAGTCATAAAAGAGCCAAGGTTGCCTACCTCTGCTCTAGATTCAAAAGGCAAAATGAGACTTGGTGAGTGTACAAGTAATCCTCGACTTATGACCAAAGTTGAGCCCAAAAATGCCGTGGCTAAGCGAGATAGTTATTAAGTGAGTTTTGCCCCTGTTGTTAAGTTAATAACACAGTCGCTAAGTGAATCTAGCTTCCCTATTGACTTTGCTGGTCAGGAGGTCGCAAAAAGTGATCACGACCCCAGGACTCTGCAACTGTCACAAATATGAATCAGTTGCCACATGTCTGAATTTTGATCACACGACCACAGGGATACCGCAATGGTCTTTAGCGTGAAAAAGGGTCATAGGCAGGGGTGGGATTCAAATATGTGAACAACCGGTTCTCAGTTTGGATGCCGCTTCTGGAAGTACATCTGGGCCTGGGCAACAAAAAATTAGCTACTGGTTCTGCCGAAGTGCTGCGAACCAACTGGATCCCACAACTGGTCATAGGTCACTTTTTTCAGTGCTGTTGTAATTTTGAACGGTCACTAAATGAGCGGTTATAAGTCAAGGACTCTATTAAATTGTATTAATTGTATTAAAGCAGCTGAGTCTTTTCTTGGCTTGGGTGGTTGGCAGCTTCATCCTGGAAAGAGATGGGCTCATTGGAGGGTTTTGTTTTTTTTTTATAGAAGCTGCATGCATGTCCTCATAAACTCTGAATCACCTTTTGCCCTTCTAATCTAGGTCATTGCATAACTTTCCTGCAAAGCGCTTACACTACAGTGCGTTTTGTACTCTGAGATCATTTGGGGGAACAGGAGCTAAGAAACCAGCTCAAGTGATAATGTAGTCATTGGGAGCAGAAGATTGAAGAGCAGCAGAAGGCAAGATGCCGTTGAGAGTTCACACACCATGCTTATCCAAGTTACTTTAAAAGCTACATGTATACAAATGTTTTTCCCTGCTCCATTAGATTAAAAAGTGTTATTTTCTGAGAACCTCAAAGGAGCTCTGATTTTTAGGCAATTCACACCCTCTGGATCTCCCAAATATGTTCTAAAATTCCCCATTTAAAAAGGACTATTTTAGCAATTTTCCTTGTATATAAATGTAACTAGTTTGTTACAATCAAAAGGATTCTCTAAGGCAGGGGTATCAAACTGCCAGCCCGTGGGCCAGACACATCATGGTGAAACCGTGCCCACCCCATTGCCGGCAATGGAAAAAAGTTGTGATACATCGCGACACGTCACATGACGTTGCGAGTTTGACACCCCTGCTCTAAGGTAACTAGAGAATCTCAGCCTTTGTATCAGCCCTCCAAATTAATGTTATTGGGAATGTTGAAGAAAATGATCTTACACCGGAAAGTGTCAAATTAAGGAAGATCTCCTTACCAATTATGTAGAACATAGACTCATCGGGCTGAAGGAGACCTCAGAGGTCTTCTAGTCCAACCTCCTGCTTAAGGCAGGAGATATTATAACATCCTGGTCAGTTGGTGGTCTATTTTTGGAAACCACCAACGATGGAGCACCCACAACTCCGGGAGGCAAGCTATTCCATTGATGAACTGTTTTCACTGTCAGAAAATTTCTCCTTACTTCTAGAATGGACCTCTCTCTCCCTCCCTTACTTCTAGAATGGACCTCTCTCTCCCTCCCTTACTTCTAGAATGGACCTCTCCCTCCCCTCTTCTCTGTGGTATTCCCCTCAAGTATTGGAGATAGTTATCATGTCCCCACTAAGCCTTTTCATTGAAAGGCTAGTCAAGCCTAGCTCCCTCAACCATTCATCATACAATTTAGCCCCCAGACTATTTATTTGTTTGTTTGTTTGTTTATACATATACACACACTAAAAACATAAGTTAATATAAGCCAAACACAACCATCCAATTAAAGATGGGGGTGGGGGCAGGATGGGGGAGGTGGGATCTGTTATTACTTGATCAACTACCTCCGTTGTGATGCTCCCCCATTGGAGCCCCAAACTAACTGGCAGAGCCAGCTCTTTAGGCTCTTCTGGAAAGTCAGGGCTAACCTCACACTGGGGAACAAGCTGTTGCAGAGGGCAGGTGCTTGTCATCTTCGTTGCTCTTCTCTGCATACTTTCCAGGGTCTCAGCATCTTTTGGTATTGTGGTGACCAGAACCGTTCACAGTACTCCAAGTGTGGTATAAAGCAGAGGTCCCCAACCTTGGCGACTTTAAGATTTGTGGACTTCAACTCCCAGAATTCCTCAGCCAGAAAAGCTGGCTGAGGAATTCTGGGAGTTGAAGTCCACAAATCTTAAAGTCGCCAAGGTTGGGGACCTCTGCTTTATACCACACTTGGAGTACGGTGAACAGGTCTGGTCACCACAATACAATTCTGGGAGTTGAAGTCCACAAGTCTTAAAATTGCCAAGGTTGGGGACCCCTGGTATAAAGTGATATTGTCACTTCTCATGATTTTGACGCTATCCCTCTGTTGATGCAACCCAAGACGGCATTGGGTATTTTGGCAGTTGCAGCACACATCATATTTAAGTGATGATCTACTAGGAACCCTAGATCTGTCTCACAGTTACTCTCTCATAGTTACTATTGTTGAGCCAATTGTACTCCTATGCATTTGTATATAATTTACATAATATTTGTATATAATGTTTTTATAAAGCAGATTCAATAGCTGCCTAGATACAAAATTTCACACTAACTAGGTTATTGAATTAGCTCATTTTCGGAGTCCACCTAATTCACAAAACCACATACACTAACCAAATAAACCTTATTTGTGTGACAACAGGCTAAACCAAGGCTAACCCTGATCAAATTAGCCTGTGGTGCATCCACAGCTGTGCAGCTGCTGGGTCTTTTAAGTCACCTGATTAAGTCTATTGTGCAAAAATAGCTAGTGAGTCATTCAGTATGATGAATGTATGCTAGAAGGCAGATTAATTTTGTATACCTACTTTCGGAGAAAAGGAATTGGAAATTATCAGCTTTTCACTGAAGTGGGGTAAAAAACATTATTGTATTAATCTATAAAGTATAATGTAATTCTAGCATTAGAACAATTTTTTGCTTCTACGTATGCAATATAAGTCAAATTAATTATTAAATGATGAAATGTATTGTTCTGGGGTAATGGCTTCAATATTTGTATGATAAAACTCAATTTTTTAAAAGATATAACCAGTTTGGTCTAATGGTTAGGGAGGGGGTCCCCAATCCCCAGTCTGTGGACCGGTACTGGGCTGTGGCATGACACCAACTAAGCCGCATAAACAAGCAAAGCCCCATCCGCGACATGCAGGCAGCACACAAAACCACGCACCCTCCGGTCCGCGGAAAAACCTCTCTCCACGGAACTGGTCCCTGATGCCCAAAAGGTTGGGGACCTCTGGGTTAAGGCACTAGGCTAGAAACCAGGAGACTGTGAATTCTAGTCCTGCTGAGGCATGACAGCCAACTGGCAGGAGACTGTGAATTTTACAGTAGTCTCACCTCAGGTATGAAGTGACTTTGGGCCAATCATCAGGAGACTAACAACTGGCAGCCTTTTCATGAGGGCACCAAAAATGAGCTACCGGAAGGAGCCATTTTACACACACACACACACACACACACACACACACACACACACACACACACACACACACACACACAATTTCATAAGACGTTTACAAAGAAATACACAGAAGAGAGAAACATACAAAAATGCCTCAGTGTAGAATAACAAACTAAACAAGGAACAAGAAAAAAATGAACTAAGTATATCACATATATGTCAAGTAATGAACATTACAGTTAGTCTTTGACTTAGGACAGGGGTAGTCAACCTTGGCTCTTTTATGACTATGTCTGACTATGCCCCATGTGGGAAGAATCCAAAGAAAAAAATATTTTGGGAAATATTAAAAAGACAGAATATATTTCACCAAAGGATTTTAAAGGCAGAAACCACCACCACCACCACCCAAAAAAAAGTCTCTCTGCCCCAAACAGAAACCAGGTCTGCAGAAATGCAGATGTGATAATCCTATCAGAAAGATTGGAGTCAGGAAGCTTGGATTAGAAAGACAAAGATCCCTAGAATCAACAATCCCTCACACACACAAAAAAAAACAAAAAACCCAACAGTCATTAGCCACAGCCCCAGGGGAGCAGGATATGACCTTTGGGACATAATAGGATTAAGCCACCAACATCAGAATACCAGAAAGGCACACTCAGACTCAGGTCAAAGTTCATGCCACAGGAACAACTCCAAACAAAAGCCCATGAAGGTATAAAAACCCTCTCCCTACTACATGTGGTCAGCTTTCCCAGAGCCATCTTTCTGTCTGGCTCTCCTCTTCAATAAATCTTCTTTCTAAGGCAGGCTCCATTTTGTTTACTCCCAGCTTGGACTGGACCCTGAGGAAGATTTTTCTTTCAACACCCACCTACTTACTTTACATGATATCACTGACCTTGCTCTTCCCTGAAAATGTTAAATGTGAATTCCCTCTTTAATTCTGCTGGTCACGAGAAAGTCCTTCAGGCTTTGCTGTGACACCCATACTAATCATGTATATGTCCTGGATTATGGCCCAACAATTTAAGCTATGCACCAAATGCTTTAACAACCCAACAACCCAAGGAAAGGAGAAACGTTTGAAGATATTTCTCTGTTCTCTAGGCATCAATGTTTTCAGCAATTTTTCAATATACCAAGAAACGGCTTTCAATGCCAAGAAATCCATTAAAGTGAGTGGAAAGTGTGTCTGAGTATCCTAACAAAAAAGGAAAAAATAAGAATAAGTGGGTTTTTTTTCCTTAAAAAGGGTATGAAATTTCTCACTGAAAAAAAACAAATAGCTCTAGAGATAAAAGAGATCCTGAGATCAAAGAAAGAGAATCTATGCAGATCTTACTGTTTTAATGAAATATATTGATTTCTTGACCACTGGGGTCTCATATCTAAAATCAATCTATCTTCTATTACTGATTTCTTCCACGAAATGAGAGTGATGTCAGCTGGAGTAGCCTTTATTTCAACAGTAAAAATAGTGCAATAAATTATTGAATAGGCTTAAAGGAGTGCAAACCAGATTTCTTTTTAAATGTTAATAGAATCCATATAATGTATTTGTGATAGTTATATTTAAAAAGTGTAAAAATGGGACTAATAGTTCTTACTTTAGAATTCTACAGTTTTCATGGGCACTTTTTTTCTTTCTGTATTGTTATTGCCTTTTCATTTATACATTTAAATAATCCCCAAGGATTGGATAGACCGTACAATATAAAATAAAGATTTCAAAGGCTGATGCTTTTAAATGTAAAACTGTTTTTTTTAATTCAGTTAAGAGAATTCCTAAAGTAATGTTTAATGGGTACATATTCATCTTCCATCTCCTCATTTCCTCTCCATAAAACATTCATATTTACTGCTACATATGTGTATTTAAACCTTAGGAATTTGGAAGAAGTGGAAATCACTTCTGTTTATAGCTTTCTCCCTCTTCTCAGGCTATGAAAGGTTTAAATACGGGTGTAAATAAGGCCAGTAAGAAGGATAGGTAAATAAAAGCATTCACAGAATCCTTAATAGCACATGCCTATTCAAGGAGAATTTGGAATAGAATAGAATAGAATAGAATAGAATAGAATAGAATAGAATAGAATAGAATAGAATAGAATAGAATAGAATAGAATAGAATAGAATAGAATAGAATAGAATAGAATAGTTTATTGGCTGAATGTGATAGACATACAATGAATTTGTTTCTGGTGCATAAGCTCTCCATGTACATGCAAAACAACCAAGCCATAATAATCATAATATCAAAGTAATAATTATCATAATAATGATACCAGTAAGAGAAAGTAGTGGAACAGATGAGAAGGATAAAAGTAATACAGCCATACTACATGGGTAAATATATTTAGACATAAAACAGTAGTGTGATAATTATATATTCCACAGAGTGGGGGCACAAGGAACAAAACTGTTTCTGTATCTAGTTTTGGCATGCAGTGCTCTGTGTCCTGAAGAGAGGATTTGAAATAGTTTATGTCCAGGATATGAGGGGTCTGTAGATATTTTCTCAGTCCTCTTTCTGGCTCATGCAGTGTACGGATCCTCAACAGAAAGCAGACTGATTGCAACAGTTTTTTCTGCAATCCTAACTATTCATTAAAGTATGTGTCTGCCCTGCTTGGTTGCTGTACCAAACCAGACAGTTATAGACAGTTATAGAAATATAAATGACAGACTCAATAATTCTTATATTTTTATAATAATTCCTATATTTTGGAAAATCAACAGAACATTCAGAATGTTTATATGCTGAAATATAAGTTCTAAAATCAAGCTAAGTATGCCAGAGAGATGTTCTACATCAGAGGTATGAAAATGCCAACCCGCGGGCCGGAGGCATCATAGCGAAACCACGCCCACCCTATTGCCGGCAATGGCAAAAAAAGGTTGCGATACATCACGACACGTCATGTGACATTGCGAGTTTGACACCCCTGTTCTACATGCATTTGATTCAAAAGTGAAAGGACCTGTTTAATATTCTACAGCAGCGGTTCTCAACCTGTGGGTCGCGACCCCATTTGGGGTCGAACGACCATTTCACAGGGGTTGCCAAACACCGCAGTCCGCCATTTTTCCCCCCTTTTCCCCTCGGCCGGCGCAGGGGGCAGCACCGCGCATGCGCAGGATAGCACCACGCATGCGCGATGCGGGCCGTCGCGCCGCGCATGCGCGATTCAGGTCGTTGCACCGGGCATGCATGATGCGGACCATCGGACCGCGCATGTGCGATTCGGGCCGTTGTGCCGCGCATGCGCGATTCGGGCCGTCGTGCACACAGCATGCATGTGCGATTTGGGCCATCACGCTGCACATGCGCGATGCGGGCCGTCGTGTGCGCGCCGCGCATGCGCGATATGGGCCGTCGTGCGTGCATTGTGCATGCTCGATTCGGGCCGTCGTGCCACGCATGCACGGTGCGGGCTGTTGCATGTGTGCCGCGCATGCACGGTGCAGGCCGGGGTCGCACCGCACATGGGCGGCGCAGGTTGGGGTCGCGGCCTGAAAAAGGTTGAGAACTGCTGTTCTACAGAGTCTCCTGTTAAATATGACAGGCAATTCTGAAAGCTTTAAAAGCTTTCCAGGCATTTGAAATCTATGATAGCATTTCATAGGTGTTGTTTTTCCTTCTTCTTACCACCCTAGGACTTTTACTCTCTAACTATTTTGATTAGTTCTGTACTGGAACTTCCTGGATCTCTGACATTATTTCTTTATTAAATCTCAGACTACATTTAGTACCGCTTTCCATTTAAAATATCATTTGTTATATGCAATAAGGACTGAAGTATCTGCCTTTGAACATTCGCTAAAGCCTTTTGAATCATAGTTTTGAAAGTGGAAATGTTAAGAATCTGGAATGATTTGGCCTGGGTTGGTCAGATAGTGCCAGGCCTTGAGAAAATAATTGTGCTTTTCAAGAATTGAATTGTAGATTACATTACCATATCCGCTAATATTACCATGGAGAAATTATCTCTGCTCTGCAAAGGTTAAAATGTAAAGAATCTGGACAGTTGAGACAAAAATTATGATGAAATGTAAAAACAACTCATTGTGATTCAGTGCAAGGATAAATGTTGAAGTGTAGAAACTGATGAAAATGAATTGCAATGCCCTATTTATTAGGACTGATGTGGAAGCAAACGTCTACACAATTTCCTAAGAATAAAGTTCAGTAAACTTAGTGGTACTTTTTTCTGGTTGTGTTGGCTGACCTCTAAAACACATAGAGTTTTAATAAATAATAATTGCAGACAGATTCTTCATAGATGGGTTAAGTTGCTGATGTAGGGTAGGAATTCCACCATGGAAGACAAAAGAGATATCCTGTGGTGGCGCAGTGGTTAGAATGTAGTATTGCAGGCTTGATCCTGACTGGCTCAAGGTTGACTCAGCCTTCCATCCTTCCGAAGTCGATAAAATGAGGACCCAGATTGTTGGGGGCAAATGTGCTGACATTTGTAAACCACTCAGAGAGGGCTGTAAACATTGGTGGGATTCAGCCGGTTCGCACCGCTTCGGCAGAACTGGTAGCTAATTTTTTGTTGCCCTGGCCCAGAATGGACTTCCAGAAACGGCACCCACACAGAGAACCGGTTGTTCACATATTTGAATTCCACCACTGGCTGTAAAATGCTATAGAATGGTATACTGTATAAGTGCTATTGCTATTTCTATTGCTATTTATAGGAAGGTGACCAGGGCATGACTAACTGGATACGATCCAGGAATGGGTGCAACTTGTGACAACAGGAAGTCTCGTAAATTGCCTTCTGACCTGTTCCCTCAAGGTGAAGTTGTGAGTCCAGAAGGACCCCCAGACTGCAAACCAAGTCTGTCTGCAATGCCAGAGACTTATGGGAATTTGCTTTTATTGTAAGATTCTTCTGCCCACCAGCCAAGTCATTAGATTGGGTCTTAATAAATAAAATGGATAAATTTACATGCCACCTTTTTCTGAGGGCTCTCAACAACAGACCCGTGAGTGTTAGGGCACTCAAAAAGAATACGTGAAGCTCACTTACGGTGAGCTTCAATATCACATGTTGAGTTTCAAACTGTATTTTCTCAGTCCCAGTCCAGCATCTTAATGATTACCCTCCCGTGGGTCTCAGTGACTATTAAATTTAAATGCAACTTTTTTTAAAAAAAAATCAGGTGCTTCAATGTGAGATAGTTAAATTATCTTGCTTTTTGACATCTTTGAACGATTAAGTACTTTTGTTGAGTGACAAGCCCTATCTAATTGTTTTAGAACTTTCAAATTAATTTTCTTTAGCTGTAGCTTAATTAAATCCTCATTAAATAGTTCTTTTAAGAATTGCATCTTCATTAAAATAGCTGCATAGAAAGATCAGTAACCAGAAAGGTGACATGTTACAACTAATAACAGATCAAGAAGGGGATGAGGTGATCAGTAATGACTTCAGTAGTTGGCTAGTGGCCAAATTCTAATATATGACTGCACATTTGCTGGTTCCTTGCTTGCTGGAAGGAAGATGATTTAAGTAAATCAAGATAGGAAAGGAGAGGGTTTTTTTTTTTAAATCAAGTGTGCATTCTGGGGAGCATTTCATTTTTGTGCTCTCATAGCTCAGCAATTATACATGCAACATCTTTCTTTAAAAAGTTAAAATACACCCATACACCATGACAATGTTAGGAGCAATAAAACTGAATAAATCATGCAAAGTGGGACTGTGTTAAGGGTTACATCCAATCTCAGTAAAATGTTTGTTTTTGGTTTGGGTTACATAATCTTTCTACCAGTATCCTTAAGAAAGCAGTGATTTAAAAGTTTCAGATTTAATGGTTCGGTCTAATTTATCACAACAAACTCAGGATCACTTCATGTGTGATCTTTTCTTTCTTCCTTTCTTTTTTTTTTTTTTTTTGCATGAGCGGCTATTAAGGACTGGGAGGTAATTGGAAATCTTGTTGTCAGGCACCTTCTTCCAAGGATTTCTCAGCAGAAGATACATGTAAGGGTAAAGATTTTGCCAAACCTGACTCTGCTTGCCTCTGTGTCTTAGCCAACAGAGCCGGTGTTGTCCGAAGATGTTTCTGTGGTCATGTGACCAGCATGACTATATGCCGAGGCACACAGAATGCTGTCATGTTCCCATGTCCCAAAAGTGCTTTTTCAAAGTGGTGCCTATTTATCTACTTGCATTTGCATGCTTTCGAACTGCTAGGTTGACAGGAGCTAGGGCAAGTAACAGGAGCTCACCCTTTCACACAGCGCTCAGGTCTCAAACCTGGGCTGTCAACTTTCTAGCTGACAAGGTCAGGGTCTTTAACTGCTGAGCCATCTGGCCCCCTTAGGAGATAAATATAATGGTTGTCATTAGACAGGTTGCCACCAGAACTTCCTGACTCACTCTACTCTGCCTAGCTGTGTAAATAATAGTAATAGTAATAGTAATAGTAATAGTAATAGTAATAGTAATAGTAATAGTAATAGTAATAGTAATAGTAATAGTAATAGTAATAGTAATAGTAATAGTAATAGTAAAAGTAATAGTAATAGTAATAGTAATAGTAATAGTAATAGTAATAGTAATAAAGTTGGAAGGTACCTTGGAGGTCATCTAGTCCAACCCCCTGCTCAGGCAGGAAACCCTGTACCATTTCAGACAAATGGCTGTCCAGTCTCTTCTTTAAAACTTCCAGTGTTGGAGCATTCACAGATTCTGGAGGCAGGTTGTTCCACTGGTTAATTGTTCTAACTGTCAGGAAGTTAGAACAAATATCTAATTGGAGAGATCTTTCTTCAAGGACTTCTGCCTCCAGCCTTAAATGGGATCTACTTTGGATCTTCCGTCCAATGACAGCATTACAGAAGCTAACAAATTTTCTTCCAATCTAGTGTGTGTGTGTGTGTGTGTGTGTGTGTGTGTGTGTGTGTGTGTGTGTGTGTGTGTGTGTGTGTGTGTGTATATATATATATATATATATATATATATATATATATATATATATATATATATATATATATATATATATGTACAGCCATATTATAGGAGAATGTAGAGCACGGGTGTCAAATTCGCCATGTCACGTGACATATTGTGACATATCATGATTTTTTTTTTTTTTTTTGCATTGCTGGAGCTGGGATGGGCGCAGCCTCTGTATGATGCAACCGATCCACAGGGTAGCAGTTTGACACTCCCAATGTAGAGGATAACTGAAAGCTAGCTTCTTTGGGGACTGATCATCTCCCTGTAATTTATTTATTTATTTATTAATCATTTTTATGCCACTCATCTTTCCTATAAGGAGAGGCTTACAAGTTATAAAATAAGTAAAAATAAGTAAAATATTAAAATAAATTATATATTCAGATTATGATTACAAAACTCTATTAAAACCAGAACCAAGAGATGGACAGAAGGGGGAGGAGGTCTTCTCATCCCGTCAACTACCTCTAGCATTGAGCACCCTCCTCAGGACCCCAGGACACTAGCAAAGCTAAGATACTCTTCCAGAAGGCCAAAAGAGTAGAAGCAGTTCTTATCTCTGGTAGTAGAGTGTTCCACAGCAGAAAAGGATCTTCTCCTTTTCCGCTGGAATTTCTTAGTATACAAAATCCAAAGCAGGCATCTTCCACTGGCGCAAGTGGGGCAGGCTAATCCCATTGGGGAGAGACAGTTCCTCAGACATAATCGTTGGCTGATCAATAAAGTTATGAATATGTTGACTTTTAGTGACCACATAGAAAGGTTTTCTCAGAAACAATTGGATTGCAACCTGATTCTTCAGAAATTTTAGCAGTACATCCATCACCACTATAATTGAGTCCTTCTATGCTATTCATCGTCTTTCCTTCCATCTTTCCCTGCATTAGACCCTTCTCCAGAGAGGTAGATCTTTGCATAATGTGTCCAAAGTAGGATCATTTGAGCCTGCTCAGTTGTGCCTTGAGTGAGAACTCTGGGTTGATTAGTTTGAATTATCTGGAGATGCTCCATCATCCAGGTCAAGGTTGTCCCAAAGGTGCTTTTTTCAAGAGGCAACTGGACTTTCTTGTTTTTGTTTGAAGATAGTTCACTTCTCATCCAAGAAGCTTCTTCAGCTCTGATGGGATGGTGGAGAATGGAAGGATTTATGTTCCTTGCAAACAGCTGGTCATTTGCATTCTTTTCGAGAGTCGTTGAGGCTACTTGGAGATTTGTCTGTGTCCTCAGGGTCGCCTGAATAGTGCAAATCGGTGTGGAGCTTTCTTGGAACTGTTGAAAGGACTGTGTTGTGGAACTTCTTGGATGAGAAGCGAAATGTCTTCAAAGAAAAACAACAAAGTCTAGTTGCCTCCTGAAAAAGCAATTTTGGGACTTTCTGTTAGTTTGTTTTCTTACCTATCAATGATACTCTCCAAATGTCTTTCACCAAAGTTCAAAATCATCAATAATCTTTTTATTTTGGTTCTTCCAAGTCCATATTTCCATAAATATACACTATTTTTTTTCTTTCATTCAGTCGTACCTAATTCTCAGAAACTGCGTGGACAGCTCCCTGCAGTTTTCTTGGCAAGGTTTTATTTTTCTTCCCCCAGAAATGGTTTGCCATTAACTTCTTCCTAGAAGTGAGAGAGTTTGACTTGACTCAAGGTCACCCAGTTAAAAAGTGTTATTTGGTAATAGCTTCAATGTTTCTCATATGAATGGTATGCAAATGTTATGCGCCAGTTTCTGTGCACGAGTGTAAAAAATACATGAAATGACAGTATTGTAGAACGTAGAAAATTAAATTCTGGAACTCATTGCCATGGCACCCTATAAGGCAGGGATGGCGAACCTTTTGGAGACTGAGTGCCCAAAAACCGCCCCCGCCTCTACTCACCCGTGGGGCCACCCACTGCCTCCACAGCCCACCGCAGATCGCCCAGGCGACCCAACAGTGCCATGGTGGCCACGCCCTCCACCCACACCCCGCAGCATCATCTGCACGCAATGGGGTGCAAGGGTGGAGTTGTCTTCGCTGCCCAGCTGCCATGTCCTTGGCTGCGCTGCTTTGTGCGGGCCATGCCCGGGGGTGACTCTCCTCCGGGGGGCTGCTGGTGAGGAGGAAGCTGTGGGGGGAGGTGAGTCTGGGGCAATGGTGCGTGTGCCCACAGAGAGGGCTCTGAGTGCCCCCTCTGGCATGCATACCATACGTTCGCCACTACTGCTATAAGGTTTCTTTAAGTACAGTATGAACAAATTTTAAGTTGAGAATTATTTCTTTTTTTTTCCTGTTAAAAAATAATGTTACAGATTTGGGTTTCTAGTCATAATAATAATAATAATAATAATAATAATAATAATAATAGTAGTAGTAGTAGTAGTAGTAGTAATAGTAATAATAATAATAACTTTATTATTATTATTATTATTATTATTATTATTAAAGTTGGAAGGGATCTTGGAGGTCATCTAGTCCAACCCCCTGCTCAGGCAGGAAACCCTATACCATTTCGGACAAATGGCTGTCCAGTCTCTTCTTAAAAACTTCCAGTGTTGGAGCATTTGCCACTTCTGGAGGCAGGTTGTTCCACTGGTTAATTGTTCTGTCAGGAAGTAACTGTTTAGTTACTTTTGATAATTTCACTTTAGAACTTGTTCCACTCTGTGTAAATTCCTCCACACGTAGACAGACCAACATGAGGTAGAATATCACACATTTAAGACTAATGTTTTTTAAGCCTAATGTTTCCTTCAGGTTGTTCCTTCAATATGCTGTGTGAAAGTGCATCATTAAAAATACATGCAATATACAAGCTACATAATTTAGCCAATTAGCAGTTTTTCCTCCTGATTTAATAATAGGTCTTCATTTTGTGTTAAAATTAGATTAGAGATCAAATTGATTCAGGGCCATCTGCAACAAGGCAAAACTTCATCAGAACGATGAAATGTGTTGTGATATCACGGCACAAGCTCTGTCCCTTGTTTCTTGTGTATGACAAGTCTCAAGTATAATAATAATAATAATAATAATAATAATAATAATAATAATAATAATAATAATAATAATAATAAAGTTGGAAGGGACCTTGAAGGTCATCTAGTCCAACCCCCTGCTCAGGCAGGAAACCCTATACCATTTCTGACAAATGGCTGTCCAGTTTCTTTTTAAAAACTTCCAATGTTGGCGCATTCACCGCTTCTGGAGGCAGGTTGTTCCACTGGTTAATTGTTCTAACTGTCAGGAAGTTTCTCCTTAGTTCTAGGTTGCTTCTCTCTTTGCTTAGTTTACACCCGTTGCTTCTTGTCCTGCCTTCAGGTGCTTTGGAAAATAGCTTGACTGCCTCTTCTTTGTGGCAGCCCCTGAGATATTGGAACACTGCTATCATGTCCCCCCTCGTCCTTCTCTTCGTTAAACTAGACATACCCAATTCCAGCAACCGTTCCTCATATGTTTTAGCCTCCAGTCCCCTGATCATCTTTGTTGCTCTTCTCTGTACTCTTTCTAGAGTCTCAACATCTTTTTTACATCGTGGTGACCAAAACTGGATGCAGTATTCCAAGTGTGGCCTTACCAAGGCATTGTAAAGTGGTATTAATACTTCATGTGATCTTGATTCTATCCCTCTGTTAATATAGCCTAGCACTCTGTTGGCTTTTTTGGCAGCTGCAGCACACTCCTGGCTCATATTTAAGTGATTGTCCACTAGGACTCTGAGATCCCTCTCACAGTTACTACTATTGAGCAAGGTACCCCCTATACTATACCTGTACCTTTGGTTTTTCTTGCCTAAATGTAGAACCTTGCTTTTTTCACCGTTGAATTTCTTTTTGTTAGATAGCGCCCAGTGTTCAAGTCTGTCCAGATCCTCCTGTATCTTAAGCCTGTCTTCTGGAGTGTTGGCTATTCCTGCCTGTTTGGTGTCGTCTGCAAATTTGATGAGTTCCCCATCTATCCCCTTAGATGGGTACAGTTTGCATTACCATAGTCCAATGCATAGTTGGTCATGTGTTCCATGTGAGGTGATTATATCCTTGAAATTTTCCTTTTCTAATAATTTTATGGCAATAAATAATGAGTTATTTACTCATATTTAGATCCACTGAAACCAGGACTCATTGGGGAACTGAAGACCCAGATTCAGTTGTCAGCAATCTGGAGACCCACATTCAGATTTCTTTTTCCAATCCTATTAACTCATTGGGTGACTGACTGTAAGCCCAAATAATTTCATAAGCTGGCTATTGTGGGGATAAACTTTGACTTCATTGTCTGGAGAAAAGCCAAGAGAGGAGATGCAATAAAATTACCTAATGCTCACACTTCCTGGAAACTTCAAAAATTGCAACCTTATAGAATTGAAAGGCACCTAGCTAGCAAAATCTGAGGTCATATTATCAAAGTTTATTTTTGTCTTATTAAATAAACCACTCTACAAAGGCTATGTTATATAGGAGAATAATTAGTACTGGCAAACATTGAAGTTGGAAGTTTGGTACTGCAGGAAACAGAGAAAATTCAACCATTTGTCAAGCATTTCATTGGAACATCATGAAGACAATGTCATATTCCTAGTATTTTGTTTGGGATTGGTATACTAAAGTACTGAATTTTAAAGCATCATTTACCTTAGTGCCTCTTTGTGGCACTCTCCTATAATTTTGATTTTAAAAAGAAAAGGCCACTAGGTTCCAGCAACATGCTAGATTGAGCTAAAATCATTATTATTTTATGGGTAATCTACAATTAGATCCGCAGTCAAACACAGACTGGAGAAATCTTAAAACAGGTGATTCAAGTCTTAACCAAGGATCTAAGAATTATTAAGGTAGCGTCTGAGGATATAGGCAGTTCCAAGCAGTGTGCGTCCCTTGGCAAAGCAAAGGTTCTTGTTTTTGATGTGGCTTCTTTGGTTAAGCAGAACTCTTTTGCATAACAAAGGGACACTCCTTAGTTTTTGGAAAAGTAAGTTCCTTAGTTTTGTACGTCCAGTAGTAGTTATAATAGGTTTTGATCATGCACTGGACAAATAACAATAACAATAACAATAACAATAACAATAACAATAACAATAACAATAACAATAACAATAACAATAACAATAACAATAACAATAACAATAATAATAATAATAATAATAATAATAATAATAATAATAATAATAATAATAAAGTTGGAAGGCTTAGAGGTCATTTAGTCCAACCCTTTGTGTGAGTGGGCAACAAAGTGGCAAATGCATTTTAACCTAAACAAGTGCAAAGTTATGCACATCGGGGCAAAGAACCCCAATTATACTTACCAAATGATGGGGACCAAACTTTCTGAGACAACCCAAGAAAGGGATCTTGGGGTTTTGGTGGACAGCTCGATGAAGATGTCAACCCAATACGCAGCAGCAGTAAAAAAAGCAAATTCCATGCTTGGCATGATTAGGAAGGGAATCGAAAATAAGTCAGCAAGTGTTGTATTGCCTCTGTACAAATCGATGGTGAGACCACACTTGGAGTACTGTGTACAGTTCTGGTCACCGCACCTCAAGAAGGATATAATGGAACTGGAAAAGGTGCAAAAAAGGGCAACAAGAATGATCAAGGAAATGGAGCGCCTCCCTTATGAAACCAGATTGCAACGCCTTGGTCTCTTCAGCCTTGAAAGACGGCGTTTAAGGGGTGACTTGATCGAAGTGTATAAAATCATGCATGGGATAGAAAAGGTGGATAGAGAAAAATTCTTTTCTCTATCACACAATACCAGGACAAGGGGGCACTCCCTAAAGCTCATAGGTAAGAAAGTGAGGACAAATAAAGGGAAATATTTCTTCACCCAGAGGGTCGTTGATTTATGGAATTCACTTCCAGAAGGGGTCGTGGCAGCTGTCAGCCTTGACAGCTTCAAGGCAGGGTTAGACAGATTCATGGATGCCAAGTGTATCGGTGGTTATTAAAACGGATGTCCATGTGCCGCCTCTATGTTGGTTGAGGCAGGCAGGATTCCCTTGAGTACCATTTGTTGGGGGTCAAGGGAAAGGGAGGGTTTTGCCTTCTCTTTCTGCTCAAGATCCCCATGTACAATTGGTGGGCCACTGTGTGACACAGAATGCTGGACTCGATGGGCTTTGGCCTGATTCAGCATGGCTCTTCTTATGTTCTTATGTTCTAACCCCCTGCTCAGGCAGGAAACCCTATACCAGGGGTCAGCAACCTTAAACACTCAAAGAGCCACTTGGACTCATTTCCCAGAGAAAAGAAAACACTGGGAGCCGCAAAACTTGCGCGTGCATTCGTGCGTGCGTGCACCAGGGGGGGGAGCTTGACTGAAGAGTTTAATTAAAAAGAAATAAAGGCTGCTGTGCATGAGTTCTCTCCCTCCCTCCCTCCCCCCTCTCTCTCCCTTTCTTTGTCTACCTCCCTGTCTCTCCCCCCCCCTCTCTCTCCCTCTCTCCGATCTTCTGCTTCACACTGTTCTTCGATAAGCTGACACACATTCTTATTGGGCTGGGTCTCTCCTGACCTTGGTTTGCCAGTCCTCTTCCCCCACTCAGTGAGAGAGAGAGAGAGAGAGAGAGAGAGAGAGAGAGAGAGAGAGAGAGAGAGAGAGAGAGAGAGAGAGAGAGGGAGGGAGGGAGGGAGAGAAGGAGAGAGAGGGAGAGAGACGGAGAGAGACGGAGAAGGGAAGCAGAAGTGCCTCTCTCTGTCTCTGTCTCTCTCTCTGCAAATGGTGGATAAGGCTGGGAGTCGCAGGAGAAGGCTCAAAGAGCCACATGTGGCTCCGGAGCCGTGGGTTGCCGACCTGTGCTCTAAGGCTATCTGATACCTCCTCAGACATCCATCCCCAAATTCACACATTTTAACATAGAAACGTCTATAGAAATTACTTACGTCACCTGACCTACAATATTTCAGCAATCCCATTTTTCAGATTTTGTGTACAAGGGAAAATATATTTCCATTGTATTGTTTTTTTTTCTTTTTTTAATTATGTATTTCATGTAAAACTTAAAGATCCTGCTCAAAAGTATGTCTGGTTGATTTTCTTATGAGTGACTCCCAGCTACCTCTGTTGAAGAATCACTAAAAAATATCGTAGAAATCAAATGATAGAAAACCCCTTTTCACCAAACCATTTTTTTTTTTTGAGGAAGGGGGGTGGAGAGGCAATGAATGTTCCATGACTGTTTGGTTAAAATACTTTTTCTCCCAGTCCTAATCAAAACCATAGCAGCTTTCTAAAGACACCTCTAAGCACAGCAGTCTTGCCAAAGAATCTCAGTGAATTTCATATAATAAAAACAAAATATATAAGAGTCATAAGAAAGGCTCTTCGCAGCAAATTCTCTTTAATTAATTATGTGTTATGTAGAAAACTACTTTATTTTCTATAACGTGCACCTGCTGTCATTAACTGGAGGCATGAATCACTCCAAAATTTCAATTGCTATTCTCAGATCTCAGAGAATACTGCAGAGACCGGGGGAAAGTTTGAGTCGGATTCTGGTTCTGTGTTGTGGCACCCTATTTTTCCAGGCCTTTCCCATCCAGTTCATATTCTGTGAGGATTTTTCGGTCTTTTACAGTAGAAATAACAGGAATTGTGGATTGTCCTTATGGGGGGAAAAATTGAAAGTTGTGGTGTTATGATTACAGCCATCCAGTGGGTTAATTATGATGATGATGATTGATTGACAGATTAACAAGCACTAATATGAGTATCATGACTGTTTTCAGGCAGTAGGTGAGACCTTGAAGAAAAAGTGGCTGTGGCTTCAAAAATGCAAGCTGATCTTTGCCTTGGTGGGTTTTGTCGTCCTGTGCCAGACATTTAAAAAGCATCGCATGTTTTCTAGTGCATCTTTTCCGACTGACGAAACTTGCTTTATTCCAACCTTCAGCACGAAAGGAGTTCGCACTTTTGCCAAAACCGCATGTTATTTATCGCTAGTGCAACAACAGCCCCATATATCGCATCAAGGGATACAGCCACAGAGTGAATCATACATAAAACTGTGCACATTTGGCCAGATATTTTTTGTTACGCTTAGCAAACAGAACGTGCTTTTCATCAGATAAAATACCATATCCTGATTATAATTCACCTACTGTGCATTTTGCAGTTTGGGTATAACAAAAAGGTAGAAAGGAAGAAGCATGCTTAGATTGGATGTATTTTATATGAGCATGCGTTGGACATGACTGCAGATTCTTGTATCTTTCTTGTATTTTATTTCAGAATGTTAAGTTGGATGCCAGTGTTCTTAAGAAACCATGGTTCCTTGACTTCCACTTTATAAACAACAAATAAAATGTGTTATTTTATAATATCAAGCAGATTCAGCTTGACTTGGATGGAATGAAACAATATTGCCTTAAAATATATAGATATATATAATATTGTCTAATATATAGATGTCACTAATCAAGATACAGGCACCATATTTTTATTTCCAGTGAAGTTCTACATAATAATTCCTACTTAGAAAAATAAGCAGATGAAATAATGGGAATAATCAGAACCTAAAATGTATATAAAACTATACTGTGTGCCAGAATACTTCCATTCCTTGTACAGTACAGTATAGGTTACATTAAATGAATTTGTGTGTTGCCTTTATGGAAAAGTGTTATTTTTAACTCTCTCCATCCAAATTTGTTTTGTTTGTTTTGTAATCTTAGTTCTAGACTGCTATGGCATGTCCCCATCCCACATTTCTCCAGCCAAGTTTCTTGCACAATAAGAGGGCCAGTCAGCAGCAAGATTCCCAAACTCATAATCCCATGAAGACTTTTGTGGATATTTACCTTTCTTTTTAGCAACTGAGATGTTGAAAAGAAAAAAAAACCTACTGGAGTCCATGTCTGATCCATCATTTAACTTTCCACCCTCAGAGCTGATCCAGAGTAGACAGCTGTTCCTTTCTGCATACCCTTTGCTAACGTTCTTGCTGAACAGGAAAGTGTCTATGTCTAAATTCCTGAAAATTACTATAGGTCTAATAATTTCAGTACAGCAGACCTTATTTGAAGATGCCTAAAAATTTACTCAAGGAAAAATGCTTCTGTGAAGTTCTAGCAAATACAAGCCTTGTACCATCAGTCTTACTGGCCAGCATTCATGCTATGGTTAAGTAGTGTTGTATCTAGCCCTTCTCAGCTTAGTAAAATCCACAGAAATATTTCTTTAAGAGTTTTATTTAACATAGTTCAAGAGATTCACTTCAAAGCAAGCTGCTGGCATTTTGTTTGCGGAACGGCCAAATCTGACTTATTTACATTCAGCTTAAACATGCTCTCCCTCCCTTCCAATTAACTCACTCTTTATCTCTCAGATTGTCCAAGATCTCATTAATCTTCCGTACATTCCAAAAACACCAGAAAACTGAGTTCAAACGAACCTCTCAAGGCATCAGGCTACTCCTTGATATTAACGTTGCTCGTGACAAAGAATTAGTCCCTCCTTTATCTTCTAATATAGTGTCCGATACGTCACTTCCCCCATTACTTCCTTTTTCCACGTAACTGAAACCTCCGCCTATCAAATCTTCGGAATCTCGGATCAAGCCATATATTGTCCTGTTCCAAGTCTGACTCCTCGCTTTGAGAGTCTGACTCAGACTGCATACAAATCTCCTCACTGTCTGGCTCGGCTGTCGGGAGGGGAAAGCACCCAGAGGGGCCTGGTTGCTCCTCCTCATCTTCTGACATTTCCCCAGCTGGTCTAGAGACACCCACAACAAGTAGCTACTTTTACACTGCTGAAATAGTTCTAGAACTGGAATTTCAAGGATTATACATGTACATATATATTTGTATGTACACACACATACATACATATATATATACCTATGGTAATTTTAATATATAATTGATGTCTTTGATGCTCTCTGAGCTTGGCTGTTTTCTTGCAGATGCTTCAATATCCAAACTAGGTAACATCATCGATACTGATGACGTTAGCTAGTTTGGATAAGGAAACATCTGCAAGAAAACAGCCAAGTTCAGAGAGCACCAAGGACCCCTTATTTCAACCCTGAGCTTCAAATATTCTCCTTTATTGATAGCTGACTTCAAAGAACCCAATATAGCCCTATCAGGAGGATAGGAAGATAGTTATAATTCAGGTCACTGAGCTAGATGTTACTGTCTCCGTGCAAAGGATAACTCAAGAATAGTAGTCAACGCTTAGCATAGCTAAGCTATTAATCTTTTGCTCCTGTGGACTTCAGGTAGTCTTCAACTTACAACCATTCATTTAGTGATGGTTCAAAGTTATCCCAGCACTGAAAAAAGTAGCATGCAACTCGTCCTCGCTCTTATAACCATCACAGCATCTTCACGGTCACATGATGTATTCATGGCAGCAGTGGTTATAAGTTGAGGACTCCTTGTAGGCAGATTTGACCTGACATTAGGATGATCATAATTGCATTTATCATAAATCAGGAGAACATCTGATCAACATTGTCAGATCATTGGAGAGGACTTCATCACATATGCTGATGAAGAAACCTAAGAGACATAAGCAGCTTTACAATTAACATCAGAAGGAATTTAAAAGCTGCAATAGCATTTGATTGATACATGACTTTTCTGTTGCAGCAAGAAAGACAAAACTGAAATTTTGCAATATTGAATTAAAATGGTTCACAGTAGGGCCATTAGCTAAAACATGCAAGATAATTGTTTAAAAATGAAGGTTTTTTTTATTATAAATCATGCTGTGAATCTGAATGTGGCGGGTTGCCATTACCATTAGATAAATTAAAGCCAGTGAAGGTTTTAAGAAAGATTTTACTGTCATCAGTATGGTTTTTCCTAGAGAAGTTTCTTGGTTCCTGCTATCTTTACTTTTTACAAAATGAATTTTAGAATTGCTTTGTCTCCTAAAGCAACACATATTGTATCTATGTTTTGTTACTGTGTTTTAAGAGGGAAGTCATTGCATTCTCTAGAGGAGGAGTCCCCAAACCCTGGGCCACAACCCACTACCGGCCCACGGCTTATTCGTAACCAGTCTGTGTAAGTGGCGGGTCGGAACGCATGCAAGCATGCACGGCTCAACTTGCTCACTTGTGTGGCCCGGTTCCCCTCCCTTCCCCTCCGCTGGACCCCCAAGCTGCGAAAGTTGGGGACCACTGCTTTAGAGAGAATTACATTAATTTTTCTTTCTCTCTCTCTATTTTTTTTTTTCAAATATTGGTATGCCGTTCTTGATGTCCTAGTAATCATCATACTTTTTTTTTTTTTACAATTCAATTTCAGAAGAAAATACTGCCATATGCCAATGGGTCGTTTCTGCCCCAGTAGGAAATTAAGATATTTTTTTTAGCTAACTATGCCATGCAGTTGATGGTTAAAATTATCTCAAGATAATTGGCCAACTGAAGCTTCCATTACTTGGTGGGTGATGGGAAATGAGCTGCATTATATACCTAACTCAGACAATGGGAGAAGAGAGTAACCTGATAAATTTATATGACTATGTTAACGATGCATTGCTGCAGATTCTCTGAAGTCTTTCCAGGACTAACAACAATGAAAATGCATGATGGTATTTGCAAATAAGAATGGGGGAAAAAATGTTCATACTGATTTAAATTTTTGTTCAATTAATACCACGCATGGTGTCCAATCCTACAATTTTAACTTTGATCTGGCATCTTGTTAACCTAGCAAAACCTCCTCATTAAACACAATGTTTTGATGTATTCATATACAAGTAGTCCTCAGCTAACAGTTCACTTAATGACCGTTCAAAGTTACAACGGCACTGGAAAAAATTGTCTTATGACCATTTTTCACACTTACGACTGTTGCAGCTTCCCCACAGTCACATGAACAAAATTCTGCCGCTCGGCAGCTGACTCATATTTATGATGGTTGCAGTGTTCCAGAGTCATATGGCCACCTTTTGCCTGATTCACTTAACAACCATCTTACTAACTTAACAGTGGTAAAATGGGGCAAAACTCACTTAACAAATGTCTCACTTGGCAACAGAAATGTTGGGCTCAGTTGTGGTGAAATTGAGGACTACCTGTATGTTATTTTCTGTGACTCACTGCAACCCGGAGAGATAGGCCTTCTTGTGTCCACAACAATCTTAGATAGATCTAAAATTATCTTTTTATGGAGAAATCCCAAGCATAAATCTCCCTAGGAGTTCAAATGAGATTCCAATAGGAGGCTGGTTTATAATTTAACCCACAGCAGTAAGTGGGCCAAATATTAATTCTGAATATTGTACAAATGGAGTTATTAAATTTCAGCCCACTGGGAAACAAAATATTGGAGGATTTTGCCATTTGAGGGGGGGGTGGAGAGCTTCCTATAGTCTTTCGTGTGCTGTAGGATGTGCTTTTAAAATGACTTGGTCAGGAAAAAATCCTAACTTTAATATAATTTTAACTTGAACATAATTCAATTATTCCAATGATTTAAACATATCGTCTTACTGACCCAGTACAATAACAATTTAGCAGCAAATTCTGAAGGTCACATTAAGGACTTGTCCCACCAAAGGTAGCTCCAAGATTTCAGTCTAGACACCGTGAAAAATTGCTTGAAGTAATACATTGGATCATCTATGGAAACCTGAAATGGAATGAAAACAAAGGGGGAACCTTTGGAAAGTGATAAAGAATGTGGGACTGGACATCATACATCTGTAAATATATATTACGCCTTATTGTTAACAGCTTTGCCAGTACCTGTGTACTGCTTTAATTTTTAATTAATTAATTAATTTTTAATTGCTTTAAAAATTACATTTTTGTTTCCAGCACCAACAATTTGCTTCCACTATTTTATGTGTTAGTTTAACTTCTTGCTTTTTGTTTGTTTGTTTGTTTGTTTGGCGGGAGGAGACGAGGAAGGGAATTGAAACTGATGATAATAATGTCATATTAAAGCTATTTCTACATCTGTAACAGGAATATCATAAGTTTCCTCCTGACACAAGCCATTGTTGATTTCACTGTTATAGGGGAAAGGCTCTAGGGCGGCAGATAAGGCTGTTGCCATGGTGATGAAGGAGATACCGAGGGAGGAGTCTCCGGAGGAAAAACCCCTCCTTACTATGAAATCACAGGTGGGCAGAATGGTCCGGATTTGAAGGAGGAAGCTGGTGTATGTCAATGCAACTGCTAGTAGAGCTACCATATTTTGATTGCAAACACTCAGCCACTAGGTGGCAGTAGAGAAGTGCCACTTCAGTATCCATTTGCTACCATCTAGTGGTCCCTAGATCTCTTCAGCTGAGATACGGTAGCCCAATCATTTTCTAAAAGTCTTCCATTCTTCTTGACCTCTGTGTTGTTAGATTTTTCTCTCTTTCTCTCTTCTCTCTCATTCTCTGCTTTCTCTTACTCTTGCTGTACCTTTTTCTTTCTTTCTTTTTCTCTCCCCCCCTCTTTTCCTCTCTTTTGTTCTAACTTTATCAACACACTGGGAGAGCGCTATTTAAATCAACGTCTTCTTCCTCCAAATTACACTGAAGGCATATTGGCAAAAAAAAAAAAAAGAAGAATATTAAATTTTGAAAATACACCTTGCTAATGTGTTTAACAGAATATTTTCACCTGTATCCTTTAAAATAATTAAATTATATCCAGCATTTATTTATAACTGTATTTATAAATGGCATTGTTCTCAGGGTCCAGCTTACAGTATTATAATATTATATGTAATATATTGTTACAGAATTTTTCAAACAAGTATGAAAGGCATGAAATATAATATAAAGCAGAGAAAAGCATTACCTCTTTCACCATTTCACCTATTAATGTTGGATTTTTTTGAAGGCAGGTGTTCTAAGTAAAATGGCATACGTAACAAGATTGTGCATGCTAGTCATTAGCAAAGCATCTAAACTGTTCAAAATTGCCTGCTGTGATCCATGCTGTCCATAGTTACATAATGCACTGAAATAAATGAACACTAATGGCAAAAAGATAAAACATACTTGGTTTTTTGAGCTTTGTGCCGTACTTCACAATATTTAATGCTTTTGACATAGTCACGTTTACTGATTTCCACCATCCCTATACCTAGTCCACCTCCTCCACACATGTCCACCATGTTGAATGTGGAGGCCATTTTTCTTTAGAATGTTCTATTTGCTGTAGCTCATGTGAGATCTTATCCAAGTTGTACCCAATTGTCTTCAATTTTGCAATTTGCAGTTCTCAACTTTAGAAAAGCTACGTTGGGGTCTCCAACCTCGACAACTTTAAGGCTTGTGGACTTCAAGCTTTGCTGGCTGAGGAATTCTGGGAGTTGAAGTCCACAAGTCTTAAAATTGCTGAGGTTGAGGACCCCTGAGCTAGATTATACATTAACAGATTCAGTGAAACATGGGACAACTGAAAAAGAGTTTCTTCAAAAGCCAATAAGCAAACAAGCAATCTAATGATCAATCTATTTTGCTGAAACGGTCTGCTTTAGTAATCAATATATGAGTCTTCAATCTTAGAAGCTAAGGTCAACAGGAATGGATGTCCTTAACTTTCCAATTCCTTGTACATTAAAAAGTATTGGTTCTCTTTTAACTTGATGAACATAGGATAAAAGTATATTTATGTTATGTTACGTTACGTTACGTTATGTTATGTTGTTATGTTTATGTTACGTTATAACGTTTTATTATAAGATACAAAAAATACAGGAAAAAACAAAAGTTAGAAAACTAAGAGAAGGAGAGAAAAATGCAGAGAGAAAAAAGTGATTTCTGACTTTTTTAGTGCAGTGAAATACTTCAACCTTTTGCTTTACATTTCAAGCCATTTCTATAACAACAAAATCATTCTAATCATGAACATTTAAAATCGTTTCCATTTTTTGAATCTATACCGTGATTAGCATTAAGCATGATTTATTAAAACAAGTTGACTTCTCACTGTTCATTATGAAATAGACTTGTTTTAGTAAACTGTAGTTAAGAGTAAACATATGGATTTAATTATAAACCTCTGAATATGATAAACCAGAATATTAAATAGTAATTCAGTAAAATATGGATAGCTAACAAGACTCGGGCGGAATAAATGGAGATAATTTGATTCAGATCCCTAGATAAAATGAATAACATTTAGCATTTGGAGGAAATTGATAAATCTAGAGTTATAATCGCAAGGATTTTTCAGTAGTTTATTACACACTGGCATTAATTGCATCTTTCTTTTGAATGCATGAAAAATGAATGGGAGGGAAAAATAGGTTCTCATAGAATGCAATAATACTAAACAGGAAGGGCTGTAAAGAACAGTATGATCAGGGATTTCCTGTTAGATTAGCCCTAATAATCAACTATTTTAATTAAAGATCTGAATTGCACTATGTATGGAGCCTTAATTGCCTTTGCCAGAACTTAAATATTAACTCTGAAATCCTGTGATTTTTTTTAGACTTTCTGCATTAAAATGTGGGCTGTGCCTCTAAAATTTGGTTCCTCCCCTTATTGAATCAGTACTCATTATTATTACTAGTATCTTGTTTGTATAAAATAAATGGAAACTTATACTGAAAACAAAACCCAACTCAAAGGCTTTATTTTTTCTAACTTCATTTTATTTACTAAACATTTAAAAAAAATACAAACCAAGATGGATAAGAGACATATCAAAAGAATAAAAAAGTAAACTATAATTTAAAAAGTACAGGTAAGTACATATAGGATCTGAACTGTCAAGGAGATTAATGTTTCTTTAGGTATATCTCAAGCACAACAGATGTCAGGCAGGGAAAATCTGGTCCACTCATGAAGATTCAATTAAACTGATTTATTGCTAATCATGCCTATGCACAGGAATATTCTCAACTAATGGTTAGCCCCTGCTAGGATTTAAGAGTCATCATAATTCAAGGGAAGTTAGATTTAGTTCTCCTGTGTCTGCATAGAGATTCTAAGCTGATCCCTCTTTTGATTCTGCCCCCAGGCTCTCCCATTTCTTCCTGTATACCAGCAGTTCTCAACCTATGGGTCGCGACCCCATTTGGGGTCAAACGGCCGTTTCGCGGGGGTCGCCGGACACCGCGGTCCGCCATTTTGTTTTTGTTTTTGTTTTTTATTTTTTTTATTTTTTTAAAAAAAAATTTTCGTCACGCGCGCGCCGCGCATGCGTGGTTCGGGCCGTCGCATGTGCGCCACGCATGTGCGGATCGGCCCGTCGTGGTCCGCCTTTTTTTTTATTTTTTTAATTTTTTTTTCGATGCGCGCACGCCGTGTATGCGCGGTTCGGGCCGTCGCACGCGCGCCATGCATGCGCAGATCAGCCCGTCGTGGTCCGCCATTTTGTTGTTGTTGTTTTTTGTTTGTTTGTTTTGGGGGGGTTTCATCACGCGCGCACTGCGCATGCGCAGATCAGCTCGTTGCGCGCGCACATGCGCACCCGGGTCGGGGTCACGGCGCGCATGGGCGGTGCAAGTGGGGTCTCAACCTGAAAAAGGTTGAGAACCACTGCTGTATACAAATGTGTCATATGTTTGTAAAAGAAAAGTTAAGACTAATTGAAACTAACAACTTTAAACAAAGAGTACCTGATTGACACAGTATATACATAGTAGCTAGAATTATAGGCAATGTAATTCTAATTATAGATGATCTAATTATAACTATAGAATCACATCTTCAAATTGCTCGTAAAGTTAACATATAAACTAAATGTATAATAAGCCATATTTGGGATGTGGTACAAATCCATACACTAAGTCATAATCTAAGAAGAGATTCCAGTTAGAAATGAATTCTATTTCAGATTTACTTTTAAGTATACCATTTTGGAAATTAAAACATAGCTCCATAATTTGATTGTCCATCTTTCCAAGGAACAAATCAAACATGCTTTCCAATAAGAAACATGTGATAATCCTTAGCACAGCTAACATAACTAATTCAGCATACTTTGAAGGAATACATAGCTTAATAAAATTCAATAAAAATAACCTTGGTTGCAAAGGAAATTCAGATTCAAAAGCTGTTTCATGTGAATCAGGAGCTATTGAAGTGACCCACAAGGGAGGATTTTTTTTTCAACAGAAATAAAATGAATTCTACACTGTTCGCCAAATTGAAGCATTTGTTAAAAATAATGGTAATGATAGCAGTTATAAACAATACTGGCCCTGCTGTTATCAACAATTTGCAAATGTATGTATTAAAATATCAGCCCGCCTTTTTTGTTTATTATTTCTACATATTCCAATACCCTGAATGTTAAATCACTTGAATGATTCAAACTAATTCAAAGGCAGCTCAAACTTTGCAATTATTTCATTTAATTTACTTATTTGTACAAAATCCTAAGGTAGTTTAATTCAAGTTATTGGTAATTGCCAATATGCTTCTGTGCCTTAAAATAAATCACTCTCAGTTGTCTTTTACAGATTCACAATATTGAATTACCCACACATGTATGTCAAGATAAAAGATAACTTCTGAGTGACCATTGTCCCAATAGGTATTAGAGTGAAAGTGTATTGGTTGCCCCATATGTAAGAAGGTTGTGATTCTGTCTGCATTTTATGTGAACATGTGTTAACACCTTGCCAATTTCCAATAGCAGCTCCTTAACAAACATGCAAAGCAAAATAAATATCTGAGTCATCTTTGTATATGAAGTTATGCACAGGTAATAATCCTTGTAGGGAAATCTACCTGTTTGATGCCGCTGTTTATTGAATTCTGATACAGTGATGGACTAGGAAGCTTTGCTTTGATACATCCTGTTTTGGTTTTACATGCAAACCAGTTTATGAATCAGGCAGATTGAATGAGAGAGTGGAACTCCTGATTCATATTGTAATGTGTTTCATGCCCATTTGTTTTTATTTCCAGTACTGTAATCATAAGAGTTTTCCAGAGTGAACTGTTATTGGTTTGTGCATGTTGAATTGACCTCACCTTTGCCATCGCTGAGTGGAGAAGTATTTCTTTTTTTTATTATTAATTTTTTTATAATTTTAACAGAGAAAAGAAACTAGTCATAACAAATCATAATATAAAAGTAAACAATCATCCATACACAAAATATAAATACATTTCAATACATCTAGTACTAATAACTCAACTGAGAATAATCATCCCAAACGATTAACATCACTGCTCGGCACCCCCACCACCACATCCCACCAACCCTATCCTTCCCCCTCACTTACCAACTGACTACCTACCTTCTCCCTCCTTCTCTTCTTTCTGCTTCCTTCTCTATCTCCATCCTCCTCTTCCCCCTTCTTATCAACTTACACTTACATCAACCTTCACTCCTCCTTCCTTTTTCCCCATCAGATGTGGAGCCCAGAGGACACCCGAGCAACCCCTTAATAACAGTAACAGTAATTATTTATTCTTCCTCCAACCCCAATTGCAGTTGAGAAAACATCATGTATAAGATTATCAAGCCTCCCTAACCCCCCCCCCCGACTTCCCAGAGTGAATACAAGGTATAACAAAAGAAAACCCCACTACATCAAACAAAATAATTATATAATCTTAACAAGAATTTTAGACTATATAAAAAAAGAAAGAATAATGATAATTATATTCTTATTCAATTCAATTTACCATAATATATCTTAATATATATCTTCATTTAAACATCCTCTCCTAAACCTTACTTATAATATTTATCTTTAATTCAATCCATAATCTTAAATTAACCTTAATTCCTTTAAACAATCAGCTCATCTTGTTAAGAATAGTATTTATCATTTACATCTAAACCACCAATCTAAGTCAAATCTAATACATTTAATTTGTAATAATATATCTTAATATATCTTAATATATCATTTAAACATCCTATCTTACAACTTACTTATAATCTTAATCTTTTTCCATTAAACATCCTTTCTTACATCTTACTTGTAAAATTAGTCTTAAATTCACCCCATGATCTTAGATTAACCTTAATACCTTACATTTATTAAATTTCATCTCTTCAATCGACTTCTGGGCTTTCTCATCTGAGAATCAATTTATTCCATTTCTAATTTACATTCCTAAAACTTTAACAAATCACATAATGCTTATCTATCCCTTCAATCAATCAATTCAATATCAAACCTAGATCATTTCAGAACAAATACATTCTTCATCAGTTTAGTTATGTCTTCCATTAATCATCTTCTCTTACATCTTACTCATAATCTTAATCCTTAATTCAGTCCATAATATTAAATTACCCATAAACCCTTGCATACAATTTTAAATTTCATTTCAGTCGAACTCTAGGTTTTTTTTTCAGCCAAGTAGACCTCCGTAACGAGGCCTCCCTCGTTAATAATAAATCTCTCTTCTTTACTTCTTCACCTCCATAAGTAATTCGCATCTTGAACTGAGTCAATGTCTCTTTTTTGTCAAATAAATCCTCTTCTTGCTGCTTATCAAAAAGGAATAACCAACCCTTCCTTTCTTGAAACAAGTCTTCTTCCTCCAGTCCATAAATAAACTGTTTATCAAACAAAATCCATCCTTTATTCTCTTTATACTCAGTACTGTATTCTTCTTTTTCTTGCTCTCCTTTTGATTTAGATTGTATTATAAGATGTTCAGCAATCAATTGTAAATCAATTCCATTTGAAAAAAGGGATCTAATTGATTGTTCTTGTTTTACTTCTTGATTAAATTGTATTATATAATGTTCAGCAACCAATTGAAGATCAGTTTCATTTGAAAAAAATACTCCTTTATTGACTTCAATAATATCTTCTCTCAGCTCTAAGTTACAAACTTCTGACATAGCTTTAAAATCTTTTTTCTGTTCTGGCATCTTTTTATCCAGCTTGTTCTCCAGTTTATCCAGCTTATCATTTATTGAAGATAATGTAACCATTACTGGAAATAATGCAACAGTTAAAGCATTCTGTAAGTCTTTCATTGTAAGCATTTCCGAAGGAGACTGTATAAGCTCTTGAGATTCTAAAAAAACCTTTGCCATTGCTGCCTTATATCTCATAGTCATAGTAGAAAGAAGAAAAAAAGGAAAAAAGGAAAAAGTAGAAAAAAAGATTTTTAAAATTGCCAATTCCTCCCTTCTCAATTTCTTTTAAAATCCAATTTGCGTTATAATTTAGTAAATACATCAAGTCTAAATAGTCTCTCAAACATCACTTCAGAAAGAGAAGAGAAAATTCAGTTTCACTTTCCAGCAGATTCAATACTTTCGATTTCTTCACTTTCACTGAGTAAGTGAAAGCTTAAAGCAATCGCCATTTTGAAAGAATTATGTTGTTTCAAGAAAGTTATAAGTAAAAAGGCATAAACAAAATAACAAAATACTTGCAATACTCAAAGGACTCTTGTATTCACTCCGTCTGTTTAAAAATCCTTATTGTTCTCTCTTCAAAGCAGAGGCGGTCGCGGCGTCTAATTCTGTCAGCCGACAGAAGCGTCTCTGAGCAGGAGCGTTTCAAGTGCCTGGGGAGCACACCTTCTCTGCCCCTGAAAACTTGTTCCAGGGGTCTTGGAAGGGCTCAACCCGGCTCTTGAAGCTCTACTCCCCTTCTTTGCCCGAAGAGGAGTTTGGGGCTTCCGGTGGCTCCGCCGGCGTCGCTGGAGTCTCTAACGTGAGGCTCCGGTCTCTGAGTTAGTATAGCCGTCAACAACAGCGCTCAACAGCTGTTTGTTGCGGCGAAAAAACTCCTCTTCGAGTGGAGAAGTATTTCTGATAATTGCCTCCGGATCTGCTTTGCTGTATTTGATCGTGTGGCCTTTGTCACTTGCAAACTTCTATAAATACTTTGCTGCCTTTTGATGCGGATCCCCATGCACTTTTCATAGTGAACATTTGTCTGACATCATGTAAGATTGCAAGAAAATCAGAAAGCTTTAGATCCAGTTTTATGTCTTTCTTCTGCAGCAGGGAAGTCATTTAACAATTCTCTCTGTGCTAGACTCCCACGTTGAGTTCTTAATGCATGCAGGCATAGATCAAAGGGATTGCCTTGATCATGTGACTGTTTCCTGCACAACTGTATCTCCTCTGCAGCTGATATGAGTGGGATGAACTATGATTATGAGCTGTGGTGGTGCAGTGGTTAGAGTACAGTATTGTACGCTACTTCTGCTGCCTGCCGGCTGCCTGCAGTTAGGCAGTTCAAGTCTCACCGGCTCAAGGTTGACTCAGCCTTCCATCCTTCCGAGGTCGGTAAAATGAGGACCCAGATTGTTGGGGGCAAATATGCTGACTCTGTAAACCGCTTAGAAAGGGCTGTTAAGCCCTGTGAAGCGGTATATAAGTCTAAGTGCTACTGCTATTGCTATCAAAAATTATTGGACGTGACTTGCATGTATATGCGATATTTCGTCACTGCTGGAGTCTATCCATGGGGAACCTATTTTCAGTGGCTTCCACGGCGTGGTTGTAGTCTATAAACTCATAAACTTTAATGAAGAAATTGAAAACATTTAGTTCAATTCCGCATCCAAAATTAGATTGTCTAGCTTAACTTATCAACTTAGCCTTCCCAATGTATTGAATACAACTCTGGCAGCACGGTTATTACTTTAATAGCTTGAAATTAGCCAGCAGCATTAATGTACAAGAATGGTAACAACATTAACAAAAGCTTAGTAAATAAGAGAACAATCACCCCCAAACCTGATTATCTTTCAAATACATTGCAATCTCAGCCTTTTCAGGTCTCTAAATAGGCCAGCCAACTTCAACTCTGAACAGTCTTCCAGAATAATGTACAGGTAATCCTTGACTTACCATCACAACTGAGCCCAGAATTTCCATTGCTAAGCAGGACACTTATTAAATGAATTTTGCCCCATTTTACAATCTTTCTTGTCACCATTCTTAAGTGAATTACTGCAGTTGTTAAGTTAGTAACACAGTTGTTAAGTGAATCTGGCCTCCCCATTGACTTTGCTTGTCATAAATATGAAACCAGTTGCCAAGCAACTGAATTTGGATCACATGACCATGGAGAGGCTGCAACAGTCATAAGTGTGAGAAATGGTCATAAGTCACTTTTTCCCATGCCATTGTAACTTTGAACGGTCACTAAACAAAGAGTTATAAGTCAAGGATGACCTGTATGGGGTTTTTTTTTCAACTTCCAAGTGTATCTTATAACCTCGGGATTTTGTAATACTTCTCTTTGCAAATATTAGCTTGGCCTAACCACATGTTTGCTTTTTCCTAGATTAGTTAAGCTATCTAGGACAGGGGTTTTCAGACTTGGCCCTTTTATGACTTGTGGACTTCAACTCCCAGAATTCCTTAGCCAGCGTGCCTGGCTGAGGAATTCTGGGAGTTGAAGTCCACAAGTCATAAACGGGCCAAGTTTGAAGAACCCTGGTCTAGGAGATCTAACTGACATAAAGTTCAGTGGGACTTACTTTCAGCTGCATAGAATTGCTGTTATAGAGAGCCACAATTGTGATGGCTGTCTCAAAGGACTGAAAAATACCCTCTGAAGAAAAATCTCATAGCATCTGGCCAGTTTCATTTAGGAGACAAAGATCATGATTTGGTCATTTATTATTTATTTAATTATTTAATTTATGCAGCTGCCCATCTCACCAAAAGCGTCTCTTACAACAAAGCTGTAAGCAAAGCATTTCATGCAAAGCAAAATAGGTGATTAAAGACTGGCTCAGGTATATATATATGTTTTCTGAGGTTTTCGCGGGTGTTTGTATATAGGTCTTTGGTTATTCGGGTTTTCTCCTGCATAAAATTGGAAGTGTCTTGGCGACGTTTCGACGAAGTCCCATTCGTCATCTTCAGGCTGGTGTTTTCAGCTTCATGCTTCTAGGAGCAATGTGTGATCGTTAAAAGGAAGAAACAGCTACGATCACACATTGCTCCTAGAAGCACGAAGCTGAAAATACCAGCCTGAAGATGACGAATGGGACTTCGTCGAAACGTCGCCAAGACACTTCCAATTTTACGCGGGAGAAAACCCGAATAACCAAAGACCTACACATATGTGTGTGTGTGTGTGTATGTCTACATATGTGTTTGTGGGTGTGTCTGTGTATTTTAATAGGCCTCCCTATCCATTCATCTATTCCATTTGCATCTCTAAAATTAGAACTGGAGTTAAATAGATTAATTAGTTTCATGTTTAGCCAAAAGAGGTTTCATACAAGTTGGTAACCAAGACCAGGGGTCTCCAACCTTGGCAACTTTAAAACTTGTGGACTTCAACTCCCAGAAATTCTGGGAGTTGAAGTCCACAAGTCTTAAAGTTGCCAAGGTTGGGGACCCCTGTCCTAGACCACAAACACAGTAGTAAAACCCTAGCTGACAACCAATATTGGAAGATAATCTCATGAAGATGTGTAAATTACTAGATCATAAAAGATGTCACGCCAATATCTCAAAGAACGTTTTTGAGTAGGGTCAGTTGATCTCATACTTTTGGATATAACAGGAGTCATTAAGTATCCAGTACAGCTATGTGGATGAATTAGTGTCATGCATTTATTGAACCGTGATTTGTTAAAAAACCATAGTCATCTTGTTTACACATCATATGAGAAACATGGTTTCCAAATGGTAGTGGCTAAGTTCACACATTCTGCTAAGGGAAAATCGAACATATTATAGCTTGGTATGATAGATAGTCCTCAACTTACAACCACAACTGAGCCCAAAACCTCTGTTGCTAAGCTAGACAGTTGCTAAGTGAGTTTTGTCCCATTTTGCAACCTTTCTTGCCACGGATGTTAAATGAATCACTGCAATTGTTAAGTGAATCCAGCTTCCCCATTGACTTTCCTTGTCAGAAGGTCGCAAAAAAATGATCACATCCAATGCCAGTTGCCAAATGTCTGAATTTTGATCACGTGAACATAGGTCATAAGTGGGAAAAACAGTCATCATTAACTTTTTTCAGAGCTGTTGTAACAGTCACTAAATGAACGTTTGTAAGATGAGGACTACCTCAACATAGCCATAGTGAAAGCTAGTTTTAGATGCTACTCAATAGTCCCTAACATTTCGAAATCTTGGTTTTCATCCTTGGGGATTTCAATTTTCACAGAAGCAAAGAACAGCTTCTGGGAATTAAAGTCCACACATTTTAAAGTTCCCAAGGTTGAGACCGATTCTTCTATGATTTTTGGACATGAAAGCAGCCCTTGATTTGTAGGCGCCTTACAAAATCATTTTTTTTAACCGAAGGCCAGTAAAACTGTTAAGCCATGATGATTATTAGATTATGAAGGACCTTTTGTAAGTTAATTATTAAAACTTTTATTTATTTGAGGACAACACATATAATAACAGCCAAGTGTACCTCTGAGGGTGATCTTTTTAACATTGCCTTGAATAAATATTGGCTCCCTGTCAGACTGCCATTTCTTTATAGAAATGAAATAGTTTGTTCGTTGAGTGACTGATTTGTTTATAAGCTACCATGTGAAAATAATGAGAGTTTAAGAACTTGGTAGCCCCTTCTTGAAAGCTTGTGTTTCGCTAAACAGAAATGCAAATTCCAGATCATGGGGGGGGAGGGGAGGAGAGAGAGGAGGTTGTTTCATAAGGTAGGGACAGCCGTGCAAAAGTCACACTTTACAACATGCAGGTACTATAGATGGCAACATTTAGAGGAGAGAGACCCAGATTGTGCCTACCTTGTCGGATCTGGTAGGATAGCCAAACATCCTCAAGGAGAAGCCATCCCACAGATAACATGATCCACAGATAACATGATCCAGGTGCAATTCAAAGTGCTGATTACTATCTTTAAAACCTATTATCTTTAAAATCTAGGTTTTAAAGATAATAATTGTATTGAATTGTACCTGAAAGGAAACTGGGAGCTGGTGAAGCTCACACAAGAAAGGTATAGAGCAGTGGTGGTGAACCTATGGCGTGTGTGTCAGAGATGGCACTCGGAGCCCTCTCTGTGGGCACACATGCCGTTGCCCCAGCCTTGCCTCCTCCTGTCACCCCCTTCTCACCAGCAGCCCCCCTGAAGGAGAGTCGCCCCGAGCGTGGCCCACATGAAGCAGCGCAGCCAAGGACACAGTTGATGCTGTGGGGGCGGGCAGAGGACGTGGCTTCCATGGCGCTGCTGGGCTGCCTAAGCGATCTGCAGTGGGCTCTGGAGGCGGTGAGTAGCCCTGCGGGCAGGCAGGGTGGGGAATGGGGTGAGGGTGGAGCAGGGGCAGGTCAGGAGGTAGAATGGGGGCGGGGCCAGTTTTTCGGCGCTCGGTCTCTAAAAGGTTCGCCATCACTGGTATAGAGGTAGTTCTTGACTTACAACAGTTCATTTACTGACCGTTCAAAACTACAACAGCGCTGAAAATTGCAACATCTCCATAGTCACGTGATCAAAATTCAGACACCTGGCAACTGTCTCATATTTATGATGGTTGCAGTGTCCCAAGGTCACGGGATCCCCTTTGTGACCTTCTGGCAAGCAAAGTCAATGGGGAAGTCAGATTCGATTAACAGCCATATTACTAACTTAACGACTGCAGTCATTCCCTTAACAACAGTGGCAAGAAAGGTCATAAAAGGGGACAAAACTCACGTAATAAATGTCCCCCTTAGCAACAGAAATCTTGGGCTCACTTGTGGTCATAAATTGAGGACCACCAGTAATGTGGGCTAACCTAGAGGTGCCCAGCATTGTGCACAATTGCTTTACAGATCAATAGAAGCTTCCGAGTAGTCTTCAAAGGCAGCCCCATGTAAAGTGCCTGGCATATAATCCAAACAGCTATATAAGTGACCATATCTTCAACTCTATTCCAAGAATGTCTCAAGCACAACTTTCTCCAAACACCTTCCAAATGTTCTTAGGCTACAATTTCCCATCCTGCATAAATAATGTGGGAAGAATCCAGAGAAAGAAATATTTTGGGAAATATTAAAAAGGCAGAATATATTTCACCAAAGAATCTTAAAGGCAGAAACCAACACACACACACACCGGCAAGTCTCTCTGCCCCAAACAGAAACCAGGTCTGCAGAAATGCAGATGTGATAATCTTGTCAGAAAGATTGGAGCCAGGAAGCTTGGATTAGAGAGACAAAGATCCCTAGAATCAACAATCCCTCACACCAAAAATCAACAGTCATCAGCCACAGGGAAGCAGGATATGACCTTTGGGACATAATAGGATTAACCCACCACTCCCTATTACATGTGGTCAGCTTTCCCAGAGCCATCTTTCTATCTGGCTCTTCTCTTCAATAAACTACAACTTTCTTTCTAAAGGAGTCTCCATTTTGATTATTCCCAGCTTGGACTGGACCCTGATGAAGATTTTTCTTTCAACAATAGCATGGCCATTGCATTCACATGCATTGTAGGCCAAGAAATCTAGGGGTTTATGAAGACTGTTCTTAAAGCTTTTCAGTCTTTGAAAAGACGCATCCAGACATGTTGGGGTTATGATGTCCAAAATTCACTGTTGTTGTTGTACCACCACTTTTGAAGGCACAAGTTTGGGGAAAACTGGGCTAGACTCACTGGGCCCAGTGCCTTAGGAGCTCTAGTATCCATCCTATTGAAATGAATGGGACATTATAAAACATGGTGGAAGACTGATGACTTAGCAAATCTTCCTTCCATTGTGTGATTGCAAAAACAACAACAGATTGTTGATTTGTGGAAGCAGATTGCATGTATTATTTCTGCAAAAACGATGCAAACAGATCAAGTTTCTTTTTAGAAGAATGAGGGAGAGAAAACAAAACAAAATAAAACCAAGCAGTTAAAAAGCAACTTTAGAGCTATTATGGGTAGTAAAGTTTACTTTCAGATCTGATGTAAATCTAATTTTAGAAAAAAAAGTGAATAACATGATAGTGATATTGGATTCGAGGCAAGTTTGGTGGACTGAATACCCTTATTCTACAAAGTTAAATAATGATATCACAGCAGCAGCCAATAAGCCAGACTGAATACAGTACCCATATTCTGGCTATTGAGTCTTGCTTATTGGCTGCTATTAAAATATTATTTATCTTTGAGGATTGTATCTCTGAATAAAGTATTATCTCTGTGTATCTTCCTCCTCAACCTATTCAAGCATTTTCTAAATACCAGCCCTTGTACAATTTGGATTCTTCACACCCTTAACTAACTAAACTAAATCCATTTTTCTGGATTTGCACTACTCATTGAATCCTAAATTAGTTATCAGGTAAGGGTCACCTCACACATTAAGCCACTCAAAAGCTAAATGCAGATTAACACCTTATATATTTGAATCTGCTGGGTTTTTGATTCTCCTGGTTAAATACTTCATGTAAGACAGCCTTTAAAAACCTCTTATTGACAGTGTTCCTTCCAAGGTTGTTTTTAAGCTGCTTTTATACATTTTCTTGAGCTAGTACACTCTCACAAATAGGGGTAGGGCTGTTATAAATCTCTTTACACAGCTAATGTGATTCTAGACTAACTCCCATTAAGCGCAGGAAAAAAGTAAGTCACTGAGGATCAAGACTGGATCTTCCTGCCTCCAGCTTTTCTGTCCTCTCCAAATTCTCAATATCCTGATTAGAAATTCTGAGTGGATACACACATGGCACTTTTAACTGTTTTTATAGTTTTAGAATTGTAAGCCACTCAGAGTCCTTTGGCTGAGATAGGCAGTTTTAGAGAATGAATGAATGAATGAATGAATGAATGAATGAATGAATGAATGAATGAATTTATGCCATTGTATATCTAACCATGGCATAGTGAATTAATCATAATTGGCTGGGATTGCAGAACACATAAACCTTAGTTTACCATTAGTAGCTGGTGACACCACACTAAACTAAGGATCTTCAAACTTGGCCCTTTTATGACTTGTAGACTTCATCTCCCAGGGAGGTGAAGGCCACAAGTCATAAAAAGGGCCAAGTTTGAAGACCCTTGCACTAAACTAAATGGAGCAGACTTGTTCCCTATCTCAAAGAACCCTGTTTCAAGTAGTAGCATCTCCTAATAGCAGGAACTGTTTGGTGGTGGGTTGGATGTCACTGGGAAGTGATGGATTGTCTTCAGTACAGAAATTGGACAGCCAGGAAGTGATGAACTGTCTTCTACTAGATTGGTGTTTCCCAACCTTGGCAACTTGGAGATGTGTGGACTTCAACTCCCAGAATTCCACAGACAACAATGCTGGCTGTGGAATTCTGGGAGCTGAAGTCCACACATTTTCAGATTGCCATGGCTGAGAAACAATGTACTAGAGAAGCAAGCTGGATGTTCATCTATTTAGAGGAAGAGGCAGATTAATAGCTGAGAAATTCTTCAGGAATTCCACTAATGTTTAGGACAAGATCACCTGTGGGCCTGCAATGGACCGGGCCTCATAAACATATTTCACCCTTCCTTTTCTAGTCTTCACATGTCCACTTATGTGTTCTCATTTAGCGAAAATCATACTTCATTTATTGTCTATCATGACAATCCATTTGACTTGCTCTATGCACAATATTTGCATATGAGATGTAGGTTTGCCTAATGCAATAGAATCACAAAATCATAGGGCTGGAAGAATTCTCAGAGATGTTCTAGTCCAGGGGTAGGCCACCTTGGCTCTTTTATGACTCGTGGACTTCAAATCCCAGAATTCCTGAGCCAGCATGGCTGGCTCAGGAATTCTGGGAGTTGAAGTCCACGAGTCATAAAAGAGCCAAGGTTGCCTACCCCAGTTCTAGTCTAACCCCCTTCTCAAGGCAGAAGTATACCATCCCAATCAAGTGGTTCTCAGGTTTATTTTTGAAAACCTCCAGTGATGGAGCACCCCAACACCAGGTGGCAAGATATTCCACTGATTAATTGCTCTCACTGTCAGAAAGTTTCTCCTTACTTCTATGTTGGATCTCTCTTTAACAAGCTTCCACCCATTACTTCTTGTCCTGCCCTCAGGTGCTTTGGAAAATAAGTCAGATGCCTCTTCTCTGTGACAGCCCCTCAAGGAGAAGGCACCTTACACTACAGGAAACAAATGAATTGCAAAAGCTCTTTTAACTCTGATTTTGTGGTATAGAAGAATTTTGAATTCATATCCAAGCCCTTTACTCCTCCAAATATATATTGTTCCATAAATCTCCTTTTTCCTCACTCAATATGGAGCTCTAAATTATTCCTCATTTCTCAGATATATATTTTTTTCTTCATTGCAGCATCCTGAAGAAGCTTCTGTTTAAAGTTAGGCTTGAAAACCTGCCATTCCATCTGCAGAATTAATTAATTCCTTAATAACAGTTTCAGTGCTAATATGTTTGAAGGGCGCCAGCTTGGGCAGTTTTTTTTGTAAATCTCACAGGGCAACCCATATGCTTAAGATAATCTTTCCAGATAATGCATTAGCTGGTTGAATTCTTTCGTTACACAGAAAAAGCTAACTTGATTACAAAGCCTCAGCAGCGTGCCAGAGTTGGCTTTCGGTCTGTAAATGGATGAATAGAACATTGGAAAGGAGGATATTTGATCAGTGAAAATGTTTCAGCTTAAGAGCGAATACGAAATCTTATCAACAAACTGGTAGCTGGTAGTTTCAGGCAAATAAAGACACATTCACTTAAGTTTACAAAGCAGAGTAAATGATGTAGCAATTCTTTTTTTTTTTGAGCAAAGATACGTTTGCATTTAGAAAGAGGCGGCATTTTCAAAATGTGATTTAAACAACAACAAAAAAAGGTGCTTGAAAAATTTCCAAGCACTATCAAATTTGCTACTGGGAGTTTTCAATATGAATCCTGATAATGAAATTACAAATCCCTTGTACATTATCTTCAATAATATTCATAAAGCTTTTTACCTGCAGACTAAAACTTAAAAATAGGAATATTAGTTTTAGAATCATACTGAAGTTCCCATTGATTTATAACTTACAATTCTTGTCCTGCCTTCCAAAGCGCCTGAAGGCAGGACAAGAAGCAACGGATGGAAACTAATCAAGGAAAGAAGCAACCTAGAACTAAGGAGAAACTTCCTGACAGATAGAACAACCAGTGGAACAACCTGCCTCCAGAAGTGGTGAATGGTCCAACACTGGAAGTTTTTAAGAAGAGACTGGACAGCCGTTTGACGGAAATGGTATAGGGTTTGCTGCCTGAGCAGAAGGTTGGACTAGATAACCTCCAAGGTCCCTTCCAACTTTATTATTATTATTTTTATTATTATATAAAATCCCAACGTGTATGAATATCTATGAATCCCAGAGTAAAGACTTCTCTCATTCTATTTTCCCATACACAGCAAAAACAAAACCTTAGACTTATTTGGTCTCTTTCTTCTTTTCAATAAAACCACAGCTTAATTTTTTTTTTCAAAATTCATTTTTCATTCAAAAAAAGCCCCCACAGTTCTCCTGCTTCAAACCAGTATTGCAGAAAACAGAACCCACAGACACTTGAACATTTTCTTTCTGTTCTAAAGGGTTTTATTTGAGAGACAATTTCCCTTTCTTACAGCTGAATGGGCGACAGCACCTATGTCACGGGTGTCAAACTCGCCACGTCACGTGACGTGTCGTGATGTATCATGACTCTTTTTGCATTGCCGGCAATGGGGTGGGCGCGGCTTCAGTATGATGAAACCGGCCCGCGGGCTGGCAGTTTGACACCCCTGCGGTAATAAGTACAAGTCGTCCTCCACACATGATCACAATTTATGTTGCTAAGCAAGGTGGTTGTTAAGGGAATCACACCCCAATGAGTAAGGTAAGGGCTAACTATACTTCCAACATTGCAAGCAACATGAACTCCAGAAGTGGAAAATGTTCTTGCAATTAGGGACCATAGTTTTTTTTTTATTTTAAATTCAACCTCAAAGGATTGCAAAGACAGTGGCTGGTTGCACCAGCCGAAGCAATGGCATTGCTTATTTTTTGTGAGATGGGATTTAAGAGCTAAAACAGCACCCCTTTTCTCTCTTAGACCAAGCACCACAGGGAAAAATCTTGACTCTTCCTTAACCTTGCTTCATTCAGCAATATAAAGATGCCTGAAAAGAAAGCCAATCCTCCATGCATTAAACTGAATACAGTCTTCCTTCTAAAAACCAAGAGTAATTCTGATAAATCTATCATCTGGATTCATATTAATATGGGTAGATTGCTATATTTGTTTATGGGTTCTTTCCTCAAGTTGATGGATAATCTCTAAATCAGTGCTGGCTGTGGAATTCTGGGAGTTGAAGTCCACATGCCTTAAAATTGTCACGGTTGAGAAACACTGCTCTAAATCATTAGAATGGTGTTAGCATTGTACTTAAGGTGGCAATTGAGCCTGGGGAAAACCAAGTTACAATTCTCCTTCAGCCAGGAAAGCTTACTGAATAACTTCAATCAATCATTGGGACTCACGCCAACCTAGTGGGAGTGGCTGTTGTGAGGCAAAATCGGATAGGACAGAGACTGTCTCAGACTCTTGGTGGGAAATATATAAATAGAATATTATGGAACAATTGAACAGTTTGGATCTTGAATAGAAAGCATTGATAGGGCAGAAAAGGAGGAGGATGAAATCAGAAAAGTTTTATAAGCTGTGAAAGGATTTGTAGCAATGGGCTCATTCAGATAGAGAGATGCAATCAGTGGCCAGCCTTTGTGTGTGAGGTCAATGTTCAGGAAGGTGCAGGAGTGAACTTTAGTTCATCTTGCAATTTCCTGTTTCAGATTCGAAACCTTTAATGGCCACATATGCATATAAATAATTAGCATGCTAGACACCAAATGTTCTCTTCATGTAGCCCTAAAACATCTTGTTGAAATAATAATAGTAATAATAGTAATAATGGTAATAATGGTAATAATAATAATAATAAAGTTGGAAGGGACCTTGGAGGTCATCTAGTCCAACCCCCTGCTCAGGCAGGAAACCCTATACCATTTCGGACAAATGGCTGTCCAGTCTCTTCTTAAAAACTTCCAGTGTTGGAGCATTCACAGCTTCTGGAGGCAGGTTGTTCCACTAGTTAATTGTTCTGTCAGGAAATTTACTTCATAGACCTTAATTGATTAGAGCAGGGGTGTCAAACTCACAATGTCATGGGACGTGTCGCGACTTTTTTTGCCATTGCCAGCAATGGGCTGGGTGCGGTTTTGCTATGATGCATCCAGCAGTTTGACATCCCTGGATTAGAGGGGAAAGACTCTTGAGAGATCTTCATAGATTCCTAGATTAGATCTTCATAGTTTAGAGGGGGAAAAGGTTAAGAAACAGGGAAACAATTTTCATTTTTGAGTTGTCAGATATGATTGGTCCGAAACGACCATCATCATGCTGTTTGGCACTGTTATCTGTGGATGAAAGGAGTTAGAGCCCAACCAGAAGTGGTCACTGCTGAAGATGACAATCACTTGGAGCCAATGCAGGTGTGATGGGAGTTTCACACACACACACACACACACACACACACACACACACACACACACACACACACTGCCCTTATAAGAACTCTCAGCTCATGCAGATGACCTCCATAGCATCCTGTTTTTCAAATGTTTTTGAAATGTGCATTGGATAATTTGTCCAGCCTAGCTGAAGAAGTGATGAAAAGGAAAGACACCTGGATGATAGCTTTGGTCTCTCGCCTCCTCTTGCTTTCTGCAGTTGAGATGGGCTACAGAAAAGGCAGATTGCCATATTGCTGGCTAGTTGCCAAACAGGAAACAATACGTAAATGCAACAAGGCAGGTGAATCCACATGCCCATATGGGTGGCCTGATTTGCACAGCATGCTAAAGTAGACTAAATAGATTTCTGCCATAGATTGAAGAAAGCAGCTCATCAGGTTAAACCACGATAAGCTACCTTAATCCATTATTTATTTGAGTATAGCATGTTATACAAGCACAGCAACTGTATTTTGCTAACAAGAGGGTTGGGGTTTAACGTATTGTATGAATCCAGCTAAAGGGGCCTTCATTAGATTCCCAAATCATAAAAAGCAAGCCCTTTGGAATCCGATTAGGATATAATTATATCACTGAAAAGATGACAACCCTCTCTGAGTGCTGTTTTTACCTTTATTTTATTTTATTTTATTTTATTTTGCTTCCTCTCATTCAGTTGCTATGTTCACCTCATTTAATTTCAAGGAAGAATTGTGCCAATTTAAGCCAACTGATGCTTTCAGAAATGGAATAATATATATATCTTTAAGCTAAGCGATGCTTACATGCACACACATCCACACATCTCCTCTTGCTTTTTGTCACTAGCTTGTGAATGAGCAACAAGAAAGCCGGCCACTCCTGAGTCCTTCCATAGATGACTTTCTTTGCGAAACAAAATCGGAAGCTATTGCACGTCCGGTGACGTCAAATACCGCAGGTAACAGATCTTGCATTCACTCTTGTTCCGTTGCAGTTTGTTTCCAATCTCTGCTTGATGCTTGTTTCTCTGCCTACTGCTTTTTGAAGCTCCCCACCAAAAAAACAACAACAAAGATTTTCTCTCATTTGAGGGGGAAGAAACCAGTGGTTCTTAATGGCACATGTGCTTGTGATATTTGACACTGTTCAAATATGCCCAGAAAATTTGAAAACCCATGAGAATCAGTGGGGTTTCCAAAAGAAAGAGCTGGTACATATATATAAGTTGCCATGTGAGTTGAAAGCTATATTCTTAGATACTTATATCATTGGTTTCTCCTGAAACAAAGTGTTACTGGCTAATCATAGAGCCGGGGTTTTGGATGGAATGCATTTTTCATCTGGCATACGAAGATAGTTTTGATGCTAAATAAAGTTCACTGTTGCTTTTAAAAATTCAGTATAAATATAAGGGGGGAAATGCAAGTAGCACAAAATCTGGGTTTTGACAATAAAGGTGTGAAAACAAGTTGCTTGGCTCCTGTTGATGTTTAACAAGTCAGGTCAGCCTAGATAAAAATATCATGATGCCAAGAGAGTTACCTCTGGAAGAGAAAAAGACCATAATATCTTACTAGAACACATGTTTGCATATATAATAACAGAGTTGGAAGGGACCTTTGAGGTCTTCTAGTCCAACCCCCTGCTCAAGCAGGAGACCCTACTTACCAGAAGTGTCAAACTGCCGGCCCGCGGGCCGATTTCATTATACTGGAGCCGTGCCCACCCCATTGCCGGCAATGGCAAAAAAGCTCCGATACGTCATGCGACATCATGAGACACATCGCGAGTTTGACATGCCTGCTATATACCATTCCAGGCAAGTGGTTACTATTTCTACACAATCTCAGGGCCACATTTCAGGATTTCCAAATATCTGACTTTAAACAAGTTAGGAGTGCATTTCTGCAAAAAGAGAGGGGGGGTTCACAAGAAAACTGGAAGTGATGGAAAAAAATAAAAGACTCATAAAGGAAATTTTAAGAGGTTCAGGAGCCATTAGTACTCCATAAAGGCAAAAGCTTTTTTCTTAAGATTTGAAGACAAAAACATAAGATCTCACATTCACCTGAAGGCAACACATGAGAAAAATCTTCTCTATAACCTTCAGAAGTTACTGCTAGTTGGTTTAGCCAATTTTCTCCAACACCAGTTTCACTTTGTCCTATACTGACTAGGAAATGTGAAAGTTGCAATCCAACTTATCTGGGGTGAACCAAAATGGAGAACACTGTGGACCTATAGTTTCTATGTAAGGTTTTTTTTTTCCATAGCCTGATACTCTCCAGGTGTCACTCTTAGAATTCCCAACCATCATGCAATCCCAACATATTTTGGCTGCAGAAAGAAAGTGTAATGACAACATCCAGTCTTCCTAAAACATTTTTGCTAGTTATTTTACTTAGCTTAGTCTAATAGCCACATAACTGCCTCACTTATTCCAAATGAGATTGTCCATCAAATCAGATATGCATTCTGAGTGGCAAGAACCCTCTAAGGTGTGTGTGTGTAGGACCTGGTAAGACTGAACCACAAACCATTTGCAAGCAAGGGATGTGTTATGTACACATCCTTCTCATCCAGATGAGGTGATTTGAATACAGGGTTGCAAATAAATTAATCTGTCCTCCCAGCTGTCATTAGGGAAATACATCTTTGCATATTGGATTCACAAACAGTATCAAATTTAGATGAATTTGTAAGACTTTTTAGTCTTGTTGCTATTCCACCCAATGCAGGATCTGGTTTTTGACCAAAAAAAAAAGGATATGCTGTAAAACAGGATAAACTTCTTCTGTCTTCTCATTCATTTCTGGTTTCTCCAACAATATTTGTAGACACATATTGAATATGACTTTTATATCCTCTTTTCTACATAATCAAATGAGTATAGTAGGACAATAATTTCAAAAGGGCATCCAAAGAGGGAACCAGAAAGAACTGAAGATCACAATGAAATGAGAAAAACATTTAATTTAACTTACTAATACTGAAGCAAAATATTTTAACATTGGATATGTTGAAGGATAGGTTTGAACAATGGATGCAGAAGTTAATGTTAAGCCTGCCTCTATAATAGATTGCATTTACAATGTTATGAAAAAAGAGCAGGTTTTACCCTGTTTTACACTGAGACTGATCTGAAAATGAATTTATAAATGACAGGCTATATAAGAATGATGCAGAAAAAGATGCTGCACTAGACATATGAAAGAAATCAACTGAGGGCTTAATAATTAAAAGGGATATACAAATAATGAACCAAGAGAGTAACCTGCATAATCTTCCTATACTGGATTTACAAAGAGGCTTGTTAAAGCTTTAAAAGAATTGTGTGAAAAAGGACAAAGAAAAATCTGGAAGAAAAAAATCAAGTTCTATTTGAAGAGATTAAAGATCAAGACTGTTAAAAGTAGAAGGCATGGATATGAAGTTGATTTATTTGATCAAGGTCAAAATAGATATGCTGTTATTTTGGGTAACTCTTAATAGACTTTTGCTGATCAGACTGAAATGAGGTTTTAAGGATTTGTTCAGAGATAAAAAGATGAGCAGGGTGGTGAAGATACTCTCTTCCCACTTGAAAGGTTGAGAGTTCCATCCTAGGTGGCGGCAGATGTTCTCTCTTAGGGCGCAAAGAAAAAAAATCTACTATGAACTCCGTGTGGCGTCAGGAAGGGCATCCAGCCAGTAAATGCTCAGTTCCATCCAGTTGCCCCAACGCTGCAGGGTCATAAAAAGGGAGCTTTTATAGATAAAAGATAGGATATGGGGAAAAGTTAATATTTGTTGTATTTTAAGAGAAGGTGAT